>CM059191.1:11209421-11431338 GCA_030323885.1 Branchipolynoe longqiensis
AGTCTTTAAGTCTCAGGGCTGGGCATTAAATCTGTCCTATTATTTACAAAGTCAAATTTTTCAGTGACTGGCTTGATAGTTTGCATAATAATGGCTGTAACGAGGCCCGGACATGAGCAGATCCGCGCGGAATGCACAGTCAAAGCTCATAGGCCAATAATGAAGGAACAACTTAAGTGATAATTAAATGCAAATAAATTATCCGCTCATTTATATAGGTATAATAAATTAAAGACAATAAAAATACACATATATATATGTATATATATAAAGAGCTCTTTTCCAAAACTTGATGAGCGGCAATCAACAAAATGGGTTTGCAATGCCAATACCAAGTTTGTAGATCTACTTTGAAAAAGAGCTCTTCACGTATATAAAGATCTCTTCATATATACATATATGAAGAGATATTTCCCAAACATGATCTACAACATTGGTATTGGCATTGCAAACTCTTTTTTGTTGTGTTTGCGCTTATCACGTTTTGGAAAAGAGATCTTCACACACACATATGTGTATATATATATATATATATATATATATATATATATATATACGTATACATATATTCAATTGCGGTTTTCTAATTGCTGACTTTCTAATTGCTGACTTTCTAATTGCTGACTTTCTGAACATTGAGTTGTGAACCTATCCATTTAACAACTGTCCATTGATGATGACTGCGTCACCTGAAGCCTGACATTAGACAGAGGTTAATACCTGTACCGTATTTTCTCATTGCCAGGTGAGAGTGGAGACGGGCCGGCTTGACACGGACGGCCATGCTACCTGCTGCTGCTGCAGGAACCTGATCATCCCCGGGCACGATGCTCCGCCGTCCCACTGGGCGTGCACGGCCCGCCACCACCCCTACCTCTCTGTATCTGCCGGCTGGAGGAACCCGGCGCAGCGACACATGTGACAGGAGGCCGTGACGGAGGTCCTCGTACCCACAGAAGAGGCCTGAGTGACGGCACTGCGCTGTATTAACATAGGGGTCTTGAGTGGTGGTGTTCTGGTGTATCAACAGAGGAAGCCTCAGTGAAGGCATTGTATTGTATTGACAGAGGAGGCCTGAGTCAAGGCATTGTGGTGTATCAACATAGGAGGCCTGAGTGACGGCATTGTGCTGTATCCACATAGGAGGCCTGAGTGACAGCACTCTGCTGCACCCACAGAGGAGCCCTGAGTGATGGCATTGTGTTGTATCCACAGAGGTGGCTTGAGTGACAGCATTGCATTGTATTCACAGAGGAGCCTGAGTGAAGGCAGTGTGCTGTATCAACAGAGGAGGCCTGAATGAAGGTATTGTGCTGTATCAACAGAGGAGGCCTGAGTGAAGGCATTGTGATGTATCCACAGAGGAGGCTTGAGTGAAGGCACTGTGTTGTGCCCTCTGTGCCTGAGTGAAGGCTGTATACAGTTCCCTGTCCCTGAATGAGGGGCACTGCTAACACTAGTAACAGATGCACCATCATTTTCAATACAAAGTGGACGCGGCAAACAACCCTGGCCTCACAAGAACTCAATGGGTTGATACCGTGTATAGCGAACGCGCATGCGCAGTAGAGAAGGTGTGCATGAAAGACAACAGCGGGGAAGTTGCACACTAAGGAAGTGGCCTCATACAGAGCAACAAACAGATGCCCGGGGCCTGAGGGGAGACACCGAAGTAGCCTGTGATGTGTGCCACACTGAAAGGACAAGCGCCACTCGTCCCTCACTCTCCAAGCACAGTACCTCGCATCGGCCGGCTTCGTAATACGCTACATTCACCCCGCGGTCAAATACTCTCCAACCACCAGTGCATGGGTCCTGTGCCGTCATCACTCTCCCTCCATCATCAGCACTCTCCGAGCGCCGTGCCTGGCGCGGCGCCTGCGCAATGACATGTACGGTCTGCGCGTGCCCGGAGGCGCCCTCCTAATGAGACCCCACTCACTCAGCCACGGCTCCTCCAGGGTGTCAGCCTGTAGTGTGCAGCCGCGTGGAGAGGGGTGGGCGATAACAGGGGATGGCCATTGTAGGAGTATTGCATCCTGGTGTTGTGTTGTGTTGTGTTGGGGGGTTATGCAGGGATGGATGCATATGCGCTCTAGTTATATATGAACCTACTTCCACTCACACTCATCTCCGCTCATACAGGACTGAGTGATACGGCCAGACCCACTGGAGGAGGTAATACCCCATAAACGACCGATATGCATACTTCCAGGTGTGTGTACCGTGGAAGGTGTGTATCAGCTAGCGGCAGCAAGTAGCCTCCGCTTCCGATGGCACCCCCCCCCCCACCCCCCGTCAGCTCCAGTTCCTCCTCCCACACCTGCTTATTATCGCCCACTTTCTGTTGACGGCGGCCCAGTGATGGGGGAGTGATACAGCCATTCCCACGACTACAGTTGTCGATGAGTCACTGCCTAACCCACCTACACCTCTCCCCTCCCGTCCGCATCACCAATCCCCTCACACACCTCTCCCCACCCCTCCTCATCAGGTGGGAGCTGCCCCGCCCCTCCCCTTCCCCCACCCGCCTACAGCCCCCGCACTACCCACTCGCCCACATACACGTCTCCCCATCCACACACGCCACACACACACATTTCCCCACCCAGACTCGCTAAAACTACCTTCCGTATACGCATAGCCCGGGGGGAGCTGCCCCGCCCCTCCCCTCCCCCAACTCGCTCCTCCCCTACCGCCGCCTCCCTTCCGCCCACCTCTAACGCACCTGGAGGGGAGACAGGCAACTGTTGTCACCTGGAGTAAACTCCTGGGCGTCGTTGACACTCGGTGCAGTAGGCCACATCCGCCAGCTGGTGACCTATGGACGATACCGGCATGCCGAGGCCAGGTTAGGTTTACCGCCGCGCGCCGCGCACCGGTTAGGTTTACCGGAGATGCCCCTGTGTACAGCGCTCATGTGTACGCTACAATAGTACAAAGGATCTGTATGGTGTGTGTGTGTGTGTGTGCAATGCGCGGTGGGTAATGTAAAGGAGCTACAACATAGTGTATAGTGTGCCGTCTGGATACACACATGTGGCATGGATTAATACCGACAACACCAAGAGCGGATTGAGTAGGATCGTGGGCGGTGTAGGTAACTTAGACACGGCACTATGCACACCGGGTTTGGAGGTGGAGGTGGTGGTTTGATGCATCAATGTGTAGCCGTCACGGAAGGCATCCATCACGGACCCGTCATGACGGCGCCATCACGGCTCTGGGCCGGTGTCACCACTGACTGAGAGTGGCACGTGACAGTGAGTCCCGTCACTTGACAGCGCGTCGTGCTATAAACACACTGCGCCATGGCGGGTGTCTGAACTGCATTACCTACCTCCCCACCACTATCGATGCATCGATGTGCCAACAAGGTGTTACCCGCATCATGGCCCTGTGAACACACACGGTCATCTATATCGTCCTATAAACCAGGATACACTACACCGCTCATAAACCTCCAGCCAGTTCAATCTTCCGGTGATGGGATGTCGCCGTTGCTAAGGCTGTGTCCACGTCGGCAGTGGTTGCCATGACGGCTGACCCGGACTGCAGTAACTATGTGCCCCTGAAGATGATGATGATGATGATGATGATGATACCAACGTCGCCCACCTGTCAGTGTCAAATGCTGGCCTTGATGATTCAGGGCCCGGGAGGTCGGGATGCCAGAACGAGGCTGTTGCACCCCACCGGTGGCGCCACCCCGGGGCACCTAGAGATGCGCGAGCAAAACCTCTGGAATTGGGTGTTGCGACTGGGGTGCCTATGTTTGCTACTAGGTGGCGCCAGTGCACACCCTTGCTCCATCGTCGTCTACTTCGGGCAGAACACGGCAGAATGTGAAAGCCAAGGCCTCACGGAACTGCCCCAGGATATGTCCTACGATATCAAAGTGCTCAAGTTCAAGGAAAATGCATTGGACAGCATCGGCATAGACTTCTTCAAGAAGTACATCGCGTTGCAGGAGGTATTCCTGCAGAAAAATAAGATCAAAACAATTGCGCCCGAAGGATTTAGGGGGCTGGGTAACCTGCAAGTGCTGGATCTGAATGGTAATCAACTGACTGTCGTGCCCGCATCGTCCTTCACCTACCTGACCTCGCTAAGAGAACTCATTCTGAAGGCGAATCCGATTAAGTATATCACCGAAAATGCCTTCGGGAACTTACCATATATCGAAATACTGAACTTTGAAAACTGTTGGCTGGAGCGAGTCGACCCGAAAGCCTTTCACGGCCTCATTAACGTCAAGGAAATCAACATGGTCAACAATGAGCTCCGAGTGCTCGATGCAGGCATGGAACAGTCCCTACCACCGAACCTCAACATCTTCCGCCTCTACCGCAATCCGTGGCGGTGCAACTGCAAGCTGCGCTGGCTACGCGAATGGATCGAAAACACCAAAGTAAATTGGGACTTCTCGCAGAACACACCCGCCTGCTCTTCACCGGAGATCATGCGGGGCCTCAACTGGAAGCACCTAAACCCCGAGCAGTTTGCCTGCCCAAGCCAGATCCTCGCGAACGGCACGACGAGCATGGAGCTGGAGGTGGGCGAGAACGTCACCATCGAGTGCCTCATCAGCGGCGATCCAGTGCCCGTCGTCTCCTGGCACAAGGGCTCGCGGCACCTCACGCTCACCTCCAACTTGCACAAGTACATGATGGTGCTCACTGGGCAGGACCCGATCAGGAGCTCCCTCACCATCTGGGACGTCCGTCTCCGGGACGCCGGCGACTACAAGTGTGTGGCAGCCAACTCGGCCGGCCGCTCAGAAGTCACTTACAAACTGTGGATCCGGAAAGGCATCGATGTCCCGCGACCTGAGGGCGTCACTGGCATCAGCCAGGAGTCCATCTTGGGCATTGCTGTAGGTGGCGCCCTCTTCATTCTGATCCTGGTAGTGTGCGTAGTGTATGGACTGAGGCGGAGGGACCGCCGCAAACACGCGTACCGGGTCAGGGACTACAAGAAGCCGACCAAAGGCAAGAAGGACAAGAGCTACATTAAGGAGAACCACTGCGATAAGTCGCAGCCGGGCGCTACCACAGAGCTCCTCTCTGAGAAAGAGAAGGAGAAGGAGCGCGGAAAGATTGAGCTGCAGATGACGGAGAATGCCATCGGTAATGACGTCAGACATCGCTCAGACCAGGAAGAGTTCCAGATGAAGATCTTCCACTACCGCGGCGGGAAGGACGACAAGACGGCGCAGCTTGATCATGGTTACGCCACGCCAGAGAGGGAGGACACTGAGACAGACCCGCTGTGCAAAACCACTGTGGACCACGCGCTTAAACCGTCTGGCAATGACACCAGGGAGGTGACCCCTGACCTCCTCAAGAACGACAACAACACAGGTAAGAAGCAGAACCATGTGACCATCAAGCAGGAGAATCCCTACGTCAAGGAGTACAAGCCGAACGGCGGCATTGACCGACAGAAGGACCTGCAAATTAACAAGGACGTGAACAGCAGTGGCAATGCCAAGGGCAGAGATGGCCACAAGTCACACAGGGCGGTGGACTGCATGAACAATGGCTATCGCGAGAAGGGGCGAGATGCCGTCAGTCCAGAAACGAAACACCCTAATTCGCGCAAGAATTCCCTCGAGGATATTCTTGTGCAAAACTCTTCTAGCTCAAAGGATAGTCTGTCTAGCACACAGAGGGGCAGTTCTCGGGGGTCCCCGTGCCGCAGTCCCAGCCACGTAGAGCTGCAGGACAGCCTTCCCAAACAGACGCCCCAGGAGGGGGGCGGGGGCGGCGGAAAGTCCCGCAGTGCGGCGCTGCCCGCCGGCCATCCCCTGCCAAGTAGTCTTATAAAGAACCCTGAGAACCGACGGGAACGCTTGTCAGACGGTGTCAAATTCGCAACTCTGCCAAGCAATTGTGGTGCTAAGGGTTTGTCGGCCGCTGCGTACTTGCAGACGGGGACGATGCGACCCTCCTCCCGGCAGTCCGCTGCCCCGGCCCCGGGCGGCCGGTCCGTGAAGACCGGTACGCCCGGTCAAAGACCTCACTCCCAGGGCTGGCAGCCCCAGGGCCCCGCCTCGGACAGCCCCCAACTCAGCCCCGTGCGTGGTGGTGGTGGTGGTGGTGGTGGTGGTGGTGGTAAGGGCAGTGGAGGGCTGGTGGCTGGCGGAGGGGCCGGGGTCGTGGCAGGGGGAGGCGGCGGCGCGGCACCCGTGCCTATTATCAAACTGCCCGACGGCCACCTCCTCGGCAAGAAGGACTACCGGACACTGGTGGTGCCGCCCCCGCCCCTCCCGCCAGCCAACCGGTCCCCGTTCGCCATCAAGCCGACGCCGCCCTCCGGCCCCGCCGCGTTGGTCACCCCCGGGGAGGGCCTGCCTCCCGCCCCCAGAAAGCCCCCAAGGACTTACTCCTCTGTGTACGAGAACCCCTACAGCACCGGGTGTCGACAGACGAACCGTCAGAGCGGCTCGGCCGGCCGTCAGAGCGGCTCGACCAGCCATCAGAGCAGCTCGACCAGCCGTCAGAGCAGCCAGTGTGACAGCGACGGCGAGCGGCCGCACAAGATTGGAGAGAAAGATGAGTTTGGCACCTGTGTATAGTCTGACGATGACTGGATATAGTCTTGATCTAGTGAAGCGACTAGTACAGTCACATGCTGACTGGTATACGCGCCTGGTGGAGTCACATGGGGGCTGTGTATAGTCATGGCTTGACTGTCAACAGTCATAGAATGACCATGTACAGTCACTGTGGCGGGAATCCCTTCAGGTCACATGCTGACTCTACTAAGTCAACTTGTAAGATACTGTTTCTAGACAGGACAATAATACACAAAAAAGTACAGACAGGTCAGTTAACGATATTAACATTAAGTAATGCTAATATTACCAAAGTACACGTCCACATTGGCTAGTCAGCAAATAATGATCAGATTGGTGGTACTTTCAATACATTGTATATGAAGAAGCACTATGAGTATTGTCATTTTGTGTCAAGGTTCCTTTTGGTTAATTGAGTTGGATTGTTGTTGCAGGTAAATGCTGTACGTGTGTATTACCTATGTGTCTGGTCATATACATTTACTGAGAGCTGTTATTTCACTTGTTGTTGATCTGTGACAGGTTTCACCAGATGTTGCGATGTGTACACATGTGGATAAGATTGCAATATACCCCCCCCCCCCGAACCCCACCTCTATACCAGTACTCAACTATATTACACAATGTCATCGCTGTGCCCCACTGTAAATGCTGGTTCTCGGCGAGTATATTTTTGTATTGGTATCAGCATCAGCAGCTGAGTAATACGGACGCAACATCAATAGCTTCAATAGTCCAAACCAAAATCTTGATTCTAGAATACAACATGCCGTCGTAACATAACATGAGGGGATCTTAGAAATAATGTCACTATTTAAGAAGACGCATATTTTGTGATATGTTTCGTGAGAATTTCGTCTTATCTGATATTTAACTTATGATGAGTGATGAAAAGGCTAGTACAGAGGGTTGGTTGGTGGATAATCTCAAATGTTCCCAATATAATTAGTTGAACACTTTTGGACTGATTCCAATTTCACTTTAGGGGAAACACTGAGAATATTTAGTGGATTTTTATTTCGCAACGGTGTCTCTCAAGAATGTTCATATATATAATACATATAGATATATATATAAATATATATATATAGACATATAATATATTATATACACAGATATTTACACATATATCTATATATAAATAATACATTTATATACATATATAATATATGTTATATGAATATATATAATAAATATATATACATATATATATAATATATATTATATGAATATATATAACTATATATATACATATATAAATATCTATATATAATATATATTATATGACTGTACATACATATCTATATATAATATATTATATGTATGAATATATATATACATATAAATATATATATATATACACATATATATCCATATACATATATGTATATGAGTATCCTTTGTTTATATGAGAGTACATTGTATATATAAGAGTACCGTTTCACAAACTAAATACTGGTAAAGCCAGCGCGGATATCACCAAATACAAGCTACAGTTATACAATTCCTGAATGACTTGCTGGAGTCGAGTCCTTTCGACTCGTCTGCTACCTGTGCTTGATGACGTGTGTCCAGATGGAGGTCAGAATAAGCAGGGATTTGTGCGAAACGTGAATAAGAGATTGGACGACGAGCCGACCACAAGATGAGATTGTTATTGGGCTTGGGATCTTTCAGATGTGAACTACAAGTGGAAGAGTTGAAGACTTGAAGAGTTCAGGGCCCGTATGCACCAAGTTGTGCTAGGCTTAACCGGAGCTAGGCGCTAGCTCCGGTCAGCTAGCACCAGGTACTGGGGGTTCCTCGAAAAAGGTAAACTGGTATGCACCAATGTTTTAGCTGGGGCGGGTAGATAACCGTGAGTTTATTTATAGATTTGGGAATTCCCTCCAGTCGACAATATTAATATCGCCACCGTTGTAGTGGCGGCGTTACTTTTGGTTGGTTTTTGCGGTTAATTTGCTAAAATATCACTTGTACAGTATGTAATTCTGTTAAATATGACAGCATTGAATAGATTTTGGTGTAATATATTGCCACCGATGCGGCGGCGGCGGCGACTGCGGCCATTTTTAGTTGTCGTTGGACAGTATGGATATCAACGTCGACGCGGCGGCGGCGATTTGTTTACTTTACATTCGTCGATTCGACACTATGAATAACGCCACCAATGCGGCTGGAGAGTTAATAAGGGTTCGATTTTAGGTTTGATTTGAATAAATTTCACTTATTGAGTATGTAAATGTGTTAAATATGATCGCCTTGAATAGATTGACATCCATACACCCACACTAACCGCCCCGGCTAGCAGTTAAACCCGATTTGATAATGGTTTAGCTTAGCCTAGGCTATGGTCGGCGGTTAGCGCTGGCACCGATTGACGCATACAGATTTTCCACAGTTAGCGCTGTGGAGATAGTCAAACCGCGGTTAAGGCCCTAACTCCGATTGGTGCATACGGCCCCTGGTGCATAAAAACGACAAATCTACCTTACTCGTTCCCTGTCAAATGGAATTTGTTGTTGAGTCTAACAGTTTCATATTGGGTAATGCATTATATAAGGGATGTGTTGATTTCTGCAGAAAAAAACGGATTTGGTTATCGGAATGATGGCAGCTTCAGCTCAGACGTCGTACTCATGGTTTTATTTCGGCCTGAATGACGTTTGTTGGTTTTTGCGCCTGACCTCTTCAGTTGAAAATGGTTTGCCTAGCAGCATCACACAATGTGCTATATATCATCAGTCAACACCAACGTAGTCTTCGTGATGCTTGGGTTTAAATATTGTCTTCGGTTCTATTTGTCGTCCTATTTTATGTGTGTTAAATTTGCTTGAATAATATATAGCAGTGCAGATTTGTAATAACAGAGATGTGACGTCATTGATGGATTTACGATGGAAATGTAGCAGAGGATGGCAGCATGTTGTTCCTCTTTTGGTAATGCAGAAGTCTTCTGATTGCATATTACCTCGAAGAACAAGGGCAACACTACAAGGATAGGTTCACAACAACTGGACCCAAAATATGTTTAGTACTACTACTACTCGCATGTCATCAGTTGAGTCAACAACCTCATTCTTTCAAACCGATAATTATCCCCGAGAAAATATCAAAATGCGAACGTTTACAGTTCAGTTATAATAATAAGGGTAAGATAGGAGCCATCGGTAATGTACCGATCGCTCCTATCGGTACAGAGAAAGGATTTATCAAATTGATGCTAATTCAGTTATTGAATGTATAATCCTTCATTTCTTTGCGGACATAGCTGTGTTGTTGAGGATGCCAAATATTCTACAATAACCTGAACTACCGGGTATTGTTGCACTTGAAATCGATATAATTAATTCAGTGATCATTTTGTTCAATGGAATGACTTAGTTCCCTATCCTTTGATTAAAATAATAATCATAATAGGCATTATGCCCGGTACACACCTACCATTTGTGTGCGCACACCTCCCGTATACGATCGAAAACTGCCCGTTTCGCCCACAAAAATCGCTTGGTGTGCGCTCCCCGCGCACACCTAGCGATTGCGATTCGCGCATAAAACTCAGTTTTTAGTGCTAAAAGCGGCCGTTTACGATTGCGATTCGCGATTCGAAAAACGAATCGGCCCGTTTTCAGTTTTAAGCGGGTCGGGTCGAGTCGCGAGTTTTAGTGCGCGAATCCTATACGGGAGGTGTGTACTAGGCATAAGTGTCCGATAGTGTGCTATAAACGATTCACTGTGAGCAAGTCAATTAGGCCAAACAGAAAAAAAAACACCTGTTTCTTAGGCATCGCGCTGTCAATGGTGGGTTCTCCCATACCCTTTTTATGATAGTAATTTTTAAAAGAAACCCAAATAAGCATGAATCCCGCCACACCGAATGTCAACGGCTGCTTTAGCAGGTAGTATGTTCTCAGATAACTGGTATTTTCACTGGCTAGTGACAGAATTGGCACGTGCCAAAATATGGACATTTCGAGTTGGTCCAGCTCAGATTTTGTTGTTAATTCCATTTAAAATGTCTCCAACCAACCAAAGAATTACGTAAAAATAAAACCGCCTCAGCTATATTTAGCCGAATAACATATATTTATGGGAGGAAAAGGCCAGCTAGCCGGGAATTATAACAAAATGTGTTTGAGAAACATTTACGTGTTTGTTTTTTTGGCCTGACACTTAGACCATACATATGTATTTAATGATGAAAGAAATATGGTTTTTTTAAAGTCTGATATAGATAATTGATCACTATTTCAGCAATCATATTGTTTCGAAATTTTAAAAGAGTCTGATATAGGTAGTTGATTACTATTTCAGCAATATTGCATTTGTTCAAATTGGTGTGTTTATTTAGAAGCACCGTACTGCATCTTTAAAGAAAGTGCTGATCGCGCTTGGACATTTAACAATGCATTGCTCAATCTTAACTCACACCACGTGACCTATCTCCCTACCTCCCCAGTACCCAGGTGCCCGTCTAATTGTATGTATCTCCTTCCTGAAGACTGTGATGAAATGTAACATATTTACTTCAGCTATCAACACATGCTACTCCCTACCATTACTTCCGTTCTACCTGTGCCGAGATTGATTTAATGAAAACCTTACTCCTATTATTACCTAAATAACTTATGTTGTAGTATCTTAATTATAGAGACAATAAGCGAGGAATTAATATATTCACAAGATGGGGCAAGCGTTGTACGTCCCAGCTCCTTCAATTTGCATCTCATTATTCCCTATATTTTAGTCGTCGTGTAAATATTTTAACTGACAATCTAACTAAATATTCTTCCTATTTTTAAATGCCCACAAAAGTTTAATCAAAAGCAATAGTTTCTACAAATGTTGCTATGTAGGCCTACTCGGATATCGCTGTGGAATAAAGCAACACTACTAAAACGTAAAAACCAGTAAAAGCAAAACACTGTCATACTGAAACTAGTTTCTAAAATATAATATAATTAATGGTTCAAATTATTAATAGTGTATGAAATATATCGGTTAGAATGCATCTTCGGAATACAATAATCAACTTTGGATATATATATATATATATATATATATATATATATATATATATATATATATATATATATAAATATATATATATATACATATATATATATACATATAACTCCACTTCCCCACATTACCTCATTGTTGCCACACTAAGAGCATGGGCGTGTACACATTCAGGTTTTAACAAACTGAAATAAATAAATTAGTAAACACACATAACAAGTTGGATATTACATTCACTAATAATATAAAACAAACTATTCATGACATTTATGTGATATTGTCGCTGCCATCAAAATGGTTATTACAAGAGCAAGTCTATCAGTAGGACTTGTTTAATAATATATCTTCAGCATTGTGCTTGTTTTAGGATTGTATTACCCATACATCACAGATAATGAATATTACATTTAAATTGTCAAGTGTTATTCAGATTTCAGCACACACAAATAATGCTTCGCGGTTAAAGCTTGCATATCAATATCAAGAGAAGTATTGTGTGATATATTTGATGTGATGCGATTCATTTGAAGCTCAGTTCAACATGGGCTGTATTTAGTGTTTATCTGGTAACACATAGATGTACAGAGTTATATCGTAAGCTTCATCGAAACACGGGCATATAACCTGGTTAATCAATGCCCTATTACATTTATATAAAAACACAATGAACTAAGTTAATATTCATAGAAAAATGTTGCTAACTTAGCAAATATATTTCGCCGAAACAATTTAATCATTTACTTAAATGCAAATAACATTTGAGATATTTGAAGTACAAACATGCTAAATTAAGTTTGGCAAGCACGCCAAACTCTGACACCATATGCTTCTGCAGTAACAGGTTCTATTAAATTGCATCATTATTACCTTATATGTGTTGAGAAATGTTTAATAAGTGCACCAGTATCTAAATTAGATATGTAGAATCCAATCTAAGTAATTATTTTGGTTTTGAAAATTTATTATTTTCATCGGACTATGCAGCTTTAAGTTCAATTCGAGAATCTTCCATGCAGTGCAAACTGCCATGGTCAAATGTAGCCAGTCTCCTTAAACAAACAAAACATGACATTAGACGTCAAGGCTGACAGCAAATCAGATGGTATCATCACTTCAGTCAATGCTCTTATGTGATTGTTTTGTTTGCATTCATTTAATTTAAGAGAACTAAGTTTTACAGAAATAGTAAAAACCAACTGGAATAACAGGCCTAGAATGCTTAGCATCCAATCCGCATGCAGTTTAATATCAATGTAAAATCCTCGCTATCTAATACATAAGAGTGCTTAATAAACCATAATTAATGGATTTCCTCTGTAAATACATTAACTATGATTTACACCGATCCAAATCAATTAAATCACCTAGGAACACAGCTGTTAAACCAACATTTGATAAACATATTATAAGCTATTGAAGATTGCAATTATTTTAGTGCATATTGGAATTGTACTAAGATGCGTTTTATTTTGTTGATTAGCTAATAACAAGGGAATTCATGCTGAATTATGTATATGGGTAATTAATGTGATTTAGTTACACTGTTAGCTTAAGACATCTGATAAGTTGCCATTCAGTCGCTGCAGCTGAAACCAATATAATTATCGATGATTTCACCATATATTCATTGTTGTTGTTTTATATGTATTACCCTATTAATTTCGGTATCGCCATTCTTTGTCAAAACGCGTTTATATTCTGACAGGTTATTGTCACGCACATCTATTATCTATGTTAGACGACCGCTAAGGGGAGATCCTACAGAGTTATTTGAAGCTAATTCCTTTAATTAATAATAATAATAATAATAATAACAACAACAACAACAATAATAATAAACATCCATCCAAATGACTGCGTCTTGTTTAATCGCGAATGAAATGACCTGAACATTTGGATAATGAACCCAGATAACACTAAAGGGACATAAAATACCCCAATGAATAACTGAAATAAATGTCCAAAAGCACCCAGCCCAATAACGGGATCACCACCTCTCTCTACGGACGAGATCTCGCGTTACCGTCGCAGTGTCGTGAGGTCAAAGGTCAGTCCCCTTGGCTAAACAAATGCACAACGCCAGCAGACGACATGCACACGTCCGCTATTATTGTTACATGTCTAGGCTATTGCAATTGGTCGTTCGACGTATAGTTAGTATACCTTCGCGGTGTGCTAAGTTTGTTAAGCATCTCGGTTCATGACACATGATAAATAAATCTGCGTATATGTTTGTTACCTCATGTAGAGATGGTATTTGAATACCGGTGCTGACGTGAATTGTATGGCGGGGAGGGGAGGGGGAGGGAGGGAGGTGTGTCTGCCCCCGACACCCCGCAGGGCTGCCGTACACTACAGGAAAACCTGTCTTGAATCCCGTTAGGCGGTGATTGGGAATTCTGTCCTCATATATATATATACACTGGTGCATATACACTATATACACACACCAGTGTATAGAGAGTTTGTTAGCAGTAATGTGGTAAGGGGGTCTGACAACCCCGGCAAGTCTGCATGCAGTTTGAAAGTAAAATAATATTATGTTTCCTGATTCATAATTAGCAGAGATCGAGACAGATTATCGTTTGGTGTACGGCTGGATTTACATTGAGCTTTTCCCCGTGTGCGTCAGTCGTTACTGTAATAAATGACACAAGTGTCACGTGTACGGTGCACATTATCAACAAACGGTGTTGTCAATGCATAGGAGAAAGGGCAAGCACCGGCCTGTTCTAAATGATGGAAAATAAACAGATTCTCATACAGTTTCTTCGTGAGTTTTAATTGTTTTTACCCTACTTGCGATATACAGCAGGATATTCTACACAAAATCCATCAAATAAGCAAAGTGCAGATAGTTAGTTGGTTTGTTGGGATTTTACATCCTGACAACATCGAAAGTCATATAAGGATGGATACTAACTTGTTGAAGAATAACTGGTTGTTTGGCCGTCTCCAGTTATTCCTCTTATACTCACTACTATCAGGAGGATCCTGGCAACTGTCTGCCACCCCCCCCCCCCCCACACACACACACACTAAATACCAAAACACAACTGATAAGAAAGGGAGACAAGTCACGCAAGATTGACAGTGATGAGGTTGAGCTTTACAACTCTTGTTCACCTACTAGTGACCTGCTACCCTGACTCACTTACAACCTGCTGCACAGACCCACAGAGCTTCTGCTTGTTCAGTCAAAATCAGTGCCTACAGCCCATTGAACCTAAGTCCTATGGGTGTTACACACAGCTCAGTGGTGAACTGCTTCCTTTGATATCTCTAGAGTGTGTGTGTGTGGTCTGTCCAGCAAGTGGAAGGAGTACAAGGGTAACTGGGCTCACACAGCCAGCCAATCAGACACCTCTGCAGCCTAGGAGGGGTGGTGCCCAAGAGGGGGCACCTGTCACTCAACCCCAGGGCAGGTGGTGTCCC
The DNA here is from genome assembly GCA_030323885.1 of Branchipolynoe longqiensis. NCBI lineage: Eukaryota > Metazoa > Annelida > Polychaeta > Phyllodocida > Polynoidae > Branchipolynoe > Branchipolynoe longqiensis. The sequence continues at coordinate 11,224,459 of CM059191.1, forward strand.
TAATGTATGCTTACCCAGCAGTCCTGTGGTAACAAGTAGTTGTCATACAGTTAAGTAGTCATCCCTCTCCCATTTGCACTCTTCCTGGTGCATGGAGGGAACATTCCTGTAATTAGTAACTGTATCTTAATATCCGGACATCATACCCCAATCCATGTCACCGTGCATCATAACATTTACACATAGTTATTTCCATGTCACACACCGAGTGGGCACACATTGCATCACTATTACATAACAATGGTCCCCAACTCCGTCACCCGAGATATTGATATGCTTCCAAGCTCGGCTATCACGACCGAAAGACCGTATATTTTTATATTGTGATAGTGCACACTCATGGCGGAATTATAGTGCTGCCCCAGTGAGAGACCAGACCGCTGACACTCTGATCCGATTTCCCACTCAGTCGTATTATCTTGATACTGAGCTAACCAGTCCTTGTCCAATCCTACTAATGTTGATCGCCAGGATAGACAGCGACAAGTATAAATGCTGTAAGTCATTGGCTTGTTTGACATACAAAAAGTTACATAGATATACATGCAATATTTGGTCACATACAGAGTAGTATGGAGAATAATTGTTTATTTTTATTTTTTAAATATAGCCAGTCGTGCACCACATAATGAGAAAGACCAATTGCCTGTGATTGAAATTTGTCCTGCTAAATGAACTAATTATGCACAAATAAAATCTGTTCCAAATACACAGTCATGAGAGTTGGCGACAACGACAATTGGATAGTGTTCTGAATGTGCATGAATTTGAAGTTCAAAACTTAAACACTTGGGTTATTCGAGAATTACCATGTTCATCAAAATCCTCATTTTCTTATTTCGACAATCTTCTATAATGTCTAAAGAGATCATTTTCCAACTAGAAAGATATGGGAATCGGAAATCAGAAAGTTGAGCAACTATGTTCATAGTTCATAGCAAATCTGAGCTTTAATGACATTTATGACTCGTTTTGATCAGATTTGTTTCTTTAGACATGTTAGTTTGGTAGAGGTCTGCCTTCTAATCGGTTTGTTTGTTTGTTTGACTCCCCATTACATACAGTGGTTAAACATATCTCATATCTAATTTACAGCTGCTATGAGATAGTCGACGGGGGGGGGGGGGGACACGATCGCTCGCATTCAACTCAAATTATCACATCGTGTGAGGCGGCTATGGTATATTCTAGCTGCACAGCGAACTGGAGCCAATGCCCGGAAGTCATGTCAACGCATCGACGCCGGAAGTGATTTAAGGGATCCTGTCGTTAAGTGTGCACTACATGCAGATGATATTCATATTCATAGCATAAGCCGCTGCGCAGTGAATTGTAGGTGATTTACCGACATAATCTGTAGCTCTCTAAATCAAGGCAGGCTGACGGGAGTCTCGCGTCGATTTGCTTGTGTGTTGTTGTACGTCCTAGCAACATCTAAGGTCATACCAGGACTGGTACCGACTTGTGACAGTGTGCATTCATGATAACCTTATAGCACTGCCCCACTGGGAGACCAGGCTGTCATGACCCAATATCCCACAGTCACATTATCCTGATACTGTGCTAACCAGTCCTTATCCTATTCTATTAATGCCAAGTGCCAGGCTAGGAAGCGACAAGTATCAATTTTATAAGTCATTGGTTTGACTCCGCTGGGATTCGAACTCCGCACCTTCCGCAGTGGAAGCCTGCGCTCTACCGGTTCGGCCACCGCGTCCGGTGTCCCGCATAGGGATGTTCGAGTTGGGAATATCAAATCAGTCAACAAGGTGTGAGCAGTGGATGCACTGTTATGGCCGAATTATCCCTGAACTGTATCTTATGGATTAAGTAAACTACTTGTGGATGTCTGTGTCAAGGAGTGCCGGCTGCACTGAACCAGACGGGATGGCCGAATGAGTTAGAACATCCGTCTCCCGTGTTGGTAGACCATGGGATCGTGGGTTCGAACCCTGGTCGAGTCAAACCAATAACTTAAAAATTGATACTTTTCGCTTCCTAGCCAGGCGCATGGCATTATTAGGATAGGGCAAGGACTGGTTGGCTCAGTGTCAGGATAATGTGACTGGTCTCCCAGTGGGGCAGCACTATAAAGTCGCCATGAGTGCACACTCTCACAAGTCGGTACCTGTCCTGATATGATGACCTTAGATGTTGCTAGGACGTTCGACAACAACAAACAAGCCGGTTGCACTAAGTTCTTTGAAATCGAGAATTTGATAATATAATAATAGGGATTTGTAACAGTGCAGAACTTGCAGGCAACATTTAGAGGAAAAACACATAAATTATGGCAAACCGAACCTAGGCAAACAAGATTAAAAGATAAATTTAATAAATATGGTCGAAACTCAAATCCATCGATTTATGACCAGATGGGGTAGCCAAATCAGTCGAGCGTCCGTCTCCCATTTTGGGATGTTGTGGGATATGCCTCCCATGGGTCTTAACCCTGGTCAAGTCAAATCAATGCTTAAAATCAATACTTATCGCTACCTAGCCTGTAGATAAAGGATTCACCCAGTACTCGCAGTCGCAGTACATGGGTGGATACCAAGCCTATATAAAGACGGTCGAAAAAGCGGGTTAAAGAATTGAGAGCCTAATTTCACAATCTAAGAAGCAACAATTATTCTTTACATATGTCTTATTAATAGCCCGCTACCTTTGAGTTGAAAAATATAATATAATATCTAGTTTAATAAGATTTAAAAGTGAAACCGACGGCGTTCTGTGGCCGCCATCTTGTCTTTTTGCATTCTCTCCCATTTCACCAACTCTGTGCCGATATAAGTAATCATTTGACACTGGAGGCAGGCATTCTACTTCTTGTTCCATACTAAAGCTATTTTCGCCCGTATTTAGACTGCGTTGTCTTTCACCCGTATACTATAAGTACTGGGTGAATCTTTTATCTACCTAGCCTGGTGCTTGGCAGTACTAGGATAGAACAAGGAGCAGTGGAATTAGGAAGACCAACTGTCCGCGATTGAAATTTCCCCTGCTTAATCAACTAACGTACCAAAAAAGGCAACTTTTACCAAACACCATGAAGAAAACAAACAAATAAATGCCGCTCAAAGTAAACTTTTAGATCAATGAAATGTTTGTGAATGTTGTCACATAGTTTGCTGGACACTGTGTATCACTACACGCACCTGGATGTGGACTTAGTTCATTATGCATAGCCCACGAAGAATGCGATTCAAACTGTCCCTTTTTAACCAGAAGGAGGCGGGCCGTCGCCTTGACGATCGAGGTTCTGTTGTCACTTCTCTGTGGCGGAGTGGTTAGAGTGTCTGACTTTTTTCTAGGTCAGACTCCTAATCTGAGGGTCGGCGGTTCGATTCCCCGTGCCCCCAGCTCTGCTAATTTGGATTTCCACCACTGTGTATAACTTACAGCGTCATCAAAGGCCGGTTGCTCTCATACCATGTCTATGTGGTGTGGGAGGTTAAAAATCCCTTGGGTCGGTAAAAGTGTAGGCTCGGGCTTTCTATCGACCAGCAGTGGAATCAGGAAGACCAGTCGTCTATGACTGAAATTTCCCCTGCTTAAACAACTAATGGACCAAAAAAACAACAAAAAAACATTACCATAACCGCGCATTCACAACAACCATGTGACGTGACCTAGTGACCTGATTTGTAGATTCACGAATAATGAGGTTTATCGTGGCGCGAGTGGCCAGACGCGATCTCAGAATATGTATGAAGCTTCTGCATTAGGAGGTGGCACTTATCTACGGCGGCCTGTCAGTTGTGTCATACTGCAGGCCACCTGTCTGTTGTTTGGTTTTGTTGTTGATGTTTTCAGATGTACCGGCATGCAAACGCAAAGTTCAGCTGGAATAAAACTTTCGGTGTTCAATTAACACTCAAGTAAAATACAAGTTAAGTGAATACACAAATTAGATAATTCAATCATATTAAATTACACATAGCTATATATCGGAACGTTCTTTAATTTATATTCGTATAAATATATTTTATTGTTTATTTTGTCAGGTGTACCTGCATGTAAATACAAAGTTAAGCTAGAAAACGAAAGCTTGATTTATTTACCGACACCTCAGAGCACATTTATTTTCATCATCGGCTATGGGATTTCAAGCATATTGTCATTCTGACATATTTCTTTGGAGGAAACTCACTGCCGCCACATAGGCTACTCTTTCCGATAAACAGCAAGGGGTCTTTTATATGCACTTTCCCACAGACAAGGCAGCACATACCACAGCCTTTGATGAACCAGTTGGGGACCACTGGTTGGAACGGACCCACACCTTGGCAGGTTGACACTCTACCACCTGAGTTACGTCGCGCTCCAAAAGATAAGCTAGACTAAACATTTCGGTGTTCAATTAGCAGACAAGTAAAATACAAGTTAACTAAAGAAACAAATGAGATAATTCAATCATATTAAATTACAAATAACTATAAATCTTTAATTTATATTCGCATAAAGATACATATATATGTGTGTATGTATATCTGTATATATATATATATATATATATATATATATATATATATACACATGACTACCAGTGTAAGTCATCCAATCCAATACCTCCTTCTGAGTTACTCCAGAACCTGAGTAGCAGCTCCACTATATTTCACTGGCGTCCTACCAACATGTAAGGTCATATCAGGATGAGACTCGAACCATAATACTGCGAGCATTGGTGGCGGCTGTAATGCTGTCTCACTGAGATATTGTACCACCAAGGCCATGGCCCAATATCCCTGACATCCAATTCAGTCACATTATCCTGACTCTGAGCTCACCCGTCCTTGTCTAATCCTAGTATTGCCGAACGTCAGGCAAGGCAGCGAGAAGCGTCAATATTGTAAATGCTTCAATTGACCACACTGGGGATTGATCCCATGACCTTCCGCATGGGAAGTGAGCGCCCTATTCACTTGATCATCTCGTCTAGCTCGCACATACCTGAGTGGCTCCATACTTTATTCAATCCTCCGGTAAGGGACTCGACTAGCAGGCACCAGCTTGTGTCGCCTCCAGTACCTGAGTGGGTTACGCAATAATTGGCTGGTGTCCCCCCAGTAATCCGGTGAGTTCTCCGGTAATTGAATGCGAGACAAGACATAACCGCCTGGATGGCTGCCGGTGATGCGGATTCCGAGGGACACCAGTTTGCCAGGAACACTTCCATTCAAATGCATTGTTAACGGCCGTGAGCAAATCTTCATACAGAAGTCAAATATCTCTCAAATTACACCATCTAGAAACAAATCGATTGGTACACATATAGAAAACATCTTTACCATAAAGACTATATTAAATTTATAAGGTTAGGGTTCTTGATTTCTATTAATTTTGAATAAAACTAATGTTTTGCACTGCGCGTACCGTCAAACTCAAGGCATTGTCAATGGCAGTGAGCAATGTTCATACAGAAAATACAGAAGAAGTCAAATATCTCTCAAATTACACCATCTAGAAACAAATCGTTTGGTACACATATAGAAAACATCTTTACCAAAAACATTATATAAAATTGATAAGGTTAGTGACGATGCTGTTCGATTTTGACGCATGTGCAGAAGCGATGTGTCCATCGCAAACAGGTGTCCCTGGGAAACCGCAACACCGGGATGCACAATACTGCCGCCAGCTCCCCCTGTCACAGAATCATGTTCCCTGGTAGGCAGCTCTAGCAGCGTAGGTCCATAATGTTATATATATACATATATATATAGACTGCGCTGTGGTGAGCAAACGGGAAAATAAGCAAAACCAGGATCCCGCCAACCTTCAATCAGACAACATTCTTATCCCATTGAACCTTTGCTTGTTGTTTGTCGGTTGGAGTTTTACATACTGGCAACAGCTAAAGTCATATCAGGATGGGGACCAGACGGGATGGCCGAATGAGTTAGAGCGTCCGTCTCCCGTGTTTGTAAATCGTGGGTTCGAACCCCGGTCGAGTCAAACCAATGACTTAAAAATTGATACTTGTTGCTTCCCAGCCTGGCACTCGGCATTATTAGGATAGGGCAAGGACTGGTTGGCTCAGTGTCAGGATAATGTGACTGAGTGGGATATCAGATCATGGTGCTGGTGGCCTGGTCTTCCAGTGGGGCTGCACTATAAAGTCACCATGAGGGCGCACTGTCACAAGTCGGTAACTGTCCTGATATGACATTAGATGTTGCTAGGACGTAAAACAACAAACAAACATATCAGGATGGGTACCAACTTGTGACAGTGCGCACTCATGGCGACTTTACAATGCTGCCGACTGAGAGATCAGGCCGCTCGCACCGTGATTTAATTCCACACTCAGTCAGGTTGTCCTGACACTGAGCTAACCAATCCTTGTCACAGTCTACTACTGCTGAGCACCAGGTTAGGTAACGATAAGTAGCAATTTTGTACGTCATTGGTTTGACTCGGCCAGGTTTTAAATTGCTGACCTTCCGCACGGGAAGCCTTCGCTCTACCGACTCCACCCTGGCGCCTAAGGAGGAATAATAATAATAATAATAATAATACAGTATATGTTCCCCTACCATTCATATTCGTGTAATGCGTTATGCCTCATATATATATATATATATATATATATATATCATATATATTATAGTATTAATGTGCCGTTAACAAAAGGAAGGAAGGAAGGTTCCGTAAGAGTCAAGTTTTATCACACCAGGTCTATTGTAAAAGAAATATATTTTTAAAACCACACCCTAATCCCTGTCATGCGCAAGCACATGCCAGATATATGTATGAAGTAGCTTGGGTGGAGTATTGACACATTTCTAATTAAATCACATGCAGTGATATCAATTTATATCACATACAGTTATATAAGTAAACATATTATTGTCTACGTATTTAAACATGATCCAATGAAAAATACAATGAAAAGAAAGCAAAACTACATATCCAGATAATTTAGATCCTTTCTACACACACACATACATACATGCATACATACGTACATACATACATACATTCACATGCTTCACTTTCTTGAAATTCTCCGAGCCAAATCCAATTTCATCTTAATTTGACTATCTGCCGTGACGGGTCCTACTTGCCACATTGCATCACAATTAATTAGGACGCGCAGTAATTAACACTGTCACCAGTAAGTGCTGGTTCGACGCCAGGCTGGCAGTGGGACGATATGCAGTAAACAACCATACAGACAGGGCCTGTTGTGATTAGTGGAATCGGTTCGTTGGATACCAGAGCCCAGATCAGTATTAATTTAAGTTTGCATTGCAACACATTAAAACAAACCACACACGTGCCTGGAGCGCAAAACATTCTCCCGATTCGCTCATTCTGCATCTGTCTGCAGGGATCCATCGATCTGCTTCTTTAAATGAGACTACAAAGCAAGCAGTGTCCTTGAGAATGCTTTTCTCGTCCATGGATGTTGCGTTGCCATTGTCTACACTTACTAACACATCATCAACACGCGCCTGGGGGCACTTTACTAAACAAGTCACCTTCATTCCTTAGCCCTCAAATTTGTTCCATCAATCTATTCCACATGACCTGCTTGAATTGAGTTTTACGTCTGACTTCATAGAAGTATGGATATTGACTCATGGCGAATTCACCGAGTTACCACACCACCAGTACCAACATATGATATGGTAGTCAGTCACGCTATTTGTATGTTGAGCTATATTAGTTAATGGCTACTGAATCGGTGAGCTCAGGTAGTTTCTGCTGTGTGAATGAATTACCCTGGTTGCATGTCATAGAAACATGTTGGCTTGTAATAGCAGGACAGAGTACCAATCAAGGTAAATTATGCAATTGTCTATTTTGTAATGTAGCAGTCACACTACGACGCTTCTCTCCAACGCGCGTCGACATGTGCCCGTTTTTGGCGAATCGTCGGGAGACACCGAGAAGCATTCGGCACACATCGGTACACGTCGGTACACCTTGATGGACGTCAACGGTCGGCGAGGATGGTCGGGGCGCATCGGGGCGCGTCGAAAGTTTTGTGCTTGCACAAAACTTTTCGCCGTGTGCCAATGTGTGGGTCAAACGCTACGGGGGCGTTAGGCGCACGTCGAGATATGTTGGACGTGCTGGAAGATCATTATGCGGTTGTCTCCACACGTTGCGCCAAATGGTTGCTTTGTTGTTTTATGCCCTAGCTACATCTCAGGTCATATGATGACGTCGCACCAAGCCTTCTTTTTTTTTCCGTACGCATCGACACATGTTGGCCGCACGCTACTAACATGCTGTGTTGACGCCAAACTTTTTCCCTACACCGCCGAAAAGTTGGACGTGTCTCGACGCATAGAAGTTATTTTGAGTGCTGTTGGAGCGCCCGGGAGAAGCGTCATAGTGTGACTGCAGCATTAGGCTTTAATTTGACTGAATTCGGAATCGAAACCACAACATCCCCACTGAGTAGCAGGCGCTCTACCCACTAAGTGCACCTCTCCCTTATATTTCAGATGGAGAGATTATATATATATATATATATATATATATATATTGACGACTAAGAGTGACATACCAGCATGGTGTTAGTTGCACGGTATCTTAGTCTTGTATCACTGATACTATAATAAAGCCACCTAACGGTCACACCGTCACAAGTTGGTGTACCCAACATAGTATGACCCAACATGTTTCTAGAACATGCAACCAGGATAATTTAATCACACAACAGATAATACCTGAGCTAACCAAGTAAGTGGATGTTAAAGCTGCATAGTCCGATGAAGCATGTCATTTTAAAGACTAAAACTAATATCTATATTTGATTCTACAGATCTAACTTAGATACTGGTGCAGTTATTAAGCATGTGTTGCCACCTAGAATGGAATACTCATTCAAGTTCATAGAACATGTTGTTGCAGAAGCCTATGGCATCAAAGCTTTGGCATGCTTGCCAACATTAAGTTTGCATGTTTACACCTCAAACATCTGAAAACTTAATCATTTTAAATAAATGTTACTTCCAAATAAAGTACGATCTACCAAAATAATCAATTTAATATATTTATATCAGAAAATGAAAGAAACTCAAAATAATCGGACTATTCAACTTTAACTAATGCATTTGAACTTAGAGTTAGTAATAATACATTCATTTCAATTCGGTGTTCTATGCGTGTCTGGAATTCAGGTGAGGTTAGTGTAAGGTTAGCGCGTAGTGCGGTGGCACTAGTTGTGTTTGGTGAATAATCAGATAATAATAGACGGTACACCCAACTTCCCTTATTTACACTCACTCTCACAAGCACACACGCCCTCTCCTTCTCTCCCACACACATACACACTCTCTCTCTCCCTCCCTCTAACATGCATATACTCTCTCCCTCTCTCTCACGTACTCACAGCCTCTCCCACCCTCTCCTTCTCACACATACACACAGGTTTCACTTGTATACATAATTAATTGTCTACATCATACACACATGCATATATATGCATAAAACGATGCATAGATTTAAAACGAGATAGGCAACGAGCATGCATATGTAGACCAGACGGGATGGCCGAATTAGTTGAGTGTCCGTCTCTCGTTTTAGTAGATCATGGGATTCGAACCGACAGGTTCGAACTCTGGTCGAGTGAAACCAATGAGTTCAAATTTGATACTTGTGGCTTTCTAGCCAGGTGCTCGGCATTACTAAGATATGGCAAGGAATGGTTGGTTCAGTGTCAGGATAATATGACAGTGGGATATCAGGTCAGGATGCTGGGGTCTGGTATCTCATTGGGCTAGCACTATAAAGTTGCCATGAATGCACACTGTCACAAGTCTGTACCCGTCCTGATATGACCTTAGATGTTGCTAGGCCGTAAAACTCCAACAACCATCCAACCATGCATATGTTTGTGATGTAGATAATTAATTATGTATAAATGTGAAAATCTATGCACGCTTATATATATATATATATATATATATATATATATATATATATTGTCACGTATAATAACTAATGCATAATCTTATAGACTAGCTAATATAGTGAGGAGAAAGGAGAATTTGGAAAATATTCTATTCTTAGTAAAGAAGACAAGTAATGATACACAAATGTGTACTTAGAACATATATTCACCATGTAACCACAAAGGGCTACTAGAGCAAACAGACAGTACTACTAAAGCAGACAGGAAGCCAAATTAAAGCTCATGAGAGAAGCATGCTGGAAATGGCTACCAAGGTGTGGAATGCCCAAACAGTAAAGGAACGACAAATTCCTGACCTAAAAACTTACAAAAGAATATCTGTGCAAAATAAGGCTAGGAAACCCCCACTAAGCTGCACAGCAAAGGGGCATGTGATATGTCATGGCCCACCAGCGGGATGCCCAATGGAAGGTAACCATGCCAAAAGTAGCCAGATAACACACCACACAGCTATGTACAACCCTATGATATGTAAATAGGAGTAGGCTCATCTAGTAATAAGAGTAGAACAAAATAAAATAATACATATATGCCAAGAAAATTTTAAAAAACTAACATAAGCTACTAGACATATAACTCGCGGCCACAGCCTCATGGGAACTGACTGACCTGTACTCAGACCACCACACAGCGCTCCTATCAAGTGACTTGACTTCTGGGGTGTTTGTAACCTTACAACGGTTACCGGCTGCAGAACTGCAGCAATATAGAGAGGCACCGATAAATCGGTCCAATCTTTGGTTGAAGATTAATCTTCTGGTTGTATGGTTGTAGAAGCTGGGGGATGTCTTTACAACAATTAAATGACAAGTCGTTGGGGTGGCCCCAAATCAATCCGGTCCGGTGGTAGCACAGCATTTGTATCCAGCAGACAGCAGCACGGGTTTAGGAGGAAGGGACGGGTAAAAGTGGCTCCAGTGGTTCCAGCAACAAGAACAAAGCGAGAGAAACGATAAGGTAAAGGGCCCCACCCAAGAGCAAACAACTCCCTTGATCAGGGGGAGAAGTAAGCCTGGGAGAAAAAAAAAAGGGTAGAGTATAGGTCAGAGAAATGAGGAGAGTTGAGTTAAAGGACTATGTCTCTTTGCTCTGTGGTGACCAGCCGGCGAGCCAAAGACACGGACAGAGTAAGAGTAGAAAGTGAAATGCTGGCAGGCTCCCCCTCCTGGAACTCTTTTCAGGCAATATCAAGGATACACATATATATATAAATGATAACAGGATAGGAGCAGGGAAGGGGCGAGGAAAGGTGGAGCGGGGGCGCCACCTGACGGATTCGAACCCAAACGGTCAGTAGTTACATGCCAACTTACAACACTTGAGGGGAACTCTGCGCCCTCCCTACACCAGTATATCCTAGATATACGCATGTATACATTAAAACATATCAGTTCTTTCATAAAACATCTTACCCGCACCTGATCGGCAACGAAGCTTGAAAAGCCTTGGCATCCTTGCTTGCGATACAATGGTGCTACCCAATATGAATAATTGAATAGATAAGTACATAAGGGAGGCGGTGTAGGGAGGGAGATACAGAGGACGAATCTAATGCTGTAGCCTACAGCCATGTGTAAGTAGCGATGCGATGTGCGCCCAGTGGTCCCATGGCTACGCGCATGCGTCGCGCGCCCAGCCTTGCGCATGCGCCGCGCGCCCCACCTGTCTTTATTTACCTGTAGGCGGCCCCGTGTTGCTGGCAATTAATCAGCCATTTGTCGCAAAGTTCGCCTCGGGTCGCCATGCTTTATTCATTAATTCTACACTCCTTTCCCATTGCCTATGCGAGTGCAGGGCCACACCACCTGAGGTCACTATGTGTGTGTGTGTGTGTGTGTGTGTGTTTAGAGTATGCATGTATGCGTGGATGCTGACCCATGCTGTGGACAAAAGGGAAGCACAAACTGCGAGTCTGTATCACCAATGCACCGGACGGCGGATTTCGTCGGCGAGTAGTTGGTGAAGCGGTGCGTGCGCAGCGCACCTGGGTGGAATAGGCCATGTGACAAGAATAGGCCACGTGACAAGAGAGCCCGGAATGGTTGTCTTGCACTGACAGACATGGCGGGTACAGTTAGCATGTTGACGTCCTCAGTCCCGCGCCATCGATTTCCTGTCCCGAATTCCTCAAAGTTGAAGCTGAAATGCGCGCAGCCATGATACTGGCGTGTGTAGGGCGCATGTTTTTTTTTCTGCTTTTATTTTGTACATTAGTTGTTTAAGCAGGGGAAATTTCAATCGTGGACGATTGGTCTTCCTCATTCCACTGTTCCTTGCCCTATCCTAATAATGCTGAGCGGTTTGACTCGACCAGGATTCGAACCCACGATCCCACGATCTACCAACACGGGAGACGGATGCTCTAATGGCCCTGTCACACTACGACGTAACGACGTCAACGTAGGGAGAACGTGAAGTGAAGAACGTTGAACTTCTCGGCGTAGTATGCAAATTTGGGCACAAGTTGAACGTGGATGCAGCGTAGTGGATGAGAGCATAACGTCGGTAAAGCGTAGTGATACCTTCATTCAACGAGAGAGGACAACGTCATTACGCTAACGGAATGTTATGAACGTTATTCCATCACCAGAAGAACGTTACGTGATGTTATATACGTCATGAGACGTTGAACGTACGTTGAATGTACATTCTCCTGACGTTCTCCTGACGTTCCCATTACGCTGCGTGGGCATTTTCACTCGGTTTAATGTGGGTCAACGTAGTGGAACGTAGTTGAACGTACTGAGCAGCGTTTTCCTAACGTCTGTTTAACATCATTGATGTTCGATGAACGTGAACAGAACGTACAGTGAACAGAACGTACAGCGAACGTAAACCCTTACGTTCGAGCTACGTCGAAAGTTTTGAACATGTCCAAAACCTCGACGTAACTCGACGTAACACGACGTAATGTGACGTAGCTCGACGTCAGTCTAACGTCATTCTGACGTCATCAAAACCTAATCCAACGTATGGCAACGTAATGACCACGTTATGCTCACGTTCGCTCGCTACGTCATAGTGTGACAGGGGTATAACTCATTCAGCAATCCCGTCTGGTTAACTTTCTGTTTGCATTGTTAGTTTGTTGGAGTGTTACGTCCTGGCAACATCTAAGCTCATATTAGGACGGGCACTGACTTGTGACACTACACACTCATGGTGATATAGTGCTGCCAGACTGGGAGATTAGGCGTCTGGCACCATGACCCGATTTCCCACTCAGTCACATTATCCTGATACTGAGCTAACCAGTCCTTGCCCTATCATAGTATTGCCAAATGCCAAGCTAGCTAGTGACAACTATCAATTGTATAAGTCATTGGTTTCACTCGACGGGAATTCGAACTCCCGACCTTCCGCATAGGAAGCCTGCGCTCTACCGATTCGACCTATTTGATGAGCCTCCGATTAGGCTATACTGGGTCGAGTAGAGTGTGACGTTCGAATTGCATCATAATTTAAATGCAGCACTAACTTATAATTTGATATCACCATCTCAGGGCAGCTGTTATTCTTTCAAATAAAAACAACAAGCAATAAACTCAACCTTATTGGTGCGTCTTCTGAATTATCCTTATATAGGCCCTTTAGTGCTGATTCACTGTAAGTAAAATGCTCTTTTATTTACTTTGCCAGCCTAGCAGCCAATAGGAAGATACTGCTTGATTGGAAACTGATATCTCGATTTATATATACAATAGACATATATCATATTGTTGTGTATATATGTGTATATTTATATGATACGTGTGTGTGTTGAAAAGGCTTTTTGAAACTTCATGCTTTAATAACAATGTATGCTTAGTTTTATGATTAAAATGACCCACAAACCATTAATAATATTGTTCATTAATAATATTGGTTCCTTGTGAAAATCTTCGAATTGCTTCTCTGTTCTAAGTTGTTTTAACTGGCGGTCCAAATAAACCTGGCATTTGGGAATGCATTAGTAATTATGGTATTGTCATGTGGTGGTTCAAGTTAACACAGTTACTATCTTAGGGAGAATCTCAAAAACCTTTGTGAAATGCGGGTAGGTATTTGACCTATATTAAAGTTGCATAGTCTGATGGTTTTGATGTGCTGTTATTCTCGGAGAAAAATACATTAGATTGATCGCTGTAACCTACTTTGCTTCAGTTTTAAGTAAATTTGCTTTTAAATGGCCAACTTTGGAGATATTTGAAGTGAAAACATATTAAATTAATGTTGGCAAGCATGCTAAAATGCTGACACCATAAACTTCAGCAGTAACAGGTTCTATTAAATTAGCTTAGTGATAGTATCCTCTTCTATGCAGCAACACAATAATGCTTATTAATATTACTGTACCAGTATCTAAGTTTGATATGTAGGATCAAGTCTAGGTAAGTATATTTGGTTTGAAAATTCGATGCTTTCATCGGCTTATGCAACTTTAAAGTAAGTTTGCTCTGAGAGCCCGAATAAAGACACTCATCTCATATGCACTTCTTCGAGGCTCAGCCACCTCACACATCCCTTGCCATTACATTATTTGTGTTGTAAAGCGAAAACCTTCAATGCGCAGCATTTAAGTTCCATTTACAGATCATTTCCTTTAGCATAAAGGAATGCTGCCTGCTTTGCAAAACACTGAAGAACTGTGGACAGACCATAATGCAGACGCTAATAAAATGATATATTAAAAAGATTCAGGCCCGTGTGTTTTGCCGTGGTCCACGGCTGCGGTCCGGTAATATTATTTATTTCCAAGCCGCGTCCTAGTTCAGTTTTCGTTCCAATATTTAATTCCACATACATCGTGGGAGAATTTGTACAGATCTGCATTTAACTAGCGACTCCCACATCAACCCTCACAAAAAAAAACGCCGAAATTACTAATTAGCACTGGTGTTTTAACTAATAACGGCTCTGGATAGTGAGTGTCTCTTATTTCGTTCATTTTCCATTCGCAAAGTCGGGAGTTCGAATCCCATCAGAGTCAAACGAATGACTTATAATAAAATTGATACTTTTCACCACCTAGCCTGGCGCTTAGCATTATTAGGATATGACAAGCACTGGTTAGCCCAGTGTCATGATAATGTTTGTTTGTTGTTGTTTTACGTCCGAGCAACATCTAAGGGCATATCAGGAAGGGTTCATGATAATGTGGCTGTGTGGGATATTGGGGTCCTAGTACCAGTGACCTGGTCTCCCAGTGGGGCAGTGTCCTGATATGACCTTAGATGTTGCTAGGATGTAAGACAACAACAAACAAGCAAAATTTTCGTTCAGGCTGAATGCTTACAAGTTACATGATAAATGTGGCGCTTGTCAGAAGGCAACGCAGGCGTTGCCATCGTGTGGGTATTTATCTGCGCTATGGATCGGTGAACCTGTTAGTCAGACGCGCCCATCTCCTATGCGCCCAGGATTCCTTTGTCCTCTTCTTACGGCATTTTCTTTGGTACTCTGTGTTTCAATTTGAGACTGAAATATGACGCCAATTTTCCCATTAGGATTGTTAAATGAATATCCGTACAAATGGAGGATTTCCACAGATAAATCATCCCCCGTCTATAATCGAGAGAGAAAAACCCACACAAAACCCCACAAAAACATTAAAGCGTCATTGCCTGCGGCGTTTATTGAATATGGCACGTTGTTTGGTTAGTTCGATTGGTCGCTGTTAGACTGTATAGTGGCGGATCCTGTTGATTGATGGAGCCCTCAGGTTGGTTGGTTGTTGAAGTTTTATGTCCTGGCAACATCTACGGTCATATCAGGATGGGAATCGACTTGTAACAGTGCCCAATCATGACGATGTTATAGTGCTGCCCCACTGAGATATCAGGCTGCTGGCACCATGACCTGATATCCCACTGAGTCACATTATCCTGACACCGAGCTAACCAGTCCTTGCCCTATCCTATGAATGCCGAGTGCCAGGCTAGGGAGTGACACATATCAATTTGATAAGTCATTGGTTTGACTCGACTGGGAACCAAATTCCTGATCTCCCACGCGCGAGGCCCGCGCTCTACTGATTCAGCCACCGCGCCCCGTATGACCCTAAATGTTGATAGGATGTAAACCAACAAATAACAACTTGATATGGAAGCTTCGCAGAATGTCTAACTGGCTCAGAGCGGGTGTTCTGTGCCGCTTTCAGAAAAGCCAGAGGCAACTGTTAAAGCGAGGTGGGAGACAAGATCATGGCGAAATAGAAAATACGCCACTAAAGAATTACGTGGAAAGTGGAGCGGGAAAGCAAGCCCTGATCCACATTTTGAAGGCACGAGAAGTTTTCGTCCATACAATTGAACGAGACCGCTGCATAAACCGATAAAAAAGCATCAAATTTCCGAAACCTTATATTGATGGTGTAGTGCCAATTCACAGAAGTACTTTTCAACATTTATTTTTTATTTAGCAAAATCACTCCAAAGTTCCGATTAAATTCATTATTATCACCAACAACACATATATGTACTTATTCAGGACTGTCTAACTCTGATAGTCGAACCAGTGTCATGCAGTTCAGAACACCCTTAACATTAGCTAAATGAAGTGTCTACCTGATTCAGGACTGGATCTAAAGGCCCTGTCACACTATGACGTATGGCATAAGCGTGTGCCCAACATACGACAATTTGTCAGTATGGTGGCATTCGTCAAACTTTGCAGGGCCGGGGAATAAAAATGGGCATACACAGAACATACACACAATGTACACACAAAGTACACACAAAGTATACACAACGTACACACAACGTACATAGCGTATGAAGAACGTATCTCTGACCTATCGCATACGCTCATGGTACGCTTACCAAAGTTATGTATGTTACTTCATTGCTAGAAGTATGGCATATACATTAAGTATGCTGGAGATACGGCAGGCATACATTCGAAGTATGTTAGGAGTACGTTATGCATCCATTGGCTGTACGCGGATTGCACGGCTGAATGTACGGCTAACGTGTTCCAACCTATCACGACCTACCCCTAATGTGTGCATAACATACGCCGATGTATGCTGAGCGTACGCCGAGCGTATGAGACACGTATGAGCCATATGGAAACATATGTTGAAAATTTTGAACACGCACAAAATATTAGCACATCCACATGCCACATATACATCCACACTACATACATACAAACAACATACATGCTCCAACCACTTCCAAAAGCAACTACCTGTTAGGAAGCAGTCTCCATATGATATATGCAAAAAGATAGGACGGTCCAAACATGTAGGAGGGTCCAAACATGTGTTCTAACCACTATGAAATTTGTCAAGCATAAAAAATCGCTCCAAAAGCGATTTGTGACGCCCGTGCGACGTCCGTGCGACGCACGCACGAGAAACGCCCGCGCCAGTGTGTTCGTCTTCACTTTGTTACATACATTTTGATTCTTGACACACGCGCGATGCTTGACGCCCGCGCCAGATACGCGTCCAGTGTGTTCGCAGCTTTAGTGGTAAAGTGCAGGGAGACCGCATTCTAAAGTGCAAATGGCCAAGTGGACCGAAAACTAGTAAACCCAGAGCCATTTCAAAGTTAAGGCAACACAGTTTCTCAAACAGGATCATAAATATATGGAACAGTCTCCCACAAAATGTTATTGATGCCGAGTCAATAAATTCATTCAAGAACAGATTAGAAAAAGCATGGGCTGATGATCCAGGGAAATTTGACCCCTTATTCACCACATGCTACTAATTATTCCTTGTGTTGCATATTTACTTGCACTCAAGCAAAAATGAGAGACAAATAAGTGTTCACACTTCCTGTCTACCATTCGCTATTTCGCTATTTCGGCATCCGATACAAGTTATCCATTATATGCCAGCGCACAATCACATGAGCCTGGCTAGATGAGCTGACGGTGCTGCCCCCATATGAGCCAATCAGGAACGACAAGGTGGTTGTTTGAGAATCACACACTACAGTTTAGCACAAGATGGCGACACCGTAGTCGTAATGACACAGGCCCGGTAATCTGGTTTCGAGTCAGCATATTGGATAGTGCTGACACTGGTACAGACTGTCTAATAGTGAGACATCTATTCATCTGTAATAGTTGGTTGTTGGAGTTTTACACCCAGGCAACATATAAGTTCATATCAGGACTGGTACCGAATTGTGACAGTATGAGCTCATGGCGACTTTATAGTGCTGCCCCACTTGAAGACCAGGCTGCCAGCAACATGACCTGATAAGGGGAGCGGGAAAGCAAGCCCTGATCCACGTAGTGACATTATCCTGACACGGGGTCAACCAGTCCTTGCCCTATCCCAATAATGCCGAGCACCTAGCTAGGAAGCGACAAGTATCAATTTGTATGTCATTGGTTTGACTTGCCCAGGGTTCGAACCCATGTGTTCGAATCCCACGATCTACCAACACGGGAGACGGAGGCTCAAATCATTCAGCCATCCCATCTGGTGTCTGTAATAGTAGATCATTAGCCTCTTGTTGCGAGTCAATCAAGAAACACCACAACAGCATATATCCTAACTGACCATCTAATGTTTTCTTCACTGAACAAACGTACAGAATATACTATTTCCGCAACGCATGCACAGAGTGTAATCCAGACTGGATTTGTGGGTCACAGAGTCTGTGGAGAGGCAATTGAGGCTCTGTTAACACTGGCTTCATATTGAGCAACCCGGCAGTCTTTTCGGCACAAATATGGATTTATAGAGAAAACATACTTACCATTTTTTAATCATTTTTTATAATTATAGCTGTATCATATTGATTGATTGATTGATTGATTGAAAAGCTCGATCATCAGTGTAAAACAAGACAATGACACACTGTCGACCCACAACACCAGTGTCGTTGCCTATCACCAGGTGTTGTATTTGTCGTGGATACTGTGTATTATTTTGTACTATTATTTTATCAATCTGCCGTGTATGTATGCGGCGTAATGGGCGGTAACCTGGCAACTAATTTTGATTCCAAAAATTCATGAAAAATAATAGCTAGGAAAATTAATTAATAATATACAGTTTTATTATTAAATATCATGATATATCTACTAAGGTTAATAATAAAGTAATTACCTTGGTGTGCATTAAAATTACAAGTCTGGAAGACACCTCACATTTTGAATAGCGTGCAGTGGGAGTTAAAAGTTGACTATGTTGCTCATGCTTGAAATGCATAGCCTACATATTGTTTGTTGTTTTTATAAATCATAATATTTCAAATCCACTAATTTTGCGACTTGTATACAATGTTGGCGGTTCTACTTCCAGTTGACATTGCAAATAATCAAATTGAAGAATGTCCATCTACACCAAATATTAATAGCAATCCTGGCAGGTAAATTGAATGATCGGAAAAGTGGTATTTTCCGTTTTGCACAAGAGAACCAAGCTGCAATACATGCTTAAGGCTCTGTCACACCTCACTGGATTGGGGAAACGGAAAGAAACTGAACAAAGTCCGGTGGAATACATCAATGTCTGGTTTCTATATGGTCAGCATCCGGCGTTTCCGTTCTGTGTCCGGTAGTGTCCGCCATCTATGGTGGCAAGTTTTGAAATAATCACAAAACTTGTAACAGATACCACTGGATTGACATCTATGGTTCTTGGCCGGTTTAAGTTCATTTAGTCCGTTTTGTCCAGTTCATGTCCGGTACCTGCCCATAATGTGGCCGGTTAGCTTTCTGAATTAGTCCGGTGATGGGAACCTTACCACACATAACGGAGTTAAACCGGAGAGCTACCGGAGACCTACTGGATGCAACCGGACTTGAGCCGGACACTAAATGGATATACTGTACAAATAACGGATATGCCGGAGAACTAACGGAGAACTCCGGATTTCTACTGAAAAAAGCCCAGACAATACAGGATGAGGAACAGAGACACTCAGGACACGTATAGGACAATCAACGAACACAGGAGGGTATAAATAAAGTGACAAGCAAGTCTAGGCATCAGTCCTTCTCACACTCTCGTCCGGGTCACAACTATGGCTTTCCTGAATTCACCAGAACTTCTTCAGCTCAGAGTAACAGTTCTGCATGTTGAGATGCAACTGTTGTAATTACAGTTGGAACTGCAGGCCCTCATGTCTGCCAGAAGAAGGAGAATAAGGCCAAGAAGATGGTGGTCTAGGGCCTGGATCAGTCCTCAACGTCATCGGCAGTTTGGTCTGTATGACCAACTTCCTGCGGATGCCCCCAGAGATGTTTGACAAACTTCTGCTACGTGTTGGTCCGCGGATCACCAAGCAGCACACATTCTACAGGGCGGCCATTCAGCCAGGCCTGAAGCTGGCCATAGCGCTTCGTCTTTTGGCATCTGGGGCCAAATACACCGACATGTGGTTCGGGTGGCAGTTGCCACACAACACCATCTCCATCATAGTCAGAGAGGTAAATGTCTTGGAATTTTGTCTTGTAAATTGTAAGTAATAAAACAAATGTAAAAGTATTTTGTAGATATTATTGACCACACTGTGTATTTATTTTCATTACCAATATGGTATTTTGTGATATACATTAATGCACTTGTATTTTTTAAATATTCTTATTGAGACTATGTCTGTGTAGTAGACAACATTTCACGTGTGGTGGTATTGTAATATATTAGAGTAAATATACATAATGTACTTGTATGTTTTAATTGCACTTGTATTTTTTAAATATTTTAATTGAGACTATGTCTGTGTAGTATACATCATTTCAGGTGTGGTGGTATTGTAATATATTATAGTAAATATACATAATGTACTTGTATGTTTTAAATGCACTTGTATTTTTTAAATATTTTTATTGAGATTATGTCTGTGTAGTATACATTATTTCAGGTGTGGTGGTATTGTAATATATCATAGTAAATATACATAATGTACTGGTATGTTTTAAATTTATTTCACACTAACCAATCTGTTGTTTTTAATGTTATTTTAGGTGTGCACGGTTATTGTAGAAGAGTATGTGGATGAGGTTATGCCCCTGCCAATGGAACCTGCTGCTTGGCATGCGATAGCGGAGGCTTTCCTGGAGAAATGGAATTTCCCGCACACCTGTGGGGCTATCGATGGCAAGCACATAGCCTGAAAGTGTCCACCTGGGTCGGGATCCACCTATTACAACTACAAAAAGTATTTCTCTATCATCCTAATGGCTTTGGTGGACTCTGACTATAAATTCATCTGGGTGGACATAGGTGGACGTGGGGCTGCCTCTGATGCGCAGGTCTGGACCGAGTCTGACCTGAAACGGGCCATGGAATAAGGGGACATACAGTTACGACAACCATACCCATGTGTTCATTTGATGATTGATAACAGGACTCTCATAATGTGTAATAATGAACATCACTCTGATAATGTGTAATAATAGCTTGTGTGACATTGTGTATATTTGATGGTGGAGAAGAGCACTCTGATAATGAGTGATATCTCAAATATATGAAATATGACTTAAATAATCTTTAAATGCCTATGTATGTTCTACATTCTGACGGTTTTAACTCAATGCTGCTGTTTGTTATATCACTCAAACTATTGTGTTTGTGCCATCCTGATATGACCTTAGATGTTGCTAGGATGCTAAACAACAACAAACAAACTGACAATTTGTAATAATAGCTGGTGTGACATTGTGTATATTGGATGGTGGAGAAAAGCACTCTGATAATGAGTGATATTTCAAATATTTGTAATATGACTTAAATAACAAATAAATGCCTGTGTATGTTGTACATCCTAACTGGTTTTAACTCAATACTGTTGTTTGTTGTATCAATCAACCTACTGTGTTTGTACCATCCTGATATGTTGCTAGGATGTAAAACAACAAACAAAACAAACAAACTGTGTTTGTATATATTGATAGCCACAACAATTAAGAATTTATAACATGAAAACCATAAGTTTGGAAATATATAAGTTATAACATTTTTATTGCAACATACCATAACTATCATCATCATCATGCTGTCGGTCGCGATGCGACAAAGACTGCTTTCATTACTTGACTGCCGCTCTCCTTTGTGCGGTTGTACATTTCATGAAAGCTGCCTGCAAAAGTGTTGAAGTGCTGCTGGCTTTTGCAAGTTACCAGCGGCACTCTCTCAAGGAGCAAATAGAGGTTTCACACCGGCAAGAACATGTCAAGACAGGCGCAAAACTATTTGTCCCTGCAGTGGCTGGTCGGGAGATGTTGGGAGTTCCATACATCAATCGCCCTTGATGCTGCCACAGTGACATGGTTTTCTATTTAGGGTTTGCTCCCTTAGCCTTCGGTTCTGTCAAGAACCTGTACCACAAGGCAGTGGTTTACAACTCTGCAGGGCAGGGGCGTCAAACTCCCTGAGGTATTGCCATACCTGCATACCCACACAACTATATAAACTATAATATTTACAACATCATATTTACAATAAATTAAAATAAATTAACTACATTATTTACAATGCATTATTTACACAATTCCCCTTCCCTTTATGTACAATATTACCCTCCCCGGACAAATGACTTATTGTTATTGAACCAGATAAATAGATTAACTACAATGTTTACAACATTATAACCTTATTTACAATAACTTAAAATAAAATAACTACATCAGCTGATCTATGGGGCTCCCCTGGCTGTCATCCAGTGATGTCTCCACACCAGCTTTCGAAGCAGCCACGCTGGGCTGCTGATGGAAGGGCTGCTGCTGCGAGAACTGCTGCACCTGCTGGAGCTGTGGGTAGACAGTGAGAGTGCCCACATGTATAGAAGCCGACCACAGTGGGTTGTAGCAGGCTGCTCCCGAGGGTGTGGGTGCAGCAGGGAAGACGTCGCCAGAGGAGGTTGTTGCCAGCTGTTGTGGCTGGTGCTGTTGTTGTGGCTGTGGCTGGTGCTGTTGTTGTGGCTGGTGCTGTTGTTGGTGCTGTTGTTGTGGCTGTGGCTGCTCCTTTTGTGACTGTGGCTGTGGCTGCTGCTGCTGCTGCTGCTGGTGCTGCTGCTGCTGCAGGGCCATAGCCGTGGCCATCCAGCGGGTCGACATGGCCATGAAAGTTCCCCGAAACTCCAACTACTGGTCGTCGGTAGCGCTGAGACACAACGTCTTCACCCAGCCGATGAACGACGTCCGTTCATTCATGGGCTCTTCGATGGTGAGGGCATCCTTTATGCCAGACAGCTCAGTAGTAGTAGCCACAAACTTCTCTTGCATGGCCACCATAGCCGCACCATCATCCTTGGGCTTGGACTCTCTCTTCTTACACATACTCGACCACCAACGCTACAAGGGGATATGTGGGAAAAGTGGACATGGGGAACAAGGGGACATGGGGGGAAAAGGAGATGCCAGAAAAATACAGTATAACTCCGTTAAACCAAACGGTCAATTATACAGTTAAAAAATGCAATAAAAGGTAGTTTTATAGATGGAGTTTTAAATGTGGCATTAATATATAATATTACAGGCGAACTATTAAATCGTGCAACATTACAGATTTAGTATTAAACATGACAGTGATACGTAATATTACATAATAAATAACGCAATAAAATGTAGTAATACAGATAGAGTATAGTGTAGATATACTGTAAAAATAACCCAATAATATGTCTTGCTGATATACTCTAAAACAGGGCAGTAAAATGAAACATGACTGGTGGTATTGCGAGGCGACTCCGAACATTTTTTTTGTTGATTAACCGATAGTTTGCATTAATCAACTTTTGTTTAGCCAACTTTTATAATAAATGGTAGTATTTTGTGGGACCGCAGACAAAAGTTAGGGTTTGCAAGATTACTTACACATTTGTCTGGTAATACGTTCGTTATATACGTCGTCACCCATTGTCATCCGCTTATCTTCGTTGGCTATCCGTTCATGTACGTTTCATGTCCATTTAATGTTCATTCGTCGGGCGGACTTTGACAGGATATCGCATCAATTTGATACATTTTTATACTTATCCCACCCGAACACCACCGGACTAGAAAATTCTTTGTCGGTTCTGTCCCTTGCTCAATCCGCCATAGTGTGACAGGCACTTTAAACATCTAATTTTGAGATGTCGGAGAAAATCTAAATAAAATTCCTGTGACCCTGTATTTGAAAATACGACCATTGCAAATTTCTTCAACCAACAAAAGAGTTATGGATGTTAACTAATAGACTACATCGCCATTCCAGCCGTGCGGTGCATTGTGCGATGCGTGGAAGATAAACAAATCCTCCGCGAAGCGCATGGCCAATGCTAAGACACTGGGTGCAGCTATGCAATGTGCTAGTTTCAGCTCATCTCAGCCCTTGTTTGAAACATAGAATACCAACTAAAAAAATATATATAATAAATTAAGTTGTTAATCTTTTATCTAGCATTGCATTTACATCAATATAATCAGCAGATCTTGTGCCATGTGCATTTAGATTTAGACACATCTGGGCACTCAGACTAGTGAAAAGCTGTGTTCCTTCATGGGCGTTAAGTCGCCTCAACTAGTTTGCCTTGTCTAGTTCGGCTCACATTCGCCGTGTGGACGCAACACTGAGGCGGATTAGGGCTGATTCGCCTCATCCAGTTCGCTTCAAGTAAACCACGTCGCGAGGTAGTCCAGATGAACCGAACTAGCTTAAGTCGGCCCATATTGCCTGTGTGGACGGTAGTGGTTTAGATGAGGTGGATTAAGGACGTCACAGTCTAGACCTGAGTTTGTTGACTTTCCGGTAAATTTGCACTATGAAGCTGCTAGCTGTGCACAGATATTTTTGTCATCATTTATTTTTAGGGTTTCACTGCCCAGCAGAAGTTTTGACCGTTCCAAAACAATACGACTCAGTCTATACATATTTATAGCTGTATTCACACGGGCAAAATCTAAAGCGATCTACAGAAGGCAATTTATATTAAGCGATCTAATGCGCGCATTCACACGGGCTGAGTTTCAAAGTGTGTCGTATTCACACAGGCAGTACTTCGGGCGGTTTAAGGCGGAAGTGGATATCTGCGCATGAGCAAGTCAGGACTAACCAGCACCAGTTTGGGTTCATCGACGATGGCCGAGAGAGTGTGGGTTCGACCTAGATATGTATGGACTGAATCGTATTGGTTTGGAACAGTCAAAACTTCTGCTGGGCAGTGAAACCCTAAAAATAAATGATGATAAAAATATATGTGCACCTCTAGCAGGTTCATAAAGCAAATTTACCGGAAAGTCAACACACTCAGGTCTCGACTGTCACATTTCCCTCGACTGCGCATGTGTGTGATGTCATGAATAAAACGTTTCAGCATAGATCGGTTCCTGTAGACCACCTTGCGAAGCGTTTTACATTAAACGATTTATATGAATCGATTCAGCCCTAAAACGCCTCAGCCACGCATTCACACGGCACATGTGAGTCGAACTAGGCAAGTCGATTTATATGAATCGATTTAACTTCCCCGTGTGAATACAGCTTATGTCGAACCCACACTCTCTCGTGGCGACATCGACTAACCGAAACTGGCGCTGGTTAGTATGGACTTGCACATGCGCAGATATCGATTTCCGCCTTAAACCGCCCCGTGTGTGGACACGACACTAGTTCGCCTCATCTAGTTCGCCTTATCTAGTTCGGCCTAAAGTTGTGTGTGTGAACACGGCTTTAGAGTACTGATTTTATTCATGTTTTTATTTATATGCTATGGTTAATGACATATGTAGAACTAGAAAATGAGTACGGATAATCAGATAATGGTCAGCATATTACATGTGCGCGCGCAACTTGGCTGCATAAGGACACCAGATTATAGCCTGGTCCCCTGGCCTATGTTTCAACAGAGGTCGCCACTGTGCTCGACACAAGTCGCGATTTAAATTCTCAGTTTAAAGTGGCGAGCTATACCTCATCACGAAAACAAACAAACTCAGATTAGTTCAGATTTGTGCCACAGGGTGGTGCATGCTTATGTTGCAGTCACACTACGACGACAAGGGGGTGACGACAGCCCAGCGACTTGGATTTTGTGAAAACCCGACGACATATGCAAATTCGGGCCAAGTTGGACAACAATCGGACGACAATCGGACGACATCCGGACGACAGCCCGACGACAGACGGGATGACAGCGGGACGACAGTGTCTGTGTGTGTGTGTCTGTGTGTGTGTGTGACTCTGTGTCTATGTGTGTGTCTCTATGTGTGTGTCTGTGTGTGTGTCTATGTGTGTGACTCTGTGTCTCTGTGTATGTCTCTATGTGTGTGTCTGTGTCTCTGTGTCTGTGTGGGTGTCTCTGTGTGTGTCTGTGTGTCTCTGTGTGTGTATCTGTGTGTGTCTGTGTGTGTGTGACTCTGTGTCTATGTGTGTCTCTATGTGTACATCTGTGTCTCTGTGTGTCTCTATGTGTGTGCCTTTGTGTGTGTCTGTGTTTGTCTGTGTGTGTGACTATGTGTCTCTGTGTGTCTCTATGTGTGTATGTGTCTCTGTGTATGGGTGTGTCTGTGTGTGTGTCTGTGTGTGTCTCTGTGTGTGTCTCTGTGTGTGTGACTCTATGTCTCTGTGTATGTCTTTATGTGTGTGTCTGTGTCTGTGTGTGTGTGTGCGCCTGTGCATCACTTTGACGTAAGACGACGTTGATCTAACGTAGCCGACGCAGCTCTATCGCACGTCTAACATCGGCATAACGTGAGTGTAACGTCATCCCAAAGTAACGGCATCACGTTGAGCTACGTTGAAAGTTTTGGACATGTCCAAAACCTTGACGCACCCTGGCGTAACTCGATGTAACCTGACGTATCTCGACGTCTGCCTAACGTAAGAATGATGTAATCCGCCGTACCTCAATGTAATGACCAAAATTCACCTATGTCGGCTAACGTTAGCTCGTTACGTCGTAGTATGACAGGCCTATAAACAAGGTTGTGCTTGGAGCATTTGTCAGAGTATGGTTCCTGTCACCACGAGGTATAACTGGCCACACACATGCTCCTTGGGGCTGCCTCCCCCTCAATGACTTTTTAGCCTCCTAGCCTCCTTATGAGTTACTCTTCCTTATTTTAGCTCATTATCCTGCCATTATCCTAATTGCCCTGTTATTCCATGTCATTACCCTGTACTACCATTGCATTGTCTCGCACTTATAATAAAGTGTTTTTTTCTCCACTCCTGCCTCCTCATTCCTTCGTCGTCGCGTATCAACAATTTAATATAATCCTTTTGTTAAACATGTGTTCTATATGTGTTCCAAGCGGTTTGTGTCTAGAGCCCTGTTTACACGGGCGATTTAAAACGCTTCATATAAAACGCCTTGCCTAGATCGATTCACATTTGCCGTGTAAACGCGACTCTGAGGCGTTTTAGGGCTGAATCGATTCATATGAAACGCTTCATCTATACCGCCTCGCGAGGTGGTTTATACGAAGCGTTTTATATAAATCGCTTTCTCGATGGTCGTGTAAACGGTTCCGTTATACTTTAGGCGTTTTAGTGACGTCATACGCATGCGCAGTCGAGTGTTCCTGCTCCCGACGAATCGCTTCTTGTGCTACTCTGTCCGCATTAATAGAATTCAAGAACCCTAACCGTATGAATTTAATATAATGTTTTTGGTAAAGATGTTTTCTATATGTGTACCAAGCGATTTGTTTCTAAATGGTGTAATTTGGGAGATATTTGACTTCTTCTGTATGATTCCCTCGGAATCCGCATCACCGCCATGTTGCTTTTGTGCCAGCAACAGTCATGCGCAGATATCCACTTCCGCCGTGAAACGTTTTAAGTACTGCCCGTGTAGACGCGACACACTTTGAAACTCCCTCCGTGTAAACGCAACATTAAAACGCTTCATATGAATCGATTTGTCTACATCGTTTTAAATTTGCCCGTGTAAACACGGCTAAAGTGATGTGGTTTTAGAGATATTTAACTTTTTCTCTATAGCCATGTTCACACCTGGGCGTTAAGTCGCCTCAACTAATTCGCCTCATCTAAGTTGACTCACATTGGTAGTGTGAACACGATGCTGAGGCGGATTAGTGCTGAGGCGTCTCAACTAGTTCGCCTCAAGTAGACCGCAACGCAAGGTGGTTTATATGAAGCGAACTAGCTTAAGTCGGCCCATCTTGCTTCTGTGGATGGTAGCGGTTTACTTGAGGCGGATTAAGCACATCACACGCATGCGCAGTCGAGACCTGAGTTTGTTGATTTTCCGGTCGATCAAAAGCGCATATTATATAATTTGGTCTATGAAACTGCTAGCTGTGCACAGATGTTTTTTTCATCATTTATTTTGAGGTTTTCACTGCCCAGCAGAAGTTTTGACCGTTCCAAAACAATACGATTCAGTCGATACATATCTAGGTCGAACCCACACTCTCTCGTGGTGACGTTGACTAACCGAAACTGGCACTGCTTAGTATGGACTTGCTCATGCGCAGATATCGATTTCCGCTTTAAACCGCTCCAAATACTGCATGTGTGGACATGATACACTTTCACGCCTAGTTCGCCTCATCTAGTTCACCTTATCTAGTTCAGCCTAAAGTTGTGTGTGTGTGAACACGGCTTATGAAGATTGCTCATAGCCATTGAGTTTGGAGTATGCGTCATCCTGCAGCCAAAATGAGCGCGCACTGACCTAGATACGTATGCTGACGTCATTTGAAATAGGTCGGGGTTCTGCGCATGCGTCAACATCGAACGGCATTTTAGCGTATTCGATTACTCAACTTGGGTGACCCGATCGACTTTTTGACACACAAATGTGGTCAAGGCATTGGATGTATTCGACTGGGCCTCTATATTCGCATATCAAAATATTTCTTTACAACTGGGACCGTATGAGTCTCGATGTCGGACATCCGGGCACTTTTGGGGTTCACAACGCGCGAAGGGTAGAACAAATGCCAGTCTCATAAGCTGCGTTTACACGGGCGAGTTAAAACGCCTAGATCGGTTTACATTTGCCCGTGTAAACGCACCGCTGAGGCGTTTTAGGGCTGAAACGGTCCAGCTGGAACGTTCCACGTATACCACCTCAGGAGGTGGTTTATATGAAGCGATTCAGCTGGTTCCCGGGTGGCAATAGTGTAAAATAGTGGTGCTCGCTGGCTACAGATGCAGCTGTAACTAATCGCTGGTGCCCAGCAGTGTTATGGCCCGATTAGGCCGAAATCTAGTGAATGCGATCATATTTAACAGAATTACAGACTCAAATAATGAAATTTAATTAAATTAACCTTAAATTCCAAGCGATATTAACGTAGCAGCTAGATCTGCGTCGAATCGACGTGTGTAAACTAAACAAATAGCAGTGCTTGCCGGCTACAGGCGCCTGCTGGTTCCCGGCGCCGACACACTTTCCAACTCCGCCGTGTAAACATACCTCTAAAACGCTTCATATAAATCGCCTTGTCTAGAACGTTTCACAATTCCCTGTGTAAACACGGCTTCAAGCCGTGTTCATACGGGCAAAATGTTAAGCGAATTAGACAAATCGATTTATATGAAGCGATTTAGCCGCCCCTTCACACGGGCAGCGCTTGAAGCGGCAGTGGATATCTGCGCATGAGCAAGTCCAGACTAACCAGTGCCAGTTTGGGTACGTCGGCGTCGGCACGAGAGAGTGTGGGTTCGACCTAGATATGTATGGACTGAATCGTATTGGTTTGGAACGGTCAAAACTTCTGCTGGGCAGTGAAAACCTTAAAATAAATCATGAAAAATATATCTGTGCACAGCTAGCAGCTTCATAGAGCAAATTTACCGGAAAGTCAACACACTCAGGTCTCGACTGTCACGTCCTTAATCCGCCTCAAGTAAGTCGGTTGGGTTCACACTGGCAAAATAAATTGATTCACAGAAATCGACTCACATAAACTACCTCGAGAGGTGATTTACAGTATCCAGATCACAGGAATCGATTCAGCCCTAATTCGACTCAGACGCCCGTTCACACGCGAAATGTGCGTCAAACTAGGCAAGTCGCTTTCTACGAATCGATTTACATTGCCCGTGTGAACACGGCTTTAGAGACAACATTAAAACTACCCTAACTATCACAGTAATTTGTGATTTTGGGTGCTTTGTAAGCAAATTTCTCTTGTTTCTATTAAATAGTTCAGATCTTTCTCTACAATTTCACATTCAGCTTTTTTTTTTATCAGCCAATTGGAAGTTCTTGAATTTATTTTGCGAAAATAGTTTTTGAGGCCATGATCTGGTAAGGCTAACACTGGCAGTGACACTCAGAATATCCCAACTTTCACTATTATCTCTGTTTTGAATACCGACCCACCCACAGGGAGGCTAATGACTAACATGTGTACATAAACAATACCTGTATTCATAGAGGTGGGGAATGAAATCACCAAAATCCAGCAAACGGAAATGGAAATAGCCCCCTATGGGCGCCGCCATTTGTAAACTCGTGTTGAATAATCCATAATCAAAATCCAGCAAACGGAAACGGAAATAGATCGTCGAGCTTTGCTACGCACACACAGGGTGGGCGACAGCGATTGGTTAATAATAAATAGCCTATGGGCTTAGTGCCTTGACAACGCACCACCGCAGAGTAGCACATGCTGAATCAAGGAACAACTACACTGGTCCCTCCCTAAAAATCTTCCATATATGGTGTGATGACGTCACTGGGACCAGTGTACGTGTTCCTCCGTGCTACTCTGCAGTGGCCCTGTCAAGGCATTAAGTCCATGGGCCCAATTGACGGTATTCGGGGTCAGCTATCGGTTAATAATATATCAAAACAAATGCCCGCTGCCATAGAATTTGCTGATACACGCAGTTCCAAACTTAGATTTTATTCAAAATTAAAAGAAATAAATAACAATTTGGCATAAACATGGATGCACAAATAAAATATTAATAGTTTACTCTGCAGAAACGACGGCCGTATTCGGGTCACCCGAGTTGATAGAATTTCAAATCGAACACCGAGAGTGGGGTAAAAAGAAATCATAAAATAGTTTGCTGTAGTTATATCGGTGGGTCGGGCCTAAGGATTGCTTATTTATATTACTTTCAGAGTAAATTGCTCTTAGGTTACATTAAATACTTCAGATCTTCCTCTTCAATCGCGCATTAAGATATTTTTAATCGATCCAATGAAAGCTTTTAAATTTATTTTACAAAAATAAATGCTTCGCAAAAGCTGTGTTTACACGGGTGAGTGTAAAATGATTTAAGACAAATCGATTTATATGGAGCGAAGTAGTGGTGCGTTTACACAAGCGAGTTTGAAAGTGTGTCGGCGACCGGGAACCAGCAGCCTTAGTGGTGAGCCTGTAGCTGGCGAGCACTGCTATTTGTTTTGTTTACTCTAATCGATTTGACAATAAGAATAACGATGCCGATGTAGCTGCTACGTTAATATCGCTTGGAATTTAGGGTTAATTTAATGAAATTTCATTATTTGAGTATGTAATTCTGTTCAATATGATCGCATTCACTAGATTTCGGCATAATCGGTCCCTAAAACTGCTGGGCACCAGCGATTAGTTACAGCTGAGCCTGTAGGCGAGCACCACTATTTTACACTATCGCCGCCCGGGAACCAGCTGAATCGCTTCATATAAACCACCTCGAGACCCGGTATACATAAAGTGTTTCATATGAATCGATTCAGCCCTAAAACACCGTAGCGTCGCGTTTACACGCCAAATGTAAATCGATCTAGACAACTGGTTTTATATGATGCGTTTTAACTCGCCCGTGTAAACACGGCTATAGACAGCATTGCTGCAGCGCACATCACTGCAGTATTTTACCCTTCGTGGGCTAGTTTCCGGTGTGGTGGTTTCAGCGGGTTCCCGTGCTCAGAGGTGTCCCTCGCTTCTGCGCATGCGTCAGAATCTAATAAGGATGGCCGTAATCGATTAACACTACCCGGGCGACTCGGGTCATCCGAGTCGTCAGAAATTCAAATAGAACACGGCGAGTGGAGTCGACAAATACACGTGCCATGTGCATAAAAAGAATAACTTAGATTAATTAAATGGAAATATAGGTAAACTGGGCCATCATAAAATACTTTAAATCCTATTTTGCTGTATTTTTATCGGTTATTAAAAAAAAAAAAAAGATTGTCCACCCGAGCGCGGAGAAGCGTATTCGATTATTCGACCCGAGTTTGTAGGATGCGCGCATGCGCCAATAAGTGCCTCAGGTGACCCGAGTTGATGCGAAATCCGCGCATGCGCAGAA
Source organism: Branchipolynoe longqiensis (assembly GCA_030323885.1). Classification (NCBI taxonomy): domain Eukaryota; kingdom Metazoa; phylum Annelida; class Polychaeta; order Phyllodocida; family Polynoidae; genus Branchipolynoe; species Branchipolynoe longqiensis. The sequence continues at coordinate 11,256,552 of CM059191.1, forward strand.
GCAGCGCAGAAGCGAGGGACACCTCTGAGCACGGGAACCCGCTGAAACCACCACACCGGGGTTGTGATGTCATGCCGACATCGAGAATAAGGTCACATGGTGTATTTCAAGATGGCTGACATGGGAAGGCTGAATCATTCAGAAGTCTCCATAAGCATATTCAGCGCTCGACGGAGCGACCCAACCAGCCACGGCTGCGACCCAACCAGCCATGGCTGCGACCCAACCAGCCAGGGTTGAACTTGTTTGAACTTGTTTCCGCTACAAAGGTATTCGGGGTCAGCGATTGGTTAATAATATATCAAAACAAATGCTTGCTGCCATAGAATTTTTACTCAAAATTAAAAGAAATAAAGAACAATTTGGCATAAACATGGTGCACAAATGCAATATTATTACTTTATTATTACTTTATTCCACCGAAACGATGGTCGTATAACATATTGCAAATGGCGGCCCCCATAAGGGGCGGCCATTTGCAATAAAAAAGAACAGCTCTGATTGGCTAAAATTATGGAAAGATCACATTATTATTTTAGTAGTTTCTTGTTCAGACATATTTACACATATATATATATGTATCTTTTGCACAGATTAAATTGTTGGAAGTATATTTGAAATTGATCTACATTGATTTTTGTTTAAATCACATAATATCACTACTTACTGAATGGGAAACTCATCCTGCAAGGGTATGCTCAATACGACCCAGTGGTCAGCCGTTGTTCATCCTTTCGTCGCCGTGGACCCTTCTCGAAGCTTCAGCCAATCAGAGCTATTCTTTTCGATTGCAAATGGCTGCCCTCTATAGGGGCAGCCATTTGCAATGGAAGAGAACAGCTCTGATTGGCTGAAACCTCTGAACGAAAACCTAGTTCACTGCGTAGGTGGGCTAAGCCTAAATCTTGCGCATGAAAAGGTCCCAGTCGAATCGCTCCAATAACTCTTCAATCCGGTAAATATTTAATATTTTATTTAGCTAAAATACTTTTAGCACACGGCACGTGTTGTTGTCAAATCCACTCGCGGTGTTCTATTTGAATTTATATCAACTCGGGTGACCCCAGTCGTCGGTGTTGGTGTTAATCGAATACGCGCATGCGCAGAACCCCGAGCGTAAATCCATATGTCGGGAGTTCTGTAAATGTTCAGCATTTACACAACAAATACACAATGTCTTGCTGCATGATCGGATGTCAGAACCGACCCTCTAGAAACCCGGACCTCACATTTTACAGGATACCGACTGGAACAACCCCATTTCGTCAGAACAAGAGGACATTGTGGCTAAAACGTATCAACCGTGAAAACTGGCCTGCCGATCAAATAAAAAATGCTCGCCTTTGCAGTGCCCATTTCATATCAGGTAATTAATGTGTGATTTAATTCCTTACATAGAATAAATCAAGCAGCTTTTTAAAAGAAGTGAAAAACAAGTGATAACACAGTGCTGCCGTAAATATTATGATAATGATGATTTTGTGGGCGATATCAGGTGCAGTATTCAGGTTGTCATCATGACTCATGTCATTGACATTGTCAAGACACTGGACAGACCAATTGTCATTATTCAATTTATTGTGTCAAACCTGAACTAGCAGTCACATTTGCTCGGCGGACTAGAGGACATGCCATTATGATTATGCACAGTTTTAGTTTTATTATTGAGTGCAGTCATTATTATGTATTGACCAGTCGGTAAAACCAAAGTTTCATACAAGTAGGTATGTTGGAATTTTTTTTAAATTTACCATAGAGAAATGATACTCATACCATTGTAAAGAGCCAAACAAATGCTTTTAAATAACACAAAGATCATGCATATTGATCTAGTATTAAGAAAGTTATGATTTTTTATTTATTTAAAATCGCATGTTTTTGTGTCCTATAATTAGACTGAAACAAAGGGAATGGGTGTGACCCTAAACAATGCAAACTGAATGAAAAGAGTGCATAACTTCAGTAGTTTTCATGATATGTACATGGTTTTTGTAATAGATTAAGTAGAAGAAAAGTCCTTTTTAAGGCTGCATCAAAGCCTGAGTTTGTATTATTAATTATTTAATTAACTAATTATTTTATTAATTAATCTCGACGAGTAGCTGAGCGATCTTCTTACAGAAAAAGTGAAATATCTCTAAAACCACACCACCTAGAAACAAATCGCTTGGTAGACATATAGAAAACATGTTTACCAAAAAGATTATATTAAATTGATAGGGTTAGGGTTCTGGATTTCTCTTAATTTTGAATAAAATAAACGTTTTGCACTGCGCGTACCGCCAGGCTGAGTCATGCGTGCCCGAGATGGTGAGCTCGCTTATTGAGCTACCAGTACCAGCGTGGCCGATCCCATCGCGCAAACCATGATACTTTCCGTTACAAAATTAACCACTTTCGAGGGATAGGATCGTGATAATATTTGGTATAATGTGAGACAAGACATTAATAATTTGGGCCATATATTTTTTATTTATGGCCAAAGTGATTTTGAACTGATTTGAGCATCCAAAATGAGTGCAAATGTTTAAAATTGTGTCACGAACGAACGAATCATCAGAAATGCAAAATTCGAAAACGATGACATTCAGAAAGCTTTCCTTTATATCTGGTGAACAGGATTCCCCGGTATCACCAGCCGTTAGCCTATGATAAGCGATTTCAGAACACATGTTGAAACTAGTTCGCGCACTCCCGATCACAACGATCGGGGACAACACGGCGGCGACGCACCGCGTGGATGTCAACATACCTAATACAAGCACTGTGCGGTGTTACGTACAGAACTATGATTAGGTATGTGCCAAACAATTTCAAACCCCTTCAATAATAAAACAAAGGCACCACTGGGAAGACCTTGAAACGCCATTTAACATGACACCAAGATTATGGGAATAGGTGGAGTATTAAGGAAGTTATGGCCTTTTCCAACTCTGAAATTGGTCATTATTTTCTTACATAAAATTAAGGTATAAGCACTAGATTTCTGTGACCGAAATTGGTGACTCATTCTCTGACCAATAAGCCACCACATGTAGCTCCTCTATTGCATTCCGCCTCGCGCCAATTCTGAGTGCCTCGTCACAATTTCCCCAAACTCAACAGTATATAAGATTAATAATGGCTACACATTCCAGTTAACTTTTTTTAAATTCCAGATTGATATAAAAGGGTGAATTTGCAGGTTGAAATTGAGTGAAACTTTTGAAGTTATTATTGGAATAGCAAAACTTCACCAAATTGAAATATTGTTAAAATAAGCTGTAAAGGGATTCCCATACTACATAATAGGCAAGAATAATCAAGATTGACCAATGCAAACCAATCATAGAGGCGATTTTCTGGACCCCTACAAAAAAAAGGTGCGATTGGCTGGATCAGTTTTGTTGTAAGAAAATATCCGCCGCTAGTCGCCGTTTGCGCACATACCTACTATGATTACTTACTTACTATAGTATAGGTTATTAGGTATGTGGAAATCCCCACGATTAGTCATTGTGATTTTGTTCCAGAATGATGTGATCAGTTCAAATTTGCTGCACTGTAAGTGTTCAAATCGGTTCAAATTTATTTTGGACGGAACTAAAAAGTAGATAGACTTAATTATATATGTCTTTTCTTAGTTTCTACCAAAGTCAAAGATTATCACAATCTGGTGCTTCAAAAGTGGTTAATTTTGAATCGGAATGTGGGAATGTCCACCTTGACTGTAGGGGATTTCCACATACCTGTAATTAATATTAATATTAAAGTCAGCAAGCCAATTTAGAGCAAGTCAGGTACATTGTAAATTTTGATTAACCTTTATTTCATATCCAGTCTCTGTCAGGGTCAAAAAGATTGACAAAAATCTTGTAAATATCATGAAAATTAAGCAAGTTCTGGCACATTTTGTGTTTTCTTTGAGATTAATTATCAAGTAATTAGTTAATTAAATAATTAATAATACAAAATCAGACTTTGATGCAGTCTTAAAATGGTCTTTTTCTTCTATTTAAACTGTTACAAAAATCATGTAAATACCATGAAAACTAATGAAGTTATGCACTTTTTTCATTCAGTTTGTATTGTTTAGGATCACACTCATTCCCTTTGTTTCAGTTTAATTACATGACAAAAACACATGCGATTTTAAAGAAATAAAAATTCATAATTTCTTAATATTCGACCAATATGCATGATCTTGGTGTCATTTAAAAGCATTTTGTTTGCTCTTTACAATGGTATGAGTTTCATTTCTATACAGTAAACTTAATTTTGTTGGTCACATACCTACTTACGAGTTACTATTGGGTTGACACTGTCAGTGTCACTATCTGGCATAGCCATACTACCCATAGCATAGGCATATATCAAAGATTTACTCTGTACTTGTACTCAGGCTACTGCAGTACGGGCTGAATCTTTTGTCAGGCATGGGTATGTATTTTTTAAATGAACTGTGTCTGTGCTGAAAATTAAAATTAAAACATTTGTATTAATATTATATTTTAAATCGTTTTCTTTTTTTTAATATATGGTGTGGTGACAATAATATTATGTATTGTGATAATAGTACTAACACTAACAGTAACAGTCATTGTTGGATGTGCGGTGTTGCATACTGAACTATCGGGCAAACGACATCTTATCTGGCATGCATTTTTCATGAACTGCGTTGAATTACAATTTACAAATTCTAATAAAGTTTTTAGTTTTTTTCTTTTCACAAAAGCGCACACACAACCTGACCACTAGTCCGCCACGCAAATATGACTGCTAGTTGACGCGTCCGCTAGTCGACTTGTTACCAGCTGGAGTGGTATCATAGAAATTAAATTTTTTCGTTAGCATGCTTATATAATAATTCTTTTATTTTTTGTGTGGTGAATATGTTTCTTCTGCTGAATAAGTCTTTTGTCAGTGCCGAAGCACTGGTCTTCCAGCCATTCTTCAATTCCGGTGTAGCAGGAAATTGCACACCCCTGGGTGTGCGATTTACTAGGAAATCACAACCCCCACCCCCCCCCACCCCAGGAAATCGCAAACCCCCATGCTTTGCGGTCTGAATTACAAACTGGACTATCACAAAGATGTTTCCATTAAGATAAAGACTGCCAAACATGGGGGGTTTGCGATTTCCAAAGGGGATATGTGATTTCCTAGGAAATCGCAAACCCCCCATGCCCATATATGGCATGGGGCTTTGCAATTTCCTAGGACATCACAAGTGGGGGTTTGCGATTTAAAGGGTTTGCGATTTCCTGCTACATCGGGTTATTTACACAAGAGGTATTTAGAATGAGGTATACAATAACTGTTGAATGCACAATTTGCAGCATGCAACACAATGAAATTCTGTAACCCAAAAGTTCCATAGCAATATGGTAGCAGTAGTGTCATATAACTAGATCAATATTAGTCAGTATTTGGGTCACTCTCCTGAAAACTGGCCAGAAGTGTGACATGGAGAGTTAAAATCTAATATTTGAATTTTTAACATTTTTTGGTTGTAAATGAAAGCTGGAAATCTCCCCTTTCCATCTATGTAAAATATAAATTGATGAGATAAAAAATAAAGGTGTAGTCCGCGATTAAACTCGGTCATATTGCAGTATCACATGTGTTGCTCAGACATAACACATTTTAGGACACCACACAGTCTGCTTAATAGAAATCTAAGCAGAATTAAATAATGTCATACTGAGAAACATATTAATCATGGCATAATATACAGAAATATATATGTAGTGCTTATATTGATTTAAAAGAAAGTAATTCCCAGCCATGCTTTATTCACTGAATATTTGTGTGGCATCCAGACACCACTGGTTACATTTGTGGCGGAAATTTGTAATGTTATTTCTGAAGACATCAAGTAATATTTTTTTTAATGTAAGCATGCATGCATGTTAATAAATACTTCCTTTTGATTCGGGAACTGTTTTGTTTGATATATATTATCAATACAAGATGTTAATAAGGATCCAACCATTTCCCATATGTCATGTTGCAAATGGCTGACTGTACAATTTTCTTTGTTGTTGGTACAAACACACTTCATAACTAAAAAGACCAAAGTTGCACATGGTTTATTTTATTTCCCTTATTTCTTACATTAAATCTGAATGTGAATATGAAAAGTATAAGGGAAAAAATAAGTAGGACATTTTTGTATTGATGTTTTAAAATCCCATCCCATGCTGACCAGTTTTCAGGAGAGTGACCCATTTACATAGTATTTAGAATGTAAGCAGAATTTATCTGCTGCATTCCTTTGGCAAAGTTGTAGTAAGTTTTAATGTTCAGTTGGAGTTAAGCAAGCGGTATATAAATGTCAGTTTGTTAGAAATAGTCTAGTGTTACTCTAGTGTAGTTAGTTATGACAGTTTATGAATTATGTTGTTGGGGTGGGGTTGTTAGTAATACACTGGACCAGCTGTGACCAGTGAAGCACTGGGACGAATCCCATTGCATTTAGGTCTTAAATTTTACATTTGTATTTGGAATGTCTCTCTCATTGTATATGGTTGACTGGAAATAACGGAGGAACAGTAACAAATAAAAAAAGGGTGGGGAGAACTGAGGCCGATGGTTCGGTGGTCTGCCACTTACGGTATGGTGTGACTACATAATGGCCTTCGCAATCCGATGTACTCTTAGTGAGTTTTTAAATTTTATGTAAGAGGACGCTGCCCTGGTTCTGGCTGGTAGGTTGTTCCAAATCATGCTGCCTTTGTAAATTGGTGCTTTAATTAGTTTATTTGTGGAAGGCTTGGGGACTTTGAGTAGAGTAGAATCAGCCCATCTAGTTTTACTTTTTGTGTTATCTATATAATTTGGGTCTCTCTGACTCTTCTGTACATAAGTAATAGGAGATGTGAGTCTCTTCTAACCATTAGGTAATTCAGGTTTGCTTTGTCATGCATTTCCTTTACACTTAGTGTTTTGCCCCAATAAATTGTTATTAACGCCCGGTTTTGGATCCTTTGTAGCAAAGTCAGTTGCTGCTTTGTGAGCAATCCATAAATCAGGGATGAAAGATCTCTGCGATCCCACAGATTTCTGATATTTTTCAATCCCGCAGCACCATCAGCGTATACTAATATGTGGTGCAGAGTCCGCAGCACTATCAGCGTATACTACTAATAGTAATTACATGCTTCAAATGGTGCAGCACTATCAGTGTATACCAATATGTATGAAACCCAACTTCTGGGAATTTTCCGCGATTCCCTGACAATGCAAAACCTATGGGAGAATATCAGCATTTCCACTTTTTTTCCCCCCCGAGACCACCTTCATCCCTGATAAATTATATCATTATAGTCTATTATTGCCAGAACTGTTGATTTATATAGCAGTAGGGCAGTGTTTTCGCTTATGATTCTATGAAGCTCCGCATCTTCCTGATTGTAGTCATTTTTAGTGTCAATGATTGAGTTAGTCTAGCCAGCTGTTGCTTCCCATTTAACTAATTTTAAGGTAGAATCAATCACTGTTCCTAAGTACTTGTATCCACTTGCTTCCTTAATTTGGTTTCCGCCAATATGCAGTGTAATGGATTGTGCTCTTGCCTTCCTTGCTTTGGTGCCATAAATGACAAATTCAGTTTTATTGGTGTTAAGGGATAGGTTGTTTTCACTACACCACAGATTAACCCTGGTCAGCACCATCCGAACCTGATCCGTTGCTATTTGGAAATCTTTGTTGTGTACTGTGAGTACTGCATCATCTGCAAATAATGTAAATGTTGCATCCTTTGATACTTGGCATAGATCATTTATAAAAAATTTAAACAGAAGGGAGCCCAGGGTTGAACCCTGCGGAACTCCAGTTTTAACAGTCCTAATGGTTCACTCATTGTCATTAAGTTTTGTGCATTGTTTCCTATTAGTTAAATAGTTGGTCATGAATGTACAGGTTTTCTTCCCCAGTCCTGCTTTCTGGATTTCCTGCAATAGTATTCTATGGTCAATTGTATCGAAAGCTTTTTTGAAGTCAAGGTATACTGCAATTGTAAGTTCACCTTTGTCCATGTTGGTCAATAACTCATTCGTAAGAGAGGCCAATGACCTAGTTGTTGATCTGTCTTTTTTCTAAATCCATTTTGTTGGGTGGTTAGGTAATTGGAAGACTCTAAAAATGTTTTTATTTCATCATGTACTATTTGTTCTATGATTTTGCCAGGAAGAGGGAGAATAGATATTGGACGCAGCTCACTAGAGTATCTTGGGTTATTGACCTTTGGGATGGGCGGAACTAGCTAGCTTCCAGCTTTCCAGGAAAATACCAGTGTTGACCACTAGGTTATACAGGTGGGTGAATTCATTTATGAGTGCAATAATTGAAACCTTCATTAGGACTGAGCTGATGTCTTTAATGCCAGATGACTTATAATATGCTGATGCAGCATTGACCTTTCTGAGGATTTGCTCCTGTGTTATCTCAGTCAAATCATTCGTCTGATCATTAGTGGTGACCGTGGAGGTGTTCTGACTATCTTCAGCCGGATCAAACTTCCTGGCAAGATTCTCCCCCATATCAATGAAGTAGTTATTAATTTCTTCTGCCAGGAGGCTATCTAGTATTCTCTCCCCAGTGTCTTCATTACTGAGGTTGTGGATAATGGATTTTGCTCAAAACGACTCTGAAAACAGGTTATCTTCAATTGGCTCGTGCTCCATTGCACTACATTGTAGAATGTTGTGGATGGTACAAGAAGAAGCACAATCACCGACGCTTTCTAACCATATATGGTTTGCCCTGGGTGAAATTAGTCAATCAGGGACAATTCTGCAATTCAAATTATTTTTGAATGTTGAAACCATCTACTGAATTTAAAAATATTTCAAACCTAATAAGATTTGATATGGATAGATAGACAATTTGATTACCTTTCCAGTACTACCAATCATTCTATAGAGCTAGTTAGTGCAAGGAGCCGCATGCAGTATATTGACACTAACCTCCTTGGGCCATTGCTATCCATAGCAGTTTCGCAATGGTGACACACATGATAGCAACATATATCAGACATTAATGTCTATGAGGATGCATCACAGAATATATAATTTAATAGTCTGCCAAATTTTGGGAGGATTCAACCATTGGTTTAGTTACAGTGAAGATTCAAATATTTATTTAAATCAATATTTTTAGTTTCAAACATTTATAATTTGTATTTGCAATCAAATTATCAAAATGCAACTTTTGATAATTTTAGAAAAGGTATTGTGATAGCCAATATGCATTAGTTCCATATGATGTGTGTGCAAAATTTGCAGAAGATCTAATTATTGGGAGAGTCGCCGTGAGTGTTAAAAGATTTCTGAAGAAAATGTATTTTTGGTTTTGGACAATTTTCTTTTGTATGGTCAATCAAACTGGACTTTTCACATTTTTAGATATAATATTGCTAATGTAATGTGTATTACTTCCAGATGATGTGCAATGTAATTGTATAGGAAGATGCAACCATTGGTTGGGCTACAGTGAACATTTAAAAACTAATCAAATTGAAATTTAATTTAGGGTTTTCTGACAGTTTTATTTATATATGTTAAATCAAAATGCAAGCTTTTCCATATTTCTGGATATAATATTGCTATAAATAATAGGTATTAATGTCAGAGAATGGGTATTCTAATACTGTGTCAAATTTGAGGAAGATTCAATAGGTTGCTTAGCTGCAATGAGCTTTCAAAGATTGAAAAATTGAAATATTTCATTTACAGATGCTGTTTACATGCAAAGAATTACACTTTTGCACAGTTTAGGATGCACATATCTTTTGATTTTCTACTGATATAGGTCTGAAATTAAATAACCTATTACACTGTTATCAATAGCTGAACTATTTAGCATCTATTCCGTCTTATTGCAGTTTTTCAGAAAATGCCATGCATTGAAAATGGCTATTTGGCCAAATCAGAATGCATTTTTTGTTATAAATTGACATTTTAAATTACTTTATATATGTACAATGGAAATTGGTTAGCAGAACTCCACTCACATGTTTCCACTTTTTATTATATTTGGAATGTAGTGACCACACAGTACAACAATCAGTCAGTGCACCAGTGGGATGTAGTGGCCACACAATACAGCAATCAGTTAGTGCACCAGTGGGATGTAGCGACCACATAATACAACAATTAATCAGTGCACCAGTGGGATATAGTGCCACATGATACAACAATTAGTCAGCGCACCTGTGGGATCTACTGACTACACAGTACAACAATCAGTCAGTGCACCAGTGTGATGTAGTGGCCACGCAATATAACAATCAGTCAGTGCATCAGTGGGATGTAGTGGTCACATAATACAACAATCAGTCAGTGCATCAGTGGGATGTAGTGACCATACAATACAACAATCAGTCAGTGCACCAGTGGGATGTAGTGGTCACACAATGCTACAATCAGTCAGTGCACCTGTGGGATGTAGTGACCACACAATACAACAATCAGTCAGTGCACCAGTGGGATGTAGTGGCCACACAATACAACAATCAGTCAGTGCACCAGTGGGAACAGTGCACCTGTGAGATGTAGTGACCACACAATAGAACAATCAGTCAGTGCACCAGTTGAATGTAGTGGTCACACAATACAACAATCAGTCAGTGCACCAGTGGGGTGTAGTGGCCACACAATGCAACAATTAATCAGTGCACCAGTGGTATGTAGTGGCCACACAATGCAACAATTAGTCAGTGCACCAGTGGTCACTGTGCCTACACAATCTGTTATATTTCATGTATGTGTATGAATTATAAACTTGATACTGGTTTGTTGTTTCACTTGAATAGGTGCAGCTTCTGAAGACTCCAGCAGCCCAGACTTTGCTCCTTCAGTTTCCAGCTGCAAAAAGATAACAACACAAGAAAAGCACAAACTGGACAGGTATTACCATAATTTGAGTGCTCACAATATGTATATAAAAATATTGCGGTAATTTATTAAATACTAGGAAGCTTCTTCAACATTCTTTATAGCTTTTCAGGCCTGAAGGCATAGCTTATATTATAATTGATAAATACAGTGTATTGCACACATTCATATTAGTCTGATTTATTAGTAGAGATCACAAAACATGTTCACCGTTCTGTTTTGGGATGGTTGTTACTATTAGACATACCCCAATAAAATAGTTCAATTTATTCATAAGGTACAAGCGGAAGCAGGTGCGTGATATTGCAACATGCTCCATGTCAACAATACAGAAGTCCAAGAAACCAAGGCGGAAACTTGCATTAGAAGAAGTTGCAGAGCTTCAGGATCAAAGACATGTATCACCACTGAAGGGAGATCAATCTCCAGGTAAGGACATATCAAAATGTTGTGAAAATGATACAATTTTAGCTCAAATTTGGTTGTGAGTGATAGTTTCTATTGGGATAATGTATCAATTTAATTTGACAATGAAAAGATTTGATTGAATTAAAATATATACCCCAGTACGCCCCTTCTATAAATTTACATATATGTGATTATAGTTTTTAACTAATTTTTTCCACAAACAAATTTAATAATAATAACATTGCTACAAAATCTTAATGGTATATTGCATTTGTATGTTACAGGGCCAGCAGAGTATATTCCAAAAAAGGAGTATACAGAGTTGAAGGATGAACATGAACAATTACAAAAAGACTATGTCAATGTAAGATCAGAGTTGTATAAACTGAGGGCGAACAACAAACTTTTGAAGCAAAAACTGCCCGAAACGAATTTGGTTTTCATTGTTTGTAAAACAACATGATTTAAAAAAAAAAAACAATGTTACTCGCCTACAGAGGTTTCAGTTATTTGGCTGGCTCCTTGATCTAATTAGATCAAGTGTGAAAACAGTTGCCAGTGATTTGTCCCTTGAAGATCGCTTGGGATAAGTAACCGAGATATTGCATACCATTTCATCCTTCCAGCTTGCACAGTGTCAAAGCTGTTACATCAGTAGCTCCGGGTTATGGCAGCCTTAAGAACCTAAATAAAGTGGCCGAGTAGAGAATCCATAATTGCAAAGATGCCTAGGTCTTTCAAGAAATCAAACTTCACCAGGTGTCGCTGCATCATAGATTGCTCAGAAATCTTTATTGACAGACCATGCAACCTTAGAGCTGTAACTTGGTCCAATTACAAGCACCATAACACCATAAAATATTTAGTAGGCATAACACTAGCAGGGGCAATATCTTTTCTAGATTCTAAGGGATGAGGGTGTAGGGCATCTGATAAAGTTATCACTGTGGAATCAGGTTTTTTGACAAAGTGGACCATGGGGATGAGATACTTGCAGACAGGTTTTCTAGTTAGAGATGAACTTACAACTCATGGAGCTATATTAAGGATGCCATTTTTCACAAGGGGGAAAAAGCAAATGGCAGCTCATGAGGTAGATAGGTCTAGGCAACTATCCAGAGTTTGAATTCATGTAGAGAGAGGGATTGTCAGGTTGAACAACTTCAAAATCTTAATTTCAGTAATCCCCCATCACACAAGTAGATCTTCTTGATGATATTGTTGTTGTGTGTGCTGGCCTTACAAATATGTGTGGATGAATAGTCAACAACTAATTTTGCCATTCTGCAATGGCCACTGAGGGGGGCATGGGACTTCTGCCTCGCACAACTCAGGCTTTCATGCCTCTGCGACACTCATCTCACCAAGGCTGCTCAGCCCCTCCCACCTTCTTGTGTATAAGGCCAGCTGCCCACTACTATCTTCACTACACCTGTTGCTGCTAAGTGGACATATCCCTGTTTGTGCGAATCATCCAAAATTTGAAACGTGAAGTCTACGTGAAGTACATATATAGTATATAATTAAAATGTAATTACAAGTAACATTTACTGTAACGTGCGGCTCTCTGTATCTAAAAGTTCTTCATATTTTGTTTACATTGAAAAAGAAATAATTGTTAATGATAATAAACAAAGATTCATTTAAATAGTTTTACATGTACAATGTTTTGTTTTGTGTCACATTATTTGCACTTTACTCATTTCCATCAGGAGAGACCAAGGAATGGAGCCTCTCGCTTGACATACATGCCACATGTTCTGACCTGAATGTCATTGTTCTGCAGGCACATAGCAGCGGTGTACATCTCGTGTGCTTGACCTTCATTTTCACAGCACTCTCGAGAGTTCATACCACAAATAATAAGCCAATGGACCTATGCGATGATCATGTCTATTGCAGTTTTAAGACTACATCGATGATGAATTAACAGACATCGCTCACACAACATCACAAGACCACACTGCAGCAACTCATCAAATAGTTTCCGCGACGGATAGCCCGCCCAAAACAATAAAATACATCATGTCGTGAAACCATACAACACAAACAGAGACGAATTGACGATACAGAACATTATCCTGAAACAGAACAGATTAATAATTCCAAAATCATTACAGAGGCAAATGTTGAAGAAATTTCCTGGCGCACACTTAAGCGTCATTAAAAGCAAACAGATGGCACAAGATAGTGTATTTTGGCCAGGGCTGGGCTGGACAGACGATTCGGACAGAGGAAGACCGAGACGTGCGTGGGATGAAAGAAAGGTTTTATTTTTGAGGGAAGGTGTTACAAGAATGTTCAAGCATCTGAGTCGAGCAATGGTTAGTCAACCTGGTAAATGTCTGAGGACGGTGTAAAGGGGGCCTGGGAGCCTGAGGGGGTAGGCCCGGGAGCCGACCCCCACGCAGTGGAGTCATAAAAAAGAGGGTGGGCGGGCGTGGAAGAACCAGCTTGTATCCTCACTGGAACCCGAATGCAGGTCAAGGGAGGAGGGGGGGGTGTAAGGAGGAGGGGGGGGGCGTCTCGGGCTTCCCCCGCCGGATCAACCACAATTCGAAATGGTGGGCCGATTCGGACAGAGGAAGACTGAGACGTGCGTGGGAGGAAAGATAGGTTTTATTTTTGAGGGAAGGTGTTACAAGAATGTTCAAGCATCTGAGTCGAGCAATGGTTAGTCAACCTGGTCAATGTCTGAGGACGGTGTAAAGGGGGCCTGGGAGCCTGAGGGGGTAGGCCCGGGAGCCGACCCAAAACACAAGGCTAAGGCTCTCGGGGCGACCGCCGTCACCTGCCTGGGCACGTAGGCGTGGACGGCGTCAGACTCCCAGGTCCCCTGGGCCATTATGGCCGCAAGGTCCACGCCCCTGGACGCGCAGGCCTGGGCCGCGCCTCGGCGCAGGCCGTGGAGAGTGTATCTTGAGGCGTCCGGGACCCCGGCCGCCTCGAGGGCGGCCCGGAGCAGGGGCGTGATGTCATTGGGTGTGAGAGGAGTATTGTGGCGGGCCATGAAGGCCGGTGCATCTCCGGCAGCCGGGACGAGGGTGACCGCCCGGTCCCAGGCCCGGACCGGACACAGGGGTGATCCGGGGAGGGCGGGCACGAACAGGGAGACCGCCTGGGCGGCGGAGCGTATGGTCTTCGAGGAAGCCACCAGAACCCTGAGGCCCCCGGGGGCGAGCCGGACATCGTCGCGGCGGAGGGTGTGACGACCGCCCCAGGGGGCGTGGGAGGGCGATAGGAGGTTAGATTGCCTCAGAAATGTGAAGTAGGCGAGGACGACTGCGGCCCAGGGGGCGACCCCGAGGTGGCCAAGGGACCTCATGTGGGTGTGTATGATGGGTAACATGGCGGGAGTGATGGCGAGGGCCCTCCTGACTGGGGCGGCGAAGAGCTTCTCTCCGCCCCGGCGGACGCGGGCCACAAAGGGGGCGTCAAAGGGGGCGGGGTCGCCCCCCGCCTCCCGGAGCCAGGCGCGTGCGCCCGAGATCACATTGGACACCGAGGCGGGGGAGGGCAGCTCACGGTGGAGGTGGGCGATGAACTGCCCCACGTCGTACGGGAGGGGGCGGAGGTGATCAACGCCCCGCTCCAGCATGAATTCGAGGTAGCGCCTCGCGTGCCGGGTTCGATTCTTCCAGGTCCCGGGGGCGAGGGCCGCCGTGTGCAGGGTCATCAGGTGTTCATGGTCCCGCGGGTCGTAGTCTGGAGGAGAGAGTTACAAGTGGTTAGAAAGCAACTCCGGGGAGTGCGCTACCCTTATTCGACCCAGACCCAGATCTCGACAATAATCTCGCACAATTTGTAAGGCGGCCCGGGAGGAGTGGGCCCGGCTGAGTGCGTCCGCCAGGACCAACTCGACGCCCGGCTTGTGGCGGACGACTATCGTGTAGGAGCCCAGGGCCGCGACCAGCCAGAGCTCTCGGGCGCACGCGCCGAGGGTCGGGTCCGAGGCGCGGCCCGACTCGAGGGCAAGGGCCGAGGCGGCATTATCCGTGTTGATGAGGACCTCATAGCCGCCGGGGGCGGGAGGGCCAAGGGTCTTGACGGCCATGACGAGGTTGACCGCCTCCAGCTCATGGATCGTGGGGAAGGCGGCCATCATATCGTCGGTGTAGGCCTCGGAATAGCAGAAGTCGCGGGAGAAAGCGCCGCCCCCGGTGAGGCAGGAGTCACATTCGATGACCCACTGGGGGGCGGAGGGAGGCGGCAGGAGCCAGACGCCGTTCCCCCTTCTCGCGTAGTCGCGAAACCACTGCACGTCGAGGCGGAGGTCGGGGTCGACTTCCGCCTGTCCAGCGATGGGGGATGCGCGTAGGCTTGCGAGAATCCTGCCCATGAACTTCCGCGCCGAGGGAATGCATGTGCTGACGTGGGCCAGACGTCCCACGAGCTGCTGGAGGGCCTTCCGCGTCAGGGTGGGGCGGGCCATCCAGCGCTCGCAATCGCTGAGGACCTCGTCGAGCTTGCCGTCCGGGATGCGCAGCACCATGGCCTCCGTGTCGAGGTGGATCCCGAGCCAGACCAGTCGCACGGAGGGTGGGCAGCACTTCTCGGGGGCGAGGGCCAGACCGAGATCGGCACAGATGTCTCGCAGCGCGTCGAAGGCGCGCATGGCATCGAGGTAGGAGGTCTCGCAGCCCACGAAATCGTCGACATAGACGAGGCTGAAGAACCCCCGCTCCTGGAGCATCCAGGAGACGGCCCCGGTGACGCGGACGCATGCCGCCCCCGAGGTCCGGCAGCCGAAGGGGAGGGCTATGTCGAGGTATAGGTTGTCGTCGACCGTGATGCCGAATAAGGGGGCAGAGAGAGGGTCGGCCCTCAGCTGCCTGTAGGCCCGTGGGACGTCCGCTGACCAGCAGAACGCCCCCCGGCCCCGGAGCGTCATCTGCCTGCCGATGTCTGAGACGGATGGGAGGGAGTAGTGATGGGGGCGGCCTAGGTACTCCTTCCGGCGTATGCCCGAGTTCACACTCCGACCCGGAGGGAAGGAGAGGTCGACTATTATCCGGCGCCTACCGGGGGTCGACTTGGGACGTGTCATAATCGGGCTGCATTGAGTCCATGGGGAGAACGGGGGCACCTCGAAGGGTCCCAGGAGGGCTCCTAGCCGGAGCTCCTCCTCAGCATAGGCCGTGACATGGTGGGCGTAGGCCGGATCCTCGCAATGGTTATGGAATGTGGGCGTAGGCGGCCCCGGCGCGGTGTAGTTGGCCGGGAAGCCGAATTCCAGGTGATCCGCCAGGGTGGTGTCCGGGTGCCGGGTGAGCCTCTCGCGCCATGCATCAATGTTCAAGTCGGATTCGACCGGGACTCGGGCGGCCAAAAAATTCGGGAGGCCCGGGCGGCGGCGTAAGCTGCCGCGTAGCCCGGGTACCTGGCCCAACCCTCCCCCGAGAGGACGGGCCAGAAGCCGTCGAGAGTCTGTTTGTATTCGGCTGGGGTGGGGCCGCGGGCGCCCATGAGTGCTGGAGGGTGTGGTCGAGCACCTGTCCCACCGGCTCGCCCCGATCCGCCGTCCCGGGGGAGGTGCGGTGGACCGCCTCGGTCACGTCACAGATACCGCAAGCGTGGGGGTTTGTCGTGGTCGGCGTCGAGGTGATCTGGGCGGCGTGGGCGTATACCGTAAAGGAGCGGTAGCCGGGGGTGTGTGGGGCGGGAGCAGCGTAGGCTCCCGGCCCGTGGGGGCGTGTCTGCGCCGGCGTGTACCGAGGGGCATCCCCCCCGCCGCCGAACCGACCGGCACCAGCGCGGCCCGTGACGTCATACGGGGTTGCCGTGGGGGAACCCCCGGGGCGGGGGCGGGCCGGCACCGACGGGCCCACGGGCTGTCCGGGGGGGCGGCCGTCCCGGCCACCAGCGGCCGCGGTGACGTCAGAGGAAGTCCCTGGGGAAGCCCCGCGGCCGGGGAAGCCAGGGCAGCCGCCGCGGTCCGTGACGTCATTCCGGGGGTGCCCCCGGGGCCGGGCGGCGCGGGGGAGCCCGGGAGGGAAGCCGAGTGGCTTCAGTAGAATATCAACAAAGGGGTTAGTCCGGGGACAGGCGGGAGGGTCGTGTACAGTGCTGCGGCGGGTTCGCGGAGGCGTGGGGGCCCGCCGGGGGTCTAAAAATCCGAGTGGGGACGCCTACCGGTTTTGTCCCTTGCCTTTTTTGAGTAGCACGACGCCTCGGAATGGTTCGTCACAATTTACCGGACGTTAGCACAGTATCTGCAGATGTGCGCGAGTTTTTGTGAGCCTGCCCCGTGAGATTCGCCCTTTGCCGCCTTGTCACAGGTCTGGGGATCCTTGTTCCAGGCCTGGCACGGGGTACCCACACTGGCGCGATCGTATTGGGTACGGGCGTCTTGTCCGGGCTTTTGTTGGTGGGTTTTTCCCGGCTGGGGATCGCCCGAGGCAGCCGGGGCGGGGGTGAGGTGGCTCGCCATGGCTATTATCTCGACTCTCGCGGCGTTGATCGCCGCCGAGTCCCGCCAGCCGTCCGGGAGGCGGCCGTCGGCGATTCTGGTAAAGATCTCCTCGGAATATCGGCGTACTACGGCCCACGGCAATGAGCAGTTGTCTTGCGCCACCATCTCCTGGTGGCATGACAGGGCTTCCAGGGCCGACGCCGGGAAGGCGCGTTGATATTGGAGGCGCTTCAGGCCCAGGGTATACTCCTCCCGGGTCGCCTCCCCCTTTTTAATTGTTTTTCCCTCATCCCCCCTCTCTACGAGATCGTAAGGAAAGATATACTTTGAGGAAATACCTTTTTTCCTGCTGGTAGCCTTGCCGTCCGCCGCCGCGACTATGAGGCGCACCGCCTCCTCGGCCGACGACCGGGCGCCCCTTCCGTACGCGTCCTGGTCGTGTTGTCGGTAGTCGGGGAGGCGGGGGCGGCGGGCCGGCACGCCGTCGCGGTGCTGCCGGCTGCGGGGGCGCCGGGGCGGAGACGGCGAGGACCAGTCGCTCGCCGGGCTCCTGTAGCGGCCGTCACGTCCCGGGGCGAGGGCTCGCTCTCGCCTAGTCGCTGGGGCGGGGCTCGGGGAAGCCGGGGAGACGGTCCGGGGCCTGCTATGGCGGATGCTTGGAGTCGACTCGGTCCTGGGGCGGCGTGGGGAGGGGCGGGCACGAGGAGGTGAGGGGGCATCTACCTCCAGGCTCGCCTTTGCGGTGGCCGCGGTGAGGGCGGCTGTGGCTTCCGCGAGCACCCGAGACTGTGCCGCCATTTCCTGCCTCTGATCCGCCAGTTCCTGTCTCTGAGTCGAAGCGTGTCGCTGTAGCTCGGTCCACTTCTTTTCGATTGCGTCGATCGACGCTTGCATCCGGACGAGGCCGTCCGCCTGCTTAGCCTTCGCTGAGGGCCTTTTGGGGCGGGCGGACTGTCTCGCCGGCGGGGTCGGCGGCGTGGGGGGCCGCCTTGAGGCGCCGCCATCTTGGGAGCCGTCCGAGATGCTCCGGTCAGCTCGTGGTGAAGTTGGCGGTTTCCGCGTCGATCGCTTTGCGGGCCTACCTCTCTGGGTCGTGGCTCGTCGTGATCGCTGCATGTTACTTTTTTACGTGGGTGCCTTTTAACTTTTACTCTCCTGCGATTCTATAGATAGATCCAGAAGTACGTGGGTGGAGACAGGTGTGCCTACTAAAAGAACCAGCTTGTATCCTCACTGGAACCCGAATGCAGGTCAAGGGAGGAGGGGGGGGGGTGTACAGAGGAGGGGGGGGGGGCGTCTCGGGCTTCCCCCGCCGGATCAACCACAATTCGAAATGGTGGGCCAATTACAGGATAACATTTCAAGATGGCAGACATGCCAATCAGTTAGGGCACAGCCACACAAAGAGCCGTTGATAAGTCATGATATTCCGGACATTCCGTTCTGTAAGATAGGTGTAGACCTTTTCCAATGGAGAAACAAACTATTTACTGCTCGTAGACTATTATTCTAAATATCCGGAAGTAATACAGTTACCGGATACAACTAGCAAGGTTGTAATTAAGAACATGAAGCAAATATTTGCCCGACATGGCATCCCGAAAATCATTGTAGCAGACAATGGCCCACAATTTCCAAGCGACAAATATAAGAGTTTTTGCTGGAATGTATAATTTCACCCTGAAATATTTAAGCCCTTTATACCCCAGAAGTAATGGCCAGTTGGAAAGATGCATACAAACTTTTAAGTCACTACTAAAAAAAATCAATTCTTTAACATTTAAATTTTTTAGTGAAGCTGTATTTATACTGTCCATAGGATATAAAGCCTGGGCACCCAGGCTTGTTTTCAATGCTGGCCAGTTGTAGTGTTGGTGTTATCTTACCACACAGTAGCTGCTGATAAGGTATTTTATTGCCTGCATTTCTGTAGCAGATAGATAATTGGTATGGTTAGTACCCTATGTTAGTTTTCTTGGCATATATGTATTTTATTTTGTTCTACTCTTATTACTAGACTAGCATACTCCTATTTACATATCATAGGCCTGTACGTACCTGTGTCGTGTGTTATCTGCCTACTTTTGGCATGGCTACTTTCCATTGGGCGTCCCGCTCGTGGGCCGTGACATATCACATGCCCCTTTGTGGTACAGCTTAGTGGGGGTTTCCTAGCCTTATTTTGCACAGATTTTTTTTGTAAGTCTTTGCCATTTGGGCATTCCACACCTTGGCATCCATTTCCAGCGTTCTTCTCTCATGAGCTTTTTTATTTGGCTTCTGGTCTGCTTTAGTAGTGGCACATTATTTGCTCTAGTAGCCCATTGTTTATTGTTTTGACTATACCTATACGCTAATGTTTTCAAATGAATTATTCTCATATTTTCTAGTAATTTCACTTTGGGTCTTATGTGTATGTCTACTCTTAGACAGATTTTTAGGGCTCTGTTCTGCAGTATTTGCAGTTTTTTTAGGAGTTCTTTTCTCGTACCCATGTAGTTTACATCTCCATAGTCAAAATAGGGGAGCACCATGCCCTTGAAGATCCTTATTGACATTTCTTGTGTCATGTAGTCTCTTAGCTTTGCAAAGAGCCACAGTTAGTGGTATATTTTCTGGATAATTTTATTTATACATAGTTTCTAGTTTATGCACCAGCACATACGCCCCGAATCCATCAATCACTAAGCTAAAATAAAATAAAAATCAAGCAACCACTATCCTAAAAATATTATTTAAAGTAAGTAAAATAAATAAGGTAGAAGAGATTGAATGCAAACTGGGAAGGGGCACACACTTCGCCCACCTAAACTGTCAGAGTGCATCCAATAAAATAGACATATAATAAAAATACATCTTAAAAAAAGACAATCTAGCGGTTTGTTGTCTCAAAGATGGCCACCCCCATAGGCGGCGGCCATTTGCCATGGAAAAGCTGCACTGTGATTGGCTGAACCACTGAATGCGGTGGCCATTTTCGAGGCGCTTTTCATCTCCAGTCTGAAAAGGGAGGTGTCTCCGAGACTTCGCCAAGACGCACTGTGAACGGAAATAAACCAAAAAGCATCGCCGAGACGTCACCGAGGCGCCTCCGAGACGGACCCTGAACGTGACCCAGATCTCAATAAACGACACTCAGCATACAGACTTCATAGCATTTGTGTCCATTCATTCTCCACACCTGGGAGTTTGCTTTCTCTTGCGTCACACTTTCTAATTCACAAAGGTTATCTGCAGTTCTTACTTCATCTTCCGAAAGTTAAGTATCCGGGGAGAAGATAAGCTTGCACAGTTCAGGAAGTAGCCTCAGTACGTAACTCGGTGCCAAGGAGCAGCAACAAGTGGAGGAGGAACAATGTTTCAGGTAAGTTTGTTAGGAAACTATGCTGGATTGTTCTATGGATGTATCGTCGAATTGATTATTCGATTTGTGTAGTGCGTAACAGGTCACTTATTAAAACGAATCTAACGTTGTCATTCGAGATCATTTAAGACTGCGAGAAGTGGTGCTTGGAACACACTCTCGGCTACTGTGCAAGAATCCTGATCATACTGTGGTGAGCAAGTGAAGTGGTTGCTGAACTAGCCCATATTGTGAAAATGGCTAGGATGATGTCAGTGGATGATTTACAACCTGAGCTGACATTACCACACTCACTGAAAACTATCAGAGGAATTTCTTGCCAGTATACTGGCCTAGCAGATGTACCGGTACCAGACCCGAGGGTACAGGTGCTTAATGAGGAAATTTGTTTCGCGGAAAGTAGAAGGGAAGGATGTATAGCGTTAGCGTATGCCGACATATGTGCTTTTCGACCAACAAGTCGGCATACGCCGTCATAGATTACGCATAGGTTGGACATATGTCATATACGCTTTTCGTAGGTCGAGCCGCCAACAATTGTGTGTGCGTGTTCAAAATTTTAAACCTATGGTGGCGTGTGGCTCATACGGTTCTTATACGCTCGGCGTACATTACACACACGTATGGGGTAGGTCGGCATATGTTAGCCGTACGTTGAACCGGCGCCCTCCGCGTATCTCTGGCATATATAGCTTATGCCTAACGTACCAGTAACGTGTGCAAGTGTGCCCCTAGTGTGTGCTGGCGTACCCCTAGCGTATTCCGAATGTACGTCGAGCGTATGCCCAGCGTGTTGCCTCTCGGTATATAAAGGCACCACCAGGCTTCTTCTGGCACTTGCTATCTGAACCACACTTTTTCCCTCATAGATAGTTGCTTTAATAGTGGTTAGAACACATGTTTGGACCGTCCCATTTCTTCATATATCATATGGAGACTGCTTCCTAACAGGTAGTTGCTTTTGATAGTGGTTGGAACACATGTTCGGACCGTCCTACTCTTCCCATCTCTTCGCTAGGTATGTTGCTTCTATGTATGTACCTGTGGATGTATGATGTGTGTATACATGGTTATGTATGTGTCGATGGATGTATGTGTATATATATATGTATGTGTGGATGGATGCATGCATGTATGTATGTTTGTATGCATGTTTGTATGTATGCTTGTGTGAATGTGTGTATGGTTGTTTGTATGTGTGTATGTATGGTATCCCAGTCGGGCAGCACTATAAATTCGCCATGAGGGCACACTGTCACAAGTCGGTACTCATCCTGACAGTACGGATAGCATACGTCATCATATACTTTTCATACGTTACGCATAAGTTTTGAATACGCTACTCATACGCTGCTACGCAAGGCATACGGTTGCCATACGTCGGTCATACGCTTTGCATATGTCGCCATACGCTAGGAATACGTAGGCATATGCCAGGCATACACTGCGCATATGCTTCATACGTTGCTGAGACCACCCGCGGTCCAAAAAGTCGTCGTATCTCGACCTATTTTGATTTTCAAATTATTTCGACACGTTACGCACACAACGCCGCCATACGTCGTAGTGTGACGGCCTTTAGCTGCAATTTTACATGCTGTCGCAGTTTCCATACACTTTCTTCAGCATCTGCCTTATAGGATACCTTTGAGTAAACGACATCTTGTGGAAAAAGAGTTAAATAGAATGCTTGAAGATGACATTATAGAGGCAAGTTGTAGTCCTTGGGCTTCACTAGTCACTATAGTGCCAAAAAAGATGGTATCATTCGTCTTTGTGAGGACTATTGTAAGATAAATGCAGTGACAACTAAAGATGCTTATCCTCTGCCCAGGATACAGGATATTTTTGATCAACTTCATGGCGTTTTAACATTTTTTACCACTATAGACCTAAAATCTGGTTATTGGCAGGTAATGGTAGAGGAGGAAAGTACACCTAAAACAGCTATTAACACTCATATTGGACTGTTTCAATTTAAACACATGCAATTTGGATTAACTAATGCACCAGCTATTTCCCAAAGAATGATGAATGTTATTTTTTTAGAGTTTTTGTGAAAATGTTCTTTGATTCATTTAGATGATGTTGTGGTATCATAAGCCGTGTTCACACGGGGAAAATGTGAGGCGAATCAGACAAATCGAATCAGGTGAGGCGAATTAGCGGCCCGTTCACACGGACACTGCGTGAGGCGGAAGTGGATATCTGCGCATGAGCAAGTCCAGGCGAACCAGCGCCATTTTGGGTTCGACGATGCTGGCACCAGAGAGTGTGGGTTCGACCTAGATATGTAATTACTGAATCGTATTGGTTTGGAACGGTCAAAACTTCTGCTGGGTAGTGAAACTCTAAAAATAAATCATGAAAAAAATATCTGTGCTTAGATAGCGGTTTCATTAATTAAATTATATAATATGCGCTTTTGATCGACCGGAACGTCAACAAACTGAGGTGTCGACTGCGCATGCGTGTGAGGTGCTTAATCCGCCTCAGTGCGTTCACACGGGAAAAATTAATCGAATCAGAGAAATCGCCTCACGTAAACTACCTCGCATAGGTGGTTTACATTATCTAGATCATGTGAATCGAATTAGCCCTAATCCGCCTCAGACGTCCGTTCACACGGGGAATGTGCGTCGAACTAGGCAAGTCGCTTTCTACGAATCGATTTACATTCCCCGTGTGAACACGGCTATAGTGAATGCACCTGTACCTTTGGAGCGAAAACATGATCCGGGATACATTGTAGTTAGAGCACGGGGTGCGGTAGTGACCATGGTAGGGCTGAAGAATGATCAAAAAATTGTTAATTGGGAAAAAGTTTGAATAGTTGATTCTAAAATTAATTGGGATTATTTGGCACCTAGATTAACTCCTACTGAGAGGCTAAAAATATAGTAGGCACTGAACTATGCTTTCTTTGCCTAAAAGCATTGCTTTTCCGCGACTGCGGATATGCGTGAGCCGTACCAACAGGTCTGTGTCTGAGCAACTGGTGGAAAATTTCTATTGCTCCCCTGCTGTTGCATTGACAGTGCATGACCCAATGTGTGCTGTGTGACTGGAGTGTGCCTAATTACACAAGCATTTTCTACCCCGACCGACTGCCCTAGGTTTACCTGCGGCAATCCACCATGCCCGCCTTGGTTGTAAGAACTCACACGAGATGGTGTCGCAGCGTTCACAGTGTCAATCGCTGAATGGTCAGAAACTACACTGCCTAATGACAAGTTACTCATGTACTTCCTGAGAGACTTTATTTCACCTTGAAGTGACTTCATGACCTGAACATCTGAACCAGAGTATTTAGAACCTGTTTGAGAAGAGAAAGACTTGGAAAAATCCAGAGAAGTACCATTTAGTCTATCTATTTGCTCATAAATAGCTAAAATTCCGAAGACCTGATTGTGCACGTCTCTGTTGCTTGAGAACAGACCTAGCACTGAGAATAGACATTCCAAAGGCTTCTTCAAGAGTTTTTGGTCGGTTCGTTTCCACATACCACATGGTATTATCATCAAGTAAGGAGTCAAGAAATCTCGAAAGAAGTATTTCAAAGGTATCAGTACCGAAAACTGCAGTTGGGAGATCCCAGTCTTTCGCTGCCGCAGTCGTAAAACACTGACAGTATGCAGCTACTGTTTCCCCTTCTTGCCTCATAGCCATCACTACCCCCTTCAAATGACCACATTCATCCGCTGTCAAAAAAGTAGATGCTATCACTTCCTTAATATCTCTCCAGGACCTAGCATTTTTATGCTGAAAAGTGGTGAAAAGAACCTCATGCAGCATTCCCGTTGCATTGGACAAAGCAAAGTGAATAATGTCCAGGGCTGAAACGTCAGGAAGAGTACCTATATGTTTGATCAAGTCAATCCAATTACGTAACACCCCTCTGTCTGACCTGTCTAAAAGGGGAACAGACTTGCCATACGCTTTTAAAGATCTACGTCGTACCTCTCTCTGCCTGTGCTGAACCTGTAAAAGTTCCAGTGCCTCCCTGCGTTCTTCTCTATCCTCCTGTAATTCTGTCCTATCCCTTATTTCTGACAAATGCCCTTCCTGCTCTTTAAGAATATCTAACCTAAGTGCCATAAACTTAGACCATGCTTCAACTGCTCCCGTTTCAGACAAATAATTGCCCAGTCTACACTGACCTTGGAACCATTGTTGAAACTCGTCTCGCAACAATTCCTCCTTTGTGCATGTGAGCGGCACCTTCAAGCTGCTGTTGTATGCATTGGTAGAAAAGATTTCGCAGAATTGAATCCAAGTATAGAAATGTCTGTAAAGTAGAAGAAATAGTTTTTAAAAACGACATAGTGACAACCCAAATTCCGAAGAATTTCAAATCCCCACAGAGTAAAGAAGAAAACACACTACCTACACAGTGCACCAAACAAGCACCAGCCCATCTAGCTTCTACTAGTCAAATCAACACTGTGTGTTAAAAATTGTTGTGGTCAGCAGTTTGTAGAAACCACCCACTCGTCATGGTCACTAGTTTGTAGAGTCTAATGCTTGGATCTGTGGATCTCGGAAGTGAAAGGAAGAGGTTACAGTGTAAGAGAAGAAAGTCCAGTCCTCTGGTTTATTGCTCATATACCCTTACATGGGTTCATTGTAGAGAATCACCCTTCCCCCCCACTGGGAATTGAGCATTTCTGGCCCCACCAATAGGGATCCACCATTCCTGGTGTCCATGGATACTAGTGGTCTGCCCACCACCAGTAGCTGTATGGCCCCATGGCGACCACCAACCTTGACCTTTTGAGTGTGTGGTGACCCCTACCCTAGCAGAAGGGGTAGGCCCTGAGTGCAATCACACCCTGACCTGCCAGCACCACTATGTCTATTTACATCCCACTCAGGCACCACCAACCCATATATATATATATATATATACATGCGCCTGGTCACGGACACCAATCAGTAATAGAACATTTGCATTCCCCCCTTGCTGAGTATCGGAATATTTTACATTGGGATAGACACATCAGAATAAGGATTCAGAATAAGGACGGATAGTATGACAGGCTTAGCTTAAGGCCCTGTCACATTACGGCGTATGGCGGGAATGTATTGAAAACCTACGTATGTCCTGCGCGTGCCGGCCTATGATGACATTTGGTGACCTTTCGGGTGGTTTTGAGCGTATGTGGAACCTATGAGGAGTGTACGAGGAGCATATGGGAGCGTGCTGTGACATTTTTTGACGGTTTTGATTGGCATGTGGAGCGTACGCATAGCGTATGCGTAGCGTATGAGTCAAGATCGATGTCGAGACCTATGGCATATGCTTTGAATACGCTGTGCATACGCTAGGAGTACGCTCCCATACATAACTCGTAGGTTATGCGTACGCTACATACGCTAGAGATACGCCGGTGACACAAGTTGAGCGTATGAAAAACCTACGCTAGCGTACGCCAGCGTATGAGGAGCGTATGCTGGTGTATGAGTAGCGTATGAGCAGCGTATGGGCCATTTTTTTAATTTTATTTTTTATTGAGGCTGTATTTATACTGTCCATAGCATATAAGCCTGGGTATTCAGGCTTGTTTTCAATGCTGGCCAGCTGTAGTGTTGGTGTTGTCTTATCACACAGTAGCTGCTGATAAGGTATTTGATTGCCTGTATTTCAGTAGCAGATAGATAGTTGGTTGGTCTGGTTAGTACTATAGTAGTCTATGTTAATTTTTTGGATTTTCTTGGCATATATGTGCTTTATTTTTTCTACTCTTATTTCTAGACTAGCCTACTCCTATTTACATATCATAGGCTTGTACGCAGCTGTGAGGTGTGTTATCTGGGTGCTTTTGGTATGGTTACCTTCCATTGGGCGTCTCGCTGGTGGGCCGTGACATGTATCACCTGCCCCTTTGCGGTGCAGCTTAGTTGGGGTTTCCTAGCCTTATTTTGCACAGATATTTTTTGTATGTTTTTAGGTCAGGAATTTGTCGTTCCTTTACTGTTTGGGCATTCCACACCTTGGCAGCCATTTCTAGCGTGCTTCTCTCGTGAGCTTTTATTTGGCTTCTGGTCTGCTTTAGTAGTGGCGCATTATTTGCTCTAGTTGCCCTTTGTGGTTTTGTTAGGAGTTTATTGTCTTGACTATAGCTGTATGCTAATGTTTTCAGATGAATTATTCTCCTATTTTCTAGCAATTTTACTTTGGTTCTTTTGTGTATGTCATAGGTGGGGTGCAGCTTGTCTACTCTGAGGCAGATTTTCAGGGCTCTGTTCTGTAGTGTTTGCAGTTTTTTTAGAAGTTCTTTCTTTGCACCCATGTAGTTTACATCTCCATAGTCAAAATAGGGTAGCACCATGCCCTTGAAGATTTTTATTGACATTTCTTGTGTCATGTAGTCTCTTAGCTTTGCAAATAGCCACAGTTTGTGGTTTACCTTTTGGACAATTTTGTTTATACATAGGTTGTAGTTTAGTTGGCTGTCCAACTCAAGGCCTAGGTATTTGTAATGGTCTACATTTTCTAGTGTTTGGCTTCCTAGCTTACAGTGTAGTTTTCTTTCTGGCATTTGTTTATGCGAGAAGAGAACTGTTTTTGACTTGCTTGTGTTGATGGTTATTTTGTTGGACTCACACCACTCATCCAGTTTTAGTAGGAGCTTGTTTAGTTTAGTTATTACCTCCTCTTCTGTGGTGCCGTTTGCATATATGACTGTGTCATCTGCATATAGTTGGAGGCATTCGGTTTGTAACCATTTTTCAAGATCGTTTATGTAGATTATAAAGAGCAGTGGCCCTAGCACTGACCCTTGGGGTACACCACATGTGACAGGTTGGTTGTCTGATAGTGTATTGTTTATTTTTGTTCTCTGTTGCCTGTCTTTCAGGTAGCATTTTATCCAGTCCATAGTGTTGGATTTTATGCCCATGGATTCTAGTTTTTCCAATAGTATGTTATGGTCTACTGTATCGAATGCTTTGCTGAAGTCAATGAAGGCTGCTCCAACTAATTGTTTTTGGTTCATTGACGCCAATATGTCATTTGTTAGGTTAGCTATTGTTTTAGATGTGGAGTGCAGTTTCCTGAAACCTCCTTGTCTTTCGTTTAGTATATTGTTTTTTTCCAGGTGTTCATTTATGTGTCTATGTAGCACTTTTTCAATGAGCTTGCCTGGGGTTTGAAGAATCGATATTGGCCTGTAGTTTCCCATGTTTTGTTTGTCTCCACTTTTGTGGATAGGGGTAATGGTTGCCATTTTCCAGGCTGAGATAAAATGCCCCTGTTCAAAGGAGATGTTGAATAGGTCGACTATAGTGGCTGGGATGGCTTGGAGTGCCTCTTTCAGCATTTTGGTTGGTATTTCGTCTATTCCACTTGGTTTATTTGTGTCTATGTCATTTATTAGTTTTTTTACTTCTATTATATCTGTTTTGCAGGTGGGGATTTCATTCTGCACAGTTCCTGATCTATTTTCCCACCTTTTTTTAAATTTTCCTGACAGCGTTTGTCCTATTGTGGCAAAGTGCGTGTTCAGTTTGTTTGCTGCATCTTTGTCTGAGAGTATTGTCCCTTCGTTATCTTGGAAGGTTGTGTGCTCTTCTTTGTTATTTTTGGGGAATAATAGGTCTACATTCTTCCAGAATCTGTTTGTATTGCTTCCCCAGTCTCTGTCCTGCTTTATTATGTATTTCTTTTTTGCTGTTCTCACAGCTTTGAGAGAGTGGTTTCTGGCAATATGGTAGGCCAGTTTGTCTTCTATAGTTTCTGTGAGCTTTGCTTTATTACCCAGTTTACCCCTCATAGGTCGAGATTTTTTTAGCATGCACAAACAAATGTGGACGGACGGATTTATGAAAGCGTATGGCGGCGCATGCCTCATAAGCCGGCATCTGGCGGCGTATGAGTAGCGTATACAGCGTATGCTGACGTATATGATGTAATGCGCCTACGCCACCATACGCTCCCGCAAAATACCCTAATGTGACAGCCCCTTTACATGAAGAAAAATAGCTATTTTAGCACACTTTTTTGACAGGTTGTCTTTCGCTTCGTACAGGGCAGTCAAAATGCAATATATTTTAACATAGGTGGGTAAAAGTCATAGCAAGCTGCCTAAGCAAACAGACTAAGGTGGAAAAATGACAATTTAGTTTTGTTCTTCGCCTACATAAGGGTGTTTATAACAGCATTCAAGATTTTAGCCAAGGCCTAATATCGGTGACCTTTTGACCTTTGGTGACCTAAATATTGAAATGATTTGCATATACAGTATAACGCCTCTAAATCAAACTTGAAGGGACCTTAGAAATTTGTTTGGATTAACCGATTATTGGTTTAACCGAGCCTTGACTTTGACTTAAGTTTGAGTAAGTGTGTTTTGCACATGTAATATACAACCTATGTGGACATTTTGATTATTGTTTTTTATGTATATACATTATACCCCGTTAAACCAAGCTCGGTTAGACCAAACGATCGGTTAATCCAAACTTATTTTTGGCGGCACGGCAAAATACTACCATTTATCATATAAAAAAAGTCGGTGTGGTCTCAGATGACGTTATAACCAGATGAAAGTTTGGTTTTACCCTACCGGAAGTGGCCTGTTGTCTGACAATTTTGTTTGGATTAACCGATGGTGTTCTCTGTGGCGGAGTGGTTAGAGTGTCTGACTTTTTTCTAGGTCAGACTCCTAATCTGAAGGTCAGTGGTTCGATTCCCTGTGCCCCACCTCTGCCAATTTGGATTTCCACCGCTCTGTATAACTTACAGCGTCATCAAAGGCCAGTTGCTCTCATACCATGTCTATGTGGTGTGGGAGGTTAAAAATCCCTTGGATCGGTAAAAGTGTAGGCTCGGGCATTTGATTTACTACACTGTTATATTACCACCCTAACCAATTGTAACTCTTGATTGATGACATTCCCTGACTAGATTTGTAAGCACTTGATCTACTACACTGTTATATTACCAATGTACTCAATTGTAATTCTTGATTCATGCTACTGCAACCGCATCACCACTAAGGTTCAACAGGTTGGCTCTAGGGCTGTTTATTGAATAAACCCATGTCATGTAGTCCCCTTGTCGTGTCATGAATTATGAAAGTTAGCAGAAGTGCTAAAATATTTACAAATATATTTTGAGTCGGGAGTAGGGTATGGAGTTCTAAATGCAGTTAGATGCTCTCTGAGCCTGATCCTCCCGAGGGTAGATGGATCAACAGTAGGAGATCACTACCTGGTTAAATGGTTCTGCAAGAGTTGTCATGAACAGAGACTGCCACAACACAGATATGACACATTCTGGAACGTCGGGACAGTGTTAGACTGGATAGAAAGTCTGCATAGTAATACTGTGTTAACTTTAAAGTTATTATCTTACAAATTAACATTGTTGTTGTTGTTAGTCTCCTCTCAAAGAGGAATAAGAACAATCATAAACTGTGTGTGGTGAGAGCTCTCAAGAGCTACTTAACAAGGACAGCCAATTTAAGAAGAAACAATTGTTTATATCCTACGGAGGCCCACATGGGCCGATATCCAGAACCACGTTGGCTGGGTGGATGCTTAGAGGTCTAGAACTAACAGCAATAGACGTGTCTAAATACAAGGGACAGATCACTAGGGGAGCATCGGACTCCTCAGCTAAGGCTCTAGGTGTGAGTCTCAATGCAATAATGCGTAATGTCTCATGGAGGAATAGTGCGAGTTTCACAAGGTTCTATCATAAGTCGTTGGAAGATCCTGGTGAGGTGCAGAGGACAATACTTAACAGAACAAAGTGTTAAGAATGTGACATGGTGTTGATTGGTTCGTCAGAAATGTGGTTGCGTGTGTTTCTGAAAAAAATTACAGAAGAAATTTAAAAGAAAATGTTAAATAAAAACAAAGAGTTCACATAAAGAAATGAGGTATAAAAATGTTGTGAATTATAATTTAATGTTGGCTGACTAATAAAGGTGGTCATATGATACATTGATAAAAGGTCATGAGAAAGAAATGGGAAATAAGGGGGGAAAATAAGTACATGGAGAAGTCAGGAAGCAAAAAAAACAGGCTACAAAGACTCCCTGGGTACTTAACTTCTGGTATCCGGAAGATGAAATAAGAATATTTTAGTTTTGTTAGACTTGTAAGTTCCGGTATTACTAAGATTCTTACGAATCTATGATTACAAAGGTAAGGAGCAGGGGCCCACCCACCCTCACCTGTTAAGAAATGAAAATTTTGAATCAAGTATACTCAAGTTTTTTTGTTTGGAAAACGGGAAAAGGGGGGTAGGTTTCCTAAATAAGTGGTTAGTACGTTTTTTTGTTCCCTCCAACTTTGAAAACTGAGGCTACTTCCGGGATTGCGCAAGCTTATCCTCTCCCCTGCTGCTTACCTTCATATTTGTAGATTCATAAGAATTTTAGTAATATCGAAACTTACAATTAAGTCTAGTATAACTAAAATATTACCTCCTTCAGCAGTTCACCATGTACACAGTTAAATTTCAACTGCATGTCTTGAGTTTGAAGGGTCTGTCCTGGAGGGTCATACACAGAAGATAATGGCTGTGGAATGTATGTCACCACACTCAGATGCTGTATCGGTCTCACTGTCAATACCTTCAGGGTTCTCGGGGTTTTATTCTAAATTAATAGAAATACAGAACAATTTGGCATAAAGATGGAAGTTTGGAATTACGAACTAGTCTATTGACATATACATATAAACGCTTGAAGAATTAACTTACTTACAGACTTTATTATTACGCGATTCAACACGAGTATATTATTTAAGGCCCTGTCACACTACGCCGTTTCCCACCAACGCGCGTCGACGTGTTGCAATTTTGGGCGAAAGTTGGTACATCTCTGGTACGTTACCGGGGCGTTTCCGGCGCGTCGGTACATAGCAACGTGTGAATGCAGACGTCGGCGCGCGTCGGTCCAGGGCAAAAGTTTTGTGCTTGCACAAACCTTTTGGCGCGGACCGACGAGCATCGACGTGTTGGAGGGGGCGTTACGGACACATTAGCAACACATCGAACCCGATTGGGGCGCGCCGGCTGAACGCTGACAGGACGTTGATCAACGTCGGTTAACGTTGGCATTTTTTTCGCCAAACTGCGAGCGTTCCGTCGGCGCGTCTGCAACGTCCCGCCAGCGACGTGTTATCGGCGCGTTGTCGGTGCTCCGCCAGCATTTCTCAGCACGTTGGACGTGTTGCCTGGACGCACTGCCGGCGCGTCCTGACGTGTTGGGGGTGGGTGTGTACGGGTTCACACAATACTAATACGATACCAACTCGCTGCCTCCATGCCGTCAACATGCCGACAGCGCGCCGACAACACGCTGGGAACCCGCTGGCGGCACGTTGACACTTTTGTCCGCCGCGCGCCGAACCTCGTTGGCTGCGCACTAATACCATGCTACTAACCCGTCCAGTTTTCTCCCAAAACGCCGTAAAGTTGGACGTCTCTTGACGGGTTGCAAATATTTTGCGCGTTGCCGGCACGCCGGCAGAAACGTCGTAATGTGACAGGGGTATAACCAATCGCTCTCGTCCACCCCGTTTGCTCCGTAGTGAAGTGCGATGAGTTGTTTCCGTTGCCGTTTGATCGATTCTAGTGAATCCATTTTCTACCTCTGAGTGTGGCTATTGTTTATGTATTAGTCCTTAAACTAGGATTCCTTACACGCGGTATGCGGTATGCGAATGCGGCAAAAAATCGAAAAGCATCTAGTCAATGGGGGTGATTCCTTACACGCGGTATGCGGCATGCGAATACTGAATCGGTCCATGTAGCGATCGGTGCGGCATGCGAATGCGAATGCTGCTGCGTTTGCCATAGAGAAGAGTGGTGAGGAAACCCGACACTGTGTGTGGGTGTGGGTGTGGGTGTGGGTGAAAGGACCCATCCCGTAATCATGCCGCATGACGCATACAGCGTGTAAGGAATCCTAGCTTTAAGGGCGCATTCCATATACGCGTAATGCGTAATGCGAATGCGAATGCGAATGCGACAAAAAATCGAAACGCCTTGTAACCTATGAGCTACATTCCATACACGCGTAATGCGTAATGCGAATGCGAATGCGTCAGAATTTCATTATCCCGATCGGTCCCTGTAGCGATCGGTGCGTAATGCGTAATGCGTAAAAGAAGTGCGAATAGAAAAGCCGCAGTCGCATTTGTCCATTGATATAAGGTTGGGGGAGGCGACTGATAATTATGGACAGGCTGGACAAGGTGCAACAAGGTGTTGAGAACAGAAAAGCAGCAGTTGCATGTGTCGATACGGTTTTAGAAGGGCGGTTGTAGAAGATAGGCAGCAAAGAGTATTTTAATCCCTGTTACTACACGACCAAAGGCTAGCTAAATGCTAGCTAAATGACCAAAGGGTAGCTAAATGACTAGCAACCAGTCTTTCTCCCTGTATCTACAATGTCTGTACAAGGTGGTGCCTGTATCTACACTGTCTGTTAAATCAAAGCAAGGAATGAGAGAGGTTAGCTTCCTGAGTCCGGGCTCTGGGATGACCACTCCAGAAGCTCATTCCACATGTGACACAGCAACTGACACAGCACACTACACATCTTATCACATCCACTTACAAGTTACAGTCCAAATTATCTATAAAGATGCCCAAGAGTGCAGTAAGCGATGAGAACTGTGAGAGGTTCATAGAATTGGTGCGACGAAATGCGATCCTGTACGATCCTGCGTGTCCTGAACATAAAGATGCGCAACGGATGTACAATGTGTGGGCGAGTATAGCCAGTGTGATGTCCAAAGACCACCAGATGTCAGGTAAATACAGTGTTTACTTTGTGTACATATATTATATTATATTATATCTATGTATAAATATATGCACATAAATGTACAGATATGTGTGTACATATATTATATTATATTATATCTATGTATAAATATATGCACATATATGCACAGATATGTGTACATATATTATATTATATCTGTGTATACATATATGTACATATATGTACAGATATGTGTGTACATATATTATATTATATCTATTGTACTAATAATCATATGCACATATATGTACATAGATATGTGTGTTACATATTTTTATTTTATATCTGTGGTATACATTTATGTACATATATGTACAGATATGTGTGTACATATATTATATTATATTATATCTATGTATAAATATATGCACATATATGTACAGATATGTGTGTACATATATTATATTATATCTGTGTATACATATATGTACATATATGTACAGATATGTGTGTACATATATTATATTATATTATATCTATGTATAAAT
The DNA here is from genome assembly GCA_030323885.1 of Branchipolynoe longqiensis. NCBI lineage: Eukaryota > Metazoa > Annelida > Polychaeta > Phyllodocida > Polynoidae > Branchipolynoe > Branchipolynoe longqiensis. The sequence goes on from CM059191.1 coordinate 11,290,889, forward strand.
ATATGCACATATATGTACAGATTATATCTATGTATAAATATATGCACATATATGTACAGATATGTGTGTACATATATTATATTATATCTATGTATAAATAAATGCACATATATGTACAGATATGTGTGTACATATATTATATTATATCTGTGTATACATATATTATATCTGTGTATACATATATCTGTGTATACATATATTATATTATATCTGTGTATACATATATGCACATATATGTACAGATATGTACAGATATGTGTGTGCATATATTATATTGTATCTATGTATAAATAAATGCACATATATGTACAGATATGTGTGTACATATATTATATTATATCTATATCTTTACAGCGTTGGAGTGGAAAAAGAAATGGAGGGGGTTGCGGGACACTTATGTCAGAAAACAACGAGAGATCCGAAACACGGTGAGCGGTCAGGCAGCCCAAAAGGCACAGAAGTGGAAGTATCTGGGCGTCCTAAACTTCCTGGATCCGTACGTGGAGGAAAACAGGTAACACACAAGTATATCTAAATATATATCCTTTATTTGGGTTTTTCCCCACAACACAAATAGAACGTACACACACATTATTAAACACGAAAAGGTATTATTACACTATTACTAAAAACGAAACGTGTGGTATATCAGTGCATAATATAAACAATTGTAACCATCACAAATGTCCCACATCACAAATATAACGTACATATATCTATATATCCTTTATTTGGGTTTTTCCCCACAACACAAATAGAACGTACACACACATTATTAAACACGAAAAGGTATTATTACACTATTACTAAAAACGAAACGTGTGGTATATCAGTGCATAATATAAACAATTGTAACCATCACAAATGTCCCACATCACAAATATAACGTACACATATCTAAATATATAGCCTTTGTTTGGGTTTTTCCCCACAACAGTATTTGAGTATTATTATTAAACACGCACAAGTATTATTACACTATTACTCTTAAACCATCCCAGCTATGTGCATGTCCATAGGTGTATTTGTCTCTCCCTGGGTCAGTAGAAATATTCACTCATACTAACCATCACAAATATCTAATTTTGCAGTACACAGACAAATGTGCCAGCACCACCTACCCAACAACAGGACGAATCGACTGATGAGGAGGATGAGGACGATGCCAACACCAGTCCCAACACTAGCGCCTCAAGTCTGTTCGTCGGGTATGTATACCTCATTCAGTGAAGGTACCTCTATTCACATGGTCAACTTGCCAGCCCACAGGTGCAACATGTACAAAATAATCCATGAAACAATTTCTGATGTTTACTGCATCAAGACCACCTCTGTTACCGTGCTGACCAAAGTTTTCTAGACCTTCACACGCGACATCATGTTCCTCCTGCAACAGGGTTGTTACCTGCGCTGGAGTACTTGTAGCTTGCAGAAAATTATGTAGCACACAGGTTGCCTGCACAATTGCATGTATCCACGCAGGTCTCACAGCCATTTTTGTGTGATACACTCTCCATCGGGTTGCCAATACACCAAAGGCGTTTTCCACAATTCTGCGAGCCCGGGACAACCGGTAATTGTATATCTGTTGGTTTTGTGGACATTTCCTACCAGGGAATGGTCTCATTAAGTTCGTATGCAAAGGAAATGCCTCATCGCCAATCATCACGTACGGCAGCGGGCCGATATGAGCTGCTCCTGGTAGCGTAGCTTTTTCGGGAAGGTTTAATCTTTTCCGCATCAGAGATTGGCCCAGATTCGATTTTGCAAAGATCCCACCATCACTGTTGCGGCCATACGCACCGACATCTATAGAGATGAATTTCAGATCAGCATCTACCAATGCTAGCAGAACTGTTGAAAATGTCCCTTTGTAATTGTGATAGAGTGATCCTGAATTTCCCGGAGCTTTAATCACAACATGTTTACCATCCAACGCACCTAGGCAATGTGGAAAATTCCATTTGCGATCAAAGTTTTCAGCAATGACCTTCCACTCGTCGCTGTTCTGTGGCATCTTCATGTGTATGGGAGCTAGTCGGTTCCACAAAACTTGGCAGCATTCGGAGACTATGTTGCCAACAGTTGTCTCACCCACACGAAAGCTGAATGCAAGTGATCGAAACGATTCACCTGTGGCCAGGAATCTGCAACAAAATATAAAAATTTTAATCTGCACATCTACATAAACAATTTTAATCTGCACATTGACATTCGGTATGTTTAATACAACTTTTTTTTTTTTCAGCCACACCCACAACACCTCTGTCGCTTCTCCCCAAAGTAACTCGCCTGTGCCCAACACTGTACTGAGAAGCCAGACAAGACTAAAGAGGAGGAATGTTGAGGACAGCGAAATGGAGCACGCTCTGACAGAAATGATCAAGACCAACACAAACACAAGGCTGAAATTACAGCAAAGACTCATAGTTGACAAAACAGCGGATGATGCCTTCTACGAAAGCTGCGCTATCCGCAGCAAATTGCTACCGGACGCTACTCGGTCATTTCTGCAAATCCAAGTGTCGCAGCTATTTGTAAATGCAGAGAATCCGGAAATGATTCCTGTCCCCATAACCCTGTTACCGCAACATCATCACCATCAGCTAAACCAGCACAATCAGCCCTATCAACACCGCATGGGAGACTTATTGTCGAGCGCCCTAAATGTGTCCTATATGTCGGATATGTAAACTGCTACCAGATAAATAAAGAAAGATCTTTCATTGCAGTATGGACTATCGTTGTTATTGTTGTTATTGTCATTGTTATTGTTATTGTTATTTTTCACACTCACCTTAAACATATAGCCAGTCGTTGTTGTGGGCAAATGACACCTCTGGTCAAACAAAACTTGGCCAGATCCGCCTCCACGAGGAACAGCACATCCCCAAACTGTTCTCTGGTTAAGCGGAAGTACTCTTTAAACTTCGCACCATCAGCATGCAGTAGTAGCTCATTCACCAAATTATGGTACGCTCCATGTTCAGCCCTATGGTGTAGTAGGCTGTGAACCCACCAGCGGTGTTTTCTTTTCTTAGTCCTCTTCTTCTTCTGCAGCAAATGATATGCCAGTACCATGATTGTATCTTCTTCCTCCATCTCCTCCAACTGCAGTATAGTCTCCAGCAAATTTGCCTGGTCTACCATGTTTCAAGTCTCCTACCCGAGGGAAAGACAGTGAGAGAATGACAGATAGAGAGACACATCTACTTTTTATATACTGCACTGCATAACGCATAACGCATGACGCATTACACATACGCGTATATGGAATGCTGGCATTCGCATCACGCATAACGCGTAACGCATAACGCATTACGCATTACGCGTATATGGAATGCAGCCTTTAGCCTCCCCCTGGGTGGTTCGGTATTATGGGTTTAGGCTTTACAACCTCTATATCCATATCTGAAATATAGTTTGTTAATATGAATAAGCAATGCTCCCCCACCCCACCCACATTAGTCAGAATTATGAAACTGTCTATGGACTGTGCTATGAAAATGGCGTCGACAGCAAAACAAAGACATACTCGCAGTACAAAACTTAGATTTTATTCAAAATTAATAGAAATACATAATAATTTGGCATAAACATGCAAGTTCAGAATTACGAACAAGTCTATTGACATTAATAAGTATGTTCAGAGAATTATTTATTTATTATTATGTGATTCAATAAGAGTATATAAGGGGAAACATGTGAAATGAGAGTCTGTTGGTAAAATGTGTTCCGTTGGTGTATTTCAGGACCTTAATTGGTAGGCTTTACTATAGAAAAATGTGTTTTTGGCTATATCAAGTGAACCTGTATGATGGGGTGATCAATATTTATATTAATAGAAAGAGCCAAAACTGCTCCACTACTTAAATAAATATCAGCCACATTTGGTGTTTCATGTAAGAGTAATTAAGGATTGAATTTACATTAAAATAGAACGATTTATAGGGTCTTTGCCCTCCCTCCTCTGCTTGCAAACAAGGGTGGGAGGGGGCGACCATGGTTACTAATTAAAACAGGGTGTGGTTGGCGGACACACTGACATCAACACCAGCATCTCCCCCCCCCCCCCCCCCTCCACACATACCCTCCTCACACCCATGCCTCACCCTGTACACATTTCTACTTGATTGTGTGTCAGGTGCTCTTCCAGGGTGTGCCATAGTGCGTTGCCTCGAACACACAGACACAGTGGCACAGAACGCCAGCTGGATGAACCTGATTTCATCTTAGCACGTGCTGACTGGTATCGGGAGAGCGCAGGAAGTGGGGGGTGGGTGGTGGGAAGGGTAGAAAATGGGTTGGTTGGTGGCGAGGGGGGGGGGGGTAGGGGGGTACCATAATGTGTGTGTCTGCATACAGAAGATGTATTGTATCTATTTATCATCAAATATGATGCACCAATTAAATGACTATCAGCCACATTTGGTGTTTCATTTAAGAGTAATTAAGGATTGAATTTACATTAAGACAGAAGGATTTTTATATATTGCACCTCATATCATGGTGGTATTGTTAAACTGGCAAAAAACATCTGGAGATTTTGTGTGGTCTGGATAGCAAGTGAGTGTGTGATGGCGAGGGGATGAAATGTATTGGGGTGGGGGTGGTGTGGCTGTGGGGGGGGGGGGGGGGGTAACCGCGAGTAGGAACCAAACTCACGACCTCCCAACCTCCAGTATGCGAGACCCGCGCTCTGCATGCATGCATACATACATACACATACATACATACACATACATACATACATATACGCCACTTCTGATAACCCTCCATCTCTACTGCCCCCCCCCCCCCACCACACACACTGTCATCACAGGTGTTCCCTGTCCACAATGTCATGTCAAGTCTCAGACTGGTGCTCTACACCTTAGTTCGTGAACCTCCACACACACACAGCCCCCTGCCAGGGTGGGTGTTGGATAGTTGAGGGCATGCAGGCTTAGATGTAAACACCCTCTAAGAGCGAAAATAAATACATATATGCATAAATATGGATGTATGTATGTATGTACATACATTTATATGTATGTATGTATGCATGTATGTCCTAACAAATATTTAATCAAATAAAATATAACCACCAGAAAGTTTGGTTTAACTTTCCCAGTCAGGCTGCTTCTGATACCCCCCCCCATACACACACACTGCTCCTACTGATTGTGTGCCAGGGGTGGCCTTCACAAGTGTTCCTGGTGCATTGACCCTCCACACACACACTCCTACCAGTATCAGGGTGGGTGTGGGGTCACTGCAGGCTTGCCGGCTAAAGGCCCTGTCACACTATGACGTTTCCCACCAACGCGCGTCGGCGTGTTGCAATTTTGGGCGAAATGTCGGTACATTTCCGGTAAGTTACCGGGGCGTTTCCGGTGCGTCGGTACATAGCAACGTGTGAATGCAGACGTCGGCGGTCGTCGGCACACGTCGGTCCGGGGCGAAAGTTTTGTGCTTGCACAAAACTTTCAGTGCGGACCGACGCACACCGACGTGTTGGAGGGGGCGTTACGGACACATTAGCAACACGTCAAACCCGGTTGGGGCACGCCGGCTGAACGCTGGCAGGACGTTGATCAACGTCGGTTACCATTGGCATTTTTTTCGCCAAACTGCGAGCGTTCCGTCGGCGCGTCTGCAACGTCCCATCAGCGGGTTCCCAGCATGCCAGCAGCGTGTTATCGGCGCATTTCCGGCGCTCCGCCAGCGTTTCTCAGCATGTTGGACGTGTTGCCGGCACGCCTGGACGCGCTGCCGGCACGTCCTGACGTGTTGGGGGTGGGTGTGTACGGGTTCACACAATACTAATACGATACCAACTCGCTGCCTCCACGCCGTCAATGCGCCGACAGCGCGCCCACAACAAGCTGACAACACGCTGGGAACCCGCTGGCGGCACGTTGACACTTTCGTCCACCGCGCGTCGAACCTTGTTGGCTGCGCAGTAATACCATGCTACTAACCCATCCAGTTTTCTCCCAAAACGCCAAAAAGTTGGACGTCTCTTGACCGGTTGCAAATATTTTGCACGTTGCCAGCAGAAACGTCATAATGTGACAGGGGTATAAGATGTTTACACAAGCTATGCCCGAAAATACATACATATACATAAATATAGATGATTGCATGTATGAATGTATGTATGTATGTATGTATGTATGCATGCATGCATACATACATGTATGTATGTATGCATTCATGTGCACCCTGCCTCCATCATTCACTAGCAAATTGTCCTAACAAATATTGTAATTAAATAAAATATCACTTCCTACATGTGTGTTCTTCAACCCCCTCATCAGTGCTAACTTAGGTCACCCACACCCTGTCTTAATTAGTAACCATGGTAGCCCCCCTATGGGGAGAGGAGGTGGTGGGGATGGGGAGAGGAGGATGCACTCAGGTCCGGTCCGAGGGCTGACCAAGGGTTCAGTGACAGACACACAGCACACATTTAATGTAAATTCAATCCTTATTTACTCTTAAATAAAACACCAAATATAGCTGCTAGTCACTTTATTGGTGAAGCAGGTTTGTCTCTTTCTAGTGATATCAATATTTATTATCCCTTCACACAGGTTCACTGGATATAGGTGATAACACATTTTCCTATAGTAAAGCCTACCAATTAACATACTAGATTACATCAACGGAACCGATTGTATCAACAGACGCTCAATTCAGGTGTTTCCCCAACCTGTATATTATTAGCCAATCACTGTCATCCACCCTGTTTGCTGCGTAGCGAAGTTCGACGAGCTATTTCCATTTCCTTTTGCTGGATTTTGGTGATGTCATTTTCCACCTCTATGAATATGGGTATTCTTTATGTATATATATAGGCCTACACGTGTTAGTCCGTAGCCTCCCCCTTGGGGAGGTCGGTATAATTAAATAATAATAGGTGTCCTAAGATTTAATATTCCTATCTGAGAATATAGCTCCTTTATGATATTTAATAATTAAGTGTCCTGAGATTTATAATTCCATTTAAGAGGATGACTGTCATAATGACATAAAGATCGTCCAGTGAAGTGTATATAAGATCTGTATTACCTGGGATTCAGCTAATATTCTCTGATTCTAGCTGGATACTAGCGGGATTTTGTCCAGTTAACTGGTCTTTAATATGGTTTCTATCATGTCAGAGTGGGCATATAATTAAGTAGAATTGAACTATTTCTACGCTCATCTGACGACATGCAATTTTGCTTTAATCGGTGCAGTGTATCTCTACAACCCCAGATTCAGCCAGCATTTTGCTTTTCTAGCTGAATCCAGTCAATGTTGATACACTGTGTCAGGAATAGCCTTAGGCTACTCCGATTTTGCCTGGAATGGCTGAGTGGATTCATAGTCGAGAATCCACTTGATCTAGTCCTAATGAATTGGCACAACATGTGGTTTAACTTTAATTAGTGATTTTTATCCATACTCAACCACGTCCAGCCAGGGTATTTGCATTGTAGCTGGACACGATCAGGTTAGACTCACTGTGACAAGTATAGGCGCATGGCTGGAGAGAGAACAGTGATGGTAGTAGAACTATACCCAGTCTTGAGTGACTATATGTGATTAGCTTTAACCAGTGCAGTGTATCTGTATTGTAATATATGCGTAATAGACGTTTAGACACATCTGTAATATATGCTAATGAGATGCATAATGTTCCAGACAGTTAGTGAGATAAAGGAGTATGTAAATGAGATAACGTCATGGAAAGTTTAGCCGACGGTTCAGTGAGCCCTGGACGGGAATAAACCATTCAGTATCCAGAAGTCAAAGTGTTCAGATATTGTACTTTTACATGTATTACCCGTTATTCAGCTAGAATTCTGTGATTCTAGCTGGCTACTAGCAGGAATTTGTCCAGGGTAACTGGTCTCTATATATGGTTTCTCTAATGTCAGAGTGGGCATATTAAGGGTAGTTGCAATATTTCTCCGCCTGTCTGACGACATGCAATTTTGCTTTAATCGGTGCAGTGTATCTCTACAACCCCAGATTCAGCTCGCATTTTGCTTTGCTAGCTGAATACAGTCAGTGTTGCTACACTGTCATGAGTAGCCATAGGCTACTCCGATTTCGCCAAGAATGGGTGAATGGTTTCTTGTCTCATGCTACACTGATTTCCGTCCGTATGGCTGGTTGTGTTCTCTGTTTTTGCATTGTGTTACTACTTGTTCTTGGCCTGTTTTGAGGGAATATAGGTTTAGTCCCTGCATCTTGACAACTTTTGAGGATCTCACACATACCATTAACTTATCTAGTTTTCTATGGATACTTAATTTTAGCTGGCACATTCAATTGTACTTTATTTCTATTTGGCTCAGTGAGGGTTGGAGCTGCGCTATGGTGATAGAATTGTGGGACACGTCTTCTATTTTCATCTATGTTAAATTAAGAGAATGGCTTAGTTACTGAGATAATCATGGAAAAGTTAAAGCAAAGGTTTGTTTTAGGGAACCCGATCACACCACAGTATTGGGTCCAGTCTTTATTTACACTTTTAAATAGACAGGAAAAAAGGAAATAATATTAAGAGATTTGTTTTAGATTTCTTTTTTAATATATATACACCCACCCACCACCATCTATTTTGTGATTTATTAAAATGAAAGCTAAACTACCTGCATCTCAAGCTAAACTACCTGCGTGTCTGATCCCTCACTCTGATCTGAAACCACTAATAGCCACCCACATAAAATCCAAATGGCAACATGAGTGGGATGAAAACATTAATAAACTTAAAGAAATTGAACCATCTGTGGGAAAGCCACCACAGACTCATGCGGGAGGTCGGCGGGACCAAGTGGTCCTTAGCCGCTGCCGTATTGGCCACTCGTGGCTTACACATGCTTTTCTGCTCAAGGGGGAACCTCCCCCTGAATGTATTGGGTGTCAGTCCCCGCTGACACTCAAACACATTTTACTAAGTTGCGTTGATTTTTTGGCCCTGCGCCAACGGTTCTACACTGCAGACAGTATGCATGACCTTTTTACTAAGGTAAAACAGGAAAACATTTTAGCCTTTTTGAGGGCAGCTGGACTGTACCACCTCATATAGTTTACTAAATAGATTCTATCAATTATTAATAAAACTTTTCTTTTTCTATGGGAATTTGTTTCCCTTGACCACAAATATATGATTGTGAGCTTTCTAATTTAATGAGTGTCTATTGGCACATAATTGATTGTCTGCTTTTACATGTAAAAGCGATGGTTTGAACAAAAAACAAACATTTCTCGCCGTGAATATGGCCTATGCTGCCGACACGGCGTAAAGCAACCACCAATCAATCAATCAACCTGCATCTCAGCGTTTATATGGTGTCTAGTATGCTGCTCCCATTATGCAAATCCAAGCAGACATTTTATGACAAATGTAAGCACAGCAACATTCAAACATTTCTGAAGAATATATCTAACTAAAAAAAAGTGTGAACAGGCTCAAAGCGGATAAAATAATTCCATGCTACCACACTTGGACAGCTTGACATCAAAGTTGCATTTATCTGGCATGTCCTCGTGAACCATCACATAATTTCTCTCGGACAGTACTGTACCAATTCAGAAATCACCTAAAGCAAAGAAAATCAAACATTACAAAGAGTTGGTGGAGTATTTGTATGACTAAATAACCAGACCCAAACTAACGGTACTACAGAACTGTAGGTCCACAAACCACCAACCCAATCATATCGGTAGACTGCAGCTGGTACAAACCTCCTATGTATGTCACAGAATCATTCAGTCTGTCTCTTAAAAGTGGAAAAGAAGACTAACCTTATGAAGTAAAACCCAAATGATGCCGTTGCCATAGAAACAGTAGTAATAAATAACAATGTGAGGAGACTAGCTTGCCTAAGGCAACAAAACTATCCCCACCTTCATGTCGTTGTGCCAGTTTACCCGAACTGAGTGCTACTACTCATCCCTTGGAATCATGTTTCACAGTTACTATATTCAGGTAGTACACTTGCATTCCATACATGAGACAGGTTCAGCAACCACACATCACTCAGTATGTCCACTGCAGTGTCATGGGCGTCGTTGCAAACATTTGGAGGAACATGTTAAACCTGAACGCGAATTCACATTCATGTGATTTCGAAGCGAGCATCCTATCTATTGGACTCCCTATGCTCCCAATGCAACTAGCATTCCGATACCTACCTGTCTATATAACATCATATTTACCAAGGAGATGAATGTTATATTCATGTTATATTTGAATCATGAGGCTCAGATTTATGACTACAAATATCCAGGTACTGCACTAGATACATGTGATACTGATATGGTTACCAACCAGAATTAGAGTGCACAGCATCCTGGTAACAACCCCTTTGTCATGGTAGATGTTGCACACTTTTGGGAAGCCATATGTGTTTTGGGACACCATACGTGCTAACATTATTAGTTTCCTTGGATCCTTTCAATTCTTTTTATAGTTGTGAGGGAAAAGTAAAGTTTCTATCACAAATATCCACAACCATGTACTGTGTATTGTTGACTGGTAAATGCTGGTTTGGTAGATTTACAGACAATGCAGTAATGTCCTAATATTCTACCAAAGTTGTATGTTAGTCATACTACCATCCATTTATTCTTTCAATGTATCTTATATTCTGCAATAAAGACTGACAAAATAAATATAGGGTTTTATCATTTATACTTTTTAATATTACAATGTTCAAACGTGGTGAATATATGAGACATATTATACAAAATAATTATCTAGATTTGCTTCTAGATATGGAACATATATTCTGATACACTTATTAACCATTTGTCGCCACATAGACGGGAATACTTAGCCAATTTAATAGAACCTGTTACTGCGGAAGCTCTTACTGTATATATCATTTTTGTGTCACTAATCCCGAATTGAAAAATGACTGGAAGACCAGTGGTTGGCGCTGACAACAAAAATAAACATATTTACCAAAAAGCTACACTGCTTCGATAACAACTTATGTTCAAATGTAATCCTTACTAAAGGCGCTGTCACATTACGGCGTATGGCGGGAGCGTATTGAAAACTTACGTAGGTCCTGTGCGTGCTGGCTTATGATGACATTTGGTGACCTTTTGGGTGGTTTTGAGCATATGTGGAACCTATGAGGAGCGTATGGGAGCGTGCTGTGACATTTTTTGACGGTTTTGATTGGCATGTGGAGCGTACGAGTAGCGTATGCGTAGCGTATGAGCGTATGAGTAGCGTATGAGTCAAGATCGATGTCGAGACCTATGGCATACGCTTTGAATACGCTGTGCATACGCTGTGCATACGCTAGGAGTACGCTCCCATACGTAACTCATAGGTTATGCGTATGCTACATACGCTAGAGATACGCCGGTGACACAAGTTGAGCGTATGAAAAACCTATGCCGGCGTAACCCTAGCGTACGAGGAGCATACGCCGGCGTATGAGGAGCGTATGCCAGTGTATGAGTAGCGTATGAGCAGCATATGGGCCATACGCTCTCATAGGTCGAGATTGTTTGAGCATGCACAACAAAATGTGGACGGACGGATTTATGAAAGCGTATGGCGGCGTATGCCTCATAAGCCGGCATCTGGCGGCATATGAGTAGCGTATGCGAGCGTATACAGCGTATGCCGACGTATATGACGTAACGCGCCTACGCCGCCATACGCTCCCGCAAAAGACCCTAATGTCACAGCCCCTTAACAAACATGGATTTCCAAAATCTCCTTTAATAGGGATGAAAGTGATCTCAAGCAAAAAAACCGGAAATCAAGCCAAGATTATTTTACCGGTTGCGGATTTCCACGAAAACGCGGATTTTCCCCATAGAATTAACATTGTCAGGGAATCGCGGACAAATCGTGAAGTCAGGTTTCAACTGTCCTTGTGCCTACATTATCACCCATACCTGAGTCATTATTCTTTGGCTTTTATGTTCGAACATCTAAGGTTAAACTTATATAAGAATGGGATTCGAACTACCCAATTGTCATATACAATCCGGTTTTCCTCAGAAATCGTACAGATCTTTCATCCCTGCTTTAAAAGAATTTAGAACAGGTGGGGGGGGGGGGGTTAAGTCATTGGTTTGACTCGACCAGGGTTTGAATCCACGAACCAAAACAGGAGACAGACACTCAACTCATTCAGCCAACCCGTCTGGTCCGGATGACAGGTACCACCTCACTGTTATCTCATAACATTATTGTTACAATAATTGTAGGCCTACACATATTGGTGGTTATCAAAAAGAATATATCTACAGTTTTTTTAAATTATTTTACTGAAGGCGACAGCAATAACGTATTTTGTATTTAGTTGTGGGTGCTGGTATTTTTTCTGCAATAAGCAATTACAAATTATAATCTGTTTTCTTATTCTTGTCCCTTCTGATATTTTCTCCTACGCTTATGGTTGCAGGATTTAAATTAGTTCATGTATGCTAACATTTAAATTGACTAAATCTTGTCTAAATCTTTGTAAGCTTACATACGGAGTCATGGAGAAATCGTTCACGTATATCGGTCATTTTGTTCTGAATGTGGCCAATTGGTTAGACACATATTTGGTTATAGAAGCACAGGAAGAAACAGACTGCACTAAGTCTGTGTCAATAGAGTACCATTTTCAGCTGCACCATTTTCACTTTCAAATGTACAGAACTAATTTATCTGTGATAACATTAATTTAATATTGAAGGTAGTGATGTATTTACACTAGCCTCTCCAGTAGAGGAGTAGTAATATGAGTCATTCAGCCCCAGAGCTGGGCGAGCGTAAAAATCACTAGCTATGAGCTAAAGCCGTGTTCACACACACAACTTTAGGCCGAACTAGATAAGGCGAACTAGATGAGGCGAACTAGTGTCGTGTCCAGACATGCAGTATTCTCGGGGCAGTTTAAGGCGGAAATCGATATCTGCGCATGAGCAAGTCCATACTAACCAGCGCCAGTTTCGGTTAGTCAACGTCGGCACGAGAGAGTGTGGGTTCGACATAGATCTGTTTCAACTGAATCGTATTGTTTTGGAACGGTCAAAACTTTTGCTGGGCAGTGAAACCCTAAAAATAAATGATGAAAAAAATATCTGTGCACAACTAGCCGTTTCATAGAGCAAATTTACCGGAAAGTCAACAAACTCAGGTCTCGACTGTGACGTCCTTACACCGCCTCAACTAATCCGCTTGCGTCTACACATGCAAGATAGGCCGACTCAAGTTAGATCGCTTCATATAACCTACCTCGCGACGTGGTTTACTTGAAGCAAACTAGATGAGGCGAACTAGCCCTAATTCGCTTCAGCCTCGCGTCCACACGGCGACTGTGAGCCAAACTAGGCAAGGCGAATTAGTTGAGGCGACTTAACTCCCGTGTGTGAACACAGCTATAGATAGTCAGTTCTGTACCCCTTTATTCAAGTAGCAGAATGTAAATACCGTAGTAGTCCGTAATGATCCCCACTACCACAGGGCGGCGGCAGCAACTACACTGATCCCTGTTTGCTAAGAAGTAGCAACAGGTGGCAGCACGCTAGCAAGAACAGTCCTTAGGGTGGACTGTTCCACACCTTGTTCGCAGCCACCCCACCAATGAAGGCTACCTGCTACCCAGCTGGGCAATGACCGGTCACTTTTCCTCTATTCCAGGGAGCGTCCTGAGATACAAAGCTGACATACCAAATATGCTCTGTGTTCAGTTCTACACTGAACGCCTTTCTCACATTTATAATATTTATTTGATAAATGATAACTGATTTCTTTCTGAATATGAACAAGACTAAGAGAAAATATGACAAGCAATTCCAAAATCCAGACCCAGACCCAGTTAAGCAGAAACTGCAGGGTGACTGACACCCGGTGTGCTTCCTGATTGTTTCGATGGCTGGAAGACCAGGCTGGGTAAACGACAATTAGAATTTGTGGCTAAGTCTTTGGTTTAACTCAGCTGAGGATTGATCCCATTGGAAGTGAGTTCTCTCCTTATTAGGCCATGATGTCCTTCTACGTTAATCGATATAATTCCATGATCAATATATTTAGTATATTCTGGCAAAATGATGCCCCTATTTGAGATAGTGTGAATGCGGAACACAAATCGAATCCGCCTTGCTGTACATATTTCAGCTCAAGCTATTCCCGTCTGCACTGTATAGAGTGTGATATACGCTATGCACTACGGGCTGCTCCCCTTTTAATGTACAGAGTGGAGTGTACTGTACACAATACAACACAGTCTACTCCCTCATTACTATGGATAATCAAAATACGATCGCTTTGACGGTTTGGTGACCAGTTCTCCGCTGCTGACAAAACGTATGTCCTCATGAATAAACATATTTACCAACAACAAACATTACAACCACTGGTTAAATGGCCCTATTTGGCTAAGTTATGGGAGGGGGGGGGGGGGTGAACACGAAACACAAACAAATACACATAATTACCAGTAGTATAAACCACTAATTTAATTGTTATTAAGTTCCCTTATACCATGTAGACATGTTGTTTATGTCCATCATTTAATGCGTCATTATAAATGTTGGCAGGCAAAGTATTTTATGAATATAAGGATATCGATAACACTGAAGGCTCATTCGATTAGACTCGTATTGAGCAACACCAAATGCATGGACTATTTGGTTAGTGTATCCATTCAATAGGCTATATAAGGGTCCATACCCTGAATAATTCCCGGTGTGGTTCAAGTTGCATATTCCGATGGCTTTGAGTTTCTGTCATTTTCTGAGATACACATACATGTATTAGGTTGGTTGTGATAATATACTTTACTTCAGTTTGAAGTAATTTTGGTTAAAATCACTAACTTAGGATATATTTTAAATGTAACCATGCTGTCTTAAGCCGTGTTTACATGGGCAATTGTAAAGCGAATTAGACAAAGCGATTTATATGAAGCGAAGTAGTGGCGCGTTTACACGAGCGAGTTTGAAAGTCTGTCGGCGACCGGGAACCAGCAGCAGCCTTAGTGGTGAGCCTGTAGCCGGCGAGCACTGCTATTTGTTTAGTTTACATTCGTCGATTCGACAATATGAATAATGATGCCGATGTAGCTGCTACGTTAATTTAGGGTTAATTTAATGAAATTTCATTATTTGAGTATGTAATTCTGTTAAATATGATCGCATTCACTAGATTTCGGCCTAATCGGTCCCTAACACTGCCGGGCACCAGCGATTAGTTACAGCTGAGCCTGTAGCCGGCGAGTACCGCTATTTTACACTATCGCCGCCCGGGAACCAGCTGAATCGATTCATATAAACTACCTCGAAAAGTGGTTTATATAAAGCGAATCATATGAAGCGAATCAGCCCTAATCCGCCTCAGAGTCGCGTTTACACGGCGAATGTGAGGTGAACTAGGCAAGCCGATTTATATGAAGCGACTTAACTCGCCCGTGTAAACATGGCTTAAATACAGCATGCTTTTCAAAATTCTGACAACCCCATAGGTTTCAGTAGTTTCTATCTCCTTTAATATTAAAGCTGCACAGTCCGATGAAAACATCAAATTTTCAAAACCGAAGAAATTATCTCGATTTGATTCTAGATGTCTAACTTCGATACTGGTGCACTTATTCAACATTTTTCACTACATAGAAAGGAACACTGAGGGAATTGAATAGAACCTGCTACTGCAGAAGCCCATGATGTCAGTTTTGGCATGCTTGCCAAAATTAATATTGCATGTTTGCACTTAATTTATCTCAAAAGTTAGCTATTTAAGATAAAAGTTACTTCAAACTAAAGTAAAGTAGATTATGACAATCAACTTAATCTATTTATCTCAGAAAATGACTGAAACTCAAAACCATCGGACTGTGCCACTTTAAGAAGCACTGCAGTATCTAAGTTGGATATATATAATCTCAAATTCAGATGTGCTTTCCTTTTGCGAAATTTATGCTTTTATCGGACTATGCAACTTTAATCTTGGATATTGTAGCCCACACCTCCAGGACAGTGTGTACAGTTGGTTGCTGGCGGATCTTCACGCATGAGTACGTTATTGGCATGGTGCCAATTTGAATCCCGTTCGTGTGCAGTCATTTTAATTAATATTAAATGCGTATTAGTACCACCAACTAGTATTGCATTGAGGGAGGTGCTTGTAGAGAGATACTCTAACTCTGGGTTCAAACCCTGTCTAAGTTGACTCGTGCTGCCCAGCGATGAAAACAAGTGTTAACACAATTATCCGTTATGAGCAGGGTAAATAAATTCATTACACAAAAAAGAAAGAGAAAAAAAAGTCGAACCACTGATTTTAAAATTGATACCTCATACTATTAATGAGTAGAGTACGCTGGTGGTCGCGGGTTCTATCCCCGACCGAGTCGAACCAAAAACGTACCAAATTTAAACGTGTCCCGACTTTGCCTGGTAGTTGGCATCAGTGGCAATATAGTACAACCCCGTTAAACCAAGCTCGGCTAAACCAAACGATCGGTTAATCCAAACTTTTTCGGCGGCCCGGAAAAATAGTACCATTTATCATATAAAAAAAAGTTGGTTAAACCAAAGTCGGTTAATGCAAACTATCGGTTAATCCTAACAAAATTGTCGGGCCCTAGGCCACTTCCGGTATGGTTAAACCAAATTTGCATGTGGTTATAAGGTCATCTGAGACTTCTTTTATATGATAAATGGTAGTATTTTGCTGGGCCCCCGAAACAAGTTTGTATTAACCGATCCTTTGGTTTAACTGAGCTTGGTTTAACTGAGTTATACTGTATATACATTAAAAAAACAATAATCAAAGTGTCCACACACTATGTATATTGCATTCATAATGCACCTGCGTTTTTGCCAAAGCCAAGTCAAAGTCAAAGCTCAGTTAAACCAATGATCGGTTAATCCAAACGAATTTCTAGGGTCCATTCAAGTTTGGTTTAACTGGGTTATACTGTACTGGGATATGGCAATGAGCATTAAGATGAGGAAGACTACCTAACATTAAGTGAAATTGTCACTGTGTAAAGCTGCATAGTCTGATAAAAGTATTGTGTGGCGTTCTCTGTGGCGGAGTGGTTAGAGTGTCTGACTTTTTTCTAGGTCAGACTCCTAATCTGAGGGTCGGCGGTTCGATTCCCCGTGACCCCAGCTCTGCCAATTTGGATTTCCACCGCTGTGTATAACTTACAGCATCATCAAAGGCTGGTTGCTCTCATACCATGTCCATGTGGTGTGGGAGGTTAAAAATCCCTTGGGTCGGTAAAAGTGGAGGCTCGGGCTTTCTATCGACCAGCAGTGGAATGAGGAAGACCAGTCGTCTATGACTGAAATTTCCCCTGCTTAAACAACTAATGGACAACAACAACAACAACAAAATCAACTTTTCAAAACCGAAACACTTATCTAGATTTGATACACATCCAACCTGGATAATGGTGCACTTCTGAAGAATAGAACCAGTTACTACTGTGTGTTTTGACATGCATATCAAAATTATTAATTTTCAGTTTTTTTAAATATTTCCATAGTTAACCATTTAAAATTAAAGTTACTTCAAACCTAAGTAAGGTAAATTAAAATGATCAACCGAATATTCATATAATAACAAATTATACTAACTCAAAACAGTTGGATTATGCAAATTTAATCAACGAAGATAAAAGAATTTTATACATGTATATAAAAATAAATATCCAGGTGCAGTTATCTGTAAGCTTGCAATAAATGACAGTATCGGCCATCCTCAGTGTCCGTGTTGTCGGTGCTTAATTACATATAAATATATACGTATATATATATATATATATAAATATGTATAAATTTATGTGTATATATACATTATTTATATATAATACTGCAATATGTCTGGCCAGGATGGATGCCTGAATACATTTCCCAGCTAACAAAAAAACGTCACACTGACGTCAGTATAACGTTATTGAATGTTACAATAGCGTTATAAAAAACCATCATATAAATATTATTGTGTATGGACTAAATAATGTTATATAATGTTATTTTATAATGTTATAGTTTAAAAAAATTTCATGTCAATAGGACGTTTTTTTTATAACATACGAGAACTCTGTTAACCCCCTTTGAGTGATTTAATGAAGATTTTGTAGAGAAATCAAGACCTAGATTGTAGCTAGAGAATCCTCCTTTTGAAGAACGGAAAGGTAACATCTACCACAAAGCATGACACTGGAGGAGTAAATGCCAATTTAAAAAAAATCTGTTTAATGTCATAGAGATGCATGCACCTCATATCAGATATTAAGATGATAAGACACTAATCTTGCCTAAAAAGTTAAGCTAAGAGGTGATGCCTGCTGTACAAAACCCAGCACTCCTCACTAAAACACTTTTGCAATGAAAATGGTGTTTCATGAGCACTGGTGGGCATTTGTAACTTCTGACTCTCTACTGACCTGTTCCGAAAGCAACCGTATTACACCTCACCTATGTTTGTTAGTTAGGCACATTTTAACATCCTTCTCAACCATATCTCGGGTGGCCCCTGCTGGTTGCCACTGCCCCGCGTCGGGCCACCATCCATGCCCTGACCTTGGCCTGACGTCGGTCACCGACGGAGTAAAACCTTCTTCTTTTTTTTTCTTTAAAAAAAAAAAAATTTAAATTTCTTTAAAAAAAATCTTAACTCGGTAATTAGGTTGCTTTCGAAGCAGGTCGGTGGAGTCAGAAGTTATAAATGCCCACCAGTGCTCATTAAACACCATTTTCATTGCAAAATCCTTTTGGTTAAGATTAAATAAATAAATAAATTTTTAAAGAATAGATTTTACACCGCCAGTGGCCCAATGGTGGAAAATGTGTGGTGACCATCCGACCAATATGTCAGTATAACGTTACTGTGACATTATAACATTACAATACATGGTATAACATCAGTTTAATGTTACTGTGACATTATAATGTACCATAACCAAATAATAATGTTAGCCTGATGTTACTTAACATTATGTGTTAGCTGGGTTATGCCAATATTTTCAGTCTATGGACCAATGGTGCAATGCTAACAAGAATGCTAACTACATGACATATTTGTTTTTTCCACACACTTACATACATACATTATACAGGTATTCACAACTAAAGTACAGCGATTGGCCAAGTTCATTACGCGGTCGGTGTGTGTGAGCGCCGTGAATCGGCACCTGGACACCGGCCAACCAGCGTTAGAGGAGGGCGTTCTCCACACCACCAGTTTCAACGACCAAAACACGATATATGCCTCCAATATGTCACCGCGAGTGGGTTTGCGGGTTAAAGATCACACCAAGCATAACAAGTGAGCTTAGTGATCGCGGTTGTGGTTTGAGTAAGTGGCTGCAATATAGAGCGTGCGATTTCCGGTCTTTTTAATTAATTAAAGGTTTTTAGTTTGTAATTACCAAATTCTTTCTATATTGAATTCTGAGACAGAAATAGGATACTGATGAAGCAGGTTGCATTCACCTCATTGGTTAGCTCAGTATCAGGATAATGTGACTGTGTGGGGTATCCTTTGACGTCCAATCGCCGATGACATGAAAATCAATGCGCTCTAGAGGCGTCGCTAAATAAAACAAGTTAAAAAAAAAAATTGTCTGGGATATGTCCTAATATAACTCTAGATATTGCCAATATGTAAAATCCCAACTGGTGGTACCAGACGGTATGGCCAAATGAGTTAGAGCGTCCGTCTCCAGTGTGGTAGATCGTGGGGTCGTTGGTTCGAATCCTGGTCGAGTCAAACCAATGACTTAAAAATTGATACTTGTCGCTTCCTAGCCAGGCGCTCGGCATTATTAGGATAGGACAAGGAGCAGTGGAATGAGGAAGACCAATCGCCTGCGACTGAAATTTCCCCTGCTTAAACAACTAATGTACCCCCCAAAAAAAAAAATCAAACTGCATTCACCTCAACATGGAAGGAGGTCACATGAACAGGTAATAACGAGTAGGATGTACCTAGGTAGTCCAATGGACTATAAAGTTAAGCTAACTTGTATGTTTGCTACCCGATGTATTTGACGTAGCCCGAGAATCGCAAAAAGCTAGGGCTTAGGTTGGCTGGTTGCTGAGTTTTACGCCATCTTATCGCAATAATTCTGCCAGGTTTGTTTATCAGGAATTATATGAGAATAGGTGCAAAGTGAATTTAAAGTATAGGGTTTAATTATGGTGACCATCCCCCATCTTCCGCATGTAAGCTGCAGCTGCAACCCGGCATCCTGGATCGCAGCTTCAATCCTCACTGAGGGACCATCGGATCTCGAAATACCCGCAGTAAGCAGGGGCTCGGTGCGCCAAAACCTCCTACTGAGCAAATAGTTCCCCTCCTTCAGTGGTGTGAGAAAGTGCAGTCAAGTCAAAGGCATTTGGCAACGCATTCAAAACAGATGCTTGCTATGAGTAAGCTTTAGTTGGTTGGTTGGTGGTTCGAGTTTTATGTCCTGGCAACATCGAAGGTCATACCAGGACGGGTACCGACTTGTGACAGTGCGCACTCATGGTGACTTTATAGTGCTGCACTACTGGGAGACCAGGCCACCAGCACCATTACCTGATATCCCACTCAGTCACATTGTCCTGACAATGAGCCAACCAGTCCTTGCCCTATCGTAATAATGCCAAGCACCTGGCTAGGAAACGACAAGTATCACTTTTTAGGTCATTGTTCGAACCGGTAGGCTCTGTGGCGGTAAGGGAGAGGGTGGTATTTTGCTGGAGATATCCTGTACAAAGTGGTTAGTGTTTGTAGGAGAGATGCATAGGGAAATTCTTGCGCTGAGCATCATTTTAAACAAATTGTTGAATAACAATTCACAAACAAGTTTTGGACAAATCGAGTGTTGTAGATATACTCTGTTATTGGTTCTAGCCACAGAAGGTTTGCTAGTCAGACACCTACCTTGAAAGTGTTTTTTTTTTAAAGCTATACTCCCTCAACTCATCCATATTCATTACGTAATTATATGTTTTTCTTCCATTCTATTATTTTTTTTAAAAATCTAACTAATTCGGCTACTTTAGACTTACTATTATTACATGACGCATGCAGGTACAAGAGTGGACAAAAAGGCCAAGTAGAAGGCCGATAAAAGATAACAGTTACTTGTGTACTCTTTGGACAATGAGCAACAAATCCAACAAAGTAAAGCTATAGCCACTGGACGCCTACAGAATGAAGGCTATCGGCAGAGTGAACTTTGTGAACTCTATTGACTCGCTATAAATAAAGATGAGGGTTTCCAATAAAGATTTACAACACTACTGACTTCTAACTGCCTTATAAATGCACCCGCCAGCAGTAAGAGGTTATGTGCACAAGAGCCTATTTGGACAATGCTTGTGGTTGTTGGGGTTTTACATCATAGCAACATATATGGTCATATCAGGACAGGTACCGACTTGTTACAGTGCACACTCTCGGCATCGTTATAGTGGGAGACCAGGCCGCCGGCACCATGAGTCATGGCATAACCCGATATCCCACTCAGTCACATTATCTTGATACTGAGCAAACCAGTCCTTGGCCTATCCTAGTATAGCTGAGTGTCGGTCTAGGTATCAATGACATTTTTATGTCTTTGGTTCGACTCGGATGGGATTCGAACTTCCTACCTTCCGCACATCAGGCCTGCGCTCTAGTGATTGGGCCACCACGTCCGCTAAATATCGTTAAAGGAATAGTACGATGAAGCATCAAATTTTCAAAACCAAAACAAATATCTAGAATTGATTCTAGAAATCTAACTTAAATAGTGAGGCACTTATTAAACATTTGTCACCGCGTAGAAGGGAATACTGAGGCAGTTTAATAGAAGCTGTTACTGCTTAAGCCTATGGTGTCAGAGTTTTGGCTTGCTGATAGACTACATCACGGTTCCAGCGGCGCGGTGCATTGTGGGATGCGTCAGAGCAAAACAACCCCCCCCAAAAGCACATGGCACATGCTAATACACTGGGTGCAGCTATGAAATGTGCTAGTTTCAGCTCGTCGCAGCTCTTGATTGAAACATAGAATACCAACTAAAAAATTATATATAATAAATTAAGATATTAATCTTTTATCCAGCATTGCATTTACATCAATATAATCAGGACATCTTATGCCATGTGCATTTAGATTTAGAAAAATATAGGCACTCAGACTAGTGTTAGAACCATAGCCAGAGTCAGTTTTACTCATTTTATTCATGTAATTATGGAGAGGTGTGTCTTAATCCTATTCATTATATTATTATACTGCATCCTTCCCTCCATTTTTGTGCCAAATTGTTATGTATTTATATTTATTTTGAATAATATGCCAGTTTTGCCCTATGCGTATCGGCAAACTCAATGGCCGTACGCCGTACTCAATGCATTGTCAATGGCAGTGAGCAATCTCCATATAGAAAAAGTAAAATATTGATAAAACCACACCACCTAGATACAAACCAGTTGGAACACATATAGAAAACATGTTTAACAAAAAGATTATATTAAAATAATACGGTTAGGGTTTTGGATTTCTATTAATTTGGAGTAAAACTGACATTTTCACTGCACGTATTGGTAAACCCAATGACCGTACGCCTTTGCTTTGCTCCCAACGCCGTTTTCAGCGCATGCGCAGTCGGAACCGTGATGTAGTCTATTTGACACATTTGCATTTCAAATAGCTGTTAAAAAAAAATCAGCTATCTAAAATAAAAGTAACTTCAAGCTAATGTAGGGTAGATTGTAACAATCAACTTAATGTATTCAGATCAGGAAAATTACCGAAACTCAAAACCATCGGGCCATGCAGCTTTAATGGAACTGCACCTTAATGCACCTGTGGAGTACGGCAGGGGGGGGGGCGGCTAGACCCCCCACATGTGCTTCGCGTGGTGCGATGGTTAAGGCCCTGTCACATTATGGCGTATGGTGGGAGCGTATTGAAAACCTACGTAAGTCCTGCGCGTGCCGGCCTATCATGACCTTTGGTGACCTGTCGGGTGGTTTTGAACGTATGTGGAACCTATAAGGAGCGTATGAGAGCATACTGTGACATTTTTTGATGGTTTTGATTAGCATATGGAACCTATGCGTAGGGTATGCGTAGCGTATGTATAGCGTATGCATAGCATATGAGCATATGAGTAGCGTATGAGTCAAGATCGATGTCGAGACCTATGGCATACGCTTGGAATACGCTGTGCATAGACTGTGCATATGCTGTGCATACGCTAGGAGTACGCTCCCATACGTAACTCGTAGGTTATTTGTACGCTACATACGCTAGAGATACGCCGGTGACACAAGTTGAGCATATGCGTAACCTACACTGGTGCACTCCTAGCATACGAGGAGCGTACACCGGCGTACAAGGAGCGTACACCGGTGTATGAGTAGCGTATGAGTAGCGTATGAACCATACACTCCCATAGGTCGAGATTTTTTTAGCATGCACAAAAATATTTGGACGGATGGACGGGAGAAAGCGTATGGTGGCGTACAACGGCATAGGCCGGCATAGGCCAGCACATGACGGCCTATGCATAGCATATGCATAGCGTATGGCGGCGTATGGTGGCGATGCCGATGTATATGACGTAACGCACCTACGCCGCCGTACACTCCCGCAAAAAACCCTAATGTGACAGCCCCTTTAAACAAATGGCGTTGCGCTCTAAGCCTGCAGCACGATCCGCTGTGCTTAAACGGCCAGGCGGCCAATGCTATCACGTATACATACATACAGTTAAAAGTCACGGCGGCCTGTTGCGCCTCGGAACGCCGCCTCTGGGTCACGTGGGGCCGGCACTGGACGGGAAGGCACCGCCCGAGGCACACCAGCAACCAGCGGCATGCTATGGAGAGCGCAGGGCTGGTCAGCGTATGTGCGGATACAGTCAGATTGGACAGCGCTTTCTATTTCTAAGCAGAAGAGACTGGCTTTGTGTGTGTGAGGGATATTAGTGGATGAGGACCCTGTGAACACCACAACTATATTACTGAGAAAACCGGATGTAAACACCTAAATGGGAACTACTGCAGGATAACATTGTCAATGTTATTGTTGTATCTGAAATAATATAGTATAATAATATGGGATAATACAGTTGACAGAAAATAAGGAAGTAATAGCCTACTGGTTTTATTTACATTTAGATAACTGCATTTTGTAGTATATATATATATGTATATATTATTATATGTTGTTTGCTACCATATGAACGCCGTAATAGCACTATAGACACAATACCAGTATTATGCAGCCTTACTTACTTCATACAATGCCCTGTGACACAGATATATATGTTAACTTTCTCTAAACCACATTCACTTAAATATCAATATCCATCCATCCACCTCCATCAGAGACATGCACTGCTACACTCTCATTGCGATTGCGACAGTTTGCTAACTTGTAGGAACGGTCACCAGGGAGACTTTCAGCATGACGCTCTGCGTCGACACCATTCCGCGCCCGGCGCTTCCTGTCACCCCTGCCGGCCTCAGGGCCCC
The DNA here is from genome assembly GCA_030323885.1 of Branchipolynoe longqiensis. Classification (NCBI taxonomy): domain Eukaryota; kingdom Metazoa; phylum Annelida; class Polychaeta; order Phyllodocida; family Polynoidae; genus Branchipolynoe; species Branchipolynoe longqiensis. The sequence continues at coordinate 11,315,360 of CM059191.1, forward strand.
CTCAGCCCGCTACAATCAGCAGCACGCCGTCGTCCCCGACCAGGCACCTGCCTACAAGAGCACACTCCGCCAACTCCCACACCTCCTCAGATGCCACACCCTCCCAGTCGCTAGTGGTCAGCGCACGAACGAGCAGATGGCGAGGGTGAGCGTGATGGAGGAGGGGGAGCAGGAGCATGAGGAGCAAGGCGGGGAGAGGAATAGCAGCAGTAATCCGCGTCGGATTAAGGTAGTCCGATGGGCGACGGCGAACCGACGGCGGGCATCCGCGGGGAAGCGGCTGGCGGCGCCGGCGCCCCCCGTCGGGGGTGGCCGGTGGTGCCCGAGGGGCGGGGATGGCACGGCGGGCGCAATTTCCCGAGGGTCGCGCAGACCGGCCCTAAGACGGGCCCGCACCGACGCCATCCTCAGGGTCGCCGGGAAACCAGCGCCGGCGCCCGGAGAGGAAGGGAGCGGCGGGGGTAACAATAACAACAACGCTATAGGAACAGAAGGGTCCTGGGACGCCCCGTCCATACTCCCGCGTGTCGAGTGCGACGGGACTGACCGCGACGAGAGTAACAACAACAATAGCAACAATAACAGCTGCAAGACAAGTAATTACCGGAATGCAGCGCTCATGAGCAACGCGGACATTAGGCGTCGTCGGAGCTGGAAGCGGGGGTCCCCGGGCCTCCCTCCGCGGGGGTCCCCGGGCCTCCCTCCGCGGGGGTCCCCGGGCCTCCCTCCGCGGGGGTCCCCGGGCCTCCCTCCGCGGGCGTCCCCGGGCCTCCCTCCGCGGGGGTCCCAGGGCCTTCACCCGCGGGGATCCCCGGGCCTCCACCCAGGGGGGACCGGGGCCAACGGGCTGGACGCACCGGACCATGTCGCAGCTGCTCTGAGCTGCTCGGGGGCAGCAAGAAGACCGCCAGCACCGCCCGAAGAGGGGGGCGGCGCGGCCGCGGCCGCGGACCAAGAGTCCGATTCGGAGTCGGAGTGTGTCGGGGAGCTTCGAGGGGAGTCTCCCGGGAAGGGGAGGCGGCGGAGGGTGCCTCGGCACCGCCCGGCGCCTCGGGCACTGAGGAGACCTTCCACCCACGGAGGGCCGACTGCTCCGCCCCACCCGGCTCTCCCCAGCATGTCCCGGCGAAACCCGACCACACTCAGCTCTCAGGAGTGGTACGTGCCGAGGTTCCTCAAGAAAGGAGAGGTGAGTGGTGCTTCGCTTTGTTTCTTCATTTCACAAGACTAAACCTTTTTTGAGAGGGTTGGGGTTAAATTCAACGGTTAATGTTGCAATGGTTTTTGAATTTCTGTCATTTTTTAAAGAAAAAATATATTAGGTTGATTTGATATAATCTACCTTACTTTAGTTTGAAGTAACTTTTATTTTAAATGGCTGACTGCTGAGATATTTTATGTGCAAACACGCAAGATTAATTTTAAGTGTGCACTGTCATAAGTCAATACCCATCCTGATATGACCTTATATTGCTAGGATATAAAACCCCGACAAGCAAACTGTGTAGCAGTGTGTAGCAGTGTGTAGCAGTGTGTAGCAGGGTGTAGCAGGGTGTAGCAGTGTGTAGCAGTGTGTAGCAGGGTGTAGCAGTGTGTAGCAGGGTGTAGCAGTGTGTAGCAGGGCGTACCAGGGTGTAGCAGTGTGTAGCAGGGTGTACCAGTGTGTGGCAGTGTGTTGCAGGGTATACCAGTGTGTAACAGGGTGTAGCAGTGTGTAGCAATGTGTAGCAGGGTGTAGCAGTGTGTAGCAGTGTGTAGCCCTGTGTTGCAGTGTGTACCAGTGTGTAGCAGTGTGTACCAGTGTGTAGCAGGGTGTAGCAGTGTGTAGCAGTGTGTAGCAGTGTGTGGCAGTGTGTAGCAGTGTGTAGCAGTGTGTAGCAGTGTGCTTCGCCTCCACCCTACCATGGTCGGGGATTTGACTAGTGGCTGGGTGGACACCCCCGCGGGTATCTTGGAAGTGATATATTCAAAGGAGGCGCACACAATGGTAAATACGGTACTGCGGTATGCCATGGTTAAGCCGGTGACCAATCTAAGTAGGTCCGCGCCCACTCGACGCTGTTGTTACATGTTTAATGCCCACAATAGTATCCCGCCGACTTAGGCACGACTAACAGGGCAGCACACACAACCGAGTTGACTACTCCCGAAGCTAACTAGGCGCAGTGGCCGCATCGATAGAGCGTGGGCCTCGCGTGCGGGAGATCGGGAGTTTGGTTCCCGGTTGAGTGAAACAAATGACTTATAACATTGATACTCGTCATTTCCTAGCCTGCCGCTCGTCATTAATAGGATAGGGCGAGGACTCGTTAGCTCGGTGTCAGGATAATGTGACTGAGTATGATGTCAGGTCATGGTGCCGGTAGCCTGATTTCCCAGTGGGGCATCACTATGAAATTGCCGTGAGTGTGCACTGTCACAAGTCGTCCTCATATGACCATAGATGTTGCCAGGACGTAAAACTCCAACAGCCACCCAACCGACCACAATTCTTCAGATTTTCTTTTGTTTTTGATGAATTTATTTACCCTAACGGATAAGAGTGCTAACACGTGTTTTCATTGCTCTTTGATTGAGGAATTTAAGGCTATTCAGTGAAAAAGTAGATCACTTGAAAATGCCATCGAAAAGGCCTGACAAGTTTAGCAAAAGCATATAAATCAAAAATAACCATGATTTGTGCCTAAATACACCCACCAACCCCCACCCACCCCCTAAAAAAGAAACCAAATTAACAAAAGACTCACACACAAAATTAACTTTAATTATGAAACAACTATGATCAGTTCGATCATACCGAATAACCAATTGTGTTGTTAATTAATTATAATTAGATAAAGGTAGATGGGACGCACATTGAAACAGTATGCTTTGGGAGGTATTGACATTTTTTAAATTTATTATTTGAAAATGTCATAAAAAAGATCTAAATGTATCCACTTCAATCCCTCAAATTGCACCATTTTATTACTTGGCCTTTATTTCTGATATATTTTGGTTTTGTATAGATGGTTTTATTCAAGGTCGAGGCACACTGTGTCTCTCGATCTTGGTATGTTCGTGCTGAATTCCCTTGGGGGTTAGGGAGGCGTAGATATATATTACTTATTACTTAATATTAGTGTAAGAGAGGGGAGTGGGGGTTAATACTGTAGCCCTGTGTTGTTGCGTTATTCAGCAGACCCTTCAGCGCTTTTAAGGAACCATGTCCATTAACTGGAACTTGCGTTTAATCATCCATCTACTTGATGTTGTGTGTGTACCGGACGCAGTGGCCGACTCGGTAGAGCGCGGGCCTCAGGTGCGGGAGATCGGGAGTTCGGTTCCTGGTTGAGTCAAACCAATGACTTATCAAATTGATACTCATCATTTCCTAGCCTGCCGCTCGGCATTAATAGGATAGGGTGAGAACTCGTTAGCTCAGTATCAGGATAATGTGGCTGAGTGGGATATCAGGTCATGATGCCGGCGGCCTGATTTCCTAGTTGGGCAGAACTATAAAGTTGACATGAGTGTGCACTTGCCGGCGGCCTGATTTCCCAGTTGGGCAGCACTATTAAGTTGCGTCCTGATATGACCATAGATGTTGCCAGGATGGAAAACTCCAACAACCAACTTGATGGTGTGTGGCATTGCAGAATAAATACCCCTTAAGGCTAAGTCACACCATACCGGATTGGGGTCCCGGATTGAAAACGGACACCGTCCGGTGAAATACGTCAATGTCCGGTTTATATAGGTACGCATCCGGCGTGTCCGGTGGTGTCCGGTGGCAAGTTTTGAACATGCACAAATCTTGTACCGGACACTGCTGGATGACTTGTATGGTTGGTGTCCGGTTTAAGTCTGTTTAGTCCGTTTTGTCCGGTACCCATCCGTTACTTCTCCGGTTTGCTTCCTGAATAGTCTGTTGATGGTGTTGCGGGAATTCGGTCCATCGGTTTTTTATATGTTTTCAGTGTGTCCATGAACAGTCCGTTATGTGTCCGGTTGATGTTTGGTCTGTCCGTTAGATATTTGGTTGTTATCCGGTCTCGTCCGGTTCTCGTCCAATTCTCGTCCGTTGGCTATTCCTTAATGTACTTCCTTGTCCGTTAAGTATTGGTTTTGTCCGGCGGCCGTTGACCCGAGAACACAACATTTCAACATATTTCGGTACATTTTGATACCGAACACCACCATACTAGAAACTTCTTTGTCCGGTTGTGTCCGGTACTCAATCCAGTAAGGTGTGACAGGCACTTTACATTAAACAATATGGGAGGGAGCCAGGACATTTACTACGATGGCGATTGTATGCGATATCGACAATAGGTCATGGTTGTGAGGAGCTATAACTACTGCGACTACGTCAGTCACAGTATTTTAGGTTACAAACAGAGTTATTTAAAACAGCAGCACCACAACACCTAGCAGGCAGTTCACACATCCCTTTAGGCAACAACAGTAATGCTAGCATACCGGGTGCACACCTGGGATATTGACAACCACATCACCACAATCATTCGGGAATTGTTTGCCTATTAGGGTTTTGACACCTAGCAATATGTAAGGTCAAAACAGGATGGGTACCAACTTGTGACAGTACATACTCATGGTGATTTTATAGTGCTGCGGCACTGGAATATTACGCTGCCGGCACTATCATCCTATATACTTCTCAGTCACATTATCCTGACACTTAGCTAACTAGTCCTTGTCCTATCCTAGTAGCGCCACGCACCAGGCAGAGTGGTGGCGAGTATTAATTTAGTACGTTATTGGTTTGATTCGGCCAGGGATTTATCCCACGACTGCTTGTGTTCTACACAGTCGGCCACCCAAACCGTGTACGAATAGTCGGTGGGCTGTTAGTAAATTTACGCGGATATAATAATATTCAGAAACCTTCCACTCAGCATATACAAACATACACATATATGTCAGGACTTTTTGCACACGGCACGTTTTTTGTCAACTCCACTCGCGGTGTTCTATTTGAATTTCTAGCAACTGGGGTGACCCAAGTCGCTCGGGTCGTGTTAATCGAATACGCGCATGCGCAGAACCCCGAGTGTAGACTCTAAACCCACTGAGAATCTAAATCGAGACACCGGTACCAGCTCCTCCAGTACGCCCCACTGGTCGTTCTGTCGCTAATCCACCAGCATTGTGCAACCAGGCGTACACCCCGATCATTAGAAAACAAATTGGCCAAGAAGCTTAAAATAGTATACAAGTGCAGATATGTGTGAAAGATTCATGTTTAACCTTCATATGCATATTTATATGTTCATGGTCAAGCTTTTAAAGTTGCATAATCCAATAAAAAGCAGCTAAAGTTTTAAAAAGCATATCAAACTTATATACTGGTGCACATATTAAGTATTTGGTGCTGCAGAGAAAGATATACTAAGTGAATTTAATAGACCCAATTACTGAAGAAGTTTATGGGGTCAGAGTTTTCACATGAATGCCAACATTTATTTTGCATTTTCACACTTCAAATACCGTATATATGTCCCAATAGAAGCAAGCTATCCAATGGAAGCACACCCCCCATTTCAAGATTGAAAGCCCGCACAAATTTACGATCATATTCAGTCTGAATTCACATAAAATAAGACAATCCCACTTTATTTCAGAGGCACAACAAAAACAAATAAAAATTTATGATCATATTCAGACTGAATGCACATAAAATAAGACAATCCCACTTTATTTCAAAGGCACAACAAAAACAAATCCATGAAATTCTTTAACTTTGAATAGACGTGCATCCATTTGTCTGCAGTCGCACAGTGCGCGTCTATTGGGACATATTCGGTATGTCCTAAGATCAGTCATTTTAAGGCAAAGTTACTTGAAACTAAAGTAAGGTAGATTATAGCGATCAACCTAATATCAGAAAATGACAGAAACTCAAAACCATCTGTCTATGCAATTTACTACCATCTAGTGTGTATATCCGTAGCAGATTCTGGTGTCCATATGCTTAGTTAATAATATATGTGGTTGTGCTGTACAGTGCATCTTGTAAGTGCTGAATTGTATCTTAGCATACAGGGGCCGTATGCACGAATCGGGGTTAGGCTTAGCCGGAGTTAAGGCACTAGCCACGGTTAGCTAGCTACCTCAGGGTAGCAGGGGGTTGGAGAAATGTGTGAATCAGTATGCACCAATGTACTAGCCGGGGCGGACAGCTAACCATGAGTTTATTTATAGATTTGGGAATTCCCTCCTGTTGACAATATGAATAACGCCGCCAATGCGGCGCCGGCGTTAATATCGGTTCGAATTTAGGGTTAAATTGATAAGATTTCACTTATTGCCTATGTAATTCTGTTAAATATGACAGCATTGAATAGATTTGGGTGTAATATATTGCCGCCGATGCAGCGGCGGCGACGGCGGCCAATTTTAGTTGACATTCGACAGTATGGATATCGACGTCCACACAGAGGCAGCGATTTGTTTACTTTACATTCGTCGATTCGAAAATATTAATATCGCCGCTGATGCGCCACCAGTGTTAATATCGCTTCGCATTTAGGGTTAAATTGAAAAATTTCACTTATTGCGTATGTAATTCTGTTAAATATGACAGCATTTAATAGATTGAGACCCATACAAGCACACTAACCACCCTGGCTAGCAGTAAAACCTGATTTGAAAATGGTTTAGCTTAGCCTAGGCTAAATTTCGCGGTTAGTGCTAACACCGATTCGTGCATACCGATTTCTCAAATTTAGCCCTGTGGAGCTAGCCTAGCCACGGTTATGGCCCTAACACCGATTCATGCATACGGCCCGGTACACTTGATGAATCTCAATGATTACAAAAGAAATAGGTTCTACAATCCAAACATAAAGCACCCTAAATGGTGTTATTTCTAGAGACCAACTCGAGTACACAGTTGTAGATATATAGGGCATACACATTGTATTCCAAAGACATGATTTTATTTACGCCTAGGCATATATAATAGTACTCTGGGTGGGTGGAGTGGGTTCAACTGGGCTGAAGCCGAAGCCTGAGCCCCATTTGGAAGTACTATTCCCACGCGGATTACAATAATCCATACTAGTAAATAGTAGTATGGACTAATATTTCATTTGTTTAATTGTATTAAGTTATGTTGCTATTTCCTGTGAAACTATATTGTAGTGACGTCATATGACACGAGTGTCAATTTAAAATGTGCTAATCATGAATCGTGAAATATAAGTACCCAGCTGTTAATGACGTCACCTCATGTGCAATTTTGTGAGTCATTACTAACTATGTGAAGTTTTCTGAGTCATTACTAACAGATCTCTGAATGGCTTGTTCTTTATTTAGGAATGCAAATATTATTTTAATAAAATTTAAAAAAATGAAGTCTCGTGTTGACGCAAAAGAGGTCGTCCCATTAATAAACTATTTACCGTATATATTACTAAGTTATTCCATTATGAGGGAAGACAACAGTAATATATATAGTCCGGACGCGATGGCCGAATCGGTAGAGTGCAGGCTTCCCACGCAGAAGGTCGGGGGTTCGAATCACAGCCGAGTCAAACCAACGACTTACAAAATTGATACTTGTCATAACCTACTAGCCTCACGCTTGGCATTAATAGGATAGGACAAGGACTGGTTGGGACAGTATCACGATAATGTGACTGTGTGGAATATCAGGTCATGGTATCGGCAGCCTTGTATCCCACTGGTGCAGCACTATAAAGTTACCATGAGTGTGCACTATCACAAGTGAGTACTTGTCTTGATATGACCTTAGATGTTGCTAGGATTTAAAACAACAAGAAACAAATATATACATTTATGCATACAGGTATATAATATTGATCTAATACATCGTTTTGGAGAGTCATACACTCTGGCTGGTCAGAAAATACCTACTAACGAGAAATTTCAAGGAGAAATGGGCCAGTCGAGTGCCTATTGGGTGGACGCTGAAGGCAGAGGAGTTAGGTGATTGAAAGCAGTGGACAACCGCTGTCCAGGTCGCTCCAAATCGGGTAGGCCACTAGCCACTAATACACACAGCGAGATGTGGACACATTACATATTAATAATATGAGTATAATACTTATACCATGCATAAACATATATAATATATTGTGAGAGGATTTTATTTTGAAGCTTAAACTGTGTTTTTCTGCAGGCTCTGGGATTGTTCAGGCGGTCTGTGCAGAAAGTGTCCATTGTGCTGTCGTGGTTCAAAAGCCTTTCAAAGTAAGTTGCATACAATACTACTAACCTAACACATATGAATGACGCACTTGGTAGCAGGCCCACAATGTCCACTGTGTCTAGATTTCCTATAATGATATAACAGCAACATAAAGGATACACAAATATCGGCAACTAGATCTAGGGATATTGAGAATCCCACTTGCAAGTTCCAAAGTAAACTTACTCACTTACTCACTGTCTCTTAAGCCGTGTTCACACACACAACTTTAGGCCGAACTAGATAAGGCGAACTAGATGAGGCGAACTAGTGTCGTGTCCACACAGGGAGCGGATTAAGGCGGAAATCGATATCTGCCCATGAGCAAGTCCAAACTAACCAGCGCCAGTTTCGGTTAGTCGACATCGGCACGAGAAAGTGTGGGTTCGACCTAGATATGTATGGACTGAATCGTATTGGTTTGGAATGGTCAAAACTTCTGCTGGGCAGTGAAACCCTAAAAATAAATGATGAACAAAATATCTGTGCACAGCTAGCAGCTTCATACAGCAAATTTAGCGGAAAGTCAACACACTCAGGTCTCGACTGTCACGTCCTTAATCCGCCGCATCTAAACCGCTACCGTCCACACAGGCAATATGGGCCGACTTAAGCTAGTTCGCTTCTTTTAAACCACCTCGCGATGCGGTCTACTTGAGGCGAACTAGATGAGGCGACTCAGCCTTAATCCAGCTCAGAATCGGGTTCACACGGCCAATGTGAGCCGACTTAGATTAGGCGCACTAGATGAGGTGACTTAACGCCGAGGTGTGAACACAGCTTAAATCTCTGTCTACGCACACATACTTATATATATATAGTCCATCCTCGAAGTTGCACACGGGTTCGAACCCTGGTCGAGTGAAACCAATGACATACAAATTGACATGTGTCGCTTCCTAGCCAGGCATCCAGCATTATTAGGATAGGGCAAGGACTGGTTGGCTCAGTGTCAGGATAATGTGACTGAGTGGGATATCAGGTCATGGTACTGGTGGCCTGATCTCTCAGTGATGCAGCACTATAAAGTCGCCATGAGTAGGACTGTCACAAGTCGGTACCCGTCCTAATATGACCATAGATGTTGCCAGGACGTTAAACTCCAACAACCACCCAACCAACGAGCAACGAAGTTGCACCATTAAGTGGTGTGTTTTTTGTTTTTTGTTTTTTTTTTTGGTTGTTTTTGTTGGGGTTTGGGTTTTGTTTGGTTGGTGTGTTTTGGTTGTTTTTGTTGTTTGTTTTTTTTGTTTTTGTTTTGTGGTGGGTGTTTTGTTTTGTTTTTGTGGTTGGTTGTTTAAGTAGGACCACGCTAGAAAGCACGCATCTGTTTATTCCAAAGGCCGGCGCTATAAATAAGGGATTTAAGGCTCAGACATGAAGGGCCGGTGTGTGTGAGTGTCCACATTGAGTAGTCCTATTTGTAATACAAGGCACATGCCTTACCTGTTAGCAGCTTACCGTCATGCATTACGCATGCTTAGAAGAGGGGGATCACCGTACAGGCCATGTCCACCACCAACCTGCCCTCTGATGGCAGTGACAAGAACTAGAACTGTGGGCAGAAGTATTTCACTATAACTCATATCCTTTCTACTCATTATAGCCAACCGAATCCTGCCATACATCCTTTCACATTTTACCAAAATCCAAACTGTACCATACTAATGCACACACTGAATGCTTGGTACAAAGTAGATACATCACAACCACTTAGTTGAATTTGGATTATACCTAAACCCAAACTGGACCGACTTAACCCTGCATAGAAAACTACATAAGACACCACATACATATAAATTAATACGCCGAATATGTGATCCCGACTAGATACACCAACAATGCTTGATTAGTTGAATGTAATAACAAAGTTGTATCATCTATAAATTGTTCTTGTAATTTAATAGTGTAAGTGACTGAAGTTAAGCATGGCTGGAAGACCCATGCCTCAGCGCTGAAGAAAGATGGTATTCAGGTGAATAAAAATGTTAACCTAAAAGAAACTCTGTTATGATGTACAAAGGACTGCTTCGCAATGCCTTGCGCTCAAAACAAGTCTCATCATAGCCACGACTGCCTCTTCTTTGTAGACGGCGCGATTCAATGAATCAAACACTGAAGAGTTTCCTTGACATGGCCAAGGAGCTGGAAGAAGACACAGGCATGGCGGACATTGAGGTTCGATCTGGGGGGCTCACCTTTGACCCGAAACAATACTGTGCCAAGAAAGAGGTAGGTACTGTCCTTTAACGTCTGACAAATGCTTGAAATTTAAATCGCCTCTTTACAAACAAAAAAACTCATTTGGGGAAACATTTGTATTCTGTAAATCAATTCCAAAAGCGGACATTATGTATTACATTAAATGTATATCCAGTGAGTCAGATTCTGACAAAAATCCAGTATATGTTCATAACTTCCGAGCAATGCCACGAAACATTTATCTGGATACCCTGATCCATTTTAATTAAATCAACAGGTTCATCTGAGTCATGAGCAAAGGGAGATACTGACTACACCCTCTCAGGGCAGAAATGCCGAGATGATTCAAAAGGTAAGTCCACTTGTTTATGTTATTGTATTAGTTATGGGAGAAATAATGTTCAGTTATATTATTTTACTGCAAACATCAGAATACCGGACAATACTATATATAGATATATGTGTGTGTACATATATATACACGCGTATATCTATGATATACTGGTGTAGGGAGGGCGCAGATCTCCCCTGTCATAGGTTGGCATGTACTATCGATCGTTGGGTTCGAATCCATCAGGTGGCGCCACTACTCCACCTTTCCTTGCTCCCCTCGTTGTAGCACTCGGCCCATTCCTCGCTTGCCTGCACCAGGCAACACACGCTCCTGTCCTGTTCCCGATTTTTATTTTCCCGTGTCCAGCACCCTTTACCTAACCTGACTTGAAATTATGCCTCATCCAAAATTGGCGAAAGATTAATATGTAGCACAATAGTAATCTTCCAGTCCAGTAAGAGCACTCTCAGTCCACCTTTCCCTGGGTTGGGTTGGGTTGGACTGTCCTACAAATAGCAGAGTCCTCAAGTTCGGTGAAACACCAATTATGTGTCAACTGTACTATGTAAGTACTCGAAGAATTAATCTATTTCACCTCGTTCTCATACTCCTGGCTAATTATAGCCCAGTGAGAGTTTACGTAGACATAATTTCGATTACTAACTTGAGCCAATTTATTTATTTACCCAACTCTTAATGCCTAAGCAAGGTTGTAGCCATATTGGTCTTCTCCACTCTCTTGTTATAAGTTCTAGCAAAAGCAATGGAAGTCTTCCAACCTGCATTCTTAAGAATAGTGTTAATTGGAACACCTAGGTTCCTTGCGTTGGAAGCAACTGCCCCTCTCTTGGAGTGTGCCCCAAATGGGAAGTGTCTATTCCTGCTAATTTAGCACTCTAAGTGTCCATCTTGTTAGTGTGTCTCTAGAATAGGTCCATGAGGCCTAATAAAGCTAAGCAACAATTGTTTCCTTTCCATAATCTCAGTCCGAACAATGTCATATTTAATATCTCTAACTAAACTCAGCTTCCTATCTTCAGGAAAAGGAGTTAATATCACTGAGGAAAATGGGTCTCCTGTCCTGTTTGATTTCAAAAGTTGACCACTCCAGTCTATCAATGCTCAATACAGATTGGCCTCTGTGACCCGTAATTAAGAGCATCAGCAGAGCTACCTTAACCCATAGATCTCTGACATTTAAATGCTTATTGCCAGGCCAAGTCTTAAAGTTTAAATACTAAAGAAACGTCCCAAAATCTAGAATATTTTGGGCTTAGCGGGATTTATCTTAAATACCGATTTGAGAAACCAGTGTATCACATAGTGGTTTCCTATTGTTTGGCCATCAATTCTGGGAAGTACTACCGACAGGGCCAAACAGGCTGTATTAAAATCCCCGAACCCGAATCCTCATCTTCAAATGAACGTAGGAATCTAAGCATTTATGGAATCGAGGGTGAAAAGTCAATTTTTGTAAGTGTACAGAAAATCTCCACTTATTAATGTAATGTGCATAGTTTTACAGTGCCTGGTCTTCAGGTTCCAGTTACCCTCCGTAGAGTAACCTTGTCGATGCCCAAAGGTGACAGATGCCTCCCGAGCAAAGGGATCCCCCCCCAAGAGAGGTGAACTGCTGTTTTAGTTTGCCCTGTCCTGGTGTTTTGCGCCATCTAAGTAGCCTCGCTCCCTTGGAGGACTGCTGCTTCCCTGCATCTCCATGTCGTCATACTCTGTTTATCATCCACCATGGATGATATCTCATATAACTTTCCTCAGCCCTGCCAAAATTAATGGACCTTGTAAACAGCTCAACTTTAATTCTGTAATAGTCATAATTCTTTGCTATTCTTACTGCGTAATTAACCAAATTACTGTAATCATATATTCTAGTTCCAACACCTGATGGCAGTTTTATTGATACTAATACCACCGTAACGGCTAAAGCGAGAAGTATCACCAAATCTTGTGGATTAGGAGGGTCTGTCGCTGCATCTACTGTTGCCTCCTCTGTGGAACCCCTGCTCGCCTCTGAGGCTGGTGCTGAGGGCCCTGATGTAGTGGTTTTGGTCCTAATGGGGCTGTCACACTACGATGTAACGTGGTAGCATAAGCGCCGACGTAGGTGAAATTTGGCCATTACATCCAGATATGTCGAGGACCGTTGAGATAACTTACGCATTAGTTAAGCCTACGTTGAGGTATGTCAAGATACGTCGAGTTACGTCGAGATAAGGTGACACACGTCAAGGTTTTGGACATACCCAAAACTTTGCCAACGTGCTGTTAACGTATCTCGACATAGGTCTAACATGTCTCTGACATGTCTAATGTTAGTCTAACGTAAGTCCAAAGTGTCTTGATGTATTCAATGTAGTTAACAAATGGCTGCTGTGCGCGTAACGTATGCACCAACGTTCTTCGAACTTAAGCAAATGTGCTGTGAACGTGGTGTGAACATTTTGCCTTCGAGAATATAAAGGCATCAACGTCGAGCGCGTTGAGCGCTCGCTGTCCTTATGCTGAGCATGCTGGACTGTCGTTAGACTGATGCCGCTCACCCGCGGGCCTGACACTGACTCACATTACGAATTACATCAGAGTCACATGTAGCTGTGTTAGGGCGGGCCTAATTACGCGAGTCCTTCGCTAAGCCAATGCTAAGGTTTCACTAGGCTAATGCCATGCACACTGGAGGCTCGTTAGCCTTACATTGGGCCTTTTTTTTTTTACGTTCTAACTCGTTGACACACATTGCAACTATGTTGGACCGACGTTTCGCCTATGTCCACTATGTTGCACTGACATCCAAATTGGCCCTTCAATGCCGAGAATTTCTATGTATCTCAACGTAAGTAAGTCATTTCTAAGTTCCCCACTCGCTGGCCCGTTACGTCATAGTCCTACAGGGGTATTAGAGGTTAGAACGACTTGCTTGAGGTAGTATTGTAGCTGACCACCATACGTTAATTTACCATCCCAAGTCTTACCTTTAATAGTGTTGGGTTGTAGAAAAAGTGTAAACTCTTTACCTGCTTTGTCTTTGACTTTCTTGGAGCGTATCAGCTCCTTACCTGCTACTGTAGTCACATATGCATAAACGTTTCCATAACGTTTAAAGTTGGTGAACGACTTGCAGCTGCCAGGAAAGCAGGTCTATCACTCATACTGTCCACCAAGGAGGTAAATATCCCCTCCAGTGACATGGTAGGCCACGGGAACAATCGCCAGCATGGCTAGTAAGACTGCTCACTTCATCGAAATCATAGCAGTCTCGAAGCACTTCATCTGGTTGTTAAGCACTAGATAGAATCCCTGTCCTTCCGGGATGTAAAGAACTGCATGTAAGTAGTGACTGGGGATCTCACCGAGTTGTCATCCGACTCACTATCTGAGATAAATGCAGTGCATTATCCCGAGCGGTCGACCTGCCACAAAGTAACTGTAAATCACAATTTACTTGACTCAATCAGGAATCAAACCCACAACTTCAAGTTCTTTAACACACCAGGTGCATACATATAGCCAGAGGGCCATGTAGCTTTGTCCTTGTGACTTGATACCTATCAGCTGATTCAGTCTTGCATTGAGCTCATGGTCAATGATCGGTGGGGCAGCTCCACCTTGCTCCGAAAACGGGGAACGGTCTAGAAGTGGTGGACCGACCGTGTCGTCAGTTGACGCCCCCTCCTCGGGCGATTGCATAACCGGTTCGCAAACCATCTTATACGCGCCTGTCAGTCTGCCATTGTATAACAAGGGGCGTATTAGCCAAAGCCAATAAACTATTCGCTACAATACATCTCTGACTCAGGACAGTACTAACCAAAATACTCCATAACTAAACCAGAATAGTATTTTGGACCATAGAGACACAAAGCTGTGTAAACCTATGGGAGTCACCCACACTCATTGTCAGTTGTCAGCTGACCAGGGAGGCATTTACTCCCTGAATATTGGAAGAACCCTACCTAACATAGACTGAAACAATGCCTGGTTCCCTCGGGGCAAGGCACGGGCAGGCGCAAACCGAGTTATCAAAGCTGGGGGGGTTGGGGGGGCTATGGAGGAGTGGCAGGATGTTGTAGTAGTCTTGTGACACAGGCATCAGTTGACGCCCCCTTTCTGTCCTGTGAGTCACCACATGATGCAGGCCAGTGTAATATAAACTGAGCCTGTGTAGCATTCCCCCAAAGCGGAATCTTCCCCAGCGACAACCTCACTATATGGCCAACAATTTGGGAAAACTACCGAATACTAATTTGCTATCCATACAACTGGACCTTACAAAGGTTGCCAACAATTTGGACTTTTAATAATGTCAATAATCTAATGCTATGAAGTAGTACTAGTAGTCAGTTGATGCCCCTTGTTGTCTTATGACTCACCCCATAATGTGGGCCAGTGTAGTATAAACTGCCAAGTCATACATACGTCCAATAATTTGGACTATTCACAGAAACAAAATGCAATGCTATGAATTAGTAGTCTTGTGACACTGCTGTCGGGTGACACCCCTTATCTGTCTTGTGACTTTGTTAAAACTCTCCAACAACGGTAACACGTGCGTGGGCAGGTTTTCATGGGTGCAATACTGTAACCATAGCTACAGTATCGTCAAAGTACCCACTGTGCAACACTTTAACCATATTTACAGTATTGTACCCGACACATTTTGAATATGAATAACTTAGATTCTACTCTTCTAGTCTTAAGAAAAGATGGAAATGTCAAAATTACCACAAAAGTTAAGCAAAATATACTGAATTAAATGGGTATGGAAGATATGGCAGTACAGATATTATTTGTTTGTTTTCTAACAGGTCCTTTCGGTGTTACAAAGCATCAAGGCTTTTGCTGAATATCCTTTGCATATGCAGCAGAAGTTTGCAAAAGTAGCTTGGTTTCAAGAGTAAGTATTCTATTTTAACAGAATGGTTCAGACACTAAATGCTAAATCCATAACTTGTGCAATCAGATGTCGTAGGTACATTTTAATACTTGATATAATTATATAATGGAAAAACAATATGCTAAAGCATTAGCCAATCAATGCATTATCTGTAATTGAACTTCAAGGGGGAACGGAATATTACTTCAGGTTGAGGATATATGCAAAAAGAATTGTTACTTAAAATATTTAGTTTACCCCACCAAGAAGTATAATTTAAATGACTTTGACATACACCGAGTACACTAACGGCCAAAGCCTCAGGGCTTCTATTTCTTGGTACAGTCCTCTTCTTTGTTCCTATTAAAACTTGTTTATTTTATGTATGTGCTCTCCTTCTGGCTTACCGGGCGCGATGGCCGAATCGGTAGAGCGCGGGCCTCACGTGTAGGAAATCGTGGGTTCGGTTCCTGGTCGACTCAAACCAATGACTTATAAAATTGATACTTGTCGCTTCCTAGCCTGGCACTCAGCATTAATAGGATAGGGCAAGTGTTGGTTAGCTCTGTGTCAGGATAATGTGACTGAGTGGGATATTGGGTAATGGTGCGAGAAGCCTGATTTATCAGTGGGGCAGCACTATAAAGTCACCATGAGTGCACACTGTCACAAGTCGGTACCGATCCTGATAGTGATATGACCTTAGATGTTGCCGGCATGTAAAACTCCAACAACCAACCAACCTTCTAGTTTACTCGCTGAATTGTAGGAACTAGATTTAGAGAACTTGCTATCATGGAGGTTGTCCCTGAGTAAAAATGTATGTAAATTGCCGGGTTCTTCCCTGGGTAATCTATATTACCAGCTACTAGCTAGTGCTCTCACTGCTAAATGATACTTTATGTCTGTGAGGGTAACCTATATTACCAGCTACTAGCTAATGCTCTCACTGCTAAATGATAGTTTATGTCTGTGCGGGTAATCTATATTACCAGCTACTAGCTAGTGCTCTGACTGCTAAATGATAGTTTATGTCTGTACGGGTAACCTATATTACCAGCTACTAGCTAGTGCTCTCACTGCTAAATGATAGTTTATGTCTGTGCGGGTAATCTATATTACCAGCTACTAGCTAGTGCTCTCACTGCTAAATGATAGTTTATGTCTGTGCCGGTAACCTATATTACCAGCTACTAGCTAGTGCTCTCACTGCTAAATGATAGTTTATGTCTGTTCGTGTAACCTATATTACCAGCTACTAGCAAGTGCTCTGACTGCTAAATGATAGTTTATGTCTGTGCTGTCTAGGAATTTACCTGACTTAGCCTTTTGACTTTTACCCACCTAATCAGACACAGGTTGCCTCGACTAATTTGTAGGCGTTGCATTTCTTAAAGTATTTTTTATCTGCTGTGAATTGATTCGAAGACCACATACTTTTGCATTTTGGGTCAGAACTTGGGTTCCGGCTTTGGTAGATATAACATAAGTCGCAGATCACAAAAAGTTGAAAATCACAAAAAATCGCGGAAATGAGCGAAATTGATTAATATCGTTGCCTAGTAATGGAGATTTATAGAGGTATCAAATATCCCTAACTATTGCCGCCGTGGAAACTCCTCGGTACATTTCCATTTTCATTTTACAGAGTGGCTGCAAAGCGAATTATACTTAAACAAGGACACACTGCTCATAATTTCTACTTCATTCTCGCAGGAAAAGGTAGGTGCAAATGAACAGTATGCCTACTCGCTAAATGTTTTTGCTAAGTTCAAATCAAGTGTCAGTTGCTTCATGTAGGTATAACTCCAATACATGTTGTAATCATTTTGGTTCGCATTCTCCTCATGTTTACACACACCTGCTAGTTATGTTAGTAATGTCGTACATATGCACATTGAAATCGCTATTCACCTCCTCGCTATTCACCTACATTCAGATATATCCGCGAATTGTGAATAGCCGTTTGCAGCTATTAAATGGTTGCCATATTGTTCAACAGAACCAGGAAGTGGTATGTGATGACACGACTTGGCAAGTAAATCTGCAAATCTGCCAAGTTCCATATCCGTAGATAATATGGACATTCCGAGTTACGCTGGTCACTTAGGAAGGGCTGAAGCTGCGACTCAGCATTGCGACCCAGCATGCCGGATCGCAACTTTAGCTTAAGGCCCAGTCAGACCTTACCGGATTGAGCAACCGACATAAACCGGACAAAGAATTGTCTAGTCTGGTGGTGTTGGGTATCAAAATGTACCGAAATGTGTCGAACTGTTGCAACGGCCGCTGGATGAAACGGACGCTAAACAGACAAGGAACGTACATTAGCGAATATCCACCGGACGAGAAACGGATGAGAAACGGACGAGAACCGGATGAAAACCGAATGTCAAACGGACATACCGGATTGTTCACAGACACGCCAAAAACATATACTGACCAAATTCCCGCAATAAAAAAATCAAAACCAAAACAACAAAAAAAGTCAACACACTTGGCAAGAAGCAAACCGGAGACGTAACGGATGGGTACCAGACATGAAACGGACAAAACGGACTTAAACCGGGCATCAACTGTACAAGTCAGTCCGGTGGTATCCGATACAAGTTTTGTGGATGCCAGACACCACTGGAGTTAAAATGGACACTCCGGATGGGTACCGTATATAAACCGTACATTGCCGTATTTCACTGGACAGTGTCCGGTTTCAGTCCGTTTCCTCAATCCTCAATCCGGTGAGGTCTGACTGGGGCTTAACACACGGGAAGATGGGGTTGGTGTCATGCCAAGTTTGATCCCTCACTTCAGACCTTATGATTTAAACTTACTTTGTACCTATTATCACATGCCTACTGATGTCTTGATGAACTTTTGGCTCTAATGTAGATTGCAGCAAACTTATCCAAACAAATATTCCACGTTAGATAAAATACCACTCTTTGTGTCTGTACTTACCTTCTTCCCCACCTTCCACTTTGAAAGCTGAAACTCTGATCCTGCATGCCTCAATCCTTCCAGAGGGACTAGTGGTACTCCAGGACCCGGATTCTAACCATATGTTAGTAGCGGTACATAGACCTACCTGGATAAATAGAGACGGGCGAAATAGCATAAGGAAATGTTTGATTAGCGTTGTTATTTATATTCACATAATAGATTGCGTACATGACAATGGTCAAAATTTGCACTGTCCTGCTTGTTTACCATATAACCTAAACTGCTCAGTTTCCGCAACACTGTTTCCAGGATAGGGCTGCTATACAACCCATTAGAACAAAGTTGGAAGGATGGGTTATACTTATGAATAAGTTATAGAAACAACCACATGCTTTTGGAATCTAGTATACTAAATATATTGTTTAAATAATTATATATCACAGCGCCGTGCTTTTGGGGTTCGTGGAATCATGGAGAGTAATAGACTTAAAATCAAATAGAGGGCTTTATATGGCCACTATATTGGGTTTTTGCATGTTTTCCTAATTTCTCACCTTGAACTTAAGCCAATAGTCCTATAGATAAACACTGTGCACTGTAATCACCACCTCCACAGTTAATTCCTACTGGATCCGTTTCTGACCGGATTTAAGCAGGGTTGGCATTCACCGCCACTCTGGATAGGGGGGTGAATCTTTTAGTTTTTATCTATTGCAAATGCTGCATCATTCTCTTCTTCAGCAATCGTGAAACTCATAGCCAATGACGCCCAGACGGGAGACCTGTGCATGCGGGCTGTGGGCCGAATGCGCAGTGGGCAGAGCTTTGGTGTAAGTGTGGCACCTTATGTTTTAATAAGCCTATATCAGTACAATTAGAATATGCCAGGTTTGTTTCAGGATTCGTCAACAACCAGAACCAGACTTTCTCCAGTTCCGCCCACTTCCGCTGGGTGGAGGGACGCTACTTACCACTCTGGCTCTGTAGAACTATCTGCCTCCTGCGATACATCACTTGCCTGAGCTTTCCTTCATTGTGTGTTTCTTAGATCTGCACCGGAGTTTGATTGGCTTGGTGTGAATTCATTAGATAACACTTTTTTTACAGAGTCACCTCCTCCTTTAGTGGAGGTACCCCCACCCTGTCCATGGAACATCGTGGCGTGTATGGCTGCGTCAGTAACTAATACTAGTAGTAGCCTAACACGTGACATGAGCTTTCTGCATTCACATGCCTAACCTTATTGCTAGTCATTTAATAAAATATACAATATGACACTACCTTTTGTGAATGTTCTTCTTCTATTTCTGTGGTCGCGAAGAGGGGTGGAGTGGCATGTTGAATCCCAATCTTCGACCTTGGTATCGGGCTATAGCTGATTAGTTGGACCTCGGACGTAAAACAACAACAAACAAACATATTGAAGGAAAAACGTTTTTTGTTGTTGAATGTAAAAAGCAGTGAATCACATGGGGGGAGGGGGGGGGGTTGAACCCACAAGACCAAACAACCTCAGATTACAACTTCAACACTTTAACCAGTAGGCCACAGACACCACACATAGTTACTTGTCTCAGTTCAGGCTATTTGTATATATGACGTCATATATACAAGGTCTATGATTGTGTATGTGTGTATATATATCATGTATATATCATATGTATGATGTATATACTAGTCATATATAAAATGTATGTCTCACGAGGGCATCCTATGATGCACACGCAGTAATACATTTGATATATGAGACTGTCTCAAAAGGTGCTAAGCAATATGGGACAAAACTTTGTCCATTGTAACGATCAACATATTATCTGCTTATGCATTTGCTCAGGATAAACTCATTTGTTTTTTACTTGGTGTTTCATAATCCCAATAGAATACATATTTAATTGAAACAAATGTTCTTGTATTTTCAGTGTAACTGTTTCTCTGCTGTTTTGTGTCAATCGTTACAATGGACACAACAAAAATGAGTGATCACCTTTTTAGACAGGCTCATATGCAATAGTAGTAGTAATAGTATATATGTCATATACATACAATGTATATACAAGGTATATATATATATGGACCCCCCATAACATATATATATATTCATCTGCCAAAACTAATCTATATATAGGCCTGGGGTAGTAGAACCCTATCAGTTTCTACACTCACCTATGACAAACTGCACATTCTATTATTCAGCCATCATAGCATTAAGCCCAGAACCTGGCGCATTTGCGATGGATCCCGTCCAAACAATAACACATAGGCACACCCAAAATGGCTGCTGCCATCATAGCATTAAAACCGGAAACCTGTGTATTAGCGGCGAATCTCCTCGAACTATTAATGCTCAGACCCGGCTGATGTGGCCATCATGGAATGGATACTGCATTAGTTAATAGTAATAGTACTAATACAAAAGATCTGAAAGTCAAAAACTTTCAAATGCACATATGGTTCACTCCTTTTTACATTCAATAACAAAAAATGTTGTCATTTTATATAGAGGGGGTGTAATGACATCACAAGACAACTTTCGGTGGCCATATTGGATTACATATAGAAGGCTTGCAACTGCCTACATTGTGCTTATTTACTGATTTGTTGGTTTATTTGTGACTGTTTTGAGCAGTTTGGCCTTAGAAGTTGTTGCTAAAGTGCTGTAAGTAAACACATTGGATGTAAATTGCCCAGTAATCCAAGATGGCTGGCCGCTGACCGCTGACTGCTGAGGGATGACGTCACATGCCCTCCCTCTATACAGTGTAACTGACAAATTTCAAACGAATGCGTGCAAAACATACATATACACACGCATACACCTTGTATATATCACGTCCTATACACAAATAGCCAGAACTGAAACAAGTAACTATGTGTATTCTCTGTGGCCTAATGGTTAAGGTGTTGAACTTGTAATCTGAAGTTGTTTGGTCTTGTGGGTTCAAACCCCATACAGTCCAAAACCTTTTTACATTCAACAACAAAAATCAGTTTTTCATCTATATATGTGTTTCTCATTGAATTATGCACTGTAATTGTACTAATGTTGCGTCTCATCTGTAGTCCTGGTGTAGTTCGCTCCAGGGCTGGGAAGGATGAGTCTAATTCCTAGTTTATAGGTTGTGTGGACATGTTGTCCATTCTCTAGAAATACCTGGTCCTTCCCTTGGTCTACCCAGGGGTCCTGGGCTAACTGGTCTTTATCACATGGGGCACTCGTGCACCTAAGAGTCTTGTAGGCACGACAGGCTCGTGCATATAAGAGTACCTGGGGGAACCCCTGCCTCAGCCTGATTCAATACTGGGCCCTACCTAGGCCGCCACAATACCCCGCCCAGAAACAGGCTGAGTGGGACCTACCGGAAACGGGCAGGCCGCCGTGTCATCCGGCATGTGCGCGTTACCGTAGGAGGGTCAACCCGTTGCGTCGCCTGCGGAGGTTGCTGGGAGTCCAGCTGGGGCGTGTCTAGGGCCAGCTGGCGGGACCCCTGCGTGGCCACCGCTGGCGCCTGGTCGGTTTCAGTCTCATGTACCGCCCGTGGAATGGGTGGCCGCCCACGCCGGGGCGGTATTGCCACCTGCACAGGGACATCCTGGTCCACATGTGCTGGCTTTAACCTGTCCACTCATATGGTTTCCTCCCTAGTGCCGACCTGCAAGGTGAAAGTCTTATCCCCGGTTGTGAGGACCCTGTACGGGCCATCATATGGTCGCTGCAGCGGTAGGCGGTGAGTGTCGTGTCGTATGAACACATGGGTGGCCTTGGCTAGGTCTAGCGGCACTCATTCCTTTGTGGCCCCGTGTCGAGATGCGGGAACGGGTTTGAGGCCCTGCATTTTGTCCCGGAGGCTTGGAAGCAGTTGGGCCGGATCGGGACCCGGTGCCGGGTCCCCGACGAAGTCTCCAGGGACCATGATTGTCGATCCGTACACAAGCTCCGCCAAGCAGCATCCTAGGTCCTCCTTGGGTACCGTCCTGATGCCTAGCAACACCCAGGGAAGCTCGTCCATCCAGTTGAGACCATATGTGATCAGTCCCCCAGAGGCCCGTGAAGTGTTTCCAGAGCTGGGAGGTGAACTGCGCCCCTCGGTCCGAGGTCATGTGTATTGGGACCCCGAAGCGGGCCACCCAGCCGCTGAGTAAAGCCCTGGCGCATGACTCAGTAGTAATGTCGGTGAGTGGAATGGCTTCCGGCCAGCGCGTAAACCGATCCACGACGGTGAACAGATATGTGTGGCCACACGACACCGGCAGCGGGCCTACCAGGTCCACATGTATATGGCTGAACCTGCGTTCTGGGGCCTCATACTCATGGAGGGGAGCTCGATGACTGGCACGGAATACAGGCACGAGCCCAAACTGCCACCTCCCGGCGCAACCCATCCCAAACAAATTTATCTGCAATGAGCTGGCGGGTACGGCAGATGGAAGGGTGCGACAACCCGTGAATTGCCTTGAAGACTCTGCGTCTCCAACCGTGGGGCACTATGGGCCTTGGGTGTCCTAAAGAAACGTCGCAAATGAGTGTGGTATTGCCAACACCCATAGGGACATCTCGAATGTGGAGGCTGGCCGGGTGTGTCCGGTAGTGTAGTGTATGCTGGTCCCCTTGTTGGGCTAGTGCCAGAGCATGATAGTCCAGGCCTACTTGGACGCGGATGTTGCCGATGACTATTCTCGACAAAGCATCGGCGACTGCGTTATCCTTACCGGCGACGTGTTCGATGGCCGTGGTATACTCAGAGATGTAGGACAGATGTCTCTGTTGGCTTGCCGACGAGGGGTCGGCCTCCTTGGCAAAGACGAAGGTGAGTGGCTTGTGGTCGGTACGTACCACAAAATCGCGGGCCTCCAGTAAATACCTGAAGTGGCGTATCGCCAGGTACACAGCCAACAATTCTCTGTCGAAGGCGCTGTATTTCCTTTCTGGTGGGCGGGGGTGCCTGCTGAAGAAAGCGATCGGCTTCCATTTGCTTTGGACATCCTGCTCTAACACAGCCCCTACCGCGATATCCGAAGCGTCGACTGTGAGCTGGATGGGTGCATCAGCCTGTGGGTGAGATAGCATCACAGCCTGTGCGAGTGCTGTCTTGGTATCCGAGAAGGATTGAAGCATCAGGTCTGTCCATTCAATTTGTTTACTCTTGGTCGTCGTCGCTGCAAATAGAGGTTGGAGTGTGGCAGCCATGCATGGCAAGAAACGGTGGTAATATGTTACCATACCGAGGAACTCTTGAAGGCCCTTGACTGTATCGGGTGCTGGAAACTCCGCGACAGCCTGCACTTTAGATGGAAGGGGACTGGTTCCGTGTTCGTCTATGCGGTGTCCAAGGAATTCCAGGGTGGGTTTCCCGAACTCGCATTTCGCCACGTTTACTACAAGTCCATGTTCTACGAGGCGTGTGAACAGCTGCCGTAGGTGCTCGTAGTGTTCCACGCTCGTGGGGTTGGCCACGAGGATATCGTCGAGGTAAATGAAGACGAACTCCATTCCAGTGCATACCTTGTCCATTAGTCGTTGAAATGCCTGTGCTGCAGCAAATGGCATACGGACAAACTCAAAGAGGCCGAATGGTGTTATGACGGCTGTCTTAGCCACGTCTTCTGGAAGGACTGGGATCTGGTGGTATCCGCGCACCAGATCGATTTTTAGAAAAAATGCTCTTGCCCGCGAGGATTGAGGAAAAATCCTGCACGTGCGGCACTGGGTAGCGATCCGGCCGGGTGGCGTCGTTGAGCCTACGGTAATCGCCGCAGGGCCTCCAACCGCCTGATCGTTTGCTCACCATGTGCAGCGGCGATGCCCAAGGGCTGTTTGAGCGACGCACTATACCCATGCGTTCCATTGCCTGGAACTCGTCTCTCGCCAGACGCAGTTTATCCGGCAGCAGGCGGCGAGCACGGGAGTATACCGGGTTCCCGGTGGTGGTGATGTGATGATGTACTCCATGCTTCACCAACTCCGTGGAGAACGTTGGCGTGGTGACTGCCGGGAACTCCGTCAGGATATGCTCGAAGCCCTCAGAGTGCGGTGCGAGGGTGCTGAGATGGCCAATAGGGTTTTGCTCTAGATGCAAACGGAGAGTACGGAAGGTGGTGGAATGTATGAAACGCCGTCCTTGGAGGTCCACTAGGAAGCCGTGCGCAGCAATGAAATCGCTGCCCAGCAGTGGTCTGTCTACTGCTGCCACGGTGAACTTCCACCGGTATTGTTGGCCGTCAATGCGTAGCGCGACTGAGCGGGTACCGTAGGTGCGAATGGCGGTTTTGTTAACTGCCTGCAGGGACGGGTGTTCGTCTGGTAAGGCCCTGTCACTAGCGGTGGCAGGAATGACGCTTATGGCTGCTCCTGTGTCGATGAGGAAATGCCGCTGGGATATCGCGTCATGAGCATACAGGAGACGGCTGCAGTTGTCGCCGACCGCCAAGACCGTCACTGGCTGTCGGCTTTGGCGTTTTCCGACCACTTGCAGCCCGGTTCGCACTTCTGGGCCTTCTCCCTGAAGCGGAAGTGGTAGTAACAAAGGTCTTTTCTGATTGGCTGCTTCGGCTTTTCGATGCGCTTCAATCTCGGTGCGATGGTGGCAGCCGAGATGGTGTTGGGCTCGACGGCATGTACGGTCATGTGACTCGCCCTGTGGTGTGCCATAAGCTTGTCAGCTCGACGGGCCACCTGGCGTGGGCTCTTGAAGTCTTCATCCTCCAGCATGATCCGAATGGTCCCTGGCAGGCGCTCAAGGAATATGTGTTCGAAGAGCATGCACGGGTGGTATTTGTCAACCAAAGCCAGCATGTCGGTCATTAGCTCTGACGGCTGCCGGTCTCCCAATTCGCCAACTTCCATCAACTGCCGTGCGCGTTGCCTGCAGCTGGGAGTGTAGGCATCAAGGATGTGGCCCTTCAGATCCTCGTACAAATCCTAAGTGGGGGTTCGTTGAGAATGTCTCTCAGGCATCTCGCGGTGTCTCGGTCTATCACTGTGACTACATGGTGGTACTTCGTGAGGTCCGCAGTTATCTTCCGCAAGGCGAACTGTGCCTCTACTTGCTTGAACCACATCCGGGGGTCCTCAGGCCAGAATCTGGGCAGCTTCAATGGTAGTGCGGCTATCGGTTCCTCGTCCCCCATGCTGGTTCGATGCGGGTACGTGGATATAACAGTTATGTTGTGTGATTACGGACTATGTGCACAACTTAAGCGTGTGCACGCGGCGATTAATGCATGATTCCGTCGTGCATAACACGCCCCACCATCCACTGTGCATAACACGCCCCACTATCCACTGCTGTTGTTTGCAAGTGTGTAGAACAATCTATCCAATGCAGGGTTGTTCCACTGTGTGAGTACAGAGTAGCACTGAAGCAACACATGGGGAAGAAGACCAGTGTAGTACCTGTGGGTTTACTCCAATATGGTAAATAACTCCTGGCTAGGTGTCAGGTCCTGTGTGATGTCGTCACTCAGGGTCGGGGTCACCAGTGTTGCGTCTCATCTGTAGTCCTGGTGTAGTTCGCTCCAGGGCTAGGAAGGACGAGTCTAATTCCTAGTTTACAGGTTGTGTGGACATGTTGTCCATTCTCTAGAAGTCCAGCTACTTGGTCCTTCCCTTGGTCTACCCAGGGGTCCTGGGCTAACTGGTCTTTATCACACGGGGCACTCGTGCACCTAAGAGTCTTGTAGGCACGGCAGGCTCGTGCCTATAAAAGTACCTGTGGGAACCTCTGCCTCAGCCTGATTCAATACTGAGCCCTACCTAGGCCGCCACACTAACATATATTTTACATTAAAGCAAATATATTTCCTGTTTGAACTATATCAGTTTTACTCTCCCTTCTCTCCACTCACCCAGCCAGTTTCACAACAACAGCTGTCACATGACCAATCTAGGTCACTCTACACCACCAAGTGGAAAAGTTCAGTACTAAGCATGCACCACCCTGTGGCATAAATTAGAACTATTCCGAGTTTGTTTGTTTTCCCGGCACTGATACTTTATTAGTGATAGCCTCCCAGTGTCATACCCCAGTCACACCAGGCCTGCGTTCGCTTACGATCGATTCGCGATGTCAAAATGTCCACATTGTGCCCTCCTTTCGCCCTCCTTATCTGCTAGCGCCGGCAGGAGACCAACCTTCCGGGGTCAATTTCTGAAATTTTGGATGCAAGGAGGTTGCAGCTGCTGCACCTGCAACCTCCTTGCGTCCTGTTCCGGCGGTGCCATTCAAAACTGGTTGGCGGCGACCTGGCGGCGACCTGGCACCAACCTCTTGGTTGGCGAGTTGCTGGTGACCTGGCGCCAACCTGGCGCCGACCTGGCAACACCAACACATGCCATGCAGCGCTCTCCGTGTGGTCGGCGCCAGGGCGCTGACTCGGCGCCGCCCTTTCCCCAACCCAGCACCATCCTGGCCCCAACCCGGCACCGCCCTGGCACCGACCCGGTGCTGACCCAGTGCCACCCTCGCGCTGACCCAGTGCCGCCCTCACACCGATCTGGCCCCGATTTGGCGCCGACCTGGCACCGACCTAGCGCCGACCAGATATTTGAATCAATGTATCAAGTGGGACGCTGGGAGGTTCGCGTCCTTTTGGCCGTAAGGAGGTTGGCGGCGAACGCTGGCTCTCGTGTGACTGGGGTATCAAATAGCCTTTTGGGCACACGGCGGGTTTGTTTACTCAACATGGTACGCTCCCTTCTCAGGAGGTGGCGCTGCTGCAGCGGACGGTTCGCGCCTCCACAGTGGAGAGCTGCACCGCCATGGACCTGCTGGTCATCACGCGCGAGGACTTCCAGCGCATCTTCTTCAACACGCAGGACGGAGAGGATCCGGAACACATCTCCTTCTGTAAGACGCACATCGGCTTCCTCAGGGACTTCCCCCTGGAGCTCTCCATCTCGACGGCTCCCGGCACGTGCCTGTTCCACTTCTTTCGGCCCGGGACTGTAGTCGTGGCCGACAGCAAGAAGAGCGACTGGATCTACATTGTGAGATCGGTTAGAGTCTTTTTTCTTCTCTTTTTTCCCCCTTTTCCTTTTTTTTGGGTACGATATAAAGAAACTATTCTGATAGATAGTGTTATCAGTGTTTGAAGTATTATGATTATTATGAATATTAATGTTACAAATAATTATTGTAAATATAATTATGAATATATTTCAATTATATACTTTGTGATTGATATAATAATATACTTATGACAAGGGGGTTATTGACGTAAGAACGCGTGGGAACGGTGTTCCTTTGCTTTGTTTTGGAGGGGGAACGTCATTCCCTCACTATTTCAAATAAATCAAAACCTGCGTTCCCTCGCATTTTTTAATATTACACCACAGCTTATTGCAATTGCAACTACATATCATCATCGCCAGTATCAATGTCATTATGATGTTATTACCATTGCCCTTCCTAATCAAACTTAATGACGTAGGCCTACAAATCGGACGGGATTGCCGAATAAGTTGAGCACTCGCTTACCCAGATAAAAGATTTACCTTTTTCCGGAATAAGGGGGAATGACAACCTCGCCTAAATCCAAACAAAACTGCTTCAGTACAAACTAACTATGGATGCGGTGGCTCTAATGCACAGTCTATATCTATATTGGCTCAAAGTTGAGAAATTGACAAGTGAAAGCAACAACAACAAAACTTTTATAAAAAAACAACTAAACAAGATGGTGGTCATGGAAAGCTCTCAATTTAGTCTTTTAAAGTATATTAATCTACATGATTTCATAAAGTATTCACCCAGAAGTAGCAGGCTATGATAGATAAGGATTTGGACTATAATATATACTTAGCACTTTAGATTGCAAATGTATTTGGTTTTGTCCTTAACCCAGCTTCCCATCACTTTCCTTCAGTTGTTTCACAGCCCTGTCCTGCTAACATGGAGTCGCCACTTGGCGGTCTTTGGGCAAACCAAGCGGGCAACCTACACATAAATTGGAAATAAATCACAACTTATTTCACATAGTGTACTTGTCAAATCAGATCTTATGCACTCCTTGAACATTATACTGATGTTATTTCTTTATTTGAATACAATGCTTACCATGTAATCTTGCTTATGCGATGATTACATGACGTAAAATAGACGTGGATCATTGGAACAAACAACCAAAACCATCTATTATCAGTTCGATGATGTGGTTACTCTTCTTGCCTGCAGGGGGCGTGTCAGGTCATTAAGCGACTGGACGCCGTGAACCCAAATCGCCCGTGGGCAGAGAGAAAGCTGGACCTGCGTGTGAAGCTGCCGCGCAATGGCACTGCCGAAGCAGGTCAGTGCAGCGCCCCACTCCCGTGTAGTGTGATTGTTAATGGAACAAATGAATCTACCATCAAAGATAGTGCTATACGATATAGCGATATAGCGATATAGCGAATGGTAGACAGGAAGTGTGAACACTTATTTGTCTCTCTTTTTTTAATTTTTTTTATATTTTTTTTACATTAGATGTCCCAAGCAGGGGAAATCCCAGTCACAGACGACTAACTGGTCTTCCCCATTCCACTGCTGGGCGATAGAAAGCCCGAGCCTACACTTTTACCGACCCAAGGGATTTTTAACCTCCCACATCACATAGACATGGTATGAGAGCAACCGGCCTTTGATGACGCTGTAAGTTATACGCAGCAGTGGAAATCCAAATTGGCAGAGCTGGGGGCATGGGGAATCGAACCGCCGACCCTCAGATTAGGAGTCTGACCTAGAAAAAACTCAGACAATCTAACCACTCCGCCACAGGGAACGAAGATATCCGACTTTAAGTCGTCTTGTGTGACTTCGGTCAATGTAAATTAGTAAGAGTCGGATGTTTTTATAATATAGTAGAATATTTGCACCATTGTCCAGTCGTTGTGTTTATGGTGTTATTATTTTGATAGCCACATCTTATTTGTTTTTGTCATTTCTTTTCTCAGTTAAGAATACATGACTTTTCTTGTTGTTTGTTTGTTGTTGTTTTACGTCCTAGCAAAATCTAAGTTCATATCAGGATGCGGACCAACTTGTGACAGTCAGTGTTCACTCATGGAACGTTTAAAGTGCTGCCCCACTGAGAGACCAGGCTGCCAGCACCATGACCCGATATCTCCAACAGTCACATTATTCTGATACTGTGTGAACCAGTCCTTTTCTTATCCTATTAAAATAAATGGAGCGCCAGGGTAGGTAACAACAAGTATGAATTGTATAAGTCGTTGGTTTGACTCGGCTGGGATTCTGGAAATAGCAACTGCATTACATTTAATATAATTACTATTAATTAGCCTTCGGTTACTCAGTATAATGGTCATAGAAAGATCAATATATCTGCTGTGTTAAGGCCCTGTCACATTACGGCGTATGGCGGGAGCGTATTGAAAACCTACGTACGCCATCGGGTGCCACTTTCGGGTGTGTTTGAGCGTATGCGTAGCGTATGCGTAGCGTATGCGTAGCGTATGGGAGCGTATGGGAGCGTGCTAGGACATTTTTTGACATTTTGGGCCATACGCCCACATAGGTCGTGTTTTTTTGAGTATGCACAAAAAAAAAAGGACGGACGAATTTATGAAAGCGTATGGCGGCGTATGCATCATAGGCTTCACATACGCCGGCGTGTTGCGGCACTGGCGGCGTATGCGTAGCGTATGCGTAGCGTATGAGTAGCGTATGCGTAGCGTATGCGGCGTATGGCGACGTATATGACGTAAGCCGCTACGCCGCCATACGCTTCCGCCATACGCCGTAATGTGACAGCCCCTTTAGAGCTTAAATGACTCATTTTATTACGTCAGGCAGGGAAGGGTTGGATGGAATTACATAGCAAAGAGCTTCAAATTCACTATTAGTGAAAGTAAGGTTTATGATACTTTCCTTGGGTAACTCATTCATTTGTAGTCAACTACTTCTTTATAACCCTTCTCTAGAATTTGGGTTCAGTGAGTCTACACATGTTGCAGCTGTATTTCTAGTTCTATGGTCAGATATTTATACTTCGCTAACTAATTCTGACATTTAACGAGAAGGGTAAACAACGAGGAAAAGAGAAGACCTCTTACATAGTATAGTACATTTCAAACATACTTTGAGCACTTTAATCTGTGTTATACACCCTTAAATGTGTGATTATGCCTGAATACAAAACGACTACTACTACGATTTACACCGAGAACTGTTCACTGGGTTGTTTCCGGAAGTTGTGCCCACTCGGGCCGTAATCGATTAACACGACCCGGGTGACTCGGGTCACCCGAGTAGTCAGAATTTCAAATCGAACACCGCGAGTGGAGTCGACAAAAACACGTGCCGTGTGCAAAACAACCCGACGCCAGGGCCCGTATGCATGGAGCAGTGTTAGCGGCCTGTGGTGTTATTCCTCTAACACTGTATAGCTATCACCGTTTATCGGCGTCGTCGAACACGTATGCATGGCGGCCTAAACGGTGAGTGTTAGCTAAACGTGAATGTATTTATAGATTTGGGAAATCCCTCCGCGTTTGTAGCCATATATCTATTAAATGCTGTCATATTTAACAGAATTACATACGCAATAAGTGAAATCTTATCAATTTAACCCTAAATTCGAAACGATATTAATGTAGCCGCAGCATTGGCGGCGTTATTCATATTGTCAAATCGCCGCTGCCGCCAGTATGGAACGCGACGTCGATGCGGTGGCGGCGGCGATTTGTTTACATTACGTTCGTCGATTCGAAAATATAACTGTTAATAACGCCGCCAATGCGGCGGTAGCCTTAATACCGCTTCGAATTTAGGGTTAATTTGCTTAAATTTCACTTATCGCGTATGTAATTCTGTTAAATATGATCGCATTCAATAGATTTGAGCCTAATTTGGGCGCAAGAAATTCCCGCCGATTCGGCGGCGACGGCGGCGGAGATTTGTTTACTTTACGTTCGTCGATTCGAAAATATAACTATTAATATCGCCGCCAATGCGGCTGCTGCGTTAATATTGCTTCGTTTTTAGGGTTAATTTGCTTAAATTTCACTTATTGCCTATGTAATTCTGTTAAATATGATCGCATTGAATAGATTTGATAACTAACACCACCTGGAAACCAGCTATTTTCTGGTTTAGCTTAACCTAGTTTAAGATTGTGGTGTTAGGCCTAACACTGCTCCATGCATACCGACTTTTCGGCGCTAAACCAGAAATCCCTTCTAAACGCGTTTTGGCTCGCTAACACTGCTTCATGCATATGGCCCCAGTAACCCACCTCTTGGCTGGGGTTTGCTCGGAACGATGACGTCACACCTCTGCTGGTACCTGCAGCTACCACTACAAGTCCTATTCGTTGTTTTAATGCTTTTTAAAAAATAACCCAGATTGTCAGCTTATACGATCCTAAAATACTTTAAATCCTATTTTGCTGTACTTATATTGGTTATTAAAACAAATAATTAGGTTTTAGATTAAGCCACCATTTTTTCCACCCCGAGCAAGGAGAAGCGTATTCATTTATTCAACCCTAGTCTGTAGGATGTGCGCATGCGCCAAAAAGTGGCTCGGGTGACCCGAGTTGATTAATCGATTACGCCCTCGGTGGACCCAACAAGCGCAGTACATGCTGGTTGAGTTTTCTTTCATTGCTCATTATGCTTATGTCCCACATCAATTCTTCATCTAAGAAGCAAAATATATTCTTCACATACGTCTTTATATTTACCCACTAAGAATGTATTAAGCTCTGTAGATAGATAGGCTTTAAACCTTGCATCCCCATTTAGTTTTTTTGGGGTGTTTTTTGTCATCCTCTGCCATTTAACCAACTGTATGCCAATATAGATAAATACTGCGCATTGCAACCAATACCTCCAGTTAATTCCTGTTTGAAGCAGTTTTTGCTCAGATGTAGGCAGGGTTGTCTTCAAACCTACTCTGGGTTGAGGTGAATACAAATACACCTGGGCCGTAATCGATTAACACGACCCGGGCCACTCGGGTCACCCGAGTCATCAGAATTTCAAATCGAACACCGCGAGTGGAGTCGATAAATACACATGCCGTGTGCAAAACGACCCGACCCCAGTAACCCACCTCTTGGCTGGAGTTTGCTAGGAGCGATGACGTCACATCTGTGCTATTACCTGTAGGATAACAGCTACCAGTACAAGTCCTACGTGTTGTTTTAATGCTTTTTTTTTAATAACCCAGATTGTCAACTTCTACAATCATAACATACTTTAAATCCTATTTTGCTGTATGTATATCGGTTATTGAAAAAAATATATTAAGTTTTAGATTAAGCCAACATTTTGTCCACCCCGAGCGTATTCGTTTATTCAACCCGAGTCTGTAGGATGTGCGCATGCGCTAAAAAGTGGCTCGGGTGAACCGAGTTGATTAATCGATTACGCCCCTACTGATATTACCTCTGCATTCTCTCAGTTCCCCGCATCGACAGCGGACTGCGGGACAAGGCTGGCTCGCTGCCAAAAGCCATGTTGAGAGACGACCTCTCCTCATTCGCCTCAGGTGACTTTGAGAAGTACGAAGAACCTGTGAAGGACGACCCAGTCCCCGACGAGTTCAGAGGGGAGCGCGTCCGCGTGACCCGGTTCCAGATCCCGGGTAGCCAGGTCACGTGTGGCGAAGCACCGGAAACGATCCAGGAGGAGGCTGAGACGCCGGCGGATGCCAAGAAGCGGAAGACGCCGCCCAAGTCGGCGCCCACGCTGACCAAGTCGCCCAAGGCGGAGGGTCGCGACGGGGCGGCGAAGCCTGGCTACTCACGGAGCAAGCTCTGTTTCCTGCCAGAGATAAAGAAAGCCTACATCGTGCGTATAACTCCGCTTTCTGATGTAGATAATTATATACATTCAAATTTCTCTAACCGACCACCTCCACATATCGACCACTCCCCTATACCGATAGCTTTATTTGGGTCCCAAACGATCGCCCATACAATACCATTGTAACGATTAAAAAAAATCCCTAAACCGACCACCTCCTTAAATGGACCATTCATTTAAGGTCGGTCCAATGGTCGTTCGATTTAGAGAGGTTTTACTGTATGTATATATATATGTATATAAGATTAGATTTGCTCATGTAACTTGTGTTTTCGCTATATATATATAAAACACAAGTTACATGAGCAAATCTAATCTTGACCTAACACACAATGCCCATATTGTGATATAGACGTCTATCATTAGACAGATAATCTAACTTTACAAGTCAGGTCAACTTTAAGTTTGTTTCTTGTTGTTCTTTGATTTGAGTTTATTTAATCATAAACTTGTAGTAGTGTAATTGTTATTTTGGCTTTATCTAGCAGGGATGTGCTTACGTTTATACACATATTCGTCCACACTATGACTTAGCATATGATTAATTCCACTGATACCCGATGTCAATTTAAACCACATCCTGTACATATGACGAACTTAAGGGTATTTGAATGTATATTGTGGTAATTAACTCTCGGTATAATTTTATTATTTTCAGAGAGAAAGCTTATATGTATGTGTTGGTGTTTTCTTTGATCTGCAGACTAGCCGTACCGATTCGCCAATGAGATTTGATATTGAATATAAAAAGGCACACTCTAATCTATTCGAAAGACATGCTATTGGCCGATGTAACAGTCCCAGTCTGTGGGTGTCCCGTCTTCAAATGGGCTGAAACCGAAGGCTGAGGCCCATGTGAACTATTCATAGAAAAACGATGTGGTTATATAGTAACATTTATTTCAGACAGCACTAGTGCCATTCAACTGAGCCGAATTGACCCACCCCTATAGCGACTTAGAACATGTGAAATAAAAGTATGAGAACCTGAATTCATACCAAGGTGTTTATAATCTCTCCAAGAACTACCTTACCTTTGAGAGAAATATTTATTTGTTTATGGCGTGTATTCTGAACTAAAGTTAGTAGCGCTCTAAAAATCTGTCCTTAATAGACTGGGTTTCCATGGTGGATAATGTGCGCATGGAAAGTGATGTGGCAAGTTGATAAAGCTGTTCTCCAGTCTGGGATTGATAAAGAAGAGGGGTTCATCATGCTCGTCGTGTTAATTATACACATGCCACTCTATCTTTCATTTACTCAGGACCAGGATATCCATGTAAGTTTACTACATGTTATAAGCTATCTAGACAAGGTTGAGTTTCATGATTGTGTTTGTATGCATATTTTGGTTCCAGCGTGAATTGTGTTCGGTGGCGGTGATGCGGATTCCGAGGGACACCAGTTTGCCAGGGACACTTCCATTCAAATGCATTGTTAACAGCCGTGAGCAAATCTTCATACAGAAGAAGTCAAATATCTCCCAAATTACACCATCTAGAAACAAATCGCATGGTACACATATAGAAAACATGTTTACCATAAAGACTATATTAAATTTATAAGGTTAGGGTTCTTGAATTCTATTAATTTTGAATAAAACTAACGTTTTGCACTGCACATACCGTCAAACTCAAGGCATTGTCAATGGTCGTGAGCAATGTTCATACAGAAAATACAGAAGAAGTCAAATATCTCTCAAATTACACCATCTAGAAACAAATCATTTGGTACACATATAGAAAACATCTTTACCTAAAACATTATATTAAATTCATAAGGTTAGTGACGATGCTGTTCGATGTTGACGCATGAGCATAACCGATGTGTCCCTCGCAAACTGGTGTCCCTGGGAAACCGCAACAGCGGATTAACCATTAGGTTGAGTAGGTTAAAAGCCTAGGGGCCCAGAAGGGATGGAGCCCTGAGAGCATACAACACATTTAAATAGTTTAATAGCCCCCGTCAGTTAAGCTGGAAAGCACCCGACTAGAGTGGTTCAAGATTCTGCCGATAGATGTCACTAGCTTAACTGATAGGGTAAAATACATGTGAAGAGCGCGGCGGTGAAATTCCAGAAGAAAATTACAATATAGTTGTCTTTTTTATATCTGTATATATTACAAGGATAAGTATAAGAGTTTGATGCCTGTTGCCATATGACTATCTGTATATAATCAATCATTTTATTATTTTTCCAAGCAAGATATAGCATGTAAAATCATAGGCAGTCGGGGAAAGTACCTGACTACAGTGGTTCCAGATTCTGCCTACTAGATTAACTGTATGATTAACACTATTGAGTGTACTAAATCTCAGTTTGGGACCCGGGTGGTAATCTGGGACCTGGGTGGTAGTTAACCCATCACTACTTGTGCTTCGTGTTGTTCACGTAATACTAGTAACAACATTAGTAGCAGCAGCTGCAGTAATAGCAGGAGTAACATCAGTAACAACATTAGTACTCATTGTATTAGTAATAGCCATGGTGTATGACATTGTTGGTAGCCAATTGCTCATTATGAGCAGCTTGAAGTAGCATTGGCCATTGATAATGTGCCCTCACCAGATCCAGACTACTTGCTACCTAACTAGCTAACTTACTTATTAACAACTTAATTGGTCCTTACCACATATTCTTACCTCACTTATTACTTAATTAGTCCTTACCACATATTCTTACCTCATTTATTACTTAATTCGTCCGTACCACATATTCTTACCTCAGTTATTACTTAATTCATCCTTACTGCATATTCTTACCTCACTTATTAACCACTTACTTAGTCCTTACCACAGTCTTACCTCCCTTATTACTTAATTAGTCCTTACCACATATTCTTACCTCACTTATTACTTAATTAGTCCTTACCACATATTCTTACCTCACTTATTACTTAATTAGTCCTTACCACATATTCTTACCTCACTTATTACTTAATTAGTCCTTACCACATATTCTTACCTCACTTATTAACCACTTAATTAGTCCTTGCCACATATTCTTACCTCACTTATTAACCAGTCCTTACCTCATATTCTTACCTCACTTATTAACCACTTAATTAGTCCTTGCCACATATTCTTACCTCACTTATTAACCAGTCCTTACCTCATATTCTTACCTCACTTATTAACCACTTAATTAGTCCTTGCCACATATTCTTACCTCACTTATTAACCAGTCCTTACCTCATATTCTTACCTCACTTATTAACCACTTAATTAGTCCTTGCCACATATTCTTACCTCACTTATTAACCAGTCCTTACCTCATATTCTTACCTCACTTATTAACCACTTAATTAGTCCTTGCCACATATTCTTACCTCACTTATTAACCAGTCCTTAGCTCATATTCTTTATAAGAGGGTGAATGGGTATGCCTGGTCACTAATATGTTATAAGTTGAGCAGACCAACTCCAGGCGTGTTCACAGTCATGTGCATAATACATTATTCTGAAAACTGACTTAGTCTATTAGTAGCTAAGTTACCAGGAAGTACTAACACTAACTGGTTCTCAAGGCCTATAATTCAGTAAAGTAATTAGTGGCTGCACTGTGGAGCATAGGGAGGAAATAAGATGTCAACAATTTACTCTTCCTTTTTTTAAATTAATTAATTAATTAATTTTTTTAATTGTTTTTTTTTAGCAATTAAGGCATTTGCAATTAATTTGATTTTTCCATCCTAAAATATTAATTTATGAAAACTGCCATCAAGATATTAGAGTAGACATTCCGTATCAAAGACACA
Source organism: Branchipolynoe longqiensis (assembly GCA_030323885.1). Classification (NCBI taxonomy): domain Eukaryota; kingdom Metazoa; phylum Annelida; class Polychaeta; order Phyllodocida; family Polynoidae; genus Branchipolynoe; species Branchipolynoe longqiensis. The sequence continues at coordinate 11,352,500 of CM059191.1, forward strand.
ATAAAAACACACTACCAGACCAATGAGCTAACACATTATAATTCGCATGTCCTTATATCAAGTCTAAATAATGGCGCTTTTCGAAATTTCTCACAAAATAAAAATATAATACCACTCTAAAAAAATTTCACTAACCAAATACAAATGTGATTAGAAATATCACCACTCCAATTTTCTTGAAGTAAAAATAAACAACGACAAAATAAATCTAAAAAGATTAAAAAAATTGTTTAATTGCGCGTCCACCCACAATTATGAACCTGAGAAGGGATTGTTTATTTGAATGGCTAAAAGAGTGCTTATTTGAGTGGCTCCATCCCGCCCTATCTGACGTGATGCATTCTGCGCAGGCCCCGGTAATGCCTGCAGCCTGGGCCTACCAGCAGGACGACGAGGACGACCGGCTGACGCTGGCCGACGCCATGACGATAGACGCCCGGTCGACCCGGTCCTGTCGGCCGGCCAAGTCCCCGACGAACCTGCGCCCGCCCTGCTTCGTCCAGCTCCGGATACTAAGACCCAGAGACTGCTTCGTGAGTGCCACTCAAGTTGCATAATCCCATGTGTTCTGTATTCCGATTTTTCCGTTTTTATATACATGTATACATATATATATATTAGGTCGATCATTATGATCTACTATATATATATACATATGTATATTAGGTTGGTCACTATGATCTAGTTTATATATATATTACGTTGATCATTATGATCTTGGTTACTCTTGTTTTGAGTACCTTAAAATTGGAAATATTTTAAATGAAAATATGAAAAACAACTTCAGTGTTCATTCCAAAATGCTGGACATGATATATGACATGCAGCATTGGGGAATTCTATTAAACTGACTTCATATTCGTGCGAGGCAGCAATAACTGATTAATAACTGTACCGATCGGAAATGTAGGAGCAATTGTAGGAAGTGTAAGTAGCCTACATGCATTGGTTTAAGCAACATTCATGGTTTAATCGGATTATTCACCTTTCAGCAACATTCATATTTGTGACTTTGGAAAGGTGTGTGTGTGGGGGGGGGGGCATCTTGACCTTTTGTGAGGGGGTAAATGGGTATGGGTATATAGTGGTGTTCTCTGTGGCAGAGTGGTTAGAGTGTCTGACTTTTTTCTACATCGGACTCCTAATCTGAAGGTCAGTGGTTCGATTCCCCATGCCCCCACCTCTGCCACTTTGGATTTCCACTGCTGTGTATAACTTACAGCAACATCAAAGGCCGGTTGCTCTCATACCATGTCTATGTGGTGTGGGAGGTTAAAAATCCCTTGGGTCGGTAAAAGTGTAGGCTCGGGATTTCTATCGACAAATTGTCTAATGGTGAAAACAAGTCTATTCAGACTTATCCATGATAGGCAGTATAAATCTTCAATCAGGTAGTGTTGCCGCAATGAGGGGTGGGGGGCGGTGGCACCACCTACCACCTTAGTTGTGGATGCCTTCTCACACACATCACCACTTGTCGGATTTGAACCCAAAAGACCTCCCGTATGTCATGTTTCTCTAAGACATCATTGTTAATAATTGTAGGGATTAGAAATGATCGAATTTGACGATGACCAGGCATACGACATCACGTCAAGCACATCGGTAACTTTGGTAAGTGTTATTCGCGGACTATATGGTAACTGCAAACATCGTTCCTGACCCTATTATGTCTCGGTGATAACAGTAGAACATTTATTCACTTTTTATTAGTACATTAGTTGATTAAGCAGGGTAAATTTCAATAACGGACAAGTGGTCTTCCTCATTCTACTGTTCATTGCCCTCTCATAGTAATGTCTAATTCTAGTCTAGGTAGCGACAAGTATCCATTTTTAAATCCTTGGTTTGAGTCTGTCAGGGTTCCACTCCAAGGGATTGAATCCTACAACCTACCAAAACTGGAGGCAGGTGCTCAACTCATTCAGTCACCCCGTCTAGTTCTATTTACATACAGTCAGCTCTGGTTAATCCGACAATTTTGCTCACCAACACGATTTCAGGTGTAACAGATTTCCCCAATGTTAATCAATGCTAATCACTCTGGTTAATCTGACATTCGCTTTCGTACAAAGACACTGCTTTTTTTGTAACAAACATGCCTTTAGCATGCCTATAGCTCTTGTTAATCTGACACTTCAAATACATCAAATATCAATTAACAGTAATATCCCAGATTTAGACCTTTCAGTGGTTGTGCAGTCCAGTTTGTCGAAGTTTTTAAATATGAAATAATGTTAGTGTGAATGATTGATATGTATGTTTATCTGTAATAAATGTAAATATGTTACCTAGGTGTTATTATTTTAATGAACAATTGCATACACGGATTTTAAATTCATAAACATATCAAGAGAAAGTAATAAGAAATCCTGATACAGCCCTATAGCCGAACAAGTAAGCTCATTTCAGACTGTTACCATGCATAATTAGTTACGCTATTTGGCGGATATGTAACAGCATTAACGATGCAAATTATTTTGTTACCTTCTTTGATTAGGTCAGGGAAATTTCAAATGCAGACAATTGGGCTATCTGATTCCCCTGTCCCTTGTCCTCTCCTAATAAGTTCCAGGGAAGGTAGCGGCAAGTATTACCTTTGAAATCATTGGCTTTAGATCATTGTCCGGGTTTCGAACCCGCAACCCTCGAAATAGCGAATGGTAGACAGGAAGTGTGAACACTTATTTGTCGCCACTTAATTTTAACTAAAAATCATCATGAGTAGTAGGTGAGCCGAATAATAGAAATACAAAACCTCTCTAGCCGACCACTTCCACAGATAGACCACTCCTGTATATCGATCGCTTTATTTGGGTCCCAAATGATCGCCCATACAATACCATTGTAACGATTAAAAAAAACTCCCTAAACAGACCACCTCCCTAAATGGACCATTTAAAGTCGGTCCCATGGTGGATCGATTCAGAAAGGTAGACTGGTAGAAGAAAACTGTGCTCTAGTGTGTAATTACCTAACCACCTGTTCCTTAGGTCAGTAACGGATGCGAACTGATCATGCTGTCGAAAAAGTTCTTTGAGCGGCATGCAACACTCCTCTCCAAGCAGTACATCAGAGAGAAGGTAGGCACTGCAACCTCCGCTACCTACTGTAATGTATGTGTGTTTCAGTTGTGTTGTTGTCCGAACACCCCCAGTGTGGCGCAGGGTGATGTCACGACAGAACGTTCTAAATAAAGACAGTTGCAAACTAGATCTCACAGTGTCGACATCAGCATATATTACATGGTGTCAGATATGACATATATTACACCTACCTTCGAGTTGTGCACTTGTTGCAAACATGGCAATTGGTGTCATCTGCTGGCTAATACCAACCGATAGATGTTATCCATTCACAAAAATGAACTAGAAATATGACTCAGGAAAAAATTGAAAAAAATGGCGTAAACATATTGGAACTCTACTGATAGTGTTCGAAACCAATATTCAATATGTGGTACTTAGATGCATATTATCAATGAATATAATGAATACCATGAGTTTTTTAAAGCTCTATATTTCTATTCGGTGATACCACTAGTATCAATTTGGATATGAGCAAGTTGACAAAAGTTCCAGTTATTTAAGACAATAATTAAAAAATAAATGAGTACTGAAGTCATCATCACATTTGCGTTTGGAACAGCACTTATCTACCCTCATAGTTAATTTGCCCGTATTTACATGTCTGCCTATTAGCATGCATTGAACAAGTGTGTTGTAAACAAATGAGCTACAGAACCAGGAAGGAGATGAATTGTCACACATCAGGAATACATGTGTAAAATATTCCGATACTCAGCAAGGGGGGAATACAAATGTTCTATTACTGATCAGTGTATGTGACCAGGTGTAAATAGACATAGTTGTGCTGGCAGGTCTGGGTGTGATTGCACTCAGGGCTTAGCCCTTCTGCTGGGGTAGGGGTCACCACATTCAAAAGGTCAAGGTTGGTTGTGGGCATGGAGGCCACTGGTATCCATGGAGACCAGGAATGCTGGATTCCTGGATTCCTATTGGTAGAACCAGGAATGCTGGATTCCCATTGGGGGAAGGAGGTGGTATGATGCTCTACAATGAATACATGTAACTATATAAGCAATAAACCAGAGCGCTGGACTCTCTTCTATTATACTTTACTCTCTTCCTTTCTCTTTGTCTGTACTGTTTTCCTTATAGCCTACGTACACCGGCACAGATCCGAGCATTAGATTCTACACATGGTTTGAGTATCTTATAAAAATGAGAGGCATACCAAATTTAACTGTATGACAACCTACGAGCCCAAGGTAATTAGTATAATTTGTAACAGTAATCATTAACATAGATTTTGAATATATTTGTTTGACAGTTTGTTGTTGTTTTATGTCCTAGCAACATCTAAGGTCATATCAGGACAGGTACCGACTTGTGACAGTATATATGCACTTATGTGGCCTGGTCTCCCCAATGGGAGACCAGGTGACTGGACCATGACCTGATATTCTGCACAGTCACAGTATCCTCATGCTGTGCTAACCAGTCCTGTGTCCTATCCTATTAATGCCGAGTGCGAGGGTAGGTAGCAACAAGTATTCATTTTGTAAGTCATTGGCTTGACTCAGCTGTGATTAAAACTCCCAACCTTCCACACGAAAAGCCCACACTCTACCAATTCGGCTACCACATCCAGTCCCCTTATTCAACAGATTACTCATCTAAATATTTATACCAGTGCATGACGTCATTCGCGACTATTGCTATACACAGATAGTTTCAAGCCACTGCTATTTGTGATGTTGCTATGATGTCACAGCATTGGTTCTGTCACTCTGGCTAAAGTGCACGTTCCTTCGCTGCAGGTTCGCCCTTTCCCTCCAGAGGACACCCTGCAACACAACCTCCAGATCGAGGTCAACTGGGACCTCTTCAGGAAGGACACCATCGGAGACTTATTAGAATGCACGCGTCAGAGTCATGACTTGGTGACGCCCGCCACCAGATGACAATAATCACGTCACATCATACACTACTAAATAGTAAAGTCGCCCGGTATACCTCACTCAGAAACAAATGTATCCAGTATCAAAAGCTCTCCAAGCACACCTTTGCTTAGTTTTTTCAGTTCATGCAACCGAACATGTGGAGGAAGAGTGCTGGGGTTTGTAATGTATGAATGACATCATAGGTGGGATTCCCTCATCACATGACATAGACGGATTCCTCACATACAGGGGAGGGGGTTCAGGGGGAGCCACCAAGACTGCAGCCATGGAAAGCTCTCAATTCAACTTTCAAAGTATTAATCTACATGATTTAATCAATTATTCACACCAAAAGTAGCTGGTTAGTTTGCTTATTTTGACAGTTTTCTCTAGGTTTGTCTAGCAGCCCTATCAATGCTGCTGGACTAAATAAAACACAGCAGGAGCAACTGACCTCAGCATTCTCTCCCCATATATGCAGTTGCATAAACTGAAAACCTAGACAAAGGTGTGCTTCCAGAGCATTTGTCAGAGTACAGTTTCCGTCTCAGGGGCATATGAATATGCTTTACGCCGTGAATATGGCCTATGCTGCCGACACGGCGTAAAGCAACCACCAATCAATCAATCAAACCGTCTCAGGGGCATATATATAACAGGTCCATTTAAACTAAGTTTCTTACCAAAGATTGAACTACATGGTTCGTATGGGCCTTGGCCGATTTAAATTTCATTTCAGCTAATCTAAGGGTATTTAATTTGATAAAGTAATCATTGAAAAGTCTTAGATTTAATTTTGGTCCACTCAAATTTAGATTGAATTGAGCGGCTGCCCCAGTCCTTGGACCACTCATTGGCATACCTCTTCCCTCTCATACTTCCGATGGTTACAGGAGCTCACAAGCCCAGTCCATGTGTTTAATTTAGTTTAATGGAGTCAGCAACAACTTCATCAGATGCCATTATCAGTTACCATATAAAGACATGGCACAGTTCTAACAATAGTTCACTCTGACATGTCGGTTATATCCTGAGTAACCATGAAATGTATCAATGGCATTCAAATAATCTTGAATTTCTTATTTGTTATAGGTTTCCAGTATATCATGGTTAGGGGTACTTTTACAAGAGATCACTTAGATATTCTCTGCATTAATTACTGCATACTGCATCACCATATTGCAATGAAGTTATAGATTCTGAAAGACACCTATAATATTGTTTATTATGAATACAAATAAAAGGGCACCAGTAGGCACCTAAATACAATATATTTACCTCATTATATTCAGCATACAAAGGTATCTAATCACTAGAAGTATTAATATATCTATAGTATCTTAATTATGGTGTAATGTATGGCATTAGTAAATTAGTGTCTGTATCTACTAACTGACTCTAATACAATGTACAGGTGACAGGCATGTACAATGGCAGCGTTTCATATTAGAATGCTAGTGATCTATAAGGTGTACACTTAAAGAGCACCTATGTTTCTCTATGACGACAAGATCAGCCTTGTTATGTGTGATATATAGTGTATATTTGAGTCACAGGTTGGCAATCAGAGTCAAATGGCTTTTACAGATAGTAATTAGCACAATAATTACCACAAGTGGATTGGTGAGAGTATATAGTATAGTTATACGAATCTTACCTGGGTATAGATGATGGATAACTGTTGTTTTCCTGAGGTATAAGCCTCGGATAGGCGTGGGCTAGGGAGAAGGAAGCACATCCGGGTCCAGCAATCTTTACCTACTTATTCAGGATAAAAAAATTATCTTAATAGAATGGAACTGTAATGCTTTCTTGATACAAGAAAACGGAATAGACGTGGTAGGGTGTGGTGGGTGGGCCCTAGCCCACGTCTATCCGAGGCTTATACCTCGGGAAAACAACAGTTATCGATCATCTATACCCAGGCAAGATTCGTATAACTACTATTTTACCTCGGTACTAAGCCTCAGGCTAGCCTCAGGCTAGGGAGACTTTTACGTAATATCATTTTTATCCTCTCTTATTGTATTCCCCAAAAAAGGGGTGTAATTTGTCTTATTGTATTCCCTAATAATGGGATAATTTAAACTTCGTTCATAACATGTTAAACAGTATGAAATGAAAGTGAAAATTTTCGTTTCTCACCTATGTTGTTAATTGGTGAGCAACCGTCTGGCGAGGCGGCTTGACTTTTCTAGTCGTTTGTTGTAATGTTTTGCAAACGATCTAGCAGTCTTCCATCCTGCATGTGCTAGGATTCTTTTCACTGAAATCCCTAGCAGTCACGCTTTGGAGACCATGGCTCCTCGCGTTGAATGGGAAGCATAGCGTCCCGTATCGACTCCTGCCAACTTCAGGACTCTAATGGTCAATCGTGCGAGAGTGTCTCTCGAAATGCCCTTGTGTGGCTTAATAAAGCTCACCAACAGCTGTCGTGAATTTCGTAATTCCTTTGTCTTGGATATATAAGCCCTAATGTCTGACACTACACATAATTTTGGATCCTCCGAGAAGCTGGTAACGTTCACAGTGGACAAAGGATCTCCCGTGCGGTTTGACTTTAACAATTGTGTCAAGTCAAACGTAGCTTGTTCTCTATCTATCTCAAATCCATCTAGAGATAAGGCGACAATAGTTTGTCCTCTCTGGCCTGTCACTAGTAGTAATAGTACTGCTAACTTAAAACCTAACTGCTTAACATCTAAATGTTTGTTATGAGGCCATTGTTTAAACAATTTAAATACCACCGACACATCCCAAAAACGACTGTACTTCGGCTTTGGCGGATTGCGTTCATAGACTGATCTAAGGAGCCAATGAATTACTTGGTGTTTTCCCACTGTCTGACCAATCCTTGGTAGAATAATAGACAATGCACATCTAGCTGCATTAATTGCCCCATATCCTAGTCCTTCATCTTCTAGCATCCGTAAGAACCTAGCTACTTGGGATATTGTAGGTTTCATAGGTTTAACCTTCTTAATTAAGCAATGGATACCCCATTTCTTGAAATAGCATGCATAAAGTTTTACTGTTTCTTTCCTCCATGCATGCGAAATTAGTCTTTGTTGGGTAACCTTATCGAGGCCAAACTGTTCTAAATATTTATTTAGAAAAGGAATGCTAGCAGCGGTGTTGTCAACACATCTCCGTGACTGGCCAATGGACCTTGATGTGTCAGATTGCCGGAAGATCTTGGGAATCGTAGGCAGTCTTTGGCTGTCGACACTATGGCTGCTAGCCATGGCTGTGTGTCCCAGTCGAGCACAATCAGAATTGCCCGTGTTCGGTCCATTCTGATTTTCCTGGCCACTCGGCTGATAATGCTGAATGGTGGGAAAATATAATAACAATTATTTCCCCAAATCAGTGAAAACGCATCCACTCTCCAAGCTTTAGGCCCTGGATGCCAAGAAACATATTTTGGCAATTTACAATTATTCCTGGACGCAAATAAGTCTGGTCGACCCCATTTCTGACAAATGTGTTAAAAAATGTTTGTATTCAGTGACCATTCTAAATGATCATGGAATTGTCAACTTTTCATATCTGCTAACGTATTCTGACTACCTGGAATATGTGCTACTGTTAGCCATACGTCATTCTCTTGCGCCCATTCCCAAATTAGTCGTGCTATCTTGTTACATGGTTTTGACTTGGTCCCTCCCATGTTACGTATGTAGGCCATTGCCGTAGTATTGTCTGTTAGAATTCTAACATGACATATTGGTATGCGGATTAGACTACTTAATCCCAAATAAATGACTCTCAATTCTAAGACATTAGTATGATCAGAAATTTCGTCTTGTAGCCATCTACCTCCTGTAGGTATATCATCTCGATGAGCACTCCAACCCTCTAATGATGCCCATTATGGGATTGGGAGAAGTGTTAATATGTTTAAACCACCAGGCGATATCCTGTAATCCCTCTTCGGAAATAAACATTTTCCTCTCAAATTTGCCTTTAGTGCGTACCAATGCTAAATTCTTATCTATTTCTAGCGACTTAATATGGGCTTTCCCATATAGAATAGCTGGGGCATACGATATCATGATGCCGATAAGAACCGCGACCTGTCGTATCTTTGGCCTGGTTAACGTGAGCAAGTGGGTCGCTGTATCTAGAAACTTCTTGAGTTTCTGTTCCGTAAGTGAAACCGTCATTTGTTGTGTATTTAGCAAAAACCCCAAACATTTTAGTTTGGTAGTCGGGTGAAAAATCGACTTGTCTTGATGTAAATAGAAACCTAGTTTGGTGAATAACTCGCATAAGTCATTTACTGCATTTGTGCACACCTGAAATGACTGAGCCATAATAAATGAATCATCAATATAAGGAAACATAACATGTCCCTTCCTTGCCATAAGTGACAATACTGGGTTCAAGAGTTTTGTAAACAAACGAGGAGCACAAGCCAAACAATTAGGCATATATGTCAACTGAAAAAGTTCATTGTTCCACAGAAATCTTTAAAATTTTCTGTCTCCCGAAAAAATGGGGATGGTGTAATAAGCATCGCATAAGTCCACACTAGCCAACCAAGATCCTTGTGTAATCAAGTCTCTGGCGGTTTCCAAGGAAAACATTTTGAAATGTTTATATTCTACTATTGTATTCAACTTAGTTAAGTCCAAAATCATCCGAATCTCTCCATTAGGTTTCGGACGGGAAAATATGTTTGAAATAAATTCCCCGGGTGTATGGTCCACCCGTTCAATATTGCCTTTTCGTTGGAAAAGTGCCACCTGGTTTGCTAACGCCTCCTTTTCTGTTTCATTAAACCGATAAGGGAAAGGAATAAATTCCTGCTGTGGTAGCTGTGTAAACGGAATCCGTACACCTTGCACAATATCTAGAATGGTAACATCATTAGTAATCATTTGCCATTCATGTAAGCATGACTTTATGTTGCCAGCATAGAAACTGCTTACGTCTGTTTGTGTTTCCTGAGAAGCCACCATTGGTGCCGCCGCTGTCTGAGTTTACATGGCAACCTCTATTTGTTCCCTGGCCAGGGGAATGGCTTGCTTGGCGTGTAGTCCCGTCTGAACGGGCGGTTGTCTTCGTTCGATCCAAAGGACTGGCCATCTCCTCCCATAGGAGGGGCCTGACCCTCCTTCTCTGGCGGTCCGCCGGTTGCGAAAATCCGCCCTGGGTTTTCGGAAGCGGGAGGTGTTCTCTGGCTTCTTCTTAGCATCCATATGCCTTCCACTCTTGGAAGCCATCTTTACCTCCTTAAAGAGGTACTGCAGCTGCCCTCCGAACATTTTCGTTTTGTCGAGGGGCTTTCCCTTGATGGGCTTCGGGGCTAGGAATAATGTGTATTCCTTACGAGTCGTAACCAAGTGCCGTGTGTCCCTCCGCGGCAGCTGGCGCAGCTGCTTTACTCCGCTTCGTATCCATCGGTAGTCTGTAACCAACGAAAGAGGGTTACTATAAACCGGAATCAACTCAATGTGACAACAGAGTTTAACTCTGACAACAGTTTTTAGCAAACCAAATTGAGGATCTATGTGGTACTGGGTAACGTATTTACACCGTTCCAATACAGGCGTGATAAGCTAAGTGTATTGTCGTAGGTATCTGGTAACGAAACCAACCATTCGAGGGGTAGGACCAGTGTATCGGTCCTCCCACACTCTCTGTTCCGTACACTTCTCCCACCCGCAGCTTCTGCGCCAACAAGTTGGAGAAAATGCTAAGAAACTCGGAGGTACGCCTAAAAAAGTGTGGGGAGTCTATAAATTAAACCCAGGAAAATTCCAACGTGAATCCATAAAAGAAACCAAGGAAAAATCCAGACGAGATGTGGCTCCAGACCAAAGGAAAAAAGTTTGGTTTCGCTTTGTTCTATCGGTGTTTTGAAAAACATCGATAAAATAATTAGAAGCCAAAAGATGCCCAATGGCATCATACGACAATGTTATCACTATACTTACAGTTAGTACATAGTTGTAGATGAAAAATCACCGGAGCAACTCAACGAATGTCCTCCCGTCGTGAGTTGTTTATGCTAATTGCTGGACCCGGATGTGCTTCCTTCTCCCTAGCCTGAGGCTAGCCTGAGGCTTAGTACCGAGGTAATATATATATATATATTTGAATGTATATAAATATATATATATATGTGTGTGTTAAATATGTTTTTTATTGGACACCTAAATATTGTGGCAAACACAATCTCAACGGTTATATCTAATACAACGATCAGAGATCTGCCCCCTCCAAAAGAAATGGTCTTAGACTAGTACCCGTTGGTGTTATTTGTGAAAATACATCCAAACTGCAACTTCTACTGAATCACTAACAACTAAAATGCATATTACTCTAATACACGGTCATTTGTGTACCTGTGTACAGCCAAATATCACAGAAAGCTTTGCTTCCATCGTTGTGTGTAGGGCCTATATGTATATTAAGCTAATTAATGTACACCTGAAAATATATATTTATTTTGATAGTCATAACTGATATTCTCTCCTACAAGGTACTCCTCAGATTATAGATATACACAACACAAATAAACTGGTTATTATAACAATAAAGACTTTGATAGGATTATATAGCACCATTAAAATATTAGGCCATCAGATTTAATTCCATCGCATTTTCTTTGACCAAATACAATGTTAATTATATGGCAGAAATTATAGCTGTGTACCATAGGCCGTAATCGATTAACATGACCCGGGTGACTCGGGTCACCCGAGTCGTCAGAATTTCAAATCGAACACAGCGAGTGGAGTCGAGAAATACACGTGCCGTGTGCAAAACGATCCGACCCCAGTAACCCACCTCTTGGCTGGGGTTTTCTAGGAGCGATGACATCACATCTGTGCTGGTACCTGTAGTATAACAGCTACCGGTACAACTCCTACGTGTTGTTTTAATTTTTTTTTGTAATAACCCAGATTTTCAGCTTCTCCAATCATAAAATACTTTAAATCCTATTTTGCTGTACTTCTATTGGTTATTGAAAACAAATATTAAGTTTCAGATTAAGCCACCATTTTGTCCACTCCAAGCATATTCGTTTATTCAACCCGAGTCTGTAGGATGTGCGCATGCGCAAAAAAGTGGCTCGGGTGACCCGAGTTGATTAATCGATTACGCCCATAGGGGCTTGCAGTCAGGCTTGACAATGTCACCATTTGGCTTTCACCAAAAATTAGCGGCAGCGGCACAATGGTGTAGCAGAAGTGCGACGCGCAAAGCACAATGTTAGGTCTATGGGAATCGAACCCGGGATCTTCCAATGCTGCAGGCATCAAACTGACCCATTACCAGGTCGCCATGCTCTCCGAGAATGATCCAAAGAATGATCTTTCATGAGACAGTTGCTATGGTGACTGACATATTAATCCCTAGCTCTACCGGTTTTGGCTATTCCAATTGAAATTGTGTAGAACTATAATTTACACCCATTAGGAAACATTCTATTTCAAAGCACATAGGTATTTGTATTAATTGGATGTTCATAAAGGCATGGAGTTAATATATAGATGAATAAATAGCTAATTCTATGGTATTGCATATACATTGGGAGATGTGTGAAATACCAGTTGGATTTGAAGGCCAGCGGAGAAGTGTCATGGGCCCTTTACTTATTCTGGGGCCAGCCATTCTTGAAGATTTATACTGCCTCTCATGGATAAGTCTGAATAGACTTGTTTTCAATATTAGACAGTTGGTCGGTAGAAGAAAGCCCGAGCCTACACTTTTACCGACCCAAGGGACCCTCCAACACCACATAGACATGGTATGAGAGCTAGTGGTCTTTGATGATCCTGTAAGTTATACACAGCAGTGGAAATCCAAATTGGCAGAATTGATGGCATGAGAAATTGAACCACCAAACTTCAGATTAGGAGTCCGACCTAGAAAAAAGTCAGACACTCTAACCACTCCGCCACAGAGAATACCCCATGCCCCAGCCTTTAACTTTAACATGGTTAACACAGCATGGCTTTAGTTGGACTGCTATTGGCACTTCTCACTTTACTATGGTTTTGATCTGTACATGGACACGTGTACTGTTTTAACAGAATGGTGGTGATCCATTTGCTGTCGTATAGTCTTCTGCTTGTAAGCTTCCCAGTTGGTTTGGTTTTGTAGCTTCTGCTGCAAGCTCTCCACGGTCGGGTAGGGCTGGACCTTAAAAAGATCAACTTGATTATCAATAGCTTTCCACGGTTAAAACTTAGTCCATACGTTGCATTGTTAGGCAATTCAGGGCTCTCTATTGTACCGTCCACTAGATGGCGCCACCCTTGCGGCCACTTGGCACTGTGCTTTACCGATGTACCTTACTGATATAGTTGGTTGGTTGTTGGAGTTTTACATCCTGGCAACAGTCTAAGGTCATATCAGGATGGGTACCGACTTGTGACAGTGCACACTCATGGCAACTTTATAGTGCTGCTCCACTGGGAAATCAGACTGCTGACAACATGACCCAATATCTGACTCATCACATTATCCTGACACTGAGCTAACTAATCTTTGTCCTATCCTATTAATGCCAAGCATCAGGCTAGGACGTGAAAAGTATCAATTTTGTAAGTCACTGGTTTGACTCAACCAGGAATCGAACTCCCGACCTTCCTCAAGGGAAGCCTGCGCTCTACTGATTCGGCCACGGCGTTTGGTCTTTTACTGATATATCCTGCTTATAATATATATATCATGTGCATCTTTCCTTTGTGCTGGGCATGATTTTTGTATTGCCCGTCCCGATGCAACCTTATGGTGCTGTCACATTACGACGTTTCTCGCCAACACGCGTCGACGTGTGTCACTTTTTGGCGAATCGTCGGCAGACGTCAGGAAGCATTACACGCGCGTTAGGCGTGCGTTGGTATTCATTGATCTACGGCGACTGTCGGTGGCGCGCGTCAGGCAATCAGTGAAGTTTTGTGCTTGCACAAAACTTTCGACAACCGACAACATGGGACAACGCGTGGGTGCCAACATTATGGCGATGTCAGAAGCACGTCGACATCGCTGCAATAACGTTATGCGAACGATACGCACATGCCGCGCGCTTGTGAGGCTCGTTCCCACATGTTGCGCCAAACTGTTGCTTTTTTTGTCTGTCATTGTTTTACATCCTACCAACATCTAAGGTCATATCAGGACGGCGCACCAAACCTTTTTTTTTTTTTGCACAACGTCGGCTGCGCGCTACCAATACGTTGCGCTGACGCAGAAAAGCTTGACTTTTCTCAACGATTAAAAGTGATTTTGTGCATTGGCGGGACGCCGGCGAGATACATCGTAGTGTGACAGGGCTATCAGATTGTGCTAGTACACAAAACAAACAAAAACTTTGTATTGCCTAACCACTAAATATATCTCACCCTGCCTATCCCAGCCCACCTGTGTTTATACACCCCATGTTCTCAGCACATAAATGCCAAACAAATTTACATTAGAGTTGCATAGTCCGATAAAGCATCCAATATTTAAAACCAAAACAAGTATTTAGATTTACTTCTACATAGTTAACTCATATACTGAAATACTTATTAAGCATGTATTGCCACATAGAATCGAATACTGAGTCAATTTAATAGAAACTCTTACTCCAGAAGCCTATGGTGTCAGAGTTCGGGCATGCTTACCAAAATTAATTTGACATGTTTGCACTTCAAAGATCTCAAAAGTTAGCCATTTAAAATAAAATTACTTCAAATTAAAGTAAAGGAGATTATAGCAACCAATTCAATATATGTATCTCAGAAAAATGGCAGAAAATCCAAACCATCGGACTATGCAACTTTAAGGACTTAAATTGCATCACACCACTTTTTGAAAGATTATTTCTTGAGGTATCCCATTTACACTAACCTGGAAATATTCATTTTCCTCTTACTTCGTTCCACAAATCCGCCGCAAATGCTATTGTGGCTTTTTTTCTATCTAAAAGAACAAAACCTGTGAGATTGCTATAATCTAACGTCACCACTACTCCAGTCACAGCTCACCCTCACTCCCCAGCCTTTCAAGTTGCCCAACTCCCCACCCATATTGCCCTCAGAGCCTCCGCCCTCACCCTACACCCTACACCCTGCCACTATCCCCAAACCCCACCCCTACTCCACTCACAACTTACCACATTCACCCCCTTTCCTATCCTCAAAACACAACCTACTCGCCTCACTAACTTCTCCCTCACCTATTGCACCCGGTCACCTACCCTCAATCCCTACCCTCAATCCCTACCCCCACACCATCACAGCCTCCTCACCCACCACCTTTCCACTACCCCATCACATACTTCCGCCCCTCCTCCCATCACAGCCCTCTTTACCACTATCCCTTCCACTACCCCCAAACCCCACCCTCCTCCCCTCACGCCTCCCCCCACCCACCCCCACCCTATCACCTACCGCCATCCCTTCCCCACTACACCTCCCCCCATTCCCCACCCACCCCATCCATCACCTACCGCGATCACCATCCTCCTCCACCTTGCGCCCCTAACTACCATCTCCTCCCCTCACACTTCGACTGCGCCCCCACGCCTCCCCTCACACTTCCCCTCCCACCGAGCCTCCCCTCACACTACGCCTCCCCTACACCACCCCGACCCCGACCTCTCCCTACGACCTCCCCTCACACTGCCTCCCCTCACACTTCCCCACCCCGACCTCTCCCTACGCCCTCACACTTCCCCACCCCCGACCTCTCCCTACGCCTCCCCTCACACTTCCCCACTCTCCCTACGTCTCCCTTCTCACACACTTCCCACCACCCCTCTCCCTACGCCTCCCCTCACACTTCCCCACCCCACCTCTCCCTTACGCCTCCCCTCACACTTCCCCACCCCCGACCTCTCCCTACGCCACCCGTAACCCTCCCCCCACACATCTCCTACGCCTCCCCTCACCTCCCTGACCTCTCCCTCCCCTCCCCTCACACTTCCCCACCCCGACCTCTCCCTACGCCTCCCCTCACACTTCCCCACCCCGACCTCTCCCTACGCCTCCCCTCACACTTCCCCACCCCGACCTCCCCTACCCTCCCCTTCCCCACTCGCGCAACCCCCACCCCGACTCCCTCTACGCCTCCCCTCACACTTCCCCACCCCGTCCGTCTCCCTACCCTCCCCTCACACTTCCCCACCCTCTCCCTACGCCTCTTTCCCCACCCTGACTTGCCTCCCCTCACACTTCCCCACCCCGACCTCTCCCTATGCCTCCAATCCCCGCCTCTCCCCCTACGCTCCTCCTGATCCCCGACCGCCATACCCTACTCACCGTTGCTCTGAGCCGCCCCTTCATTTTATCTGTCAGATGCTGCAAGAAGAACCTTTTGGAAACGAGGACAGCCTCACATCCATCTGACACCAGCGACATGGGCATGGCCCTCTCCCGACTCGCAGGGAGGGCTGCGTCTGTGATTCCCTGCGGGTGCAGAAAATAGCAAACACTCTCTTAGCCACATTCGGGACTTACACTCTAAAGCCGTGTTTACACGGGAAATTGTGAAACGTTCTAGACAAAGCGATTTATATGAGGCGTTTTTGAGGCGCGTTTACACGGACAGAGTTTAAAAAGTGTTTTGGCGCCGGGAACAAGCAGCCTGTGGTGCGCATGTAGCCGGCGAGCACTGCTATGTGTTTAGTTTACACTCATCGATTCGACTCAGATGTAGCTGCTACGTTAATATCGCTTGGAATTTAAGGTTAATTTAATTAAATTTCATTATTTGAGGATGTAATTCTGTTAAATATGATCGCATTTAATAGATTTCGGCCTAATCGGGCCCTAACACTGCCGGGCACAAGCGACTAGTTACTGCTCCCCCTGTTGACGGCAAGCCCTACTATTTTATACTATCGTCGCCCGGGAACCAGCTGAATCGCTTCAAATAAACCACCTCCCGAGGTGGTATAGATGAGGCGTTTCATATGAAGCGATTCAGCCCTAAAACGGCACAGAACCGCGTCTACACGGCAAATGTGAGTCGATCTAGGCAAGTGGGTTCATATGAAACGTTTTAAATCGCCCGTGTAAACGGGGCTATAGTGCATCATTGCGCACGGACGAAGAAAACCGGAGAGCGGGATGGGAAAACACATGGCTTTATTTCCCAACAGTCACCAGCCCACGATCTACCAGCTAACGGTTGATACGCGGTGCTGGTTCAATTTATTTAACTGAAGAGAAAGGGAGCCCTGAAGAGACCGTCACCTTGCGAAGAGTAAACTAAGAAAAGGAAAAAAACGAGAAAAAATGTGGGGGGAAAAGAAAAAAAGAAAAAAAAGAGAGTAAAAGCAAGGGTGGGTGGAAAAAGGTAGAGGTGTGTGCTGGTTGGGAGCCGGAGGAGGAGTGACACTAGGGAGGACGGGAGGTAGCAAAAAAAAAGGGGTATGGCAAGGGGCGCAACATGCGTAGGCCCGAGACAATGTGGCGGCGCGAGGGAGGAGTCTGGGAGGGAGGGAGGGAGGGAGAGGGGGGGGTGAGGACTCTTCCCCGCCGTGAATCAAACGCAATGCGAGCATTACGACCGTGTGATCATCGGCAGGTATCTATCAGGGAGAGGCCATGCAGTGAACGGATGAGAGATGAGACGGGAGCCATGGTGAGGTGAACAAATGTAACAAGTATGGACGACATATGACCATACGTCAGAGTCCTTGACCTTATGGTCATGTGGCCCCGAGATGCCCTATAGGTGGAGTGTCCGTCGAGCCTGACGGGACCGGGGCAATGTCGATGATGAGAGAGTTTTGTTGGTGGTGGTTAACAACAGTTATTGATATCTGTTGTTGGTATCTGTTGTTGATATGGAAAGGAGGGAGGGTTGCTCTGCAGTCCTCCCCGCCCCACTTTGTATTAATAGCCGATTTCCACCACCAATAAAAACTTGTTATTGCCTAACCACCCAACATATCTCAAACTAAATGAGCGCCCCACTCATTCTCCACATTGCCAGCGGCTAGTTACATTGTTTGTTTGTTGGGGTTTTACATCATGGCAACATTGAAGGTCATATCAGGATGGGTGACAGTGTGACAGTGTGACAGTGCGACGACGTTATAGTGCTGCCCCACTGGGAGACCAGGCCTCTGGCACCATGACCTAATTTCCCACTCAGTCACATTATCCTGATACTGAGCTAACTAGTCCTTGCCCTATCCTAGTAATACTAAGCGCTAGGCCAGGCAGCGACATATATCAATTTTGTACGTCATTGCTTTCACTCGGCCTGGTTTCGAACTCCCCTATATAATGCCCTGCTGAATATGAAATTGTTAGACTTTCGCTAGAAAGCACAACATTAAATTCTATTTGACAGAAAACAACTAAAATGGATTTGTCGGTTTTTGGACCTGTAACCTTCAGATATATATATATATATAGGCAATAATCGCTGTCCTCATCATTTGTGGTGCGTGGTTTTCCTCAATATCTCGGCTGTGCTACAGCTACATCAGTGTGGAGCTGGCTACTCACAAAGGAATCCTTCGGGCCAAGAACCTGGATTTGCACGAAGACAGCCTTCTGTTTTGCCGGGGCTTCCTCCTCCACAGGCGGCAAGGCCCGCTCCAGCGGCGGGCCGTGACCCCCGAGCTTAAACTCACGATTCTCCTACAACACAGGCGGGTAAAATGTATCTCTATTAATAGCCGATTTCCACCACCAATCCGCTCTCTAGCAGCAGTGGCAAAATTAGTGTCGGTAGTGGATCACTGTGCACCATGAATCATGCAATCATTATCTGCATAATCCCAAATCTACAACTAAGTGTAACCACATGTCATACCCATTGTATTAATGTATCCTCACAAGTATGACAAGCAAACCAACGATATAGTCGAAAGGTAAATGGCTATCCTCCAGTCTCCATGTACAAAATAAGATCCCTATAATATTTGTAATCCCTGATAGCTACCTGTCGTTCTCTATATTGTTCATAGCATCTCATCATCTTATCCATAAGTAATTCATATATGCACCATTGCTGTTAAGGCCGGAAGACAGTTTTTTTGTTGTTGTTTTTTTTGTTCAAATTTTTATTCCAGTTGAATAACATCGTTTTTCAGCACTGAGGCGCTGGTCTTCCGGCCTTAACAATTATAGTGCATATGAACTATTTTTGGATGAGACGATGCGATGGTATGAACAATATAGAGAGTAGTAGGTTCAAATGAGGCATTACAAATATAGTGGGGATCTTATTTTGCACATGTAGACTGGAGAATAGCCATTTAACTTTAGACTATATCAGTGATTTGATGATCATACCTGTGAGGAGACATTAATATAATGGGCATGACTTGCTGATACAGCTAGTCATGGATTTTGGATTATGCAAATAATGGTTGCACGACTCATTTAAATTGTCTTGGGTCAACTATAGCTTTGTCAGTAGTATATGTTTTATTGATTTAGTCAGGTGTTTTAGGCTGGTGGGTATACTTTGGTAGTTGTTATTTCTTTTACTCTTTTTGCCAGGTGGGGATTTCAGAGAGGGAGATATGTAGAATCAATAATTCTAGATAATTGTTTTGGTTTCGAAAATATGATGCTTCATCGGACTATGCAGCTTTAAACTCTCATAGATAATATCATCCTTGGTAATACAATTGAAATAGTTATTACATTAGAGACTTTCTATTTCAGCCTAATTAAAGGCTCACATGAAGGTGAAGCAAAGTTGTGCGGTGAAATAGAAGCTTATTTGCCTTGAGCTGGTTAATTAACTAAGTACAAACTACACTAAGCTCACCCTTGTATGTTGTGGATGTTTCTCATCGAATAACCTGAAGACCAGGTCTTTGTGTTCATTTACTGGGTCAGGATCTGTGAATTGAAAATAGGTTACTTAAACTCGGTAAATCGATAGGCCTGTCATTAGTATTATCTCTTAATGTTATTTTGTATTAAAGTTAAACATTCCTTGATTAAACAAGGGAAATGTTAACTGTAGATAATAGGTCTACCTCATTCCACTGCTCCTTTCCTTATCCTACAGTCTCTCCAATCATGGTTGGTTAGTTGGTTGTTGGAGTTTTACATCCTGGCAACATCTAAGGTCATATCAGGACGGGTACCGACTTGTGACAGTGTGCACTCATGACGACTATATAGTGCTGCTCCACTGGGAAATCAGGCCACCAGTACCATGACCTGATATCACACTCAGTCACATTATCCTGACATTGAGCTAACCACTCCTTCCCCTATCCTATTAATGCCAAGCGCCAGGAAGTGACAAGTATCAATTTGATAAGTCATTGGTTTGAGTCGATCGGGAACCCAACTCCCGATCTCCCGCACGCGAAGCCCGCGCTCTACCGACTCGGCTCCAATCGTGGTTGTCAGGTGTCAGAGGTGTGCATCACACGGACACGCTCTGGTGGTTCAAGTCACACCTCACCTGACTCTGTCTCCTCCTCCTCCTCCTCCTCCTCCTCCCATGTGGTCCATTTGCCCTTGCCGGTGGTGCCCTGCGATTCGTAGTGGCCGTGTAGTGCCTTGTACAGCCGGTCTAACTTTGTTCTATCTGAAACAGTGCAAAACAAGGCAACTCACTCAGCAAATGCCGTAATAGTGTTGGTAGCGCATTGTATGTAGTGATAGACATTACACTGCCCTGTGACCTGCCTCGTCACCTGCGCGGTGACCTGTACCGTGACTTGCCCCGTGACCTGCCTGGTGACCTACCAGTCAGATCTCACTTTTATGCAATCTGGTTATTTGTGAAAATACATTAAAAGTATCAGGGTCTACTACTTAAGGACATTAAGGGAACTGAAATTGCAAAGATCTGTATAAGTCAAATCTAATGATATATTCGGCCTGGTTTATACAATGTTCGTACATTCCATGTTCCAATCTTTAGCACCTTTCCTCCAGTTTTCAGTTGCCTGACATCAGATGCATACCTTCCTATCATTCGTCAGAGTTCAATATACCGTACATTGTTGGAAGGGAAGGTCAATGGCAGCAGAGGGAGAGGGAGACCAAGAACATCATGGTTTACAAATATTTCACAGTGGACAGGCTTGAATTATTCAGTCTATCA
The DNA here is from genome assembly GCA_030323885.1 of Branchipolynoe longqiensis. Taxonomy (NCBI): domain Eukaryota; kingdom Metazoa; phylum Annelida; class Polychaeta; order Phyllodocida; family Polynoidae; genus Branchipolynoe; species Branchipolynoe longqiensis. The sequence goes on from CM059191.1 coordinate 11,373,507, forward strand.
GAACAGCACACCATCGGGACAAGTGGAGAACCATTGCATCCAACCCTCGACTAGAGGATGGAACTATTGATTGATTGAATGATAGATTTTGTGAGGTTCACTATTAAATGTTAAACAAGTTGTAGACTGAACAAGTTACCCCTATTTGTTTCTAACTGAAAACTGACTTGGTTTTCAATACACCTTTAGAAACTGAGCATTTATGAAACTTGATTCAAAGTATCTGCGTCTACCACTCAAAGACACAAAACTGCAAAGAGCTATTTTAGTCAATTATTATGATTCATTTTCTTCGGTTCTCTAACCAATAATAAACAAATTGTAGACTATGACACCTCACCCTTATTTGTTTCTATATGGAAACTGTCTTTGTTGTTCTATATCGTTCCTACCTGATACATCACATATTCATGTGAATTGCATATATTAAATAAAATCAAGTGACCGGATCTTTAACCAAATCAGCCCTAAAGAGATTTCATTTGTTGAGTCCCTGGAGTTCTGACAACATTGTTAGTCCTATATCACTGTAGTTGAATTGCATTTCTAGAAATATTTCCTGAAAATTTGTAGATCATATCAGAAATACAGTGCTATCCGATTGCGGGCGAATTCAGGCGCTTCCGGACTGTAAGCACGTAAAACTTGCGGGCGCATTTGGGCACTTCTGGCTTTAAAAGGGTTAATTAAACCCGGTGTTTCCCTCCCTGCGAACTCACCGGGCGCAAGGGCAATATCAGTAGAGCGCAGGCCTACCGTGCAAGAGATTGGGAGTTCAATTCCCGGTCAAGTCAAACCAATGACATACAAAACTAATACTTGTTGCTTCCTATCTTGGCGCTTAGCATCAATAGGATAAGTGGTTAGCTCAGTGTCAGGATAATGTGAATGAGTGGGATATCAGGTCATGGTGCTGGTGGCCTGATTTCCCAGTGGGGCAGCATTATAAAGTCACCATGAGTGTGCACTGTCACAAGTCAGTATCCGTCCTGAAATGACCTTAGATGTTGCCAGGGCATAAAATTCCAGCCACCAACCAACCTGTGAATTTGGGCGTGTCGATCATGAGGTCCCTGGGGACGGGCATCGAGGAGGGTTTGGTTTGTAACTGTGGCTTGGTGGAGGTGAGGGCCATGAGCACCCGACATGAGCCCGTCTTAAAGAAGTAGATCCACTCAGTCTCACTCGTATCCTTGCACATCACCGTCCCGCGCCTGCAACATGACGCATCACATGACCTACTTACTGGACAGCCGAGTACAATATAGGACACCATTTGTAGAGCTCTTTTCAAAAACGTGATAAGCGCCGATAACAAAAATGAGCTTGCAATGCCCATGCCAAGCTCGTGCTTTGGAAAAGAGCTCTTAATATATGTATTATATATATGAAGAGCTCTTTATATATATATATGAAGAGCTCTTTTCCAAAACACAAGCTACGAGCTTGGCATTGGCGTTGCAAGGTCATTTTTTTTTATCGGCGCTTATCCCGTTTTGGAAAAGAGCTCTTCATTTGTAGAATCAGGTCAGATTTAAAATAATTGTATTTACTGCTTCCTTTCCAAACATTTCAGGCCAACTAAATACTAAAATTATCCAAATGGTTGTCAGTCACATGGAGAGAGGCCCTATACTATTCCACTTGTGAGGCCTCTGACAAAGGCCTACGACAGTGTCATAACTATTATGCACTGATGCCCTAGGCTACCGACCCTATAGGAAAGAGGTTCACAGTGCCTCTGACGTCATATCCGCCAACAACCACTTCCTTGGCACCCACCTGAAGTAAGTGAAAAGGCAAATTTTCGGATTGTCCAGTGGTATGTTTTCGACGGGCCAGCCATTGAGGATGTCCAACGACCGCAGGAAGAGGATGTGGTCGGGCACCTTGTCCGTCTCGACGTGCATGAAGATGTCGACGAAGTCTTCTCGTCCCACTGTCAGCAGCTCAAGGCTGCCCTTACATGAAACTGTGGCACTGCGGTAGGAGCCGTACATCAACCCCAGCTCCTGGGGAAGTGAGTAAAGCAGTGTGATGTTCTCTGTGGCGGAGTATTTAGAGTGGCTGACTCTTTTCTAGGTCAGACTCCTAATCTGAAGGTCAGTGGTTCGATTCCCCATGCCATCACCTCTGCCAATTTGGATTTCCACTGCTGAGAATAACTTACAGTGTCATTATAAGCCAGTTGCTCTTATACCATGTCTATGTGGTGTGGGAGGTTAAAAATGCCTTGGGTCAGTAAAAGTGTCGGCTCGGGCTTCTAAGTTCTATTTACCAACTGTCTAATTGTGAAAACAAGACTATTCAGACTTATCTATGATAGGCAGTATAAATCTGTTTTTTAAAAACCTGCTTGATTACTTATCGAATCACTGACATTGTTCAGCTGTTCTATGCGTTGTATATTAAAGCTACATACTCCGATAAAAACTACACATTTAAAAAAGCAAAGAAATTGCCTTGATTTGAGCCTACATATCCAATTTAGATCTACCAATGCAGTTATTAAGCATTTGTTGCTACATAGAAGGACATATTAAGTCAATTTAATTTATTAGAACCTGTTATTTCTGAAACCTATGGAGTCAGAGTTTGATAAGCACACACAAATTAATTTGGCATGTCTACACTTCAAATATCTCCTAAGTCTCTTAATATCTTAAAGCAAAGTTACTTCAAATTAAATAATCGATTATAATTAGGTACTCCAAAGTGATTTTTTTCCCCAACAGGTCATTATTACAAGTTATATATCTGTACAGATCTTTTAAATCGGATCTCAATGATATAAAAAAATCATTTAGATCGATTGAATAGCTGCAAAGTTATGAGTGTTTAAAGATTGATTTTTTTACCCCGATTTGTACACATTTCCAAATTAACCAAATCTTGGTTTTTAGGGTCCCACCTGGAAGCTATTTTGCATATGATCGGCCCAATATTAAAGAATTTCATTCTCAATAGTACAAATAAGAAGCTCAATTTTTACAGACCATCACTGTTAGTATTCTTTCTGAAATGTCATGTCAAACTTGCTAAATTCCTTAATTTCCAGCAACCACCAATAATAAATTCAGTAAAATTAAGAAAAATAGCTTAACTCCCATTCTAATTGTCCTATCACTGCAATCTTTATACCAAAATAACCAGAATTAAAGGCTCTACATGATGACATAATGTTCTAACTGATCAGAGAAAGAAAGACAAAATTCACTTTTAGGCACCGCGAGCTGACAATAGTCACATTCTTGCAGCAGTCACTTCTCAGACCAACCTTGATGAGCATGATATAAATCTCAATCAAATATTGTTCTGCTTAGATAGAGGAAGACTTGAGCTTTCGCATGATATAATTTTCAGCATGATCCTGATCAATTTTCAAGGAGGATTGATGTCTTAATGTTTTCACTCCTTCAGTTTAATCAAATTTCCCACTTAAAAACAGCCATGCTTGATATCCTAATGAAGCCTAGTTTCTTCTCTGTCTTTCATTGGTGGTTATTTTTAGCTCAGGTCACTGTGCTCACCAAGGTATCAATTTTAGGGAAGGGAGTAGCTCAGACTGGATGAAAACAAACTCGGCGAGCATGCACAGAGCTGCCGATGGTACCCCCAAACAAGTTTCCATTGACTCTAATTTATTTCATAATGCTAACTAAAAATCAGATACCCTAAAAGACAAAAGAACAAGCTTTAATTTCATATAATTTTTATTTCAAACGAAGCAGAATTAGTGGAGATTGAAGTGTTTTAAAAAGGGTTAAAATATGTCAAATTTCGCGCTGCGGACACCATATACGCACACTTTGGAGTACCTATTATAATGATCAGAAAATAGCATACACTCAAAACCATCGGACTATGCAACTTTAATCAAATACTTACATTCTGGAAATATCAACTGAACTGCACTTAGAATGGGATACTTGGTTTAATGTTCCTGGATGGAATGAATGTTCTTTACGTACAGGGTCACACCTCAAATATCTCGTTATATGACGTCACACAGGGACGAGATAGGTGGAATTGCTTAGGGTATACGGCACATTCAAAAGGTTGCAAATTTATTATTAGTCAAAGCAGGCTGTGTTTTGGTACATTTCAATTAAGAGTTCCTTAATACCCCTGTCACACTACGATGTAACGAGCAAACGTAAGCCTGACATGATCACGTTTTGTCATTATGTTGACGTACGTTGGGTTACGTTATGATGACATCAGAATGACGTTAGACTGACGTCGAGCTACGTCACATTACATCATGTTACGTCGGCGCGCGTCAAAGTTTTGAACCTGTTCAAAACTTTCGATGTAACTAGAACGTAAAGGTTTACGTTTGCCGTATGTTCTGTACACGTTCGGCGAACGTCAATGATGTTAAACGGACGTTAGTCAAACGCTGGTCACTACGTTGCACTACATTGCATTACGTTGACCCACATTAAAGGTGGTGGGAACGTGCAGTCCGCGTAGTGAAAACATTGGGATAACGGATGCCTAACGGACGTCCAACGTACATTTACCGTTTTGCCACCATTTCATGACGTAAGTAACATAAGGTAACGTAAAGCAACGTAGTTCTGGCAATCGAATAACGTTAATAACGTCCCCTCAGCGTAATTACGTTGTCCTCTCTCCTTGAACGATGCTATCACTATGCTTTACCGACGTTACTCTCTCGTCAACTATGCTGCATCCACGTTCAATTTGTGCCAAAATTTGCATACTACGCCGAGAAGTTCAACGTTTTTCACGTTCTCCCTACGCTGACGTCGTTACATCGTAGTGTGACATGGCCTTTAGGGAACTCTTTTCACGCATTGCTACTGAGGAACACTAGTTTTATTTGATCTCTGCAGAGGAGGGATTCCCCATGTCCCACACCTGATTCCCTTCTATGGGCGTCCAATTTCGGGCTGGCTCCGATACAATGCAATACAGGTAACCTGGGGTCCTCATCTCAAACACCTTAAACCTAACCCTAACCTAGCGATAAGATTGCTTGTTCACGCGTTACCACTCAAGATTGCGCAAACATCGATAACAGCACTAACAGTTCCATGAGCGTTATGCTTGAATGAACACCAGTTCTAGAAATGCACTGCTGTTTCCTGCTGCCCCATGTCGATATGAATCAATGAATCAATTACGGCAGGGAGGTGGAAAGTAAGCTATTTTATAACTATTAATCAGATTTATTCTGTAACATATAGCTTGAAATATAATTATAACGTTAATATACTCGGAACACACCAAGTACCTTATCCCAATCGCCTCACATATATTAATTAAAGTAAGGCCTGCACCTATCGATAACCAATTAGATATCGATCTGTTCATAAGTGTGTAAAGATATAGCTCAAACTGGCAAGTCACAATGTTTAATGGGAGAATATCTGTATCCAATTCCACTAACAGAGTAACTTTTCATATTCACCACGTATATTACTACAAAATTACGCTAACCATGACAATGAAATATAAAATGTACACTCGGTTATCTCCCAATTCTGTTGGGTAAGGCACTGTTCTTTCTTTTCATTTTAACAAACTGTTGTGTCTTTTAAACTATATTATATATGTGAATGAATGTAGCATAATATGGCTGGAAGACCAGAGCTCCGGCTCTAAACGAAGTATTTACTGAATAGAAATGAATATTTACCCAAAACTATAAAACATTTAAATAGAGGAGTCATTCTGTTACAGTGGCGTAGGACTTGCTTTCCTAACGGCGGTTTCCTTTACTTATATAAAACATTCTTCATACTTATCGATTGTAAGGTTTGATTGAGATACTATTCAGTTAAATGATATGTCAGCCATCGTCGGTCATATTCGACCATAGTCGGTCTGGTGTGAGCACAGGTTCATACACAGTTATCCCACACACATTCACTCTCAGATATTGGACATGCAATGTGGCGTGCACACATAAGTAATCATTAAAGTCACCAACAAAAGAGTGTAAAAACTGGAAAACCTACCGTTTGTGCACACCCACCTACCGTATACGATCTAAAACTGCCCGTTTCGCGCACAAAAATCGCTAGCTGTGCGCTTCCCGCGCACACCTAGCGATTGCGATTCGCGACTAAAAACTCAGTTTTAGGGCTAAAACAGGCCAATTACGATTGTGATTCACGATTCGAAAAATGAATCGGCCCGTTTTCAGTTTTAAGCAGGTCGGGTCGAGTCGCAAGTTTTAGTGCGCGAATCGTATACGGTAGGTGTGTACCAGGCATAACGAGTCTGCGCACTCCTCTGTTACGTCAGCCTGTACCAGTAAGAGGGGCCAGCTACTCGAGGCTGCGTATTAAAGGCTGCCGTACTCATGGCGACAATTCCTCCCGACAGAGTCCCGTTGGACAGTTAGTAGATATGATTTTGGACACATGTCATCAGTTTACACGTCGTTCTTGCATCGTGAACCGGACGTGCTGGCCAAATCGGAATAGCACAGGCTTCCCATGCGGAAGGTCTGGAGTTCGATTCCCGGCCGAGTCAAACCAATGACTTATACAATTGATACTTGTCAGTACCTAACCTGGTGCTCGGCATTAATAGGATAGGACAAGGACTGGTTAGCACAGTATGGGATATTGGGTCATCGTTCCGGTGGCCTGGTCTCCCAGTGGGCCAGCATGTTAAAGTCGGCATGAGTGTGCACTGTCACAAGTCGGTACCCGTCCTGATATGACTCTAGATGTTGCCAGGACGTAAAACTCTAACAACCAACCAATGCTGGGATGTAAAAGAACAACAAACAAACATATCTTTCATCATGCTATATAGCGCAGTGGAATAACTTTACCAGACGAAGGGCTGGCATTGCCGGCCAGGGTGCAACACAGGTCGCACCTATCGACGTTTGATATCAAATTAGATAGAACTGCAAACGCCACCTTATAACTGAGGGTCTATGGAAGCTGGGCTGATGTTAGTGGGCATGGCTACCGAGTAAAGCTGAGATTCTTTACACATGGTATGCGGTATGCGGTATGCGAATGGGAGGATTCCTTCTACGCGGTAAGCGGCAAGCGTTTCCCCACCACCACCACTACCAGATGTTTCCACTTAACACCCCTGTGTGTGACCGTTCCGTAATGGTCAGTCGCCTCTCCTAGTGTTAAACTAATGGACACATGCGACTGAGGTTTCTATTCGCATACCACATGCCGCATGCCGCACCGATCGCTACAGGGACCGATCGAGTTGTTGCATTCGCATTCGCATTCGCATGCCGCGTGTAAGGAATGTAGCCCATAGGCTTCAAGGCATTTCGATTTTTTGTCGCATTCGCATACCGCATACCGCATACCGCGTGTAAGGAATCTCAGCTTAATGGTCGCCCGCGGTGTGAATTAGATTCACAGCTCACAGTAAAGTTGTCGACTCACCCCGAAGCTGTTGCCTTTGCCCAGGAAGGCGACGGTTTGAATGAATGATTCGCTGGTCTTGTCGTTCACCGAGATTTTAGAAACCACAGCTGAAATGTATGAACACCAAAACTTGAATTATATAATGATTATTGCATTATAAATATATAGTTTGTTTTTGTTTGTTGTTCTTTTACGTCCTAGCAACAGCTAAGGTCATATCAGGATGGGTACCAACTTGTGCATTTACATAAAATAAAATTGTGTGTACGTGCAAGCAATACCACGACACACGTTGGAAACCACGTGCGAAATGCTAAGTGCAATGAAATCCGTATAGTTGCTTTATTAAATTAATTAAATCCTTGTCTGTAAATACTAATTAAAACTGGGCGTGTTCGAAAACAATATCAGGACAGGCCTAGTCCTCCAGAATAGAGCTTCGTAAAATACTAGATTTTAATTATTTATCCATTGTGGCTCACATTTGAAATTTAAACTGAGCATGAGCAAATAATTTAAATAGTCCGTAACCAGGATACCCTATAGAGCATAAGCTGCTGATTCGGTCACCCGTACTTGTATTTATTGCAGGGTTGATACCCATTTTGGCATATCAAATTCCAGGACATTCCAGGACTTTCAGGACCTTCCAGTGCAAATTTCCAGGACGTTTTTAAGACGTTTATTAAATTAATTTGAATTATTCATAGTCGATAAATACATCAATACACACATATATGTAGATGTATGAAGAGTTCAGGCGCAACACCCAGTACACGCCAAACCGAATATTGAGATCAACATTGGAGTCAAACCCTCAAAAGAATAATTGTTGACATTCCTATTTTTTTTGTTCATCGCTCTATAACATTTTCATCACAACCAACATGGAATTAGTGAGAATTAAAATTACCTCCAGGTAAATTAAAAAAAAATTTCAGTCGATTTTTGGATTGGCGTTTCTGGGGGATTTGCACCTGAACTCTTCATATATATGGGTCAGGATCACGAAAAGAGGCCAATTGGGGGAAGTTGTCGGCGTCGATCATTGGATGTCGGCATCGATCCTCATAATTATAGTTTAGCATTGACAGAGGTATTGGAAAGTCCTTAAATTTATCCTGAATGTAGAGGTATAGAAAATACAACAACCTTATTTGTTTCTAGGATAATTTAATATAAAACAAAGAAATGCACTACACTTTAAGAATTGCGATGCCGACATCCTGGTAAAGTTGTCGGCGTCGATCATTGGATGCCGGCGTCGATCGTCATAATTATAGTTTAGCATTGACATGGGTGTTGCAAAGTCCTTACATTTATCCTGAATGTAAAGGTAGAGAAAATACAACAACCTTATTTGTTTCTAGGATAATTTAATATAAAACAAAGAAATGCACTACACTTTAAGAATTGGGATGCCGACATCTTAAATAAACCACCAATTGGCCCATTTTCGTGAGGCTGATTCATATACACCTATATCACGATACACATGCGGTGCACTAACCGTTGCCGGAGATGATGAAGTAGAAACACGCCGCCAGGTGGCCCTGCCTGATGATGACCCGTTTTTTCGTGTAGCTGCAAGTGGAATGAAGGATGGCAGTGAGACAAGCCGCTTTATACAACAGCACAGCCTCACTACGTCAATCGCACACCTTTTGCTGGCGGCATCATGTTACTGTCTGCTCTGTCTAAATAGACACGTTCTACGCAACCAACCTATACTGTGCAACTGGCTGCTGTGAAAGAACAAGATAGTTAGTTATGTGCCTTGAAACTTGCCCCGCAAGTGTTTCTGTAATGTGTAGTAGGCCTACACTGGGTTAATCTACCTCATGTGTTGCTTGGGCGTAAAACTCCAACCATAGCACATAGCACATCAGTTGCGAGATAGCGCATTTTGCTCTAGATGGGTACACCGAACATGTATAGGTATTTACGTCCAAGTTAGCCCTACACTATGCGACCCACTACAATGGTATTCAGCCATTTCTACCATATTATCAAAAGCAGTACGTGTGCAATTAGTGGCGTGAGACCCCAACAGGCTTAACATGCTTAAAGGACCAACATTTTACTTATTTACAATTATCCTGATTGAATAAGACTAGTCAAAATATCTATATCTTGAAACTACTTATTCCTCCTTAGCTGTTAAAGTGATCGGTCTTTCGAAACCATCTTGCGACGTTTAATATCATTAATGCCGCATGTAGGAGGATATTGGTACCCCGATGCAAAGTCAACTCTTTACTAACTCCTTAGCTATGTGGAGAAATGATTATCTAAGTGTTTTTTTTATACATGTAGGCCTGCTGCAGAACACAAAAAGCCCCAGTACACACTCTCCCCGCAACCTCCCTCCTTCCGGTGTGCATGTGCACCGGCAACCAGCTCAGTACTGCATCCGGTGATTGAAAATTACCAACCAACCATCTGTGTACTACATTCGGTGATTGAGAATTACCAACAAACCATCTGTGTACTACATTCGGTGATTGAGAATTACCAACCAACCATCTGTGTACTACATTCGGTGATTGAGAATTACCAACCAACCATCTGTGTACTACATTCGGTGATTGAGAATTACCAACCAACCATCTGTGTACTACATTCGGTGATTGAGAATTACCAACAAACCATCTCATCTGCACACTACAACCGGTGATTGAGAATTACCAACCTGGAGGAAGTGTGATTTCCAGTCACATTTAAATTGCCCCCTCCGACACAAGCCCTCTCTATTTCAAGTAAGTTGTGAATTAGGGCGTGCATGCAGGTTGGCCGTTAGGTGCGGCTTTCACTGTTTTAGGGAGAAAGTGAGATCATATTGACCAGGTTCCAATCGTCTCAGCAGGCATCGATCCCATAATTATGGTCCTAGTGAATCAATGCGATCGAATAATAGTGGTTGTGCCAGTTAGACGAACTATGTGTTCTCTAATATTCCAAATAACCCTTCATTTGCAAGAGCCCTGCTGGGAGTCTGAAGAGCTAATAATATAATGCTTGTGTATAAATTGAATATTTAAGATCAATTCTACTATCCAGGTAAATGTTTTGGTTTCGGAAATTTGATGTTTATAGGGGATTATGTCAACCCTAAATAAATATAAATGAGAATTATCATTCTACCTCGGTACTTAGCCTCCAGGGCCCGTATGCAGGAGTCAGTGTTAGCAGGGTTTGGTGTTACAGCCTGTTACCTTTTAGCTATCACCGATGTCGGGAACTGTGTCAAGTCGTATGCAGGAGTGCGTAACACTTTCATTTGTAACGTGAAGTTATTTATAGATTTGGGAATCCCTGGAGTTCGACATATGAAAACGCCGATGCGCGGGTTATTCGGTTCGAATTTAGGGTGTTAAATTGATCAAATTTCACTTATTGCGTATTTAATTCTGTCAAATATGATGCATTGAATAGATTTGGGCTAATAAATTGCCGGCTGGCAGTGCACTGTCCTTTCCATACTGTGAGATGAAGGTGCGTTGTGAGCGGCGGCGATTTGTTTACTTTACGTTCATCGATTTGAAAAAATAAATATTAATATCGCCACCGTTGCGGCGGCAGCGTTAAACTCGCTTAGATTTTAGGGTTAATTTAATAAAATTTCACTATTTGACTATGTAACTTTGTTAAATATGACAAGATTGAATAGATTTGATACCTTACACCGCTGTAAACTAGCTAAATTTCTGGTTTACCTTAACCTAGTTTAAGCTTCTGGTGTTAGGCCTATCACTGACTCGTGCATACCATTTTTCACCGCTAAACGGGAATTCCCTCCAAACACCGTTTTTCCACGCTAACACTGACTCCTGCATACGGCCCCTGGCTACTCTTAGCCCAGGGGGAAAGAAACACATCTAGGTCCTGGTAACATAGCTAGGAAGTTTAGCTAAGTGGGGAGATTAAGTCTTGGAACAATTGAGCACCAAAGATGCAAGGCATGAGGTACTATCGGGGTCTGGGGTATGTCCGCCGTCCAATAGCCAGATGATACAAAAATCAATGTGCTCTAGAGGCATCATTAAATAAAATAAGCTATTTGGGGGGGGGGGGGAAGAGGGGGGTATGTCCTCCCACTGGAAATTTGTTTAATCTAGAGGCTCTGAAATGCCATTTCCAGCCATTTCAGAGAGGTTACAGTTTGGGTTGGGTTTTCTTTTCGGGGACAGGAGGGGAGGAGGCAACTACTAACATTACCCCCCTTCCCCCCACTAGCTACATCCCTGGGTAATCTCCCCCTTCCCCCCACTAGCTACATCCCTGGGTAATCTCCCCTTCCCCCCACTAGCTACATCCCTGGGTAATCTCCCCCTTCCCCCCACTAGCTACATCCTTGGGTAATCTCCCCCTTCCCCCCACTAGCTACATCCCTGGGTAATCTCCCCCTTCCCCCCACTAGCTACATCCCTGGGTAATCTCCCCATTCCCCCCACTAGCTACATCCCTGGGTCATCTCCCCCTTCACCCCTCTAGCTACATCCCTGGGTAATCTCCCCCTTCCCCCCACTAGCTACATCCCTGGGTAATCTCCCCCTTCCCCCCACTAGCTACATCCCTGGGTAATCTCCCCCTTCCCCCCACTAGCTACATCCCTGGGTAATCTCCCCCTTCCCCCCACTAGCTACATCCCTGGGTAATCTCCCCCTTCCCCCCACTAGCTACATCCCTGGGTAATCTCCCCCTTCCCCCCACTAGCTACATCCCTGGGTAATCTCTCCCTTCCCCCCACTAGCTACATCCCTGGGTAATCGATCTATCAGGGATAATGGACAGGGTCTGTGAGAAGATCCAATAAGAGTGGGAGCCGACTGGACACACGTACTGTTCATACCAGCCGACCCGCACTAGCGCCTGCTTGATGTTGTTGGGGTACTCGCTGAAGGCTTTCACCGCCTGCTGCAAGTTGACGAGCACCAGCTTCAGCTCTTCCTCAGTGCGCTGTGCCGGGTACTTCTGTAGCACCGCCTTACTTTCCTCACTCAGCTGCACCTGCTCACAAGCCAATGTAGTGCACCTTCTGGCATTAATACTCACATAGTTAATTATATGTCATGTAAAGTGTGAAGATGGCCATGCAGGAGAGTTCTCACACACATTCCCATCATTCCCTCTCTTATTTAATCACTTAAAGTTGCATAGTCCGATGCTTTTGAGTTTCTGTCATTGCTTTAGATCAATATATTAGGTTGATTATGATAAGCTCTTCTTTGTCCATGATATTTTCAAAAGAAGATCACCAACAAAGAAGTTCTCAGAAAAATTTAAAATAAGAAAAGCTTGTTTGCCACTATACAGACAAAGAAACTTATTTATTTTGGCCACATCATTCATCAGAGTTCAATATACCGTACATTGTTGGAAGGGGAAGGTGAATGGCAGCAGAGGGAGAGGGGAGACCAAGAACATCATGGTTTACAAATATTTCACAGTGGACAGGCTTGAATTATTCACAGTCTATCAGAACAGCACACCATCGGGACAAGTGGATAACCACTGCATCCAACCCTCGACTAGAGGATGGAACTATTGATTGATTGATGATAAGCTACTTTACATTAGTTTGATTTTAAATGGCTAACTTAGGATATATTTGAACTGTAACCATGCCAAAGTAATTTTGGCATGCTTGTAAAATCTCTGACATAGCCTTCAGCAGTAACAGTTTAAACCAAATTAAATTGACTTAGTATTCCTCTTCATGCAGCTAGAGATGCTTAATAAGTGTCCAGTATCTAAGTTGGATATATAGAATCAAATCTCACTAAGTGTCCACGTGCGCAGAGTGCGCCCCATTGATACAAGTATGAAACTATTCTCTGCTCAAGTTTGTTTGTTGGAGTATTATGTCCTAGCAACATTTAAGGTACCGACTTGCGTACAGTGCACACTCATGGTGACTTCATAGTGTTGTCCTACTAGGAGACCAAGCTGGCGTCACCATGACATGCTTTCCCACTTAGTCACATTATCCTGACACTGAGTTAAGCAGTCTTTGCCCTATCCTAATAATGTTGAGCACCATGCTAGGAAGCGGCAAGTCTCAATTTTGTAAGTCATAGGTTTGACGCAACCAGGAATCGAACTCCCAACCTTCTGCATGGGAAGTCTGCGCTCTACCGATTCGGCCACCGCGTCCAGTTTTTTCCGCCCGACCTGTCCCATCTTTATTTCACCCTTGCTATGATACCAGACGGGATAGCCGAATGGGTTGAGCGTCCGTCTTCCGTTTTGGTAGATCATGGGATCTTAACCCGTGGGTTTGAACCCTCATCGAATCAAACCAGTGACTTAAAAATGTATACTTGTCGCTTCCTAGCCAGGCGCTTGGCATTATTGGATAGGGCACATACTGGTTTGTTCAGTGTCGGGATAATGTGACTGAGTGGAATATAAGGTCATGGTGCAGGCAGCCTGGTCTCCCAGTGGGGCAGCACTATAAACTTCCCTGAGTGTGCACTGTCACAAGTCAGTAGCCGTCCTTATATGACATTAGATGTTGCTAGGATGTAAAACTCCAACAATCAACCAACCCTTGCTACGACTAGATATAGAGGAATGTCACCCGGACACCGACCTGCCTGTTGGCCTTGAAGTTGTCGGCGTTGAAGGTGAGTCCGTCCGCGTAGAAGAGGGCTCGAGTCGCGTCCTCGTCCTCCTGGTAGTGGGCGAACGTGTCCAGAAACTGGGCCTCCATCCGCTCACCCGCCTGCCTGAAACCAGGGCACCAGAGGCCATGTACACACATGCACACACACGGACACACACACGCACATACTTAAGATGACAAGGCTACTATCAAATTGAGACTATTGCTGTTCAGCGATGAAAATAAGCCGCGATGCGGGTTATTCGTTATGGACAGGGTAAATAAAGCATCACCAAAAATGCTAAAAAAACTCACAAAAAGAACATATACATGCACACTCACACACACGCACGCGTCGCTGAACAGCCAAGTAGGGCCTCTGTAATTTAAAAATAACCTACGGTAAAAAAAGCAATCCGGGAGAGGGAGGGGGGGCGGTTATCGGGCCTGCTTTCTGTGTGGGGGGTCACGTGAGGGTCGGTCTTCGATTAGGTTAAAAAACTTAAAGCTCCCAAATTTACCTGGACCATGCCCCTATGCACCCTACCATGGAACAGCGAAATATAACCATCAAGTCTAACTGCCAACGTCTACTTACTTCCACTAGGTAACCAGGTAACCACTGTGTAGCTTTCTACCGCATCCTCATCATTTAAAATCTGCCATTGTGCGTTGGTCTGCGCGTTCTCCCTCACTCAATATCGCCATTTTCACTGGTTTAGTCTATATATTGACATGATTGATATAATAACTGCCAGTTTCTACTGCTGCACGGTCAGTGAATCTACGCTGACAAACGTATTTATTCTGAAGAATAATGATCCGACCCCGACCCCACTCCCCAAAGAGAAGTGTGCATACGATCACGATTGACTATCAGGACCAAGTCTTCAAGAAGTCAGTAGAATACGACATGTTGAACAAGTCTATCGGATCGACAAAATATCGCAAATCTTACAGGTGCATGTTCCTTACATGATCCACAAGGACCACTTCTGGAAATTACTCGGAGTGATCTCAAGACAAATGATAAGTGACAACTCAGTTTGATTCAGTTCAGCCCCCTCCCGTTAGGTGGCAGTGCCTCAATGGGATGCTTAGGAAGCGTTCGGTCATGGTGGAGCCACCTAGTGGGATAACTAGATTCCTGACATTCTTCGATTTCTAGATTTATCATTGCGCCTGCTAGTGTTGGTAAGCTGCAGTACTTGTTGATACACAATTATTCTCATACCTACAACTAGTACAGGACGATAGCCAGTTGCACCATGATCGATATCCAAGCACACAAGGAATGGCAATCAGCCTCAACTTGTTATCGATAGATGTTCATCTCGAATGATCTGACAGGGACTGCAGGCATATCAAGTCTGTTCTTCACATGGAAATGAGAGCAAACTAAATTAGAAAGGAATCATTTTACATATGTGTTAAGTACATGTATCGGGTAGGCAAAGTGATTTTAAATGGGTTGTGCCGAAGACTGAATGCCCATTTGAAATCACCTTGCCTACGCACGACGACTATGAATGCATTCTTATATCCAGGCAACAACATCTTCTTCAGCTCTTATTGCCAGTGTACTGAGTTATCTCATTAGTTGCTAATAGAACTATATTCTATTGGCGCAGTACCATTTTCTTGGGTCCACTTTAAATTTCCGAACAAAATAACTGAATGTAAACATACACATGAGAGGCACGGGGTGCATTTATAACTGAAGAGGCGAGTGAGGCCGGGTCAACTCACAACACGGCTTATATAAGTGGTTAGAGTGCTCGCAGGGAACCGACAGGAACGGAGCAAAGGCTCAGTATGCCCACAACACTCAATGGGGCCAGTACCGACAACACAATAATAATAATAATAATAATAATGTCAGAAATAATCAAATACAGGTACAATTCCGTCAACCTATATACATATAATTTCTGAGCAATTACATTCCTTATATAATATATATAATATATACATTGCATATATTATATATAGTATATATTACAGATATAAATATTATAGATATTACAGATATTATATAAAAGTTTGAAACCGAATGAAAATAATGGCTACAGGAGAGGAATGGTCACGTGGAACCGATATAAATGCAGAGTCAACGGTTCATAACGACTGGAGTTTCGTATTAGGATATACAAATCTATTAGTGTTTATGTTATTTATATCTACATAATAAATTACATAGTACACCTATATATATATAACATATATGCAATAGACTTCTTTTAGTATGTGATCTGTCCGCTTTATATACCACATTTCATATTCGCTAATACTGAACGAAAACATACTTCAGGAGACTAATATAGTTTTGACATCCCTGAACCGGAAATGAACCGATGTCACATGACACGAGTATCACGTGACAGTACCACGTGTGCACTAAATGTAGCTTACCGGCTGGTAGTGGTGGCACTGAGCAGATACAGGACGATGCGCACTGCATGTCGGAACCGCTCCAGGGCCTGTGGTGGATCAGATACCAATATGCATTAATCATAGCGGCGGGTTTATTCACATTGTCAATGTAGGAAACATGCCTTGTGATCTGTATTAATCATAGCGGCGGGTTTATTCACATTGTCAACATCGGAAACATGCCTTGTGATCTGTATTAATCATAGTGGCGGGTTTATTCACATTGTCAACATAGGAAACATGCCTTGTGATCTGTATTAATCATAGCGACGGTTTTATTCACATTGTCAAGATGACATGCCTTGTGATCTGTATTAATCATAGCGGCGGGTTTATTCACATTGTCAACATCGGAAACATGCCTTGTGATCTGTATTAATCATAGTGGCGGGTTTATTCACATTGTCAACATGACATGCCTTGTGATCTGTATTAATCATAGCAGTGGGTTTATTCACATTGTCAACATCGGAAACATGCCTTGTGATCTGTATTAATCATAGCGGCGGGTTTATTCACATTGTCAACATTGATAACATGCCTTGCATCATAGTTCTTGTCTTCTTGTCATACATTACAATGTATAACCAGGGTGTTGCTTTGTTGCTTTTTGAGACATTAATATGCTGCCTAGAAGGCAAATAGCATAAGGTGTTCAATGTTACCTGGGGGTCATCTATCCTTTTGAACATTCTCACGGTATTACATTGAATACAAGTGTTTTCACGTGCACTGACATCACCAGGTGAAATGCAGGAGCACAGGTAGGCGTGGGTAGATTGATTGCATCAGGGAGCCTAGATGATTAGGACGCTAGCCCCAGAATGGTAGAAGTGTGGGTTTGAATCCCACTTTGGTACAATGCTACCCCTTTGCAAACCGTCACCAAGACTACCTACACTACCATCCCCACCACCACCCCCAACACACCACCACCGAAGTCGAAATGAGTGCATACTGTCACAAGTCGGTACCCATCATGATATGCTAGACGTTAACACATGCAAAACCCCAACAAACATACAATAAAATATAATCATGCCTCTGGTGTTTTATTGCACATGTACACATCTATTTCATTACTCATATTGGAACTATATTATAATGACTTCGAACGTTACTAGTGCCATTCGGATGAGTATAGGAACCCGTTGGATCAAACTAATGCATGGACAGTAATGATTTCTGGGTCTGCAGTGTTCCTAATAATTGATTTCTACAATTCTTGCGAGGTGTCTGGCGGGCATTAGTGGCCAAACCACCGCTCTGACCAGCCTAAAGGACTTGTCACACTAGGACGTATTTCGTCAGCAGGGGGGAGGGCAAAGTTGGACATATATACAACGTATGCCTGACGTATTGCTAGCGTATGACAACATATGAGAGTGAATCATAGAAAGTATGGCCAAATGCAACACGCTCGCAAAACGCTCACGGAACGCTCACGAAACGCTCGCAGAATGCCGGTGAACGTTATATATGTTATTCGATCGCCAGAAGTATGCCTTATACATTAAATACGTCAAGACACTGTGGAGAAAAGCCAAGCGTATCTTAGACATGCCATAGACATACGTTATTTGTATGTTGTCACATGTTGTCAATATGTTGTCGAAACATGGACTGTATGTTTCTGGTAGCTCGACTTACGCCTAACATACTTCACCATATGTATAACATATGTCTAGCGTTTAAGGACATATATATAATGTATACAAAGCATATGCCTAATGTATACTAACATATACCCAACATATTGTCGTATGTTTAAGTTGTTTTACATGCACACACATTTTTTGGAGCCTTGGCATGTGACGCCGTATGACGCCGTATGACAACGTATACCAGCATATGCCTAATGTACCCATCCCGTATCTCGATGTACATCGATGTGTTGGCCCAAAATCACATACGTCCGCATATGCTAAGGCTATATGTTGTAGTGTGACAGGGCCTTAACAATGACTGCATCTTTCGTTGTGTGCCACCGGGCGCGGTGGCCTAATCGATAGAGCGTGGGCCTCGTATGTGGAAGGTCGGGAGTTCGGTTCCCGGTCGAGTAAAGCCAATGACTTAAAAATTTATACTTGTTACTTCCTAGCCTGGTGCTCGGCATTAATATGATAGGGCAAGGACTGATTGGCTCAGTGTCAGGATAATGTTACTGAGTGGGATATCGGGTCATGGTGCTGGTGGCCTGATTTCCCAGTGGGGCAGCACTATAAAGTTGCCAGGAGTACACACTGTCCCAAGTCGATACCCGTTCTGATATGACCTTAGATGTTGGCAGGACGTAAGAGTCCAACAGCCAACCAACCAATTGTTGTGTTCCCTCACCCTGGTCAGTCATCCATCAACCTGAGATTGAGAAGGTACAAAAAGCGCACGGCGCACGGTCCTATCTACAAACTACTCGGTCTATCTGATAATAAATGCAGTAGAAGCGCATGTTTCCTAGGGTCCTATGCAACAATTCTTAACACTATTTTTTATTTATGTAATTATCCTGTCTCTATTGTTATTATCACCTTTACTCCTGCAACCATATGATGATATGCGTCTTGTTGTTTCGGTTAGTGGAGGTTGGCGTGTGGCCTGGAGGGCTGGAGGTCTGCTCCTAAACAGCTTCCTTCCCTCCAGGTGGCGTGTTGGCTCCTGGTTATCAGGCCATTTCGCCTCAGATTTTGCTTTAATGAAATGTGCGGTAGGTCTTAGGCCAGCCAGCCAGAGTATTAGGCTCGATTCAGTCACTTTCTTGCCTTCCTTTCTTATGGAATCAAAATAATATGGAAATATGTATCCATTGCATCACGGTGAGAAATGGTGGGAGGGTATTTGGAAAATCGTAGCAATCATTATTTGGGAGGGAGGATTTTGTTGAGGCGATGGTTGTGTAGCAATATTTTGTCCGTGTGTAATGGTTTTATTTTAAAGTAAACAAAAAGGGGAAGAGTCAGGGGTACGTGAAGCATGAGAGGAAGTTTTAATACAGCATGTGAATTGTTTCCATGATTAATTTTAGATGCATAGAAGAGCGGTGAGGGGGGGCGTAGAAAAAAAACAAAAAACATTTTAATTAATATTTGTGATCTGATTTCTAATTGGAATTGTGCGAGTTTAGAAATGGAGTTTTTGTTTGGCAAAGTAAGTACAATGAAACCCTATTATAACGCGCCCCAATTTAACGCGAGTTCGAATAAAACACAATGATTCAATGAACCCAGAATTCTTTAATTTAAAAGGAATTCAGTGAACTGAACCCCGATTTAGCACAACCCATTTTTTTCCCGGCGCATTATATGGACCTGAACGATCGCATTATAACAGGGTCACACTGTATATGCTATGGGGAGAAGGGGTGTGGGTCGTCAGACCTAACGCGACATAGAAATAGAAGATCTTGAAAATGACTAGAAATTAATGTCTTACACAGGCTCCTAACAGGTGAGGGTATTAATGAATTCAGAGCTACTTTAGATTCGCAGGTTGCTATTTGTAGCATACAGTACAGAAGGGCTCCCAAACCCCGGTTTGCTGCCACGGCCCCACAGGCCTACCACCCACCTTCTGACTGCTGTCATCCTCTTCGTTCTCCGGTTCAGCCGCAATGTTCAGCACATTACTAAGGGCCTTGTCGATCACATCAATCCTACCGGGTTCTCCAACGAAGGCCGTGGCCTTCAGCTTCCACGTCTTCCCGATCCTGTACACCTTCTTTGACAAGACTGTCTTCTTGTCGCGCTTCACTCCATTCCGCGCCTTCTTCCAGAAGTCCTTGCTCAGCTTCTCCTTTGGGGGGATTGCTTGGCGGCGTGACTCAATATTAGTCGCGAAGCTCTTCGCAAGCCTCGCAAAGATCAGGAACCGCGTCACAGTGTTTGTGCGTTTGAGTGGCGGAAGCCGCTTAACCTCCTTCACATGCTCTTCGATCCTTGTTGACTCCCTGGACTTCATCCCGGTGAATAACTTGGGAAGTGAGGAGAAGGCTCGGCGCTGATGGTGGCCACTGAGGTTGCTCCAGTGGGATGACCCAGACAGGTTAGGGGTTCCCGAAGTGCTCAACGGGTGCTCAGGGGGTGCATGGATGGGTGGGAAGAGGTTCAAGCTGCTCGCTAGGTCGTGTGAGTACTTCCTAGAGCGACGGCGCATCGAGGTGGAGCCCGCCATGTTGGATTTTGTCACCTCACTATACTCGATAATGTCGGCACTGAAGCTCTGTGGTATCAAGGGCAAGTTATATATTGATGAACACTATCTTCAAGCGTTTAATTAATCAGGCAGTGTTGAGTTTTTACTATCTCTATGCATATATTTAGTCACAGTGATGAGTACTTATTATATCCATGCCTGTATTTAGTCACATGGTGATGATATTTCTCTATTTCCATGCATATATTTAGTCACAGTGATGAGTACTTATTATATCCATGCCTATATTTAGTCACATGGTGATGATCTTTTACTATTTCTATGCACATATTTAGTCACACAGTGGTGAGTACTTATTATATCCATACCTATATTTAGTCACACAGTGATGATCTTTTACTCTTTCCATGCCCATATTTAGTCATAGTGGTGAGTACTTATTATATCCATGCCCATATTGAGTCTCACAGTGATGAGTACTTATTATTTCCATGCCTATATTTAATCACACGGTCATGAGTTTACTATATCCAGGCACATATTTAGACACAGTAATGAGTTCTTACTATCTCCATGCGCATATACTAAATTTGGTGAGTGCCATAGTGCCACGCGACATTAATCCATTTCCGTCAGTTGCCATATCAACAAAATACACCAGTTATACAAACCAATACCATTTGCCAGTCATATCAACCTGCCCGCGTATCAGTTGATGCTTTATTTCATTCCATCTGTGCGTAAATTGAATCTAATTGAGAATATAATTAATACTATATGCTGCTATTAATTTGAGGTGTTCAAGGTTAACCTCTTGGCAGTCCTGAGTAATTAATTCTAACTACAATAATAATGCCTGTCTAGAAATGACAACTGCATCCAGACCGATGTTGTTCTGCCATAACAGATGTCCTGTTATTAGAGGGACAGTCAAATTAGACAAATACAGTTTGTATATTAAAAATAGTGTTCGCACATGGTAGAGGTTCGTTGTTGACAATGGTAGCTGGAGAGAGGTGTTTCTGTAATCAAATGTGTCTGGTTTGGAGACGACAAGACGCCAATCGTCATAATTGTCATGGAGATTTCACAGGCATATCCCACTTTGTGGTAATTAAAATGTGATCTCACACACACATCACACTCCACATGTTATGTGACGGCAGCCATCACCAAATAACAGCCAACTCTCGGCAATGTCTACAAACACACACCGGAATGGGGTGACCCGTTGGTCAAGGTCGTGGGTTCGATTCTCGCCGAGTCAACTGAAAGACTTACAAAATTGACACTTGTCGCTACCTTGCTTGGCGCTCGTCAGTTTCAAGGTTGGTGGCTTGATTGGCTCAGTGACAGGATAAAATGACTGAGTGGGGATATCAAGTCATGGTGCCAACAAGATGATATCCCAATGTGGAAACACTATAAAGCTGCTATGACTATGAGTGCGTGCTGTCATGAATTCAGAACCATTCTGATATGACATTCGATGTTACTGGGATGTAAAACCCCAATAAACAAATACACGCACAATTTCACCGCCTCTTCCTCTTCCTCTTACACGTGCCTACAAATCCTCCATGTGCCCATTGACAGCGGGATCCATGAGTTCCTTTGATCTGTGACTCTATTATTGGTGTGTGAGTTATGCTCAGTGCGCATCCACTGTCAGGACGAGTTGACTCCTTCAACAGGACACATCACGGTGCTGCACCTGTCCACGAATCTTAGTGACTGTCCAGTTTAAACACATCAATGGCAGTTCATAAAATACCGCACATATTGCTGGTTGGCGGAGACCACGTTTCCTCCCATTAAGCAGGAAAGGAGAACCAAGGATCCTGGAGGTGTGTCCTGGGTGGGGGTGAGGTGGCGTGGAGTTGGGGTGTGGTGGAGGTCTGAAGGTAGGTGGGGGGGGGGGGGAAGCTGTGTTACTACCTCCTTCTGAATCTTTGTTACTATCTCCTTCTGAAATCTGTTTGAAAAATGAAAAGATTCTCCGGAGCGAAAAGTAAAGCCACTACTACGCATGCGCTGAGGCCGAACGCTTCAAAGATGGATTGGCAGTTCCGGCTGGTCCCGGGGCCTGTCCTTTGGCTGCTGAACGCTGCACGCTGCGCATGCGCCTTAGGCCCCCTTGTGGCGACTAACTCCCCCCGAGAGGTGGAGGTTCGGACGTTCCGCATGAGCAACTCGCTGATATGGCAGTGACTGGCCGCTCCTCTTAAGGCCCTGTCACACTATGACGTTTCTCACCGGCGTGCCTGCAACGTGCAAAATATTTGCAAACCGTCGACACACGTCCAAATCTTCGGCGTTTTGGGAGAAAGTTTGACGGGGTACAGCGTGTTAGTAGCATTCTATGAGTGCGGCGGCCAACGGGGTTCGACGTGCGGTGGAACAAAGTGTCAACGTCCCGCCAGCGGGTTCCCAGCATGCCATCAGCGCGTTATCGGCGTGTTGTCGGTGCGCCGCCGGTGTGCCGACGGCGTGGGGGTAGCACGTCATTAAACGTTCGCAGAACGCTGGGTAACGTTAGGCGCACGGCAGACGTGCCAG
This sequence comes from Branchipolynoe longqiensis, assembly GCA_030323885.1. NCBI lineage: Eukaryota > Metazoa > Annelida > Polychaeta > Phyllodocida > Polynoidae > Branchipolynoe > Branchipolynoe longqiensis. The sequence goes on from CM059191.1 coordinate 11,396,640, forward strand.
CAACACGTCAAGATGCGCCAGCAACACATCCAACGCGTCGAGAAATACGGGAGCAACGCCAATAGCGCACCCACTACCCGTCGATGGGACGTTACCAACACGCCGCCAGAACGGTTGCATTTTGGTGAAAAAAATGCCAACGTTAACCGACGTTGATCAACGTTATGCCAGCGTTCTGCCGGCGCGCCGCCAACGGGTATCGACGTGTTGGTAACGCGTCCGTAACGCCCCCTCCAACCCATCGGGGCATGTCGGGGCGCATCGAAAGTTTTGTGCAAGCACAAAACGATCGGCGCGACCCGACGCGCGCCGACAGGCGCCAACGTGTCGATTCACACGTTGCTATCCCTCAATGTGTACCGACATGCCGGTAATGCGCCGGTAACGTGCCGGTAACGTGTCCCGACGTGGACCGACGTTTCGACCAAAAAGGCAACACGTCGACGCGCGTTGGTGGGAAACGTCGTAGTGTGACAGGGCCTTTACCCCTGTCCACACCCACATGCACGCACCCCCAACCCCACCGCACCACCACACCCACACACTCCCTCTCACTGCTCAGTGCCTCCCGCCCCGTGACTGGAGCCAACCACAAAACCACATCTCATCACATGACTGCCAATTCTGGATGCCGTCCAACAAGTCATGTCCGCGTGCCTCCCTCCGGCTCGCCTCCCACGGCCAGCTCAACCTGCTCAGCCCCAGTTAATTGTGCCCCCTACCGGAGAATGTGGTCTTGTGGTGAGTCTGCTGTGGAATGTAGGCTAATGAGTGTGATACACTGCACAAGTGTTGTTGTAAATATAGGGCTATTTCTATTTGACCCGGAGAAATTAGTGCCATATAATTATAAAGTCAGCACAACAGTATTCGCGAGTCCGTCTCCCGTTTTCGTAGATCGTGGGATTCGAATCCATGGGTTCGAAACCTGGTCGAATCAAACCAATGACTCAAAAATTGATACTGTGACTAAGTGTGATATCAGGTCATGGTGCTGGCGGCCTGGTCTCCCAGTGGGGCAGCACTATATAGTCACCATGAGTGCGCACTGTCATAAGTCGGCACCCGTCCTGATATTGACCTTAGATATTGCCAGGCCATAAAATTCCAACAACCAACCGTGTTTGTTGGGGATTCACCTCCTAGCAACATATAATGTGATATGAGGACAGGCACCACACTCATGGCGACTTTATCGTGCTGCTCAACTGGATCTTCGAACCGCCAGCACCATGAGCCAATATCCAACTCAGTCACCAATATCCTAATAGTATACTGAGCAAACCTGTCCTTGCCCTATGCTATTAATGTTGAGCACCAGGTTAGGTAGTGACAAGTGTCAATTTTGTAAGTCATGGGTGTGATTCGCCTGGAGTTTAAATATTCATCCCACACGGGAAGCCACCCAGCGCTCTTACCAATGTTACCACAAAGTAGTTCCATACCAAGTAGGAAAATGAGCCGCCAAAAGAATAAATCAGGTTGTATCTGTAGGCATCTTGATAGTGCTCAACAATATACGAATTAGCCCTCATAATAGTTCTCATAGGTGGGCGGAGGGATTTCAAAGGCAACTCAGCTGTTAACTTCGATCCATTTGAAATCACTCCGCCCACTCACTCAGCATATTATAAATACCTACATATATGTCAACTCCAGTCTGTTGCTTTTAAATATGTCATACTCATATAATGTGGATATACTGCCTTATATTATGTGTTCGTAGCAACGAATTTGATTATACATTGGTGGCATTAGAAAGCAATTTCATTAGACGACGCTTAAGCCCATCAAAAATTGCTTATAGTTATGAGGGGTGCGTGTGGGGTGTGGGATGTGGGAGAGGGGGTGATGTGTGGGAGTGAAGTTCGTCCTGATGATACGAGGATACTATCTATACTTTCATGATATTCATAGTGCAACGTTGATTGAATCCATGACCCACATTTAATCCAATATTGAAATAGTGGTAGAGGGGAAGAGAGAGAGAGGAAAAGAGAGGGAGTGATATTCCCACAGAGAGGATCCAGAGAAAGACAGGAAGGAGAGCTCTATAGAGGTTGAGAAGGGGGACTGGGTACAGAATGGATGCTTCGAAAAGGAATGTGTGGAAAAGTGAAAGAAAGAGGAATGTGACACGACAGCGAGAGGTCACCATGACTACACACTAGTGATCAGTCCCACAATGCATCGACGTGTGTCCAGGACTATTATGATTGTTCAGATAAATAAACACTTGTTCTGCTTCATACATGAAAGCAGATAAGCATGTGACAGAACATTGGAATATTTTGTTCACGTAAATGGGCACAAACATTACCAATACATATTTTATTAATCACAAGTAGCTTGACCTAATATGACTCTTCAAAATTAGTATATTTTCAAACTATCGATTCTATGTGCATTGATTATTTAAGGCCTAATCAAGGTTGAGGGTTTGTGTGGTTAAGTTGTTAGAGACATTCAATGTGATATATGCGTAATAGACGTATAGGTGTGTGGCTAATATATGTTAACGAGATGCAGACTTTGAGACAAAGGAATATGCTAATGAGATAACGTCATGGAAAGTTTAGGCGGTGGGTCAAGCGAGCCCTAGGCCGTGAATAAACCATTCAGTATGCAGAAGTCAAAGTGTTCAGACGTCGTACTTTCACATTCAACACAAATGACGGGACAGTATTGACAAATTGGTTAGAGCGCTGGCTGGCCTCCCATGTGGGTGGTACTGGGTTAGAAACCCGGCCGAGTCAAACCAACAACTTACAAAATTGATACATGTTGATACCTAGCCTGATAGTGACACTCGGCATTACGGGGATAAGGCAAGGACTGATTTACTGAATATCAGGATAATGTAACTTCATGGGATACAGGGTCATGGTGTTAGTGGCACGGTCTCCCAGTTGGGCAGCACTATAAATTCATCACAAGTGCACATTGTCACAAGTAGATACGCGTCAACAACAAACACATTTAAATTCCAATAGCAATCTGTGGAGCATTGTAGACCTTGGATAGTAGATTTGGCTCGGTAGTAGAATTGGGACAAAATGGAAAGCTTGTTTTATTTAATGACGCCTCTAGAGCATATTTATTTTTATCGTCGGCTATTGGATGTTAAACATATGGTCATTCTGATATATTTCTTTGGAGGAAACCCACTGCTGCCAATAATATAGGTGGAACTGAGACATGCTTAGAATCATAGATCACTGACGATATAGAAGAGTGTCATAACTAAGCAATCAAATCACTGCAGTCGAATGGTATCTCAATGCTGCAGGACTATGAATCTATCGGCTAGGGTTGACCATTACGAGAATTAACTGGTGTCCCTTATACTAAGTTTTAGGACCTCAGACGCTGCGACAACTTAAAGCCTCGTTTTCGCGACGCCTGCTACAGGCTTCCTTCCGGTTGTCTGTGGCTGTGTCGGGACGCTGTGGGGTTGCTATTAGTGACGATGGTAGGATACCCACACCACATGCAGTCTGCAGGGTGACTCAAAACTGCGTCTGAATCTTTCATGAACATGAAAAGTCTATCGCTTAATCAGATCTGTTATGATCATGGCGTGCTGGCTGCTCAGTGTTGCCTCGTCTATACCATCTAGTTCTATTATGCTTAAAGTCTCCCGTGTTGGTAGATCGTGGGTTCGAACCCTGGTCGAGTCAAACCAATGACTTAAAAATTGATACTTGTCGCTTCCTAGCCTGGTGCACGGCATTATTAGGATAGGACAAGGACTGGTTGGCTCAGTGTCAGGATAATGTGACTGAGTGGGATATCAGGTCATGGTGCTGGCAACCTGGTCTTCCAGTGGGGCAGCACTATAAAGTCGCCATGAGTGCGCACTGTCACAAGTCGGTACCCATCCTGAGATGACCTTAGATGTTGCTAAGACATAAAACAACAATAAACAAACAATTATGCTTAAACCAGACGAGATAGCCGAATGAGTTGTTTTATTCTGAAATACACATACATTTCAGCTTCTTCTGACCAAATTAGTAATAGTTTTAACTCCATGTGTTGTGTGTGCTACATTCTTAAAAGAAATCTTAAGGGAAATTTCAATTGTGGACAATTAGGCCTCCCTCATTTCACTTATCTTTGTTCTATCCTAGTAATGCCGAGCACCTAGATAAAAGATACAGGAGTGAAAAACCAGCCCTATATAAAAGCTGGTGAAAAATGGGGAAATGAAATGAGAACCTAATTCCACAATCAAAGAAGCAAAATATATTCTTCACCTACCTGGTTGTATTTACCCTTACCTTTTGAGTTGCTTAGTCAACTATATGAATAATCAAACACTCTCCAACACGCTCGGGGTGGAAAAATGGTGGCTTAATCCAAAACTCTTTGTTGTTGTTGGAATAACCGATATAACTACAGCAAAATAGGATTTAAAGTATTTTATGATTGCATAGTTTAGCTATATTTCCATTTCATTATTACAACATAAAAACGCATTAAAAAAACATGTAGGACTTGTAGTGGTAGCTGTTATTCTACAGGTACCAGCACAAAAATGTGATGTCATCGCTCCTGGCCAACCCCAGCCAAGAGGTGAGTTACTGGGGTCGGGCCTTTTTACACACGGCACGTGTATCTTTCGACTCCACTCACGTTGTTGTGAAACCATGGTAGATTATGTATATTAAGTGAAGTGATAATTAATATCAGATTGTTCTAAGGTTCTACATCAAATATAACCACTGGAGATAAGAACTCTGGAAAATTATTACTGTATTGGTTGGCCCCCCACCCCCTTACCCAGATGGGGGGCGGGGGGTGCTGGTGGGACTGGTGGGGGTCCACCCACTCCCACCCTGCCTCCCCCCACCACTGACTGGAGGAGTTCAACCAATGAAATGCCATGTTACTGTCTCTGACTGAGGAGACTCCTAGCAACTGTGTACCTGTATTTTGAATGTGTTCCATCTGAATAAAAGAGCTGGGTATGGGGTGTGGCAGGGAGATGACCTGGAGACAGCACAGCAGGAGGGGCCAGCCACCCCTCCCTACTAGACTTTACCACACTTAATTTCTGTTGGGTTACTATTTCTTGGAACTGATATAGTAAGCAGATATAGTAAGCAGATATAGTAAGCGGATCATCGCTTGAGTAATATCATACATTAGTGCTTTCCAGCCTCCACAGACAGAAGTTAGGGTTCTATTTCCTATAAAGATTCTAGCATGTAAAATACCGCTAGTTAACACTGTGACGCACCCTGTGTAGTAATGCTAGATAGTATCTGTAATCACGATCTGCGTGTATCCAAAGGAAAAGCTAGGTAGGCCTAATTAAAAGGGCCATTATAAACTAATTAAGTCATTAACAGTTGATTTCCACACTCCACGACATTGCGCACCTTGTGATTTGTATTTCTTTTGGCACTGGTTCGCAACAAAGTCCCCTATCACTAATATTGCATTTTAATATTACCACATCGCCAAGTATGACCCCAATATTACTTGAAAGCCAATCAGAAATGATTGTGGAGGATTGGCGTCTACTTCTCCTAGGGATATTGGAATAAGGAGATGCTTCAAAGTTCAAGCCCCCGGCCCATTCCCAGGTTTATTCTGCCTAAGAATAGAAGCGGTCTAAAAGCCCTGTCACACTACGACGTAATGACGTCAACGTAGGGAGAACGTGAAGAACGTTGAACTTCTCGGCGTAGTATGCAAATTTGGGCATAAGTTGAACGTGGATGCAGCGTAGTGGACGAGATCGTAACGTCGGTAAAGCGTAGTGATACCGTCATTCAACGAGAGAGGTCAACTTCATTACGTTCACGGAACGTTATGAACGTTATTCCATCGCCAGAACTACGTTACCTGATGGCGAAACGTTGAACGTATGTTCTCCTGACGTTCTCCTGACATTATCCTGATGTTATCCTGACGTTATCCTGACGTTATCCTGACGTTCCCATTACGCCGCGTGGATGTTTCCACTGGGTTTAATGTGGGTCAACGTAGTGCAACGTAGTTGAACGTAGTGACTAACGTTTTAATAACGTCCGTTTAACGTCATTGACGTTCATTGAACGTGAACAGAACGTACGGCGAACGTAAACCCTTACGTTCAAGCTACGTCGAAAGTTGTGAACATGTCCAAAACCTTGACGTAACTCGACGTACCACGACGTAATGTGACATAACTCGACGTCATTCTAACGTCATTCTGACGTCATCATGACGTAACCCAACGTACGTCAACGTAATGACGAAAAATTACCACGTTAGGCTCACGTTGGCCCGTTACGTCGTAGTGTGACAGGGGTATAAGGCTGACCAAGTGCCGCTGTGGCCCAATCGAGTAGAGAGCGAGCTTCCCATATGGATTGGGTGATTGTTGGAGTTTTACGTCCTTGCAACATTTAAAGTCATATCAGGATGGGTACTGACATGTGACAATGCACAGTCATGGTGAGTTTTCAGTGCTGCCCCAGAGGGAAATCAGGCCGCTGGCACCATGACCCAATATCCCACTCAGTCACATTATTCTGACACTGAGCTAACCAGTCCTTGCTGTATCCTATTAATGCCGAACACCAGGCTAGGAAGCAGCAAGTATCAATTTTAAAGACATTGGTTTGACTCGACCGGGAACCGAACTCCCGACCTTCCGCACGGGAGGCCCGCGCTCTACCGATTAGGCCACTGCGCCTGGTTCCCATCTGGAAGGTTACGATTATGAATTCCTGCTGAGTCAAACCACTAACTTACAAAATTTATATTTGTCACTTCCTGGCCCGGCACTCAGCATTACTAGGATAGGGAAAGGACTAGTTATTTTAGTAGCAGGATAATGTGACAGAGTGGGAAGTTGTGTCATATATATATAAATATATATAATAATATCTATAATAATATATATAATATATATATAATATATATAATATGTATACTATATATAATATAAATAATACATATAATATATTATATATATATATAAAATAATATATATATATGCATGTATGGGTGTAATTCTTGCAAGCAACACTCTCAATGTTCCTATAGCAGACCCTTTTTCTCACTGCCATCATCCTTGTGAAACCAGGGTTCACATGTGGTCTCTCGGAATAGGTACGTTTGCTGGACGCGCCTGTGGTGGAGACAACCACACCCGTGGGCACAAACACTTTGTATCTTATCAATAAGGATGCGCTCGCCTTTCTTGACGTTGTTGATGCGGTCGACCAAATGACTACAGTGCTCTCCCTCTTTCTCGTTCTCTATTTCTCTCTCCCTCTTTCTCTTTTTCTCCCCGGTGTCGCAGTTTCAACGCCCAGTCAGTTTCAATGGCCCGTATAGACTCAAACTCAAGGCATTGTCAATGGTCGTGAGCAATCTTCATACAGAAAATACAGCAAAAGTGAAATATCTCTAAAACTACACCACCTATTAACAAATCGCTTGGTACACATATAGAAAACATCTTTACCAAAAAGACTGTATTAAATTTATAAGGTTAGGGTTCTTGATTAGTATTAATTTTGAATAAAACTAAGGTTTTGCACTGCGCGTACCGTCAAACTCAAGGCATTGTCAATGGTCGCTAGCAATCTTCATACAGAAAATACAGGAAAAGTGATATATCTCTAAAACCACACCACCTAGAAACAAATCTCTTTGTACACATGTAGAAAACATCTTTACCGAAAACATTATATTAAATTTATAAGGTTAGTGACGATGATGTTAGATTTTGATGCATGCGCATGAAACTGACGGGCCGTTGAAACTGACCGGGTGCTGAAACTGCGACACCGGCACTCTCTCATTTTCTCTCCCCTCCTCTTCACCTCCCTTCCCCTTTCCCCTTCTCTTTCCCCATCCCTCACTCATTCTATATCTTCTGCCCATTCTCTTTTTATCTGCCCCTCTCTCTCTTCTCTCTTCTCTTTCCTCTTCGTCCACTCTCTACCTTTCCTTCTCTATTGGCCAGCAGATGGCGTTAACATGTTAAAGAGCCGCCCCCTTCTCCTCATTCAAAGAACCCCACAAATGATCTATCTGAGCGAGTGCGTTGTCAAAACCCAAGAGATCAGTCTCAATTCACATATGTTTCTTGTTGTTTGACATCCTATCAACATCTAAAGTCATATCAGGATGGGTACCGACTTGTGACAGTGTGCACTCATGGCAACGTTATAGTGCTGCCCCATTGGGAAACCATTCCACCAACACCATGATCTGATGCCCCACACAGTCAGATTATCCTAACACGGTGCTAGGACTTATCCTTGTCCTATCCTTTTAATGCCGAGCACCAGCCTCGGCAGCAACAGGTATAAATTGTATAAGTCGTTGGTTTGACTTAGCTGAGATTCGAACTCTTTCGTATATAAATCATGCGCTCTACTGATTCAGCCATCGCGTCCGGTCAACTCAGTTATGAAGCGGGAAGGAGGAAAATGTCAATTCGAGACAGTGTGTGAGGGGGGGGGGGGGGGGCGGGAATAGAGGCGAGAAAAAACGCATTAATGAAATAACTTTTAACATGCATTTTATTATGATTTTTAAACTGGTTTGTTCAAGAATTGTTCATCAATCTTAGCAATTCAATAGTGAACAATTAAGATGCTAACTGATAACTACTATTCAAATTAATACAATCTACAGCCATCTCTAACACACAGGAATCGGTGATTAAAACAGCACCCCCTCCCCCCCCCCCCCAAGGTGATCTTTTATAACTCTAGGCCTACACAGCACCAATCAGGAGGAGCTCTGATAGAGATTAATCATGCGTGACGATCGGCGCCACCGTTACGCAGTGCAAGCACGCCACGCTTGAACGAGGCCTGCATCCAGATAGCAGGTTTATAAACAACTCACCGATCAGATCAACCCCAATACATGTATACTTAACAATAGAACGATCTTAAATAAGTGCACTTTCAAATATTTCATTGTCAGAGGTTCCGGGCTACATTATGTGAACTTCTCAAGTAGCTGCTGGATTCAGTTGCATAGTTACGGGTAATATCAACGCCGTCGGTAATTTATTAGCAGCACGGTGACCTGAGATCTGCGCCAACCAGGGATGTGCCTATTTAATACTTAAACGGGTAAGATTAGAGAGCGCGCCTTCATGTGACGTCACCAGCGTCTGTTTGTTATGAATTGGCCGGTCTGAGCGTTCTCAGCTAATGCCCGAATGGAGCGGTGCCTGGGTTTGTTAGGTGGGAAGTTGAATGCATTCAGTGGCGAGTCCTTCAGACTGGCTGCGAGTGTGTTAGGACACTGAAGAAGCACACAGTTGTGACGTGGAAACTGTCAGAGTAGAGCCACACTTGTGTTGGTGATAGCGGCACCAACAGGTAAGTAAAGCTTTACTGTTCTCGCAGCAGGAATAAACCTAGATACAAGATTCACCCTGTACTGCTGCAGTAGGGGTGCAAACCAACCCTATGTAAAAGGTGGCGAAAATGCGGGTCAAAGAATTGAGAGCCTAATTTCACAATGTAAGATGCAACATTTATTCTTTACATATGTCTTATTAATAGCCCGCTATCTTTGAGTTGAAAAATATAATATAATAGTTTAATCAGATTTTAAAATGAAATCGACGGCGTTCTGCGGCCGCCATCTTGTCTTTTTGCATTCTCTCCCATTTCACCAAATCTGTGCCGATATAAGTAGCCATTTGATACTGGAGCCACAGTTTCTAGGTGATGTTCCATACTAACGCTATTTTCGCCCGTATTTATATAAGGCTGATCTTCACCCGTGTACTCCAAGTACAGGGTGAATCTTTTATCTAGAATAAACCCAGAAGTTGTTGTTTGTTGTTGTTATATGTCCTAGCAACATCTACGATCATATCAGGAGTGGTACCGACTTGGGCCAGTGAGCACTCATGGTGACCTTTTAGTGTTGCCCCACTGGGAGATTAGGCCACCAGCCCCATATCCCACGCAGTCACATTATTCTGATACTGTGCTAACCAATCCGTACTCTATCCTATTGATGCTGAGGGCCAGGCTATGTAGTCACACGTATCAATTTTAGAAGTTGACTCGGTTGGGATTCGAATTCCTGACCTTCCGCACAGGAAGCCTGCGCTCTACTGATTCGGCTACCGCGTCCGGTACAAACTCAGAAAGCAGAGTAAAAAAAAGGGGGGGGCACCAGACGGGATGGCCGAATGAGTTGAGCATCCGTCTCCTGTTTTAGGAGATCGGGGGATTCGAACCCATGGGTTCGTGGGTTCGAACCCTGGTCGAGTCAAACCAATGACTTTAAAAGTATACTTGTCGCTTCCTAGTCAGGTGCTCGGCATTATTAGTATAGGGCAAGGACTGGTTGGTGGCTCAGTGCCAGGATAATGTGACTGAGTGGGATATCAGGTCACAGTGCTGGTAGCCTGGTCTCCCAGTGAGGCAGTACTATACAGTCGCCAGGAATGCGTAGTCACAAGTCAGTACCCGTCTTAATATGACCCTAGATGTTGCTAGGACGTTAAACAACAACAAATCAAAACAAAAGGGGGGGGGTGCTATGGAAGGAAAATTTGTAATTGTAAGTGGAACTAGCAAAGAAAGTTATCATAAGTACAAAGGTTCACATTAAAGACATGTTCCTCTGTGCAAACTCATCCGTGTGTTTGAATTGAATTGGATTTTATTTTACCATAAACATACAAATATGGTCAGGTGGATTTGATCAGCGACCGCCATCTTCCTACCTATACACCTAAATGGTTGGTTGTTGGCATCTTACGTCGTGGCAACATCTAAGGTCATATCAGGACGGGTATCAACTTGCGACAATGCACACTCATGGTGACTTTATAGTGATGCCGCAGTTGGAAATCAGGCCGTCAGAACCATGATCCGATGTCCCACTCAGGAATCGAACATCCGATCTCCCGCACGCAAGGCAACTTTAAAGTGCGGTACACTTACCGTTGCACACAGCGGGACTGGGAGGATGCGTAGGGCCGTCCTCAGCACATGTTCCTTCCATTGGAAGTAGTCTTTGAATCGAGCAGAATCTTGGCACTTCCGGCTTGAGCACCTCCTCAAGTTGAAACCCAGCGCGGTTGACCTGCGCAATAAAGATTACTCGGTTTTATATGAAATATAAGAGTTTTATGGAAATATTATAATAATGAAACTAGATTAGGTTATTGTATTAAGGCCTGTGGAATTTCTAGAACAAGTAGCTTGAGCTGTATGGATAACACTTGTGTGTGCGGGCAGGTAGGGCTAGTGGGTGGCTGTGTAGGGGTTTGTAAGCCGCCCCCCTCCCCAGCAGTGAGACGCCTGCTGCCACTGGAATTTTGTTTTAAATAAAGGGTTGGTTTATCCAGCCAGATAATTTTTGTTGTTGTTGTTGTTGAAGATTTATACTGCCTATCATGGATAAGCCTGAATAGACTTGTTTTCACCATTAGACAGTTTGTCGATAGAAAGCCTGAGCCTACACTTTTACCGACCCAAGGGATTTTTAACCTCCCACACCACATAGACATGGTATGAGAGCAACTGGCCTTTGATGACGCTGTAAGTTATACACAGCGGTGGAAATCCAAATTGGCAGAGGTGGGGGCACGGGGAATCGAACCACCAACCTTCAGATTAGGAGTCTGACCTAGAAAAAAGTCAGACACTCTAACCACTCCGCCACAGAGAACACCACAAATTGAGAACCACATTGGTATTTGTGTTTGATGTTGCAATAGATAATGAGGATCCATCACACCTTTGTACTGCCACAGTAGAGACTATTATAATGTTGTATTATGTTATATCTTAATATATCAGCAAGGAATTGAGATAAAAAATAAGCAAATCAACTACCAGTAAAAATAAGAATGTCAATTTATAGAACACCTTAGTAATTTTTGTGCACATGCAACATATCCATATGTTGGTCAAGATAGAATGGATAGGCCTAAATTAAATTAACTATACAAAATTGGGCAACTAACAATGGGAAAATTAAGTTAACTATTTAAATTTGGACAGCTAACCATATCAATCTTTATTTGAGTTGGGGCTTTTAAACTTCATTCATGGTCTTTTGATGATATTATTAGTTTCTATTAAATTAATCTAAATATCTTAAATTAAAAATCATGACAGCCAAAAAGGGTGATCAATAATACAACATCTACCAATAGATTTGCTTGACACTTTCACATATGTTAATTGCACATATACATCAAACAAATTTGCATTATAAAAGTGACTATTTGGTTTTGAAATGACAATATTTCAAATAGGACCATAATCACAATGTTCAAAATAATATTCTTGGACCCACAAATGGCATGATAGGCACAGTTTGAACACAGTGACCAACAGCATTGATTTTCCCTTAAATAACTCCTGCAGAATAAATAGTTTCAATATATGTAAACCGTGAATGGTCCTTTTCAATCATGGTAATTGTAAATAAATGAAGTGTTACTGCCCCTTTAGTGAAAAGTGTACACACTCTTTTTCTCTGTAGGTATTTTCAAACATGCTTGGAAACCCTGTACCTACTTTCATCACCTCGGACCTGGAATCCAATTATAAGCTTTAATTCGTTTTTTTCTTCTTTAATCAATGGTATTCCTAGATCATTAATTCAGAAATATATTGCACACACGTAGTACTTATTATTACAGTAAAACCTCTCTATACCGACCCCTCCACAGATCGACCACTCCCCTATATCGATCGATTTATTTGGGTCCCCAAACTACCATTGTAAGGATATTATAACCCTCTAAACCGACAACCTCCCTAAATGGACCACTTAAAGTCGGTCCCATCGTCGGTCTATTTTGTCCGTTCTGTCCAACCAAATGAGACTATAAAATAACGTATGAAATCACCCAAATGTACTTCCATAGCAAATAGCAAACAGTAAATAATTCTTCCCTATATGAAATGTCATCCCTGATAGACCTTAGACACTGTTAGATGACTGACGAGATCAATCTATTCTGAACTAAATATTAGATTGAAAATGCCCTTTAGAATAAGCAATTCATAGTAGTACTACTAGCTGACTAGTATAATGTGAAATTTATAAGCAGTTAAACAAATAACTAGTATACCACTTTATTTGATCTAAGAGGCCAGTTGAACAGCACTTGTATCAGTTCAGACAGGGTACCATGCATTGGACTGACTATCACCGTAGAGAATACTTTATCAACAATATGTTAATATTGTTGGTATTGAGAATAAGTTATATGAAACGCGGGGCTTCAACTTCAGGCATAGTTTTATTTTTAATACGGAACTAAGCACGACGCTATACGGAACAGATGGTCGAATGACTAGAGCACCCGCTTGCCATGTGGGAACTCGTGGGTTCGATTCTTAACCGAGTCAAACCAAAGACTCACCAAAATTGACACGCGTCTAACATTCCTCGTGGGTTCGATTCCTGACCCGAGTCAAACGAAAGACTCACCAAAATTGACACGTCTATCATTCCTCGTGGGATCGGTACAAGTCTATCTTTCCTGGCGATTGACATTAATAGAATAGGACAAGAAGTAATGGAATGGAGAATAATAATTTAAGCTTCCCCTGCTCATTAAAGGAATACAAAGAAATATTTGATAAGCAACAGAAATATAATAGGTAGTACAGTGCCGTCTGATCTATCGCGGACACTCAGAAATATTGGCGATTGTAACAACAATGCAGTTGCTGGTACACACATATGCATGCCCATGGGCTTTATGGAAGCATAAAGCAGGCGAAGTGGTTAAAGAATCAATAACTTAAGACGCTTGAGCCGATTTACTCCACGCAAGCTGCATATAAGTGGGTCTCTGGTTTGATGTGTGTTTTAGGATGATTAGTTTCACATACTCTGCACTTGGAGGTGCACCGGTAAGGTGCAGGCCACGGTAAGGTGCAGGCCACAGTAGGCTGCAAGCCACTCAGGTGTGGGGATCCCAGGTGCAAGCTCAGAATCTGATAGAATAGACGATTCCCGCCAGTTGAACAGCACTTGTTTAGGTCTAGATAATTCAGGAATTAGATAAATGTCGATTTAGAGCTAGATATAAGTAGATTTAGTAGTTTAGTTACCACTTGTTAGCTGGTCCCGAAGCCAAGAGAACATTCTACACTGGCCAGTCTCTTATTATTGTTGATGCATGCATGTGAGGGTTCAATAATCATTGCATCCAATGGTAAACTTTATATAAACTTAGTAAACGCTTCCATAATTCACCTGTAATCGGACTTTCAGCTGAGTGTGCACACTTCACGTGTCTATTGACTCGATTTGAGTGAGAGACTGAACAGGCTACTCTGAACACAAGTTGCAGCATATTGCCGCAGAACAGTGGCGCCCTCATTGAGCGTTCTCTAGAACAACTAGAGTGAGCAAATTATGAAGTCCAATGGAGGATCGGTTCAAATGTGTCCTAACATGACAAATGCTACTTTCTGCATTCCTAGTGATTACACGCTAAGATATTCAGTCTGTGGTATATTACTAAGAAGCAATTTTACGATAGGCGTATCTGGTCCAATGTTGGTTTAAGCTGATAAGGTCAAGTTGTATTACCCAGAGAATAAATTTAACTTAAAGTGGCATAGTCCGATAAAGCATCACATTTTCGAAAGCAAAGATTTGACCCAACATATCCAACTTAGATACTTGTGCACTTATTAAGTATTTGTTGCTATATATAAGATAATACCACTTAAATATAATTGAACCATTTACTATTGAAGCCTATGGAGTCAGAGTTTTGGCATGCATGCCAAAATTAATTTGGCATGTTTGCACATCAAATATGTTCACAGTTAGCCATCTTAAATCAAAGTTACTTTGAGTTTATGTAAGGTAGATTATAACGATCAACCTCATATACTTATCTCAGAAAATGAAAGAAACTCAAAACCATCGGACTATGCAACTTTAATATAACACACCTGGTAAGCTAGAGGATATATTTCTGAGTTTGATTGGGTTATTTTTTCTTCTTTTAGTAATCAGTTATAGCTTAGATGCTGCCAGGACCTAAGACCCCACTCACTCACTTGGGACTCTCACCCCGTGTCCTTGGAGGCCGGGTCACGCCCGGAGGTGACCGAACCCCCCGGTGCCTCCCGCCGCCCCCCCCCCCTATCCCGCCTGGAGGGACAGGTGTCGGCCCACCACACCTGCCCCCCCAGGCCGCTCACGCGCACCTGCGCACAACCACAAACTACTGGAGGAGCCTCTGGAGGAGATCTCACAACGCTGCTCGCAGAAAAGACGTACACTACACGACGAGTGGTATCTCAATCTCATTTAATTAATCGGGGATCGGGAACAATTCACTGAATAAGCGAATGTGGCGTTTAATTCCAAGCAAACAACGGAGATAATATCAGGACGGGTGCCGACTTGTGGCAGTGCCCACTCGTGGCAGCTTTTTAGTGCTGCCCTGCTGGGATACAGTATCATTGGCATCATGACATGATAGCCCACCTAGACCCATTATACTGACGCTGAGCCAACTAGTCCTTCCAATGTCGAACAGGAAGACAAGGTATGTAGCATCACGTAACGTGGTCATTCTTTTTTTTATTAGGCTCGGCACGGGATCGAACGTATCACCTAAATGGGAGGCGGATGCTTAGACACCCAGCAGGGTCTAGTTGGTTATAAATGAATAGGTCCTAGTGTGTTTTCTAAATTGTGTATTAAAAACTGAGCATGCTACTACTAGTTAGCCGTGGATGCCTGGTGACGTCACATTGCCACCTCATGTGGTACTAGCTGATCCCGCGTTGTATCGGGTTCTAACACAAAATAATAGTTTGAGCCCAATGCAATGTAACCCTCCACATATACATTGCGACGGGTATGACATTGCATTTCATTGAATAGGTCTTCCACATTTAAGAATATCTACATAATTATATTATGAAGACATCTGATTGGAAATAAAACTAGTTAAAGGTTGTCTATCCAAAGTCAGAGCACATGTACGGGAGTGCTTCTCTAACTTCTCGCCTTAGACCATAATGTAGAATTTCTTTACTGAGTGATTCGAGTAAGTGGTAATTGGATCGGTATATGCACATGGTCATTCCAAGAGGGCATCTGTGCACTCATAGTGACTTTATAGCGCTGCCCTACTGACACCCTGACCCGATATCCGACTAGTTGTTGTAATTAGTTGAACCCTGGTGGAGTTAAATCAATTACTTAAAAACTTATACTTGGTGCTTCCTAGCCAGGCGCTTGGCATTATTAGGATAGGGCAAGGACTGGTTGGTTCGGTGTCAGAATAATGTGAGTGAGTGGGATATTAGGTCATGGTGCTGGAAGCATGGTCTCCCAGTGGGGAGTCACCATAAATGTGCACTGTCACAAGTTGATCCCCGTCCTGACATGACCTGAGATGTTGCCAGGTGGTAAAACTCCAACAACCAACCAGTACACAGTTTTATTCCCGAGTAATGTTAAAGTTGCATAGTCCGATGTGTTTTGGGTTTCTCTCATTTTCTGAGATAAAACATATTAGGCTGATCGTTATAATATACCCAACTTTCACTTGAAGTAACTTTTATTTTAAATAGCTAACTTTTGAGATATTTGAAGTGCAAACAAGCAAAATTAGTTTTGGCAAGCTTGCAAAAACTCTGACACCAAAGGTTTGTGCAGTGATAGGTTATATTAAATTGCCTCAGTATTCCCTTCTGTGTGGTGACAAATGTTTAACAAGTGCACCAGTATTTAAGTTAGATATGTAGAATCAAATTGAGATACTTGTTTTCATTTTGAAAATTTGATGCTTCATCGGATTATGCAGCTTTAATCAATGGGTATTCAACTCAAAATATTGTATCATGTGCGGCGGGCTGAAAATGATATTTAAAAAAGTGGTGGTTCTAGTTCCCTGCATACGCCTCATGAATCATTTACTTCCGGTATCCAATGCCCGAGCCAGTGCTTGCTTCCTCCAGTGAGATATGATCTGGCATGCACGGGCCAGCGTTAGTTAAAGCAGGACGGCTATTCCGTTTGAAAAGGAATCACATTGTATCTGTCTTTTATCATTGCCAGATCTGAGAAGTCAGCCACGACGGTTGGCGTACGGCGGATTGTTTCACAAACAGAGAGCCGGTGTCGGTTGGAATCATTCCCATACTGTGCCTGGGGCACTGCCGCTGGCATTAAGGAAGAGCACATGTGCGTACCACCTAGATGCCTACCTAATCCTGTAGCGACAAGCGGGGAGGCGATGGCGATTAAAGCATGGCTTGTACCAGTGGAATCGGGAAGAACACGGCACGGGTTTGAAACACCATGTTTACTTCACTGTTCTCCGACTAGTGGACACTGATTCATTCTGGATACATGTTTTTTTTAATTTAAAAAAATACCCAATATAGTCCTATTTGATAGGAGGTATATTTAAATATTTATATAACCTCTATTTAAGCATTAATATAAGTTCTATGGTGAAATCGGATAATGGCTACCGACACTAGCGGAGTCGCAATGCATTAGTAGCAGTAAAGAGGTTGCTTGGGAGTAAACACAGGCGGATCTATCTACAGGAATAACACCCACTCCCTTCACTCCGAAAGGGCTTATAACTCATAACTCACACGGTTTAATTAGGTGGACTGTCATTAATTAAATGCATGCATTAATGTAGATAAAAGATTCACCCGGTATTTGTAGTACACGGGTGAAGACCAGCCTTATATAAATACGGGCGAAAATAGCGTTAGTATGGAAGTGAGGCTCCAGTATGTGGCTCCAGTATCAAATGGCTACCCATATTATGCATATAGGCACAGAGTTGGTGAAATGGGAGAGAATGCAAAAAAGACAAGATGGCGGCCGCAGAACGCCGTCGATTTCACTTTTAAATCTTATTAAACTAGATATTATATTATATTTTTCAACTCAAAGGTAGCGGGTAAATAATAAAACAGATGTAAAGAATAATTGTTGCTTCTTAGATTATTAAATTAGGCCCTCAATTCTTTTACCCGCATTTTCGCCACCTTTTACATAGGGTTGGTTTGCATCCCTACTGCAGCAGTACTGGGTGAATCTTGTACCTAGCATTAATGTAGTTAATTTACGGTAATTCAATTAGCTGCAATTAAATATCATCACAAAATTAGTCGGTCAACAGCACAAATATGCCTACTGAGTACTTGTGTTTTCCATCGGAAGATGAATATACCACAGTGTTGACAGACGAACCCTATGCCTAGTTTCTGCTTCTGATGAATATTCATGTGGAATCAATCAATCAATCAATAGTTCCGTCCTCTAGTCGAGGGTTGGATGCAATGGTTCTCAACTTGTCCCGATGTTGTGCTGTTCTGATAGACTCTGAATAATTCAAGCCTGTCCACTGTGAAATATTTGTAAACCATGATGTTCTTGGTCTCCCTCTCCCTCTGCTGCCATTTACCTTCCCTTCCAACAATGTACGGTATATTGAACTCTGACGAATGATGTGGCCAAAATAAATAAGTTTCTTTGTCTGTATAGTGGCAAACAAGCTTTTCTTATTTTTAATTTTTCTGAGAACTTCTTTGTTGGTGATCTTCTTTGTCCATGATATTTTCATCATCCTTCGATAAGTCCACATCTCAAATGCTGCTAAACGTTTGTACATTTTCTTAGAGATTGTCCATGTCTCTGCCCCATACATTAGAGTAGACCACACATAACACTGAAGAATACGCTTCCTTGTTTGTATTAATATCTTACTTGATGTTAACACTCTATACATTTTGGAGAATGTTGTTCGGGCTATTGTTATCCTTCTTTTAATTTCTTCCTCACATCTCCCATCATTTGTAATCTTTTGTCCGAGATATATGAATTCGGATACTTGTTCTATGTTTGTGCCATCTATGGTTATATTGACATTTGGTTTATCTGTCTTTTTACTTATAACCATTGTTTTGGTCTTCCTGGCATTCATCTTCATGTTGAATAGTATTCCAGCTTTATTGATTCTATTCACTATATCTTGTAGGTTTTTCTCACTGTCTGCTAGTATTACACTGTCATCGGCATATCTAAGATTGTTGACGTTCATGCCACCTATTGTCACTCCCTTGCAATCTTCAATGTGTCTGAAAATCATCTCTGTGTACAGGTTAAATAGACATGGTGACAATACACACCCCTGTCGAACTCCTCGTTTAATCATAACTTCATCCGATAGGCCCTGCTCCATTTTTATAAATGCACGTTGTGTCCAGTATAAGTTCACAATTAGTTTAATGTCTTTGCCATTGACACCAATATCTTGTAAACATTTGATTAACAGTTCATGATTGACTCGGTCGAAGGCCTTCTCATAGTCAATAAAGCAGGCATAAACATCCTGGTTCACTTCACAATAACGTTCACAAATCATTCTCATATTGAAAATCCCTTCACGTGTACCTCTTCCAGATATAAACCCACTTTGTACGTTACTGATTTGTTCTTCAATTTTCTGTCTGTTTCTCAGTAAAATTATTTTCAGGATCATCTTCAACATATGACTCATCAGGCTTAGTGTTCTGTACTCAGTACACAATGTTGGTTTTAGCTTCTTTGGGAGTCGTACAAATATGGATTCATTCATATTCAATGGTATAAATCCAGTCTCATAGATGTCATTTACTAGCTTATGAATGATTTGAATCCCCACTTCATCTAGTCCTTTTATCATTTCTGATGTTATCTGGTCACTTCCAGGAGCCTTACCTGACTTTAGATCATTGATAGCCTTCTCAACCTCTGATACTAATATAATATTCCCATCTTCTTTCTCAATTGTGGGTGGGTTCCCTCTGTCATCATTGTATAGTTCGTTTACATATTCTTCCCATCTGGACTTTATTTCATCTTCTTCAAAGAGCATTTTGCCGTCTTTGTGCATGTCACCCAAAAGCTGAAACATACGTGAAATAGGAAAATGCAGTTCCAAAGGCATTGGTAGGCAAGCTATTCTATGTTAGATATTTGAACTGAACTTAGTTTCTCGCGCAGCACTGTCTCTGTGACAAGCCTACTCTTTTATCTAAGCTGAACTGTATGTATGTAGGCTACAAGAGTGAGAGTGAAAGCTCAGGAGGGCGTATTGTTGTACAATATATTAACACGAAACTGAGAGAAGTCATGAGAGTGTACCTTGAGAGAACATTGTCTAAAGGGGCTGTCACATTAGGGTTTTTTGCGGGAGCATATGGCGGCGTAGGCGCGTTACGTCATATACGTCGGCATACGCCGTATACGCTACTCATACGCTACGCATATGCTACTCATACGCTACTCATACGCCACCAGATGCCGCCAGATGCCGGCTTATGTGAAGCGTATGAGGCATTCGCCGCCATACGCTTTCATAAATCCGTCCGTCCAAATTTGTTTGTGCATGCTAAAAAAAAATCGACCTATGAGGGCGTATGGCCCATACTGTCAAAAAATGTCACAGCACGCTCCCATACGCTCCTCATACGCTCCTCGTCCGCTCCTCGTAGTTTCCACATACGCTCAAAACCACCCGAAAGGTCACCAAATGTCATCATAGGCTGGCATACGCAGGACCTACATAGGTTTTCAATACGCTCCCGCCATACGCCGTAATGTGACAGGGCCTTTAGTGCCATTATGTCAATCTCAGTGGCGTTGGAAACATCAAATCGTGTACACGACGGTAGCCAAAGCGTTGGTAAGAAATTTCGCGAACTGCGGCATAAACAGTCCAACGCCATCGCCACGGCATTCCACGGCGTGACGTCACACGGCGCGCTGTCATGTGACCGGCGCGCCGCCGCGGCGCACCGGGGAAAACCATGCGGCTTTGTCGCTAAATCTGCCAAGTCATGGCGTCGAGATCCTCCGGGCTCGACGCCCAAGTGCAAGTCGCAAAATGTGCGCGCTGCTACTGCTGTTGTGACGTCACGTCAGCATGACGCAGTGCCTAGTGCCAACCTGATGACGTTGCTGCGGGCATCCAAGAGGTGGCGCCAGTCGAGCTCATCTTACAGGGCGAGCCATGAGACTGTAGCATCATCTCACCGTTCTGAGTCTTCGTGCAGGGTGAGTTGACATCTAAGCGTGGGACCTTCCCACCCCTCTTTATTCAATAGACCGGTCCAGCTGTAATGCGTCTTAACTCAAAATTATACTTGGAACCCGATGCAACGCAAAGACACAGCGAAGCCCTCCTAAGAACTCACTGGCATATTTATGATCCCAGGTGCCCCTGGATGGGGACCGAAGGCTAAGTTGTACCCCAGAGAGCAAGGGATTCAAAACCCCATATAATAGCGTGATAAAGTGCTTATTTGGTTATATTAGATTAAAAGCTTGTTGATTAATGCAAATTGTAATACAAGTTACCTTGTCCAATGGTTTTGAGTTTCCCGGTATGTTTTTAAAAATAATTAATAAATATATTAAATTGATCTTTATATTCTACTTAACTTTCGTCTGAAATAACATTTGTTTTAAAAGGTTACCTTAGGAGATGCTTGAAGTGAAAAATATGTTAATTGATGGGGAACATTGAATGACACGGGGGCAAAATGACACAGGAACACCAAGTTTCCATAACTGCAGAGTCCGATGAAAGCATTTGTTGATGCAAAGACGGAGATACTGAGGATTGGTTACTGCTGAAATCTATGGTGTCAGAATGTTGGTATGGTTCCCAAAATTAAGTTGTCATTGTGTCACATCAAATATCTGCAAAGTTAGCCATTTAAAATAAACTTCAAACGAGAATTATGTATATTTAAGGATCGATCTAATGCCTTCATCTAAACAAAATGGCAGAAACTCAAAAACCATCGGACTATGCAACTTTAAGGAGTGCCACAGAATCAAAGTTGAAACGTAGGGTCAAATCAAGTAAATGATTCTCCAATTGGATTATGCAGCTTTAATTTAAGTTCATGTTAACAAGTAACCAGTATATCAAAATGTGATATGTCACTGGCTAGTCTGATATCAGAATTATCTGAATGCACAGGCAACTGGGCATTGCGTTAGTTAACGACATAGAGTATGCGTTATTAACATTATTTGTTGACCTAAAGACCTATTATTTATTAGTTATTTATTGGTTACTTATTAAGGCATCTATTAAAGATAGATATTATCTTCGTTATTAGGCATTGAATGTCTATCTATTCACACACAACTGAAGTAGTTTTGTTCATAGCAAAATATCCTCTCACTTCAGACACCTTCACCGCCTTCTTCACCCACGCCTAGTTTCCCGGTACTGCTTGGTTTGGGGGAAGGGAGAAAGTCAACTAACCATTGAAGCTTATCTACGTGTAATAATAGTTAAAGAATAATGAACTAAGCACTACAACTTTAGGACCTGTAATGTTGAAAGAAATATTCCGGAACCTAATCTGTAATATTGGGGATCGAGTGGATCTGTCACAAGGGTACTTTTTTTGCGCTTGAAACATTTGATTCACAATGTGTTTGCTAGACGAGTACAGTGTCCTTGCGGAATAATACAACGATTAGGGTGACAGATACTATTTCTAGAATTATTCAGTAAGTCCCCCCCCCCCTTATTTTCGCATGTGGATTTGAGAATGTGGCCATTCTTTTTGGATAACATATCGAAATAAAGAGAAGATGCGTGGGCGCATTTACTTTGATAGTCTTACTCTTAATAATGTTGTGCGGCATTTTATGCTATTAATTTGTACATAGTTTCCCTCTAGATTTTGTTAATGCATAATTCTATCATTTATTTTTTGTTTAATATTTACAACTCATCATATATATGATGATATCATCATCATCGTCACCATGCTGTCGGTCGTGATGCGACAAAGACTGATTTCATTACTTGAATGCCGCTCTCTAGCAGCGCGGTCCTTGGTAAACCGGGTGACGACTGAGCCGGTATGGTGTTTTGTGCGGTTGTACATTTCATGAAAGCTGCCTGCAAAAGTGTTGAAGTGCTGCTGGCTTTTGCAAGTTACCAGCGGCACTCTCTCGGGGAGCAAATAGAGGTTTCACACTGGCAAGAATATGTCAAGACAGGCGCAAAACTATTTGTCCCTGCAGTGGCTGGTCGGGAAATGTTGGGAGTTCCATACATCAACCGCCCTTACTGCTGCCACAGTGACATGGTTTTCTGTTTAGGGTTTGCTCCCTTAGCCTTCGTTTCTGTCAAGAACCTGTACCACAAGCCAGTGGTATATATAGATTATATATGATGTATAAATATATATACATATATATCAATTTAACCTATGTATAGATCACAGTTTGTAGTCCATGCTGCTCAAGCTGAAAATCGTCCAACCCATGACCTATAGCCTCAGTATATAACTTAACTACTAGTACTACAATGCCTTCATTTCTTAATAATATTAGTGTAATTCATCTTGCATTTGAGAAATTTATATACATAAATATACATAATTAGATATATATGTCTAAGTATGTATATTTATGTATATAAATATATATAATTATATATAATATATATATATATATATATATATATATATATATATATATATATATATATGGGGTGGAGCGGTTGCTGTTTCTTGGAGTAGTACTGTTTGGTCCAGATAATCTAATTACTCCACCATTCCAGTGTCCTAACCAAATATTCAAATTCAAGACTTACACTTTTTGCTTTTTGAAACATAGGTACCTGACAACCAGTTTGTGCAAAGCTCTGCTGGATATGATTGATTTCAGAGGCGGGTCTGGCTTCTTCCACTAGTCTTTACAGTACACCTATAATATATAGGTATCTAGGTCTGCTTACTGCATAGTAATCTGCATGTATCAATACTGACGTGCCCAATTGTGAATAAATGAAACTATGACTGACTACTAACGATCTGACTGCGATCTGGATATGCCATGAATTCAAGTCGACATGAATGTACCCAGTTGATTACGTGAGACACACTCACAATAAGGAAATAGTTGAATGGATGAGGTGATCTTGAGGTCCGGGGGTGTGCCATTCAGTCTGGTCACCATGCATAACATGACACACATTGTAAGGGTTTATGTTCAAATACATCAACCTTTCAAGGCTGTTAAATGCTGTGTTGTGTAAGACGCCAACAAAGGCCATGGTCTGCCTTCATTATATGATACATAAGTAAGCTCAATGTAACTGATTCACCTGTATGCAATATAGTGCTCTAGTAAAACTATTATGAGAATAAATATATTAGTTTATAACTACCGAAGCACATACTTTACAGGTATAGACATGTTTTTGAGTTTTACCAGCTGTTTACAGCTACAGGAACTTAGATGATACCAAAGTGATATATTAAATAATATCAGATTGTATTAAGGTATGTACCTTATTCTAAGAAGTACTTGGGTATATGCCGAGAGTATTATATTTGAGTAGTATCCTAAGCAACTACCAACGGAAATACAATTCTAGATTTCCAGATTTAAATCATTTACATCAGGATAAACAATCTAGTTGAGTATATGTTGGATGTATACCTAAATGTATGCGTGTACATAAGCCTGTCCTGACTGCTTTTTTGTGTATGACATTCTTGTTTACTGCTTTGGTGTTCACTACCTATTGACTAATAATTGTGGAGTAATAATAGGAAGAACAATCTTATTCAGGTGTTATTTAGACCCAAACTTACCTCTGCAAATATCTATATAGATTTAACATAATTGGCTTTTATCCGATTGATATCAAGTGAACAGATCCTGGTTCCCCACGGTACCCTTGCATGTCTACGCTCTGTTTATCATTGTAGGTAATGTCAATAACAAGAGGGATTCATTATCATGCTTAGTGTATTACCTAAACACTAGCAACACTGGAACATCTAAAACTAAAATTTTCTAAATCTCTGAGCTGATAAGTTATCTATTATTCAGCTTCAGAACCACCCCTTTCTAGAAAGTGCTGTTGAGTGAATTATTTAATATTTTATAGTTATTATGCATTATTTTATATCTATAACGACTAGATTCCCTGAGCAAATTACTCCGTCCACATACATATATTAACATTATATCTTAAATATATTATGCCAGCTATCATATATATTGCACATTTAACAAATATTATAGACTATATATTTGATTTATATTATATGCAATATGGTATACATTATATATTTTTATCCGTATAACATTTAATATATATTATATCTATAGATTATATGTAATATAATAGACAATATATAGATATAAGATAACATACAATATATAGATATACTATCATATACAAAATAGGTTGTATAACATATATATTACATATACTTAATATATATTAAATACATTATATTTAACTAATGTCTATATTATATATGATATTTGATAAATGAAGAGACTGAAAATGATGCTGATGCCAAAGTTTTGAAACCAACGGAAAATTCTAGGGAAGATGAATAACATGAATAAAACATGACACATGGGCTATGGGGAGAAGTGCTATTGCAGGCTATTGCAGGCTTACGTATTTACCATCAAGCTTATATTATTGTACTTTTCATTGAGTTTTGCTGTTTGAACTTTCCAGCCGTACATTAAGTTCAGGAGAGCAGCCCGTGCAGTCATGTTGATTCAACGCGTGTGTCGAGTGTGCATAGAGTAAGTTCTATCACTGAGTTTTCTCTTAGTGACCTAGACCAGACGAGATGGCCGAATGAGTTGAGCATCAGTCTCCCATTAAGTCCTGGTCGATTCCAACCAATGACTTAAAAATGTATACTTATCGCTTCCTAGCCAGGCGTTCGGCATTATTAGAATAGGGCAAGGACTGGTTGGCTCAGTGTCAGGATAATGTGACTGAGTGGGATATTAGTTCATGGTGCTGGCAGCTTGGTCTCCCAGTGAGGCAACACTATAAAGTCGCCATGAGTGTGTACTGTCACAAGTCGGTACCCATTCTTATATGTCCTAGACCTTACATGTTGCCAGGATGTAAAACTCAAACAATCAACTAACCTAATGACTTATGCTCCGAATGAATGAATACTTGGCGGGGGGCGGTTCTATCCTAGCAACATCTAAGATCACATTAGGAAGGCTACTGACTTCGCATAATGCTTGATAGTGCTTCCTCGCTTGACTAACGTGTCTGCCGGCACCATAACATGATATTCCATTCAGCCATATTATTCTGACAATGACTAATCCAATCCTTGCCCTGTCACTATAGTGCAGCGTGCCAGACAAGGTGCCGACAAGAAGACATTTAGTACAGAAAGCGGGGGAACTTCCCATTCAGCCATTCTGTCCAGTGTTATGCTCTGATCTGTCCATATAAGACCATTTCACAGCAGTGATCTTTTGTACACGTGCCAGTGTATTAAGTCATGGTATTGCTCATTTCATTGGATGCAGTCTAGCGAAAACATGTTGTAGCATTGTTGAAGTACCATTCCCATAACTGTCTACAGGCCCTAGAAATAGTAGAATATATAGTTTAAAGGTATATCCAAACTGTGCCATACGCAGGTATTCTTTTAAATGTCCGTTCAACCAGAAGATCAAATTAACTATGCAGCAATACATGTTTGATGAGTGTGACATTGTCTAAGCTAAATATGTAGGCTCAAATCTAGGTGAGGGCTTGGTTTATAAAACTTGATGCTTTCCTGGGACTGTGCAGTTGCTAAGTGTGCCCCACTGCCCCACTGCCCCACCCCCCTCCCCCATACAGCCTGGTGTACGACGCAGTGAGGAGTGGTACGCCAAAATGGAGTCCTCAGCGGCGCCCGGACTTCTAGGAGAAGCGAATTATGTCCGCCCCTTCACTGCGCTGATGCCTAACGAGAAGAAGCAGCTCGTCGAGCTCACGTTTGACCACAGCATGTTCTTCAAGGAGCGGCGAGTTGACGTGAGTTACCCGGCCCCAGGCAGCCCCCTCACGGCATGACCGCTCTTTGTATATAACCAAAAGACATGAGTTTACACATGCATTGACACATGTAATAGGCCTAGTCCCTGTGGGGTTCACGGAGTGATTTCAAATGGGCCCTCGCCATCGACATTGACCCATTTGAAATCACTCCACCCACCTGTAAGGACTATTATGATGTAGAATTATGTCGTTCGCCTATATTATAGTGATATAGCGAATGGTAGACAGGAAGTGTGAACACTTATTTGTCTCTCATTTTTGTCGTCATTTCTTTTGGGGGGGGGGGGGGGACATTAGTTGTCCCAAGCAGAGGAAATCCCAGTCACAGACGACTGGTCTTCCCCTCTCCACTGCTGGTCGATAGAAAGCCCGAACCTACACTTTTACCGACCCAAGGGATTTTTAACCTCCCACACCACATAGACATGGTATGAGAGCAACCGGCCTTTGCTGACGCTGTAAGTTATACACAGCGGTGGAAATCCAAATTGGCAGAGCTGGAGGCACGGGCTATTTTACTATGTACTAGGCCTATATTCTAATGGTTTTGTGTGATGTTAATGACAAGCACCTGTGTCTCAAGGTAATACGTGTGTAATAATGCTACGTGCATTATCAATATCATTGTCTGCCCATTTTCTATTCTGGGTTAATGGTATATGTTGACGTCATATAGGTGTGTAGTGTTTGAATTGTTCAAAATTGAACATTTCTTGTCTTTCAATCGGAAATGATTATTTAAACTATTCGGGGAGTTGCTTTAATCAAGCCTAAGAGTAAGAATGTCTGCAGAATCTATCCATATATAACAAATGATGCATCTTTACATTGTTTGCTTGCTTGTTGTTTTACATCCTAGCAATATCTAAGGTCATATCAGGACGGGTACCGACTTGTGACAGTGCACCCTCATGGCGACTTTATAGTGCTGCCTCAATGGGAGAACAGGCTGCCAGCACCATGTCTCGATACCCCACACAGTCACATTATCCTGATACTGTGCTAACCAGTCCTTATCCTATCTGTTTAATGCAGAGCGCCAGGTGAGGTCGTGACAAGTATCAATTTGATAAATCATTAGCTTGACTCGGCTGGGATTCGAACTCCCGACCATCGCACGGGAAGGCTGCGCTCTACCGATTTGGCCACGGCGTCCGGTGCAGCAGTTTTAACAGTGTGACCCGGATGTGACTTACCCAGCTCTCCGCTCCAGCCGGGGTCCAGTGGAGGTGACTTTCAGCTGACCCCTACTGCGGGCATTAATATTGGTCAGACCAGCATCCATGTTGGATGGAGCAAGCTTTGCGTTTCCAACCTGCATAGAAGCAAATGAGGAAACCAAGGATATACAAATTTATCCTTGTCACCACCTACCTTGGCATTCAGCATTACTAGGGTAGAGAAAGGAGCAGTGGAATGAGGAAGAGCAATTTTCTGCGATTGTTATTTCCCCTGCTTAATTATCTAATATACCCCCCAAAAATAATGGCATTGGGAGGCACTAGAGACGTCGTTAAATAAACCAAACTTTTTTGGTGTGTTGGTTTTGCAGGTTAGTTTCGTGAGTCGCCGGTACCCGGATGTGGCGCCATTGCTGTTCCTGAACCCACGCCATTTATCCCAGGGGTCATTTTGGTCCAAAAGTGTCGAATCTGACAGTGACATTTAGTCCATCACACAGATTTAAATTCGGTATCGTTATCAATAATATTTATAAAGGAACTTGGTAGATCTATTAATGACATATGTATCCATTTGTTTGTGTAGCTTACAGACGATATTCGACAATTACTCAACATGAAGATATCAGAACGGACACAGGATCAGAGCTACGAAGTAAGTCCAGAGACAGGTCAATGCGCAAGCGCACTGCTGGTCGATACTTATTACATTTTATTCTAGGCTGTGTTAAAAACCCAGTATAATAATTACCTTAGGATCAGACAGGAGTCAAACGGTGACTTCTAGCAGGAGTTTGTGTACAGTCCGTGATTTAGGCGGGAACTGTCTGAGGAAATTAAGTGGTGGCAGACGACATTCATTCCTGGCAGACGACCTTTGGCCAGATACTCATTATGAAACAACACCGGACTGGTGCATTCGTAAGGCGTTAGCCGCCCGAGTGCCAGAGCAGTGTGTCATTATCACAGCCCTGTTGAGTTGCACCTTCGTAACGAATTGATTTATAATACTATCTATGATCTGTTGTGTTAACAGTTCGCCCCCAGATTGTGTTCGAAATGGAGATATAATCACGTAAATGGACGCCGAAGCGTGCATTGGACTTATGTGTGTGTGTGTGTGGGGGTGGGGGTGGGGGTGCGGGGGGGGGGGGTCAAAGGGAAAGCAGTATAATCTTTGGTGAAAGCGCCTAGTTAAAGGTGCACGGTATGGACTGGCGTGATTTGAACTGTACTCCAACAAATGCTCTCTAGCACAGTGTTCCCATCAGTTGACTATCTATATAACCATATATGGAGCGTGTTTTTCTACAAGGGCCCTAGCAGTGTATCAGTAACTAAGTTGAACATGTATAATCAAATCTCGGTAATGGTTTTGGTTTCATAGGATTATGGAGCTTTAATAGATCATTTTGCGTTTTGGCCCCCCCCCCCCCCCCCCCCCCCCCCCCCCCCCCCGCCCTCCACCTTCTGAGTATCTAATCAGATGGGGTTGTCCTTGCAGCTCCTCCGGTTCCTTAAGCGGGCGTTGCCTCCTTTTAACGCCTTTCCGCTAGAAAACCAGCGAAAGATGCTGCAGTGCATGTGGTTTGACACGTGAGTATGACCCACTTTCCGTTGTTTTATTTAATTTGAGCACTTATTCTGTTCAGGTTTGACCGGGCACTGTGGCCGAATCGGTAGAGCGCAGTCGTCGAGTGCAGAAGGTTGGGGTTCGGTTCCCGGTTGAGTCAAACCAATAACTTGTAAAATTGATACGCTTCATAGCCTAGGGCTCGGCATTAATAGGGTAGGGCAAGGACTGGTTAGCTCAGTGCCAGGATAATGTGAGATATTGGGTCATGATGCCAGTGGTGTGATTTCCCAGTGGGGAAGCACTATAAAGTCAACATGAGTGTGCACTGTCACAAGCCGGTACCTCTCGTGCTAAGACCTTAGATGTTGCCAGAACCTAAAGCTCCAACAACCAACCAACTCTTCAGGTTTGTGTATGTTCACATCCATCTCGAGGGCTGTGGATTAAAATGGACTGTGATAACTTATTTTGTCATGAAAATGACCTTTGTGCATATCTATTAATCATGTGAAGGCAATGGTTAGAGAGCGATGTTAATTCCGCCGCTGCAACTGATACAGGTTTAACTCAGCGCTAGGCGAGGTGGACGGATTTTAGCAGCACTGGTACAGAAAAGAATAGGATGAGGTTAATATTACCTTCCGTTCATTTATACTCACATAATATATTACACATCAGATATATTGTATATAGCAAGTCTGTGCAATAGTCATTTGGTTTGATTTCGTCAATAAACATGGTATTTGTATCGCTATCAGTGCACTCTTCAATCACAATCATACAAATAGGGCCTACATTAGTATCCAAAGATACAAATACAAATATACGAAAATTATATTTAAAACATAGATGCAGCTACGTTGGTAGATTCCTGTTGGTCAGTCGTGTATTTTAAGTTATTGAATAATGCACATATCTTTTATATATATGTGTTGTTATTATTATTTTTATTATTTTGAACTTGAAATAACAACCTTTTGCATGGAACAAAGCCGTCGGACCGCTGACTAAGAATAGCAAGACTTTGACTCCCGACTGTCTTGTCTGACCATTGACTCAGTTAACGCTAAGCATTAATGATTGTTTTTCTCACTGATTGTCTATCCACGTTACCAACATGTGCGAATCACACTGAGCAGCTGCAGTGTCAATAGACACGCACAAAGTAGAAAATAACCACGATGGTTCTCATCCACATTCCACAAGGTGGACACCAAACTGACATTCAGCGACCACATCCAGGAAGCCGCAAACAAAGCTAATGGAATACTGGCCATCATTCGAAGATTGTACAGATACGTAGACAAAGATGTTGTGTGCAGACTGTACACATCCCTTGCACGTCCACTTTTGGAATATGGAAATGTTGTGTGGTCCAAAGAAGGTCCAAAGAAGGGCGATGAAGCTTGTACATGGATTCAATGAAATACCCTACAAAGAATGTATGCGTCATTTGAAGATCCCAAGCAGATGGGCCTGGGGGGATATTATTGAAGTATTCAAATATCTCCATGGTATCTACAAGACAGGCAGCCCCCTTATCAGAGACTCCAACACCATGACCAGAGGACACTTCCTGAAGCTGAAGAAGCGGTACTCCAGACTGGACTTGTGACACAACTTTTTCAGTTTTAGGGTGGTTGACCTGTGGAATGACTTGCCAGAGAGTGTCGTGGCAGCAGAGTCGGTGAACTGTTTCAAGTCCCCACTGGATGCATACTGGTCAAGCATTTCATATATCTTGGCGCCAGTGACAGTTGCTACAATCCACTACATCTGAAGACCTGTCTCGATTTCTATTAACTAAGAGCGGCTAACAGGTCCAAGGCCTATTATAATTTATAGCTCTATCCTATTGATTGATAGGACATCAGGGCACCATCGGCCCACATGTGTGTGCATAAAAAAGTTCTTTGTTTGCTATAACGAGCTGGCATTAGATCACCCAGAAGAGGATCTGTAAGTTAATCTGTAAATTAATCTGCGCCAAGCTTTTGTTAGCGGAACGCTGTTTGTGACCAAACTACGGTGGTGCCCCCTACTGGGAACCAATCGAAATAGCATTACAGCTGATTCCCACTAGGTGTCGCCACATTGGTCAAAGCAGACAGCCCTCCGAACGACAGTGTAGTACTGGTAGTGAGAAGGGGAATGCCTATTAAACGTCCAGTTACATCTCCCACACAACTCTACTTATTGACAATTGTCATGTTTGGATATACCTATTCATGGATTCTATAGTTTAAACCATCTATTCTTCGAGAGTTATTTATGGACTAATAAATGTTGAGGGCCTCTGGTCAAGCTGTTACTAGAAGGGTCATTTAGCCCTAATGACCCTTCACAGCTATTCAACCTGATATAAACCAGGGAATATTTACATGATTGGAGAGGCTTTCTCGACTAAATATCATTTTTTTAGGATTTTAGACTCATAGATCACTAATTATGTAGAAATATTATACAGCAGCAGTTTACTGCAATACAATTCCACAAAGAAAGTATCGCACATTCTAGTTTGACTAACAGTCAATTTGAAGCCTTTTTTCTATGGTTTTAACGTATGCGATTTCAGCTATCAGTAAGGACTGATGTAACGACAAAACACTGAGAATCATGTGTACATTAGTGCTATTGCAATTTATATTTCTAGATTTTGATATTTTCTTTTTCAAATTTCTTTTTTCAATTTTTGTATTCCAGTTGAATAACATCTTTTTTCAGCACCAAGGCGCTGGTCTTCCGGCCTTAGCAATTATAGTGCATATGAACTATTTATGGATGAGACGATGCGATGGTATGAACAATATAGACAGTAGTAGGTTCAAATGAGGCATTACAAATATAGTGGGGATCTTATTTTGCACATGTAGACTGGAGAATAGCCATTTACCTTTAGACTATATCAGTGATTTG
The DNA here is from genome assembly GCA_030323885.1 of Branchipolynoe longqiensis. NCBI lineage: Eukaryota > Metazoa > Annelida > Polychaeta > Phyllodocida > Polynoidae > Branchipolynoe > Branchipolynoe longqiensis. Next base: position 11,429,185 of record CM059191.1, read on the forward strand.
ATGATCATACCTGTGAGGAGACATTAATATAATGGGCATGACTTGCTGATACAGGTAGTCATGGATTTTGGATTATGCAAATAATGGTTGCACGACTCATTTAAATTGTCTTGGGTCAACTATAGCTTTGTCAGTAGTATATGTTTTATTGATTTAGTCAGGTGTTATAGGCTGGTGGGTATACTTTGGTAGTTGTTATTTCTTTTACTCTTTTTGCCAGGGGGGGATTTCAGAGAGGGAGAGGGAAGGGAGTGGTTTGGGACTATGTATTTATTTCAGTTCTCAACGTTTGTGGTCTATCCAGGTAGGTTTATTAATGTATGTCTATGTTGGGTACTCAACCTTTAATCTAGATTTAAATTGCAGGTAGGTTGTTGCATTCCTGGTTTTGGCAGAGAGTTTGTTCCAGAGTTGGCTTCCCTGATAAATAGGTGCTCTTTTGAGTTTGTTAGTCCTTGGATAGGGAATTTTCAAGTGGTTGCCATCTGCTGCTCTAGTATTGTGAATACTTGTGTCGGTATATATTTTGTCTTGGGCTCTATTGTACATGAGTCCTAAGAGATGCCTTTTGTGCCTTGTGTCTAGTTTGTCCATTCCAGCTTTAGCATGTAGTTCTTCTGTGTGTAGATTTTGGCCTTTGTAAACTGTCCTGACTGCCCTATTTTGTACTGTTTGAAGCTTTGCTTGTTGCTGTTTTGTGAGTAGTTCATATATTAGGTCATTATAATCAATTATTGGGAGGATCATTGTTTTGTACATAAGAAGAGCTGTTTTTTCCCTTATAAAACCCCTGCTTTTTCTGAAGGTGTTCAGTTTCCTTGCCAGTGACTGATTTAATCTACTTAGTTCTTTATTCCCAAGTCAAGAAATAGCGAATATTCATGTTTGATTTATGCTGGAATCAGGTAGCCACACTTTGAACTTAAGACAGGCATATTAACTGACTGACTCCAACTTTCAGGTACCTGAAGGATCGGGTTGTCACCAAGCAAGGAAGTCAAGCTGACAACGTATTCTTTGTTTTGTCGGGTAAACGTACGTACTTGCATAGTTCGCCTAAATGAGATCAACCGACATAGTGTCAGAATCAGGGTTTCCTCTTTCGTTTAGTTTTATTTTTCTATTTCAAGAATTTTATTTAAAGCGACACGTCCATCATTTAATAATTTATGTAAATTGTTCACCAATAACTTTGATGTGTTAAGCAGTTATTGCCTTATATGGGGTTTGAGAGCCAAGAGGTTCTGAATGTGTATTGACTACGGCATAATTATTAGAGATCGATACATATTCCGGAAACTCTGTAATGGGGGGGGGGGCGGGACACATTTAGGTAATGGCTTTAACTTTCAAACTTAAGCCATTTTAAGTACTAGAAACTTAACTTAACTAAGAAAACATAAAATAGCAATATGATAACATGGACTAACCAGTCTGCTATAAGTGGTGTTGAACTGTGTAGGCAATTAAGAATTGTAATAAATATCACCTTGAAAATTGATTATCAACAGTATATAGTATAAATATGTTTATTGGATGTGTAGCTCGTGTTGACAATACATTCGCTCTTGTAACTGCCTGCAATATCCGCTACTTACCGAATATTACGAAACTGTGGTTTTACAACTCGTTCATTATTACTTAGAGCCTCCCATTGTCAATCCAAACCCCACATGTACACTACGTCATATAACCGTATGAGAATCCTAGATTTACACCTACATTATCTCACCAGGCAGAACCTGCTGCAGACTACATGGCCGATCAACCACCACAACACCAATTACTATTACTCACTACATGCTCATAGAGCAGCTCCTAGTTTATTTACAAAACATAGTCTCATATACAGTTTCTGGACAATCCAAGTTTCAAAGTAAAGCTTCTTTTATTTAATGACGCCTCTAGAGTACCTTGATTTTTATCATCGGCTATTGGATGTCATTCTGACATATTTCTTTGGAGGAAACCCGCTGCTGCCAAATCCAAGTTTCAACACAAGCAGTATTGAAATTAGTCTCAACAGCTAATCATATGCAAATACTACATGGCGGTATAGCAGTAGTCCCTCACACACAGCTACCCTCAAGTCCCTGGCCCCGTCCCTTGAGTCTGTTCACCTTCCTTTCCGGGCAGTAGTCTCTCGCCGGTGAC
>CM059191.1:11431838-11483024 GCA_030323885.1 Branchipolynoe longqiensis
CTGAGGCTTGTACCTCGGGAAAACAACAGTTATCCATCATCTATACCCAGGTAAGATTTGTATAACTATACTATATATATATATATATATACATATACATATACATATATATCCACCTTCACCACAAATTATATTATTGTGAGTTTTTAAAATTCATGCGTGTCTATTGACACAAAATTGATTGTATGCTTTTACATGTAAAAGCGATGGTGTGAATATAACAAATCCAGTTATCACCATGAATATGGCCTATGGTGCCGGATGGAAGTCCCTTGCTACCAGACGGGATGGCTGAATGAGTTGAGCGCCCTTCTTACATTAGGATAGATCGTGGGATTCGAACTCATGGGTTTGTACCCGGGTCGAGTTAAACCAATGACTTAAAAATTAATACTTGTCACTTCCTAGTCAGGCACTTGATATTATCAGGATAGCACAAGGACTGGTTTGCTCAGCGTGAGGATAATGTGACTGAATGGTATATCAGGTAGCGGTGCTGGTTGCCTGGGGTCCCAGTGAAGCAGGACTAAAGTGGTCATGCATGCACACTGTCACAAGTCGGTACCCATCCTGATATGACCTGATGTGTTGCCAGGATGTCAAACTCCAACAACCAACCAACTGTAACTTGGTTGAGTGTTTGTAAACTGGATTCTGGGACGTAGATTTCAAAGGTTAATATGACCCAGTACTTTAGTACTTATCATTGCTGTCATGCCTGTTATTATTATTATTATTATTATACATAATGCTACTAATGATAATAATAAAATATGTATTTCCACATGATCAATGTACCCACAAGTTGATATTTATATCAGTTATTTTTTCACATGAAAAAGGAGAAAGCAGAGGTACAATACTTATGAGGTGCTTTCCCCATTTAAAAATAACGCAGATACATTGCTTATACCATGGAAATAATAAATACAAAAATAACAGTTAAAAGCATATCAACATTACCCTCAATAGTGTAAATTACATCTCAATATTTATATACTAGACTACTATGTATTTACCTCTGATAAAGCATAAATATTTTCTTTTTATACATTCATTGAAACATATAGTAGTGTCATCAGCAAATAAAATGAATTTAAGAAGCGATGACACATTACAAATTTCATTTATATATAAAATGAATTGAGCCCTGAGGGACTCCACATACCACATTTGCTAAGTCTGAGTCCTAGTTATCTAAATTTACATATTGTTGTCTATTTTATAGATAACTAGTAAGCCAGTTATTGGCAATGCCTTTGATACCATAGTGATTTAATTTTGTTGTTAACAAATTATAGTCAAGTGTGTCGAATGCTTTTTTAAGGTAAATAAATACACCATTAGTACAGTTGTTGTTGTCCAGAGCTGAGGTAATTTGTTCTGTCAGTTCTAATAATGCCAATGATGTAGACATTTTAGATCTGAAACTATATTGATGCTACACACAATATCATGTTTATCAATAAATGCATCCAGTCTACTATTGAACAGTTTTTCTAATATTTTTTAAAACTGTATAAAAGTGATATCAGTCTATAATTAGTGAAAACACTGTTATCTTCTTTTGTAAATATAGAAATTACTTTAGTGACTTTCATTTTATTTGGAAAAGCTCCATTCTTAAAGGAGCTGTTAGATATATGGGTAAATCGTTTGACAATGTAATATATTACTTGTTTATTGATGCGCATCTGTGTTATCATATCCCGTTGACTTTTTGGTCTTACAATTATTGACCACTTTAATGATCTGATTCTCCTCTACCCCTGCTAACAACATTGATTCAGAATCTTGCGTTTTTTTTAAGTCCAGTACATCTATATTTTTGTTACGCGCTTTAATATGTTTTGCTAAAGTGGGGCCTACATTGAAAAAGAAGTCCTTAAAATAATTTGCTATGGCCTTTTTATTTGTAATAGTTTCTCCATTTGACTTAAACTTATTTAATTCAGGAGAATGTTGTTGTCTCTTCCTTATAACAGTATTTAGTATTTTCCAAGTTCCTTTTATGTTATTTCTTTCTTGAGCCGATAGCCTATTAGCTTTTTTCACTATGTCAATTTATTTTTATATGTTTTATACTTGTTTTCCACACTCGTTGTTCTACATTGTAGATACTTTCTCTATCAGTTGTTCTTTTTTTTGCATGTATTACGAAGACCATTAGTAATCCATGTTTTGTTTTGTTACTGATGTCTTTAGAGCACACTTTTTTGATCGGACAATGTTTGTATCGGTCAAGAAACATTTTAGATAAAATTATCATAAGTACTATTTACATCATTTGTATCCATGACACCATTCCAATCTTGTAATAATAGATCATTTTTCAATGCAGCAATACAATTTTCATCCGATTTTCTCATAAGGGTATATATCTTATTAGAGGTTCTATTTATATATTGATATTTACATATGGCAAATATAGGTAAATGGTCACTGATGTGAATTATAAGTAATCCACTGCTATTGGTTTGATCCAGTTTGTTAGTGAATATGTTTTCAAATAGGGTAGCACTGTGATCTATTATATTAGTTGGTTTATCTATTATTGGATACAGCCCTATGCTGAACATCGTGTCCATAAATGTTGTTGTTCCTTTGTTATCATTATAATTTAGAAGGTCAATATTAAGATCCCCGCACAGAAAGAGTGATTTCTCCTTTTATTTACATGTTTTATTATCATTTCAATTTGGTCAAAGACGGTTCAGAAATCTGAGCCAGGTATTCTATATGTACAATTTACAATAACATGTCTTCTGTTTATTAATACGGAGTTCAACCGAGATGCCCTTTATTATGCCATTAACAGTCAAAGACGTAACATTTATGACCTTATAATCTATAGAATTATGTAAATATATAGCAACTCCACATCCTTTTCAATTTACTCTGGCAATATGACTCAATGTATAGCCCTCTAGTTTTAGTAGGAGTCTCTTGACTGTCCTTCACTTCCAGCCATGTTTCTGATATTGCAATAATGTCAAAATTAATACTTACTTCATTTAATAGATTCTCAATTTTACTAAGGTTTACTTTTAAGTTTCTTGCATTTAGATGTATAAATGATAGTTTGTTTATCATATTACTATTACTATATTATACAAATTGTTGTTTGGGTCGATTTCTTTTTCAGAGTCACACTGATTATAATCATTTATACTATATGGTTCAAAGTTTAATGCTGAACACTTACTATATATATTTAGTAATTTATAATGTATAGCTTTGTTGATAAGTCTGAATTCATTGTCCTCAACATTTTGTAAAGGGAATATATTTGTGCAATATGTACAGTACCAATTTTGATTTTATTTAGTTATGCAGCTTCGTTGCCATTTAGTAAGCTTAGTACATAGTCTGTGTATCCGATGTTGGCATAGTGCACATTCTATTGAATTGTTCTGACGTTCAATATTGCAAATTCCACAGAAATTATGTTGTGGTGTCATAATATCAAACATAATACTCAATGGCTAATATAGGTCATCTGGCGATTAAATGATTTTCTTCACATTATTTCCATTCTCAGTCATTGTACAAAATATCTTGCTATCAATCCTCCATGCACAGTTGATAGATGTATTGTTTCTCATAATTCACCAACGAGACACCAAGACAACACATTTATATAATATTATTTGGACAGATTTAATAATTCAATCTGCTCAAGTTACAACAATGCTGAATCTCGGATACTAGGAGGCACAGGGCCAGACATGTTAGGTTATTGCTCACGAGGAATGAGCTGCAAGTCGTGCGTGATCAGTCGTGTAATACAATGCTTGTCGGCGACAGAGGCCTCTTGAGTAATATAGTTCAAACAGAGTCAGTATCATCATAGATCAAGTTAAAGTCGGAACATCGTAGTTTGACACTGAAGGCTGAAATAAAACATGTTAACAATATAGATCATGACTTAAAACGTACCAGCTCCCGAACAGCGCTCAAACCCCCGTCAAGTGGTTAGCTTGGGGTGGGTGGGAGGGTGAAATTACTTGTTGCCGGCTCGGGGTTCGGTGGTCGAGTGACGAGAGCGCGGCTTGAACCAGGATCCACCTGATGTCTCGTTGGCGAATTACAGATGTTAGCGGACCAACATCCCCAATTCACCAACAAGACACCAAGACAACACATTTATATAATATTATTTGGACAGATTTAATAATTCAATCTGCTCAAGTTACAACAATGCTGAATCTCGGATACTAGGAGGCACAGGGCCAGACATGTTAGGTTATTGCTCACGAGGAATGAGCTGCAAGTCGTGCGTGATCAGTCGTGTAATACAATGCTTGTCGGCGACAGAGGCCTCTTGAGTAATATAGTTCAAACAGAGTCAGTATCATCATAGATCAAGTTAAAGTCGGAACATCGTAGTTTGACACTGAAGGCTGAAATAAAACATGTTAACAATATAGATCATGACTTAAAACATACCAGCTCCCGAACAGCGCTCAAACCAATAAAGTTCCGAGCGCTGCGGGAGCTGCGGAGATATGAAACGCTTTCAGGTAGGGGTGGACCGCCGAGCTGCGCCAGGTCCCCGCCGCCATTATCTGGTCCAATGTTAGGCCAGAACCCTGACAGGTCTGAGCCCCCCCTCGCCTGAGTCCATGCAACGTCAGCCCTTTGTCGACCCCGAAGGCCGTGTAGGACGCTACTCTGAGGGCTCTGGTAAGAGTCGACAGAGTGAGGTGGGTACCTGCTGGCAAGAGGAACGCTGGGGACTCCGGCAGCGGGGTCACCACTCTGATGTAGTTAGCCCAAGCAGTCACGGGGCAGCAGAGGGAACCCGGCATGGCCGGCAGTCAGAATACTACCGGGGGTCAGAGGCGGACCTCGTTTTGGACGATCTCAGGGTTACTGTGAGTGAACCCCTCCGAAGTCGGATATCATTACCCTTGAGTACATGCTGAGAGCTAGTTGCTCCAGAGGAGAGGTTGGCGAGGTTCGACTGCCTAATCAGTGTGAAATAGGCGATCAGGAGGGCAACAATGATCACATGAGGCCTAGGGGACATGTTTGCTAGTGCCACTATAATGGCCTTGAACTCTCGGGGGGTAACAGGGGTCGCTCTAGTGACTACATGTTTTGATACTTTAAAACTACCACTCTTAAAGGTTCTGAGCTCCGGCGCTTCGAACGCCGAGGCATCACCTGAGGTGCCTAGCCCCCACACTTTGACAGAACTGAAATAATTCAGCACCGCGCCTGGGGATTTCAGCCTGTCCGACGACAACAATAGGAACGAAAGAAGATCATAAGTAGACGGGGAGCTTGCGAGTAACTTGTGCTTGTTACAGAAGTCAAGGTAGATTCTCACATGCGCGGCCTTATTCTGCCACGTTCGTGGAGCCAGGGCGCAGGAGTAGAGATTAAGGAGCCGATTGTGGTGACTCAGTGCGTATCCTGGAAGATAGAGGCAAAAGAATTACTATCTTCCAGCGACAGTAGTTAGATGTTACATGATAATAGATCAAGTGAGACATGAACGTTTACTTCAACAAGATTTCGATCAACACACATTTTACGTGCTTTAACAGAAGCTACAGTGGAAAGAGGGGATCTACTCAATGCATCTGCTAGTAGTAACTCATTACCGGGCTTATGAAGGACTTCCATGTCGCAGTTTTTATGAGCGGCGATCAGCCATAGCTGTCGCGCACACGCACAGAGCACTTTCTCTTTACCTTTACCTCACTCTAGGACTTGTTGTGATGACAGACTATCAGTGTTCACCTTGATCAAATAGTCATGTGGTTCTGGTGGCAATAAATGTGAGACAGCATGTACTAAATTAAGGGCTTCTAGTTGAGTTATGGCTAGTTCTCTTTGCAATAGCTCTTCATCATAGGCCGACTTATAGAACGCTACTTTGGAGAAGGCGCCTCCCGCCTTTAAGGTGGAGTCGCATTCTATCACCCAGTCGGTTCGGGGGGCTTGTGGGATCAATTGCTTACCGTTATATGCACTTGCGAAACATTGAAACCATTCGAGGTCCCTCAGATTGTCCTTATCGAACGTGTATTGACCTGTATATGGGGCTTTCCTTAATGCTTCGAGGACTCTATTCGAAAACCTGACTGCCGGTTTGATACATTTAGATAAATGTTGCAGCTTGCCTGCTAAGCTTTGCAGCTGTTTCCTAGAGCAAGTACGTTTATTTTCCCAAAGTCGACATTCATCTAATACGTCTTGTAACTTATCTTGTGGCAGGGTAACTGTCATGTTGACGGAGTCGATCAGAAAGCCTAACCATATGATAGAGGTAGAAGGGGGGGTACACTTTTCGATAGCTAGATTGAGGCTAAGCTGTGATGTCAAAGTTATAAATTCAGCGTAGGCAGAAGAAGCCTTTGTTTCAGTGTTCTCAATGCCTATAAAGTCATCTAAATAGCATAGGGAAAAAATATCTTGGTTACGTAGAAGCCACACTACGGCTCTGGTTTTGCGTGCACATGCTAGTGCGGGTGTTCTGCAGCCAAACGGAGGCGCTAGGTCTATATAGAATTTACCATTGATGGGTTTTGTGGGGTTGGGTGTGTGTTGGTGGGGGGTTAGTGATACCTAAACTCGGGAGGGAGAGTGGGCAGACTCTCAGCTGACGATAGGCGCGCGCCAGATCGCCGCCCCACATCCAAGCACCCGTGCCTAACATTGTCAATCTATCAGTAAGGGTTGAGACTGATGGAAGGGAAAATTAAAGGGCTTGCCTAGATAATAGCCCTTGACTATGCCCGCGTTAACGCTCCTCCCTTTAGGAAAGCTTAAGTCGATGATTATTCTTTTCTGTAGTGAATTCTTTTTTGGTTGTGTCATCATTGGACTTATTTGACACCAGGGTTCAAAGGGCAGATCCTGAAATGGGCCTAGAAGCGCACCCAACGATAATTCTTTATCTACAAACGCAGAAATGTGCTGAATATCATCAGAGGAGATTGAATGGTTCTTATACGTGGGCGTAGGTACCGAAGTGGAGGAGTAATCAATAGGTCAGCCAAACTCTAAATGTTCTACTAGTAAAACATCTGGATAGTTAAGGAGAACGGCTCGCCATTTTGGAATATTTAGGCCAGAGGGTAATGGTATCTTTGCTCCCATAAAGTTGGGAAGACCAGTAGAACGAACTTCATTATAGGTGTGACTATAGGAAGAGCTAATGGAAGCCCATGATAAGTTACAGGTAAGGGGCCAGAAGTCAACTAGTGAATCCCTAAACTCTAATGGTGAGGGAGGGGGGGTAAATGTTGGAGACTGAACTGCCGGGAGGGCCGCTAATACCACTTCAATAGGCGCATCCAACCAGTTAGTTGTTAGTGGTGGAAAAGAAAGATCATTATTTGCATTTAACGGGAGATTTAACATAGTTACAGGTTTCACGGTCGTAGACTCAGAACGATTATTATATTTCACTTTCTCAGGTTTAGAACTGACTTGACGATTAGGACTCAGACATTCAGCTTCTATCAGTCCCGTCGAGTTACGGTTATCAGTGCATTGTGGGTCAGAGAGATTATTACTCGAGGGTTGCTTAGTTACTAGCGATAAGGGTGCCGTAAGTGGAAACTCGGGCGACATGTTATCAATAGGAGGCTCGTTAAAATTACTATGTATTACATTAGACGAAATAGCAATAGAATTAGCAGGGCGAGAGATATTATTATAACTTACAGCAGTGCCTGCCGCCTCTGCGGCCTTCTTGTCTAGAAATTTCCTTTTTTTCAGACAATCCTGCTCCCTATGGGGGGCCCGATCAGGAACAGTACCATGCGACATATTGAACCCACACTCCTTGCCCCAATTCCAATTATAGCAGGGCTTGCCGTCAGTGTCTCTAGAGTATTCTTCTCGTTGATTAACGGGCAAGGGGTTAACCGGCGCAGCGGTTCCGGTTTGGCCACTAGCTGTAGATTGAACGGGCGCACGAGCGGTATTGGCTGGGGTATACCGAGACTCAGACGCATATTGGCCAGCCCCACAAGATTGAAGCACCCGCACCGCCTCTGTCGACACGTCACATTGAACGTCCTTGATCACAATAGGATCTAGCCACCCCTCTTTAAGGCGCCTGTCTGCTACCATCTGAAAGGTCCTTTCGGACCACCGGCGGCAGGTGGGCCAATCCCACGTTATCGCCATTCTTGCTAAATCTTCCTCGTGTTGGAATACTGCCGACACCCAAGGTCGAGGAAAGTCAGGTTGAGCCAGCATTAGTCTAAGGGCAAAGAAATATTCGGCCCAGGTTGCCTCACCTACGCCTATCTTCTTACATGAGTCACCCCTTGTTATAAAGTTATGTGGGTAGAATTTTGTACCTGGGGGTTTGTGGAGCGCATGTGTTGAGTTGATCAGGAAATCTGTGGTTATCAGGGGCTGAGGCTGCGGTTGTTGGTAGTGCATTATTCTACTGTGGACAGCATTGTCTTTGCACACAATGTGGCTAATATTGACATGGCAAACAAGCGTCCCAGTGGGGGCAGCACTATACAGTCGCCATGAGTGCGCACTGTCACAAGTCTGTATCCATCCTGAAATGATCTTAGATATTCCCAGGATGTAAAACTCCAACAACCAACCAGCCAATATGGATAGGAGCATCTTCAGTTGCTATACCACCTCCAGAGCATGTTCCTTTTGAACACTTCTGCCTATAGGCTACATCCGCAAGAATTTAGCCACAATATTTGCTATAATTATTTTGCATGACACATAGATACAATGTTTTTCAGTCTATTCGGACATAAGAAGCATATTAATGTGCTTATAGGAGGTGTAGACCTTGTGCTTGTTGAGTGTTTGGTATTTAGGATAGGTGGGGAATGTCAGAAGTTACTTCGATTTTAATCGAATTAAATATTAATTTTGGATTCTAGTTGTTGGCTATTCAGCTATTACGGTAAGTAATATTTGCAGATTGCAGGTGGTGAGTAGAACTGTGTAAGGAATAGGTTGCACTTGAGATAGGAAATTAACCTCTCTCCACTTGCTGGGTTAGGATTTTGCCACCATTCGTTATAATGCTCTGTAGTCAATTTTATTAATTTTTCTTTATGGTAAATATGTTTATTCTGCTGAATAAGTCTTTTGTCAGTCCCAAAGTACTGGTCTTCCAGCCATTTTTCAAGTCAGGGTTATTTACACAAAAGGTATACAGAATATGGTGTACAATAACTGTTGAATACACAATTTGCAGCATGTAACACAATGAAATTCTGTAACCCAAAAGTCCCATAGCAATATGGTAACAGTAGTGTCATATTATTAGATCAATAATAGTCAGATCAATGTGAGTATTTACATAGTATTTAGAATGTAAGTAGAAGTTATCTTCTGTATTCAGTTGGTAAAGTTGCAATAAGTTTTAATGTTCAGTTGCAGTTAGGCAAGCGGTATATAAATGTCAGTTTGTTAGAAATATTCTAGTTAAAGGTTATACTTGGACTGTCTCTGTCATTGTATATGGTTTTACTTGCACATATTTCATTACCAAATTAAGGACATAAAAATAAGCCATGGTAGACAGTAGAACCTGTCTTTGGCGAACAATGTCCATCTACAAAGACCTTGTCAATGCACAAACTTCAAAACGGGACACCCACTATGTCAGCACAACATTAACTGTCCTTTGAAGAGAGGTACTATTTTCTACCATATGTAAGTCCCATTTATATCATTAACTGCTTTGAATGGAGAAACTGTCTTTCTTAGATATACATGGTATGGTCTAGGCACATCAATATTTGATGACCTCAATTGTCAACATTTCATAGGCAATTGCCATCTCCCAGAAAAGAGGCAATTTTAAGCTGCATAGTCAAATGAAAACATGAGACTTTCAAAAGCAAAACTATTTAGATTTTAGTCGACACACAGACGGAAATACCGAGGCAATTCAATAGACCCTGTTACAGCAGAAGCATATTGTGTCAGTTTTGGAATGCTTCCCAAAATTAATGTTGCATACTTGCACTTTAAATTTCTCAAAGTTAGCCATTTAAACTAAAAGTTACTTTAAGTTAAAGTAAGGTAGATTGTAACGATCAAACTAATATATTGATCTCGGAAAAGGACAGAAACTCAAAACCATCGGATTATGTAACTTTACTCCACTCCACGAATATGATTTCAAGGTTTGACGTCATTTAACTAACCATATGTGTAATATATGGGCGTTTGCCTGTTGTAAAGAATAAGTGTTGTCCTTTATATATAATTATCTCTAATGGATCCCACCTGTATTTAGAACAAGAACAAAGAACTCAATAGCAACGGGACCAGAATAAAATAAGCCATTTGTAAAGTGCGTTATCAAATCAATAGAATGGATATTACATATTAATTATAGTGCTGCCAGCAGACCTGAGGACCGGGTTCAATTTGCATGGAAGCTACACAGTGGATTCAACAAGGTTACACGTCGGATATCGCATGGTTAGCGTCTCGAATTTGCATATGCTAGGTTTTAGAAAATATATAGTAATACAGTGTAACCCCGTTATAAAGCAATCATCGAGGTTTATTAAATGTCATCGCGAAAACAAGCAGGATAACACTAAATCCGTTATCAATTTCCTGAATTAACGCCGTCCTGATGACTTTAGATGTTGCCAGGACGTAAAACTCCAACAACCAATCGACCACCTGAAATACCTTTGACTACAAGAATTCCACATTCAATGACTCATCGCGTTAGATCCATATTTGCGTTAAACTGGAACGCGGAAAATCGGGGTTACACTGTATCAGAACAAGCAGTGGTATGTGACGGTCAGCCGTCATGCTCACTTTTTAGTGCTGCCTTACTGGGATACCGTGCCACTAATATCACAACACAGTAACCCTAGCCATTATTGTCTGTGCGGCTCCTTGCCTGAGAGGTCAGTGCAGACTACTTCACTCATCCCTTTGGAATGGTTAGTGTTTTTAAATGTTTCACATCTCTAAGTCATTTAATTCTTACAATTACATACAGTCAATGCATACTAGAAACAAAACAACGCATAGTTTGTACATGATCCTGGTCATGGCTCCAAATCTCATGAGATTCATGTAAATGGGAAACATTGGGCTTAGACAAGATTTTAACCCACCCTTCTTGCTATTCCTCAGCTGAGTGTCTCGTCGTGGTCACCAATTTGTAAAGTCGACAGCTGCCATCTGTGGGTTGTGTAGGCAGGCTATATGAAATCAATACAAGCAAGAAGAGAAAGGAAGAGTATAAAGAATGAAAGTAGGTTTATTATTATATAGTGGTACATGGATCTGATATTACATACCACCTGACCATTATCTCCAATCAGCAACAAGCATTTCTAGTTCCACCAATGAACAGTATGCATTCTGGGGTCACCATGGCTATTGTGATCTAGCCATCATCACCATGCCGTGTGGCTGCTTGGCCTGCACCTTCCTGCTGTGTGTCTGTGGTGATCCGTGACTAGCAGTTGGGGAGGGTGGGGGGAGGGAGTAGTGAGTAGAGCCCTTGGGGCTCCTTACACACTAACACTAGTGCCTCATTCACACTATCTACCTAATACACAATTACTATTGACCACTAAGTCTGGATATCAAGTTACCTCATGCCATGTAACCATCTTTTCCACAAATCCAATCATCCATAACTGAACCATTGTTCCTCAATTTTATCCAAAATCATTGATTTAATATGATATTTCTTATCTTCTGCTGGCTGGCTGGTTCCAACGCCGCCTGTCCTAGAGCATTTATCATCTTATTATAAAACAATGCAAATGACTTTGCATCCTTCCATGATGCATTTTTTCATAATCCCATGGAGACTCACTCCCATTGCTCTTGCTGTCGAAGCAGCTGCACCCCTAGTACCATGCGCTTTATGGTGATCTGTGTCGATCTTTGCCATCTTAAATGCCTTTAGAGTCCAGCGTGCCAAAGTGGCCCGTAATATTGGCTATAAGGTGCTATATATGATACCAACAATTGAGAATTACCCGTCCTAATTTTCTCTGTACCTTGCAACACCTAGCTATAGTTTGAACTAGACATAACTTTTTGTTCTTAGGAAAAGCAAACAATGTAATCGCATCAAATGGTTGGCCCTACTTGATTATTCTTCAATAACACCTTCCTTTTGAACGGTATGCTTTCCCTGTGCATATCATTCTAACCCCCTGTAGGTTTAGTATTGTTTGTCCGCTTTGTGGGGAGACCAACACATTCAACACCGTTAATTTCAATGAAAATAACTTCAATGACAAATCTGTATTAGACCCAAATTTTCAAGCTAGATTAATGCTGTCTACTGACAAAATATCCGAATGACGAGGTTGAGACGGTCTTTGCGTATAACAAGTTTTACAGAACTATTTTCGAAATTTGTTTGTCCTATTGTGGTTCCTTGAAATTCTGGCAAGATTAAACACTGTGCACACCTGGCCATGTTTTATAGCTCCATAACTGATTCCAGTTTCCAAATACCTTCTTAAATAGTCACCGACGTTAGAAACTTTGGATTTAGTACCGGGATATCCCTCTCATATGCCCATAAAGGCCAACTTTATTAAATGAAAAGTAAAAATTTAAATACTTTAGTACCTTATTGTTTTAGATCATATCCCTATAACACATTTGCCAAACAAGGCATACTGATAATCGGGTGCTTTTGAAGTCTACATTCTGATTTAGGTTTAATTTTCCTTGGCCACTTCGGTTTTTGGGGCTCTTCGAATAAGTCTGTCCGAGAACCATGGTTGACTCATCCAGTGAGTTGTATTAACCACAGCTTTAGCATCGTCCTGCTGTAGCTTCTGGATTACCCTCCACAGATGCATATGGGGGGGAACAGAATAACAGGATATGTTAGTGCCTGGAAAAGAGCATGCATCTATATTCCTACTACCTGGCTCCAGTTGTCAATTTCATATTTTTGTAATTTATGATTTAGGTTTAAGATAAATAAGTCAATTCCGGTATTTCCAAATATCCAACATATGCCCTCAAATATTGTTGGGTCTAAGGACCATTCTACTTGGTCTTTAGTGTCTTGATCTGTAAACTCCTAGCACATAACCCCCAGTATATGTGTTATTGATAGCCAACATTTATTTCATTGTGCCCAGTTCATGACTTCTTTTGTTTGACTCATACACCATTACATTCCTCCAAACAGGTACTATATGTCCCAATTCTTCCATATCCATTTCTCCACAAACTTAAGACTGAACAGAATTGTGTGTAATTCGAAGAGATATATACACATCTATATATATATCATTATGATCCTTTTATGTCAAATCCCATCTAGCTTCTGTCTGTATAGAGTCTATGGGTGCACTCCTCCTTCTTGGGAGGCAACCATAAGCAATTTCTAAATCTGGCTCTGACCCTGTGATTATTCTAGAATGATCAAAGTTCTCTAGCACCAATAAATATCCTTTTCTGCTTACAAATGAGATTCACATCAACACTTCATAATGACGATTATTTCCATATAAAGCTTTATTGTATCGTGCTTTCCTGATCAATAGTGTGCCTCTGTGTACTCCCCTCCGGGGTGTATGATAGCAACAGTACCAACTAGTCCTGCAAGTGTCCAACATACACAACTAGTCCTGCAAGCGTCCAACAAACCCAATTAGTCCTGCCAGTGCATCAGTCATCAGTACTTTTCTTATTATCTGTTAAATTTCACTTTTATTGATTAATTTATGATTTATTGATTTAATTAATTCATTTTAAATTCTAAAATATATTTATCTAATTTATTCTTATTATTCTTATTAAAAGTACCAAATCTATCTGATATGACCTTAGATGTTGCTAGGACATAAAACAACAACAGCAACACCAATTTAGTTCTTGGGAGTCCTTTCTGACTCTTTCTTAATTATACTATAGTAAAGTGTATAATTTATTTAATAATCTAACAGTGTCGTTTACTGATTCCTATATATACGGGAAAACAAATGTGGCCATCTTCCCCAATTTAGAGTACATTGGTTTGAACAATTTGTAACTAAACTGAGCCAAGGTGAAAACCCAACTGGGAATACTTGAAATTCAAATAATTTATCCTCCCTGACGAACCTTAAATATTATGATGGGCTATGTCTACACTGTCCATCACAGTGTGTTCTGTAACCATGTATAACGCTGTGGTTCAGTTAAACATGTTAAGATTTTCTAATCATTTCTTTATTATTTCCTTCTCTTTATTTATTATTAATTGATTTTCTCTCTGGAGTAGTTAAGTCTAAGAACATACTAAACTTCCCATTCAGTTTCGGTCAAAAGAGATCCACTGCCTTGGAAAGGTGTTACCCTGATATAGAACCCCTTAAATAAGTTTCCCAATTCATTTCATAAAAAAACTCTCTCCTATGACGTCAGTTTTTAATGGCTTAAGAAAACATAATTGTAGAGGATGGGATATAAATGAACTTGTCAACCCCTCTACATAGTTCTGTACCCAATTAACACTTGTTAACGGTCTTCAATTGTGCTTATAATTTGCATTGTTCCCTGCTCTAATTAGTTGCACTACATGTATTACATGTTGTGATTCACCTAGTTGGCTAAGGGTTCCTACTTCTGGCACCCCCTTTGAGGTGTAGGCACCCCCGTGTCAGGCCCACTTTGTTATGGGTCAATTGCTTGTTATCGTAACCAACCGGTAGACTCGTCACCATGCTCTAAATGCCACTCAAGTATGTTGTTGCAAATAGTCACTATGCTGGACCCTAGAAACGTTCATTTCAGTGTCCGAGGCTCTGTCACTCTTAATTCTGCCAAATCCTTCCCGAACAATGTTCAGTGGGGAGTTATTTCCCCCTATATCTATATGTGTATGTTTCCTTTCCTAAAGGTGTATTTATGACATTTCTGACATTTAGCATGCGATCACCTGTTTAACTCACAGTGATTTAGAACCAGGATTTTTATTTTTATAAAAATGTTCTGCTTGGTACCCAATTTTGTCATCGCCGTTAGGTCGCAACAACCTCAATGCAACTGTGGGGTTTATGACTGTCAGGGCCCCAACTACTCCCTTAGATGCCCACAACATTGTTACTTCTGCGTGCTTAAAAATGTTCTCATTTATTTTCTGCACTCTAGAAAATATATAAATATTTCATTTTGTCTTCCCTTTTATTGAACGTGTCAAAGGGTGTGATAGCACCAACTAAATCCTAAACTTCTACTTATTGTATAAGTGGCTTAGAACATCCCTCATTAAATTTCCAAATGTAAAACAACATGGATATTATCCAATTACATGTATACCTTTCACTGTCTACCTGGCTCAGTCAGTGCTGTGACCTTTAGTCATATAGTGGACGGTCGTGAGCAATGCCTGGCATAGTCATGGCCCGTACGTCCTTATGCCCATGTTTACTAATTACAGTACTCCAGTACAGTTCTGGTTCTGGCACTAACAGCGAGTTGTCAATAAAATATTCATCTGACTATAGTTATTGTAAACATTAACATTAATATTTCATATGTATATGGGTCTCGGTTTGAATGTTCATTGACAGGTGTGACATCAAAACAATCACAGGTAACTGCTTGGTCAGCAATAGCCAAGTTACCATAATAGACCCAGTTTCTAACTGTTAAAACTTTAATTTTGTTCACATATTGAGCGCATTTCTGCCAATTCACAACTGTGCTGGGTAGTAACAGCAGGCACTGAGGAAGACTGGTGTGTGGGAGCAGTTCCATTAAGACTGGTCACA
Organism: Branchipolynoe longqiensis; assembly: GCA_030323885.1. Lineage (NCBI taxonomy): Eukaryota > Metazoa > Annelida > Polychaeta > Phyllodocida > Polynoidae > Branchipolynoe > Branchipolynoe longqiensis. Next base: position 11,447,567 of record CM059191.1, read on the forward strand.
GCCGGTGGTTCACTGATGGCCGCCATCTTGTTTTGGTTTACATGTTTCTTTTTTTCCAGGATAGGGAATTCCGAAACAGTCACTTATGTCTATGTCACTTACAGACATTTGTGTAAATAGACTTCCTTCCACTCGAAATCACACCCGCGGTCGAATGCACGGTCTGGCTTCGTGGATGGGGTATGCTCGTTTACTTTACAGTTGAACTCGTATGTCAACTTGTATTTGTAACATTACTAACCAGAGTCAATAGTCAGTATTGTTTTACTGTTATAACTTATCCAAATAATGTAAAAATAATTGTGTACAATAATAAAATCCAACACAATTTCTAATCCCAAATGATTCAATACATAGTCAAAAACAATTCCTATGCTACCTAACTACATTCCTCAGCACTTACCTGTGCTCTGCTCTGATGCTGGTGGTCCGACTCCCGGCTCGTGACTGACTGGTATCGACCCCCCAAGACAAACATACACTGTAAACTCAACCAGTAGTGACCAACTAAACCAAAAAAAACACCTACAACGGAATGAGCCTGGAAATGATTTTAGTTGGATCCTACTGAGGTACATGATTAATCAATATTGACCTACTTACTGACTCAATATGCCCCACCTGAGCTTACCATGAAGTCCAGTTCAATCACAAACGTCCACCCTACATCACACCACCATCCTTTCAATGAGTATGTCACCACTAGAAAGATAATCAGTTATGCCACACCCCCTACTACTTTTTAACTCTCGTGAAGTTTTGCTTATTTACCTGTAATTGTCTATCTATATTGTTGTAGATTGGTTTACTGTGTAGTGACAATTATCATTAGGGTTGTAAGACCAGTGCATTAGCACTGACAACATGTTATTCAGAGGAATAAACACACTTGAAGAACAACAAAAGAAAGAAACGTTGCGCCCAGAGCATCCTTGTTGTCATTTTGCAGGCTAGAATCATAACCATTAGGCTATTTGATGCCCATCAAGACAGGGACTGACTTGTGACCGTGCATACTCATTGCAGCTTTATAGTTCTCGCAGATCCACGCCGACCGGTCAATTTGCAGTATTATTTAGGAAGGTTAGTTCACTCAAACAACAATGCTATGCTTTATTACTCAACCAATGACAAACTGGGTAGTGTTCAATGTTGTCTCAGTTATTCTATCAATAAATCCCTGCTAATGGGAGCTTAAAAGACGGGGTCAGTGTTGTCGGAGTTATTCTATCAATAAATCCCTGCTAATAACAGCTTGAAAGACAGGGTGCAGTGTTGTCGGAGTTATTCTATCAATAAATCCCTGCTAATGACAGCTTGAAAGACAGGGTCAGTGTTGTCAGAGTTATTCTATCAATAAATCCCTGCTAATGGAAGCTTGAAAGACGGGGTCAGTGTTGTCAGAGTTATTCTATCAATAAATCCCTGCTAATGGAAGCCTGAAAGATGAAGTCATTCAACACATTTACTTTCAAAGCGTAATATTAGATTTTACTTCTTTGGGCCTCTGAAAGGTTTACCGACAGAGAGTCAGTCAACATTCTAGCCTGTAAACATCAACCCCCCCCGTATCGAGCAATACCTGCTTAAAACACACATTTACTCAATGTCACTGCACGCATTGGCTCAATCGGTAGAGCGTGGGCCTTGCATGCGGGAGATCGGGAGTTTGGTTCCCAGTTGAATCAAACCAATGACTCACAAAATTGATACTTGTCGGTTCCTATACTGGTGCTTGGCATTAATAGGAATTGGCAAGGACTGGTTAACTCAGTGTTAGGATAGTTTGACTGAGTGGGATATTGGGTCATGGTGCTGGTAGCCTAATTTCCCAGTGGCGCCCATGAGTGTGCACTGTCAGAAGTCGGTACTCATCCTGATATGACCTTAGATGTTGCCAAGACGTAAAGCTCCAACAACCAACCAGCCAACTCAATGTAAAACAACACATTAATTTAATAACACCCGGCCCAATACAACTCCTTCCCAGCAACCTACCTGAGAGGCACCATCCAATATTGATGATGTCACCACGTGGAGTGACGCTGGGAAGCGCCATTGCAGTGATGGCAAATACTCTACCAAACCCTCAATCCGGGCGAACAAAAGGCATGGCGTTAACGCCTGCATTACGAGGGCAGCTTTTCATCGAGCACCCTTAATTACAGAGCAGTGCCGTCGAAACCAGCCATCGGCCATGTCATCGTCACGCTGTGGGATTTATATCCAAGGCTCTTAAAAAGAATGACTTAAAAAGACAGGAGAGGGGGAGAGAGGGGAGGGGAGAGAGGGGGAGGGGAGAGAGGGGAGGGGGAGAGAGGCGAGGGGGCAGAGGGGGGGGGGTTGAGAGGGGGGAGAGAGGAGAGGGGGGAGAGGAGAGGGGGAGGGAGGGAGATGGGGGAGGAGCGCAGAGGGGGAGATAGGAGCGGGGGGAGAGAGGCGAGGGGGAGAGGGGAAGGGAGGATAGGGAAGGGGGGGGGAGGAGGCGAGGGCGAGGGAGGGGGGGGGAGGGGAGGGGAGGGGAGGGGAGCGGGCTGGGATGGAGAGGGGAGGGGAGGGGAGGGAAGGGAGGGAGGAGGGGAGGGAAGGGGAGGGAGGGGGCGGAGCGGAGCGAAGGGTGAGGGGAGGGAGGCGGAGCGGAACGGGTGGGAGGGGAGGGGAGGGAGGGGAGGGAGAGGAATGGAATGGGACGGGAGAGGAGGGGAGGGGAGGGGCAGAAGGGAGGAGAGGAGAAGTGAGGTAAAAGGTGAAGGGAGGGGGGAGAGGAGGATGGGGAGAGAGGAGATGGGGGGAAGAGAGAAGAGGGGGAGAGAGGAGAGGGGGAGGGGAGTGGGGGAGAGATGATAGGGGGAGTGAGGAGCTGGGAGAGATGAGGGGGGGAGAGAGGAGATGGGGGGAGAGAGTGCGGGGGAGAGAGGAAGCGGATAGAGAGGAGAGGGGAAGAGAGTAGGGGCAGAAGAGAGGAGTGGGGAGAGAGGTGAGGGGGGAGAGGAGAGGGGGAGAGCGGACGTGAGAGGGGAGAGGAGAGGGGGAGAGAGGAGAGGGGGACAGAGGAGAGGGGGAGAGATGAGAGGGGAGAGGGAGCGAGAGGGAGAGGTGGAGAGGGGGAGAAGGGGAGAGGGGAGGGGGGGGGGAGAGGGTGAGAGGTGTAGAGGGGTGGAGGGTGGAGAGGGGCAGAGGTGGAGAGGGGCAGAGGTGGAGAGGGGGAGACGGGGAGAGGGGGAGAGGTGAGAGAGGGAGAGGGGAGAGGCGGTAATTCGCAGAGACACACCCTCCCCTTCTTCGGCCATACTATTTCCCTTTATTTACAATTGTTTTATTCGAGAGATCTCCCTACTCACTCTTATCTACTTGTCACCTCTGAAAACCACACCACTAACTGCTCCATTTCAAGGCATGATTATGATTATGACCACACAACGGCGAAAACAAGTACATGCACTTAACCGGTATGAGCAGAATAATAACAAACATCACGAAAACAACAACAACAAAAACAGAAAAATCAGATGGTCAGCCGAGGTTTAGCACTGCCAGTAGAAGTGACCTCTCACTGCACAGCTAGATACTGATATGCCCTCTAGTAAAGGGTCACCACTAACTGACCTTGAGCAGTTCCAGCCACCCTTCTGCCTTCTGGCGGCAGTAAATACTATGACAAGGGTTAGTGCATATATTAGCATAACCATGCGGATATGGGGTTCATAGATATACCATTACATTAGGAAATTATAGGAAGGTATTTCAGAACAGGTACTATCTTTTATTAGTGCATGCCCGACTAGGGTACTACTGTACAACTGGCACAATATAACAAATTAATGATAATCATAGAAAATAGATGCAATGCTGAAGAAACGGTGCATTTGTCCTAACATGTAATTCACACAAAAATAAAACAGAACTAAGAAATATACACCCACAAATAAAATTGAAGAGATGATTAATGTGAGCTATAATAAATCTAGCCTGAAACCTTTGCCAGATATTTCAATTCGGTTTCGCGGACACCATCAAACCCAGCCAGTGTTCTATTTGTTGTTGGTAATAGATCATTCAACCATTAATTATATTTTGAAATGAAGTGTTCATCACTAACCTCATTCCATACGTAGTGACCCATGAGTGTAAGCATGCATCAGGCTTTTTTTCCCGTTAAAAAAAAAACAATGTTTATTTATCTGAACACAATATTTCTTCACCACCGATGCACAGGTATTCTGGCCATGCCTAACCTTCTGTCGCGTACAGTATTTAATTACAAAAATAGTTTTAAGATAAATAAAATAGTTTTATTGCATTCACCTAATTAAGTGTTTGTCGTGTATATAGTTAGAACGACACATCCAGTGTCCTATCAGTTGAGGAACATTTTGTACATGCTCTCACATAAGAGTACGTACCGGCAGTGCAATGACAAATCCCAGGAATGGTACTTTTTTTAATCAATATTCACATGCTTATAGCTATTTCTGTATGTATTTGATTCTGATAAAATTGCACACCCCAGAAGATCAACATATGTTAATATCCGATGTGGCTGTTGGATTGAATACATAGTAAGTGTGTATTGAAGTAAAATCCATTTGTATGATGAGTGTATTTATTAAGAGGGGTCAGCTGAGCACAGTAGTCGCTGAAGAAAAGTATGACATATGTAATTATAATCGCACTGGCTATTCGCAGAGCTGCTGGTCTGTGAATTAGAGCCACCAACAATGTAATTCGCAGAGCTACAACCAACCAATCAACATGCATCATTTTACTGCGCATGCCCATGTGCAGAATTATTTTTGTTTTTGTTTTGGTCGTTATGCTTTCCATTGCGTTTGATTCACATTGAGAGATAATAAGCATATTAATCTGTAGTCAGTATTGATAACAATAACTATTTGGGTAATGAACAGAGTAGCTCTGCAAATAACCACTTCTTCAGTAATCTGCAGCGCAGAAAAGAATGATTTCTTCCGTAATCCACCAAAAAGTCGAAGGGCTAAACAAACCGAGAGACAGAGTAAGTGATAGCCTTCACTGTCACCGCTGTCAAGACGCATGAGCAAATGTTAATACAAATAAAAGCGACCAACAAAAAGCACCATGTCAATGAATATTCCACTGCTAAGACCAAATTCGGACATTTTGGAGCCTGACATAATGAAAAGAGAAATACAAATTGTAAAGAGCAAGCGAGTGCCAGTCACTATCAACACGTGCAAGCAAGCGTTCATAAAACAAAAACGACCAACAAAATACACAATATCAATGAATATTCCACTGCTTTAGATCAAATTCTGTTATATAGCAACATGACTACCCACGACTAACATCAAATTATGTTATGTTGGAGCATGTTTTCTGTAATCTGCAGAGCATGACTATGACAGAACAACTCTGTGAATAACAATTATTCTTCTGGTAATTCGCAGAGGAGAACAGCTCTGCGACTAATCTCGTCCAATTATAATTAGTACACAGGGGAATATAAAATAGTCAGCTTGGCCTAGATTCTATTCTACATAGCTAACTTAGATACTCGTTCACGTATTGACCAATTGTTGCTACATAGAAGGGAACACAAGGCAATTTAATATAGCACGTTACTTCAAAAGCCTATGGTGTCAGAGTGTCAAATTAATGTTGAATGTTTGCACTTTTAAACAAATTCTTTTTTTTTCATTGAGGCTGTATTTATTCTGTCGATAGCAAGTAAGCCTGGGTACCCAGGCTTGTTTTCAATGCTGGCCAGCTGTAGTGTTGGTGTTGTCTTACCAAACAGTAGCTGCTGATAAGTTATTTGATTGTCTGCATTTCAGTAGCAGATAGATAGACTGTTGGTACATTTAGTAGCCTATGTTAGTTTTTTTGGGCCCTCTTGGCATTGTATTTTTGTTCTATTCTTATTACTATGTTATTTGTTTTCTTAAGGTTCTATGTTAGTGTTTTGGGGTTTTCTTGGGAAGAGTTTTCCGCTTTATTCTACTTAATTCTATACTAGCCTATTTTATGTACATGTCCATAGGCTTGTACGTAATAGGTGGCTGAGTTATGTTTGTTTGAATTTGATTTGATTTATATTGTTGTTGGATATGTTATCTGGCTTTTATATTTCCGGTTATCCCGCCCTGGGCTGTCCAGTTGGTGGGCCGTGAGATATCACCTGCCCCCTTGTGGTGCAGTTCAGTTGGGGTTCCCAGTTTTTATTTTGCACAGATATTTTGTGTACGTTTTTCTGGTCTTCTGGTCTGCCTCAGTAGTGGTGCCTTGCTTGCTCTGGTGTCCCTTAGTGGTTGGGTTAGATGCTTAATGTCTTGGCTATATCCATATGCTAATGTTTGTAGGTGGATTATCCTTCTGTTTTCCAGTAGCTTTACTTTAGTTCTTTTGTGTAGGTCATATGTGGGGTGTAGTTTGTCTACTTTCAGGCATATTTTCAGGGCCCTATTTTGTAGTATCTGCAATTTTTTAAGTAGCTCTTTTTTAGCACCCATGTAGATTACATCCCCATAATCAAAGTAGGGGAGTACCATGCCTTTGAAGATTTGTATTGACATACCTTGTGTCATATAGTTTCTTAGTTTAGCAAATAGCCATAGTTTGTGATTTACTTTTTGTATGATTTGTGTTACACACTGATTCTAGTTTAGCTGGCTATCTAGTTCTAGGCCTAGGTATTTGTAGTGATTTACACTTTCAAGTGTTTGGTTTCCTAGTGTGCATTGTAGGTTTCTTCCTGTGATTGCTGTATGTGAGAAGAGTACCTTTTTAGATTTATTTGCATTGATGGTTATTTTATTGGATTCACACCAGGAGGTTGTTCAGTTTGGTTGCTACCTCCTCTACTGTGCTTCCTTCTGCATATACGACAGTGTCATCCGCATATAGCTGGAAACATTCTGTTTCCAGCCATTTTTCTAGGTCATTTATGTATAATATAAATAGTAGTGGTCCCAGGACTGATCCTTGGGGTACACCACAGGTGACAGTTTGTTGGTCTGAGAGTGTACCATTTACTTTAATTTTTTGCTGCCTGTTTAGGTAGCATTTTATCCAGTTTATTGATTTGGATTTAATGCCCATGTTGTTTGCACTTCAAAGATCTCAAAAGTTAATCATTTAAAATAAAAGTAACTTCAAACAAAAGTATGGTAGATTACAATGACCAACCTATTATCTTTATCTTAGAAAATGACAGAAATTCAAAAACATCGGACAATGAACTTTACGGAAAGCATAGGTGCACTGGAGAGTGGAGCTCCGCATCTATACACCCATATATATATATATATATATATATATATATATATATAAATCCATATCTCTATTCATCTACTCATCCCGGTAAGGGCACATCGCCGGCCCTTAGGCCTTATCCCCGCCCGCAGCGGCAGTCAGCCCCGAAATGCCCGCTTCTGCTGCCAGCAGGCGTAAAAGGGGGACCGTTTCCGGTGAATGATTCACGGCAAGTCGGGTGACATTACAACAGAACCCGCCAGGGGGAGACACTGTGCTTTAGAGAAGAGTCCTATTATACGTGGGCCCATCAATCACACTGGCCCTCAGCACGCAACTGTGCCATGTATATATGAGACAGGGGAGCTCTTAGGCGACTGCGCCACCAATATTAGCATGAGCATCGCTCAGATCTCCTCCCAGGGCTGCAATCCTGTATCAACTTTAAAGAGGGAATTGACTTAGGGAACTCTCTAGACATCCACACGGGCGCGGGGCCTGTCCGTGCAGCGCGCCGGCTGGAATACCAAACAGGGAGGCAGGCCATGGAGGACTCAGGGGGGGGGGGGATGGTCGGGGTGGCCACCAGTGGGCATGTGAGAAACCGCCTTGTGCGGGGGACGCGGGGAATGCGCGGTGGGCATTGGGGGGCAATGATGCAGTGCCCAGGGCCCGAGGAGGCCAACTTTCTCGGTGCTGAGAGGTAGGGCCTGATTCGCGAGACAGTAGGTTTCATGTCGAGGGGTGGGAGGCAGCAGGACGAGGTGTAATATGTTGGGACTCGACCGTCTGAACCCCACTCATTACTAGTCTCCACAGGTGTGTTCTGACAACTGTCTGTCAGTTCCCTCCTGTCGTTACTTTCAACAACTCATAAGAAATAAAGGAAGACAAGTCATGCAAGATTGACAGTGAAGAGGTTGTGCTTTATTGGCATCGACCCCTGTTCACCTATTGGTGACCTATCACCCTAACTCATTACCAACTGCCCACACCGATCGACTCTTACTTGTGTATATCAGGATCAGTGCCTACAGCCCATTGAACCTGAGTCCAATGGTTGTTGCGCACAGCTCAGTGTCTTTGGAATAGCTGTTGCTCGTTTGAATGTAGAAAGTGGAGTGTCTCTGCTAGAGTGCCTAGCCAAGAGTGCCTCTTGTGGGGTCTGTGTGTCAGGTATAAGGAATGCAGGTGACTGGGCTCACACAACCAGACAATCAGGGACCCTCTACAGCCTGGGTGGCGACACCCTAATAGGGGGCAGCTGTCACTCAACCCCAGCTGGAGATGGTGTCCATAATGTATGCAGGATGGCAGGGTGTGCTTGTCCATCGGTCCCGTGGTAACAGGTTGTTGGAGACAGTTACAACAAACATATATCAATGCTTCTCTCCCTCCATGCACTCTTTCTGGTGCATGAAGGGAAAATTTCAATAATTATTAACAGTCTCTTAAGTATGAACATCACATCACAATCTCGGTAGCTATGTGTTATCACATTTCCACATAGGCACTTATGTCACAAAGTGAGTGGGCACCCGTTGCTTCTCTGTTACATATTTCTGGTTCCCACTCCATCACCCGAGAATAATAATGTACTTTGCCAATATATAAATCCGAACCGAAAATCCGTATATTTCACAGCAGGATGCGGGGCGCTGGGTGTAGGCTCCGTATCGCAGTGTGTGGAGCTTGGGGCGCAGGATAAAGGGGTGGGGTGCGATGGGAGGTAGCAGGACGCATGACGCAGGGCACCGGGCGCATTGCGCGGGGTGCGGGGTGCGGAGCGAAAGGTGCTAGGTGCATGTTGCGGGACAGAATGCGGGATGCAGGGCTGGGGCGCGGGATGCAGGGCTGGGGCACGGGACGCGGGATGCAAGGTCCGTGTTGCAGGGCGTGGGTCAGGGTGCCGGGGCGCGGGGCGAGGGGCGTGGAGCGAGGGGCGCGGGGGAGGGGCGCGGGGAGCGGGGGGCGCGGAGGCGGGGGGGCGCAGGGCACGGGGCGCGGGGCGCGGGGCGCGGGGCGCGGGGCGGGGGGCGGAGGTACTGAGCCGTGAGGCTCCTCCCGCCGGCCGCACACGTCGATGGCGTCGGCGGATTATGAGCAGGAGCTGTTGTGGGTTCTAGTGGCGGCTGTCACATGACCAACGCGTAGCACGCTGATTGGTCATCGGAACTGACAGAGCCTGAGGAATACCTGCGGTAGCGCCTCCTGGTGAGAACGGGCAGAGGTAGTTTGCTAACTAAGTCAGCAGCAACCCCACTGTGCAGTTTCGCTGTTGCAGTTCAAATGCAGTTTCCACAGAAAATACATTAGATGACGTCCGTTGAAATGTATAAATGTGGCTTCTACTCAAATAAATATGATGCGTCCGGATTTTTGCATCGGGTTACTTCGGTAAATCCAGTCACTGGGGATTGTATTTGGGATTGGTGATCTCCTTCATTGTGTTCTAAAAATCGCAGTTATGTGAACACATTTTATTTATCGATAATGTCTGACACCCTTTTCCGGCTTATTCCTGACTTATTTCCGACTTATTTCTTATTTCTTCTGTCTTGATGACCAATGAATTCAACCCTATATATCGATCAATTTCATAATTATTTAAATTTGGTGTGTGTTTATTCCCCCCACCCAATGTCAGAATAGTGAAGCTGTATGGTTCCACTAATCCTGAAACTGATTTAATTCATACAAATCTGTCTATGGATCTTTTATCCCGATACGACATTTCGAGATTAAACGGGGTCGGATTAAATTGAGTAGACGGCTCAACATATGAAACAACAGTATTATCCGTTTTTGTGCCGATTTCCTTGGGAGCATAAATTTACCGCGCCAATTGGTCTGTGAAATTTGAAGAGTTCAAGAGCATAAACCACGTAAACGCCAATCCAAATATGTAGTTTAAATACAAGATTTGTATCTGGAAATAATTTGTGTTATACTCCTTCTCTTTTGTTCTTTACTCCACAACCACGTGATCATATGCAAAGTGGAATGCGTGAGAATTAAAATTAAGTTGTTGAGGGTTTGCTTCCAATGTTTAACTCCATTTTTGGATTGGCGTTTACGTGGTTTTGCACATGTGCACATAAGAATAGAAGTTGTGGTTGGTACAGTGTGATACTAATAACTAAACATGGCCGGTTCCCCCCGCCCCCAAACAAAAAAATCATATAGGACCGCGTTCAGACCTAATATTCTGGCATTAGATCTACACGTATCCGTGCCTTGTGTGTATCATGCTGTGGATATATAACTTAATTATTGGAATTGCCCTAAAATGTAAGTCAATCTCTATCTGTAATATATTTTAAGCAGTCAGTCAGCTGATGATATAATGTGATCAGTAACTGAAATAAGGACTGATTAAATAAAACAGCAGTTGAAGTACAGAGTTTGACGAGTACACGTGTGTATTATACAATCTACACATGGATTTACCGTAGATGTTGAATTATATCCATGCATTAACTGACTTATTTTGTTTTATCATACAGTAGGGTATTTAAGGAGGTGGACGATTTAGATTGTGGTAACATTGTTCTTAAAATCGGGCTGCTCCCCACGAAATTCCTAGTAATGCCGAACACCACTAGGTAGCGACCAATATCTATCCTATCACTTGTTTGACTAGGGGCAGGTTCGAACCCATCACCTTCCTCACGGGAACCAAACAGTCAACTTCTTCAACCTTCCCATAATTGCGCTTTAGCTATCGCTGTGTGTGTGCCGGCCTTAAAGGTGGCCGCCAGTGTAGCCGGACCTTACTGCTAAGTTTCCCGCGCTGTCTGTGTGAGCAGCTGTAGTTATTAGATCGGCATGTTAAGCCACGTTTTGCAAGCCCTACAAATTGTGACGTATTATGATGGCTCGAAAAGCAGCAGCTCCCCAGCCCTTTCTAGCCTCTCACCCTCCCAGCTCGCGCCTTTGCAGTGGCGCCCCCTGTCTAATTTACCAACCCATGTCATGTCCCGAGATGCGGCGGCGCAGTGAACTGCTGCTAATATCGCCCACCCGATCCGCTGCCGGGGAACGCCCTGGGTTTTGTCCGGCTTCACACATAGTGGCAGGCCTCGTCAAGGGCGGGAAATTAATAAAAGTGTGTCCGCCGCCCGATAAGGGCCGGGTGGACGGGGCCGGTCGGTCAGGCGGAGAGGGTGCGGGCGGTCGGCCGGCCGGGCGGAGGGGGGGGGGGGGGGGGGGGCTGCCGGGCAGAGAGTGGGGGGGGGGGGGGGGGGGGGCGGCCGGCGGAGAGGGCGAGCGGCCGGGGAGGGAGGGAGGGTTCCCGGGAGGGTTCTCGGGAGGGTTCCCGGGAGGGGGCGGGCAGCCGGGCGGGCGGTGGCTCTAGGTTGCTGGCTAGCTGGGTAGGGTGGGAAGGTTTCTTCCAAACTCACTTCCGCACAAAATATCCCAAATCCCAAATGTGTCTAATACCACTAAAAAGGCACCACGGGTGCTAAGAGATGTATTCATAATTCATCAAATACCATTCATAATTCAGAGCTTTCACGAATGCTATGGTAAGATGTGTTAGATTATGGACACAATTATGTTGGATTTTACTTTTAATTAAGGTTTATTGTTAATCGTCTATCATGGAATGGGCGTTTACGGGAAGTCATATTGGATCAAATGTTGCTGATGAATTGTTAGTTAATGTGGACATTGCCATACGCCTTGTGTGAGTATTGAAGCCTGGATCAAGGGGAGGGGGGGATAGGCGGGTGACCGACCAAAAGGAAGTTGTTAGGGAATGGAGGGAAGGACGTTGGGGGATCGAAAAGGGGGAACAGTGCGGGCTCGATCGAGAGACGATGGCTGATAGAGGGGGGAACGTTTGGGGTATGGACGGAAGGAGTTTCATGTATCAAAAGGAGGGCTGTTGGGGGATAGCGGGCAGGCAATAAGTTGGGCGATGGAGGGAGGGCAGTGTCGGGATGAAGGGAGGGTAGTTGGGGGATGGAGGGATGATGGTTGGAGGATGGAGGGAGAGCAGTTTCGGGATGGAGGGAGGGTAGTTGGGGAATGGAGGGAGGGTAGTTGGGGAATGGAGGGAGAGCAGTTTAGGGATGGAGGGAGAGCAGTTGGGGAATGGAGGGAGAGCAGTTCCGGGATGGAGGGAGGGTAGTTGGGGAATGGAGGAAGAGCAGTTTCGGGTTGGAGCGAGCGTAGTTGGGGAATGGACGGAGAGCAGTTTCGGGTTGGAGGGAGCGTAGTTGGGGAATGGAGGGAGAGCAGTTTCGGGATGGAGGGAGGCTAGATGGGGAATGGACGGAGAGCAGTTTCGGGATGGAGGGAGGGTAGTTGGGGAATGGAGGGAGAGCAGTTTAGGGATGGAGGGAGGGTAGTTGGGGAATGGAGGAAGTTTCGGGTTGGAGGGAGCGTAGTTGGGGAATGGAGGGAGAGTAGTCTCGGGATGGAGGGAGTGTAGTTGGGGAATGGAGGGAGAGCAGTTTCGGGATGGAGGGAGGGTAGTTGGGGAATGGAGGGAGAGCAGTTTAGGGATGGAGGGAGGGTAGTTGGGGAATGGAGGGAGAGCAGTTTCGGGATGGAGGGAGCGTAGTTGGGGAATGGAGGGAGAGCAGTTTCGGGATGGAGGGAGCGTAGTTGGGGAATGGAGGGAGAGCAGTTTCAGGTTGGAGGGAGGGTAGTTGGGGGATGGAGGGAGGGTAGTTGGGGAATGGAGGGAGAGCAGTTTCGGGATGGAGGGAGGGTAGTTGGGGATGAGGGAGGGATTTGGGGGATGGAGGGAGGGTAGTTGGGATGGAGGGAGGGTAGTTGGGGGAGGAGGAGAGCAGTTTCGATGGAGGGAGGGTAGTTGGGGGATGGAGGGAGGGTAGTTGGGGGATAGGGAGGCGGTAGTTGGATGGAGGGTAGTTGGGGAATGGAGGGAGAGCAGTTTCGGGATGGAGGGAGGGTAGTTGGGGGATAAATGGATGGTGGTTAGGGGATAGAGGGAAAGAGATTGTGGGTTTGATAGAGGGATGCCAGGGATTGACGGAGGGAGATTCGAGGATGGAGGGGGAGGTTAGAGATGGAGGGTCACGCTGAATGGAGGGAGGGGGCTGAGCCAATGGAGAGACAGACGGAGTGCGGTGGGCCGGGTGAGGGCGGCGGTTCGGGTGTGCTTGGGTTGTGTTGTGTGAGGGTGTGAGGGACCTCGGGGTGATTGTGTATGTATGTGTTTGTGTGTGTGTGGGGGGGGGGTGTCGGCCTCAGAGGTCCTGCAGCCAGCGGCGCAGTCACATACATCCTAAATCCCCGGTCTCTATACACGTCCGACGCAGGTCGATACTACATCCGCAATCTCCAGCACAGAGACTCCTCTCCAGCCCGAGTCTTACCGCAGAGGTCCACTTCCACTCAGCGAGCTTAATTCACGTCCACTCTCCACCCGAACACCCCCGGCCACTCGACAAGAGCCCACCGACATCGGCGAACCTCAGGCGGTCGCACTCAGCATACAGTAATCTCCACTCAATCCATTGTCAAAGCATTTAGCCACTTCATCCTTGGTGGTGCCACTCTTATGACAGCCAAGGTGTAATCTTTTTTTTCTGCCCATAACGTATAAGCTCCTGTGAGGGTGCTTGTTTTCAACGCTGGACAGCTGTGATACTGGATTGGTCTGGTCCCGCACTCAGGAGTCTTTACCTGGTCTTTCTCGGGCCAACCTTGGCGGTTTTGGGTGTTAGTATATGATAACTTAGCCTACTATGTACATCTACGCAGATGACATACAGGCCTGTGGGAGAGGATCCCATCCCATTGTGGTTTGTTACAGCATCCTTTCACCCATGCCCTGCCCTTAGATAGTACACCAGTGTACCAGAACACCCCTGGGCCCTTCAGGACTGCGACTAGGTGGGATGGCTGTGTTGTATGGTTAGCCATTTTGTATTTCAGGGTGATTCGGATGCATGACCGTGGCCTGCCTGGTTCTGCTTTTGTTTGTGCCTGTACACATACCCAGACGGACTGTGCCCCATGGTGATAGTCATTTCGAATTCCTTAGTAAATGGCTAATCTTTGAGAAATTTTAAGTGTAACCCTGTAAGATGACATGCCAAAACTCCGACATCATTCTAAGTGCTGCTGTCCCACCCCACGTGACCTCTGCCGACAATGCATGAAATAGAAATGAATTCTAGCGAAGTTAAGTTAGGACGCCAGCTAGGCCATTAAGGACATCACATTGTGCCTTACATATATCCACGTGATCTGTTTATACTGGTGTTCAAAGCCGGCCTGCATTTACACATCCCTGTACAGATGAGTACCACCTGCATCTCTGCAGCCTGCATAATTAGCTTCAGACCCTGCATATCTTGACCGACATATCTTGACCGACATATCCTGGCTCAACCTGCATATATCATGTACCTCTTGACGGGATTGCCCAATGAGCTGATCGCCCGTCTCCCGTTTTGGTAGATCGTGGGGTTCGAAATCTGGTCGAGTCAAACCAATGACTTATAAAATGGACACGTGTTGCTTCCTAACCAGGTGCTCTGTATTATTAGGCTCGGGGAAGGAATGGCTAGCTCAGGGTCGGGATAATGCGACTGAGTGGGATATCAGGTCATGGTGCTGGCAGCATGGTATGTCAGTGGGGCAGCACAATAAAGTCGCCATGAATGCTCACCGTCATAAATCGGTACCCGGCCTGATATCAGCATATATGTTGCTAGGACGTAAAACAATAACAAACAACAAACAACAACTTCTAGCCATAGCAAGGCTAGCTTCTATTTCTGGTGCTGAACTGTCCATCATAATATCTTCCTATAACGTAGATACAAGATTCACCCCGTACTGCTGCAGTAGGGGTGCAAACCAACCCTATGTAAAAGCTGTCGAAAAAACGGGTCAATGAATTGAGAGCCTAATTTCACAATGTAAGAAGCAACAATTATTCTTTACATATGTCTTTTTGATAGCCCGCTACCTTTGAGTTGAAAAATATAATATAATATCTAGTTTAATAAGATTTAAAAGTGAAATCGACGGCGTTCTGCGGCCGCCATCTTGTCTTTTTGCATTCTCTCTCATTCACCAACTCTGTGTTGATATAAGTAACCATTTGACACTGGTGCCAGGCATTCTACTTGTTGTTCCATACTAATGCTATTTTCGACCGTATTTATATAGGGTTGGTATTCACCCGTGTACTACAAGTACCGGGTGAATCATTTATCTACCTATAACGTTGAATTAAAGCCCCACACCGAAACGCCACAGAGTCCTACCTGTCTGCAGCGAAGCCCAGTCATCCTCTCTGTCCTTGCCTCACCAGCCTCTTCCAAATTGCTAATCCCTCATCACATGTTGCCGAACAATCACATCCCATACGTCCACCCTCGTAATCGCACTCATGACAGTCAACCAAGTGCCTGTCGTTCTGACAAATTCCCCCTACCCATTCAGCCACACTCCCCACCCACTCTCCCCCCTCCCCTCCATACCACCCTCCCACCCTCCAACCTACGCCAACCTCACAACCCATATAGCCGGGGACAAAGTGAGCCGGTAAATCCTTTAAGAAACAGACGATGCCATTGTGACGTCACATCTACTGCAATGCATCACTGTTGCGCATGACCGCCTCGTAGCTGGGCCGCGTTCAGGCTCCGTCTCGGAGGCGCCTCGGCGACGGGCATGACGTCACACCAGTCTGAATGATAACAGTAGTTGGTCGTCTCGAAAATGGCTGCCCCCATAGGTGGCGGCCTTTTGCAATGGTCAAGCTGCGCTGTAATTGGCTGAAAGCACTGAAAGCGGCAGCCATTTTCGAGGCGCTTTTCATCTCCAGTCTGAAAAGAGTCTCCAGTCTCTGAGACGTCGCTGAGACGCACTCTGAACGGTATTAGGCCAAAAAGCATTGCTGAGACATCGCCGAGGCGCCTCCGAGACGGACCCTGAACGCGGCCCTGGTTTCCCGGGTGGTGCGCACAGGTTTCCAGACCTGTAACCGCCGATAGCTAGTACGCTGGTACCAGAAAGTGTAGAGCCTAGTGCAAAAAAGGGCTATATATTTAAGCCTCAAATGAGTCTGATTATAGTGAAACATAGCCAACGTAACTGAACATTGATGTTAGGCCAAGGGTAGAGAGAGACTATTAAGTTGGTTGGTTGTTTGAGTTTTACTTCATGGCAACATCTATGGTCATATCAGGAAGGGGACATACTTAGGGTTTGAAATCTATTTTCGATCGTCTATTCCTGAGCTGCTGAGGCAACTATGTCTTTAATATGAATAAGCAATGCTTAGGGCCGACCCCCCAATATAACTATATAAAGTATTTGATTATTGCGTGTGTATTTTTTTACTCCACTCGCAGTGTTCGATTTGAAATTCTAGCAACTCGGGTGACCCGAATCGCAGTTGTGATAATCGACTCCGGCCATTGTTTCCATGGAATAAACTATTAATATTGTATTTGTGCATCCATGTTTATGCCAAATTGTTCTTTATTTCTTTTAATTTTGAATAAAATTGTTAAAGCGTTAAGCCAATCGCTGTCGTCCACCCTGTTTGGTGTGTAGCTAAGCTCGACGAGCGATTTCCATTTCCGTTTGCTGGATTTTGATTAGTCTGTTATTCAACACAAGTTTACAAATGGCGGCACCCATAGAGGCCTATTCCCGTTTCTGGTTGCTGGATTTTGACGAAATCCTCTGTGGGTATTGTTTATGTATATATTGTTTATGTATATGTGTTAGTCATTAGCCTCCCCGTGGGTGGGTCGGTATTAAATATAGTATTTGCCCAAGTAATTCATTCGTCTTAATCTCACCGGACGCGCTGGCCCAATCGGTAAAGCGCCGGCTTCCCATGCGGAAGGTCGGGACCTCCGATTCCCTGCCAATGACCTACACAATTTATACCTAGCCTGACACTCGGCATTACTATCATAGGACAAGAACTGGTTAGCTCAGTATCAGGATAATGCGACTGAGTGGGATATCGGTTCAGTGCTGACAACCTGATCTCACAGTGGTTTAATACTATAAAGTCGCCATGAGTGCAAATCACAATTTGGTACGTGTTTTGATATAACCATATATATTGCTAGGATGTAAAACCCCAACAAACAAACAACAAAATCGTCTGAATCACGTGGCGTCAGTGCCGAGACGCTGGACCGTCGGCTCTAGGCGCAAATATTGCCGATTTTGACAACCATGCGACAACCAGTGTCCCACTGGGACCAGTGTAGGTTCTGTGGGGATTACTGGGGAAAATGTTTCTTACACTTAAAGTTGCACAGTCCGATGGTTTTGAGTTTATGTCATTTCCTGAGATAAATATATTAAGTTGACGATTATAATCTACCTGACTTTAGTTTGAAGCAACTTTGCACTTCAAATATCTCCAAATTAACCATTTAAAGTAAGAAAATCCCGCAAATCACAAAAATTATTGTTGTCATGCATGTACCAACTCTGAGACCATAGGCTACAGCAGTAGCATGTTCTATTAAATTGCCTCAGTATTCCCTGCCAATATCAATGTTTATAGGTCACTGGTTTGACTCGGCTGGGATTCGAACTCCCGACCTTCCGCACGGCATGCCTGGAGTGCGGATATCGATTTGTCACAGTGAATACTCCTAATGACTTCATAGTGCTGCCTCGCTGAGATCCCGCACCACCAGTACCATTACACACCATCACATATTGATGTCATGCTCATCACCTTCTACCGTCAGTAGCGACTAGCATCAAATGTGTAAATCTCTGACTTGAATACTATAGGTCTGGTGATTGAACCCATGCCCTCCCGCCTGGGAAGCGAGCTAGCGCCCAACTCATTCAGCAGTCCCTGACCGGCTCTCTTTCCTTGCTTACCTCCTTCATCTATTTACCACAAGGGGGCGTGCCAGCCCTTCTCACCAGCGGGAACAAAGAGAAAACCAGTTTCAATAGCCGTACGCACCACAAAGTACTGGGCCTCACCGTCCCCTCTTCCAACCGATTAGTCTCAATGAGCCGTACTTCAGGCTGGTAGCCGCTGCAAACCCCGGGCATGGATACAAAAGCGGCTGGACTTAATGCTATTTGTAAACATTTATTCATGGTGTTTTGGCACCAGTTTCATTATGTTTCCATGAGATACTGGCAAGAAGATAACAAGTGTTGCTTCGGCGCGTCGTCGTATTAGCGTAAGTTGTAAACATTCCGGTGAACTGCCTGCAAGAGCAGCTTAATTGTTCTTCTCTGGGCGACAGCACACTCCAGCCGGAATCAAGTTCCAGTTTAATGCCCGCCATACACTCAGCGATACTGCGGGTATCCTGGAAACACCGGGAACAAGCAAAGAGGGAGTTGTTGGTTGTTTAATGGAGTGTGGCCCCAATATCCATTAGGTTTAATGGAGTTTGATGTCCTGCCAACATCTAAGATCATATCAGGATGGGTACCGACTTGTGACAGTGCACATTCATGACGACTTTATAGTGCTGCCCCACTGGGAAAACAGGTGGCTGGCACCATGACCCAATATCCCACTCAGTCATATTATCCTGACACTGAGCCAACCAATCCTTGCTATATCCTAATAATGCCGAGTGCCTGGCTAGGAAGCGACAAGTATCAATTATTAAGTCATTGATTTGACTCGACCAGGGTTCGAACACCACGATCTACCAAAACGGGACACGGACACTCAACTCATTCAGCCATCCCGTCTGGTAGCAACCTAGCAACGCAATGCCTTGAAACTATAAGTGATTGGTCGCAATGTTAGCTTTGTGCTTGGTTCAGCGGGAATGACACGACATGCGTCCACCATGAGTGGGTTCAGGTTAGGTAATAATAACTCATCATAACTGCGAATGCAGGCTGTGATAGACAGGCAGCGGGCATTTATATATAGACTTCCGAGCGAGTGGAGTGAGACAGCCCCGGGAATGGGGGTGGGTAGGAGTGAAGTATGCCGGTACCCGGGGTGGGGCCAAGGAGCAGGACACTACATAGATTATTACCTGCGATAACAGTCTCATCACCATCCATCATCATCATCATGCTGTCGGTCATGATGTGACAAAGACTGCTTTCATTACTTGACTGCCGCTCTCCATTTCATTTCAGGAAAGCTGCCTGCAAAAGTGTTGAAGTGCTGCACCATCCATACACACATATACTCTCTCATGGTTCTTGACTTGTGGTATTTGAAGACGAGCTAATAATGCCAGGGGCCATGGCAGAGGGCCATGGAGTACACACATATATATAATTATGTTCTCCCAAAATACTTGACTTTCGATATCTGGATGGTTGTTTGTTGGGGTTTTACATCCTGGCAACATCTAAGGTCATATCAGATCTCGGTACTTGGAAGATACGGTAAGACTGGCAGAGGCCATCTATATATATACTCTCCCATGGTACTTGACTTCCGGGAATTGGAAGGTGAGGTAGGACCAACAGGGGCCATCTATGTAAGACTTTCCCCAAGGTCCTCGACTTTAAGTGTTAGGAAGATGAGGGCAATCTCTGAGACGGGTTGTAAATTAGTCGGGGCGAGTTATCAGGAGGTACTTTTGGGTAGTGGATAGTGGATAGTGGATAGTGGATACTGGATAGTGGATAGTGGATAGTGGATAGAGGATAGGGGATGGATGGATGGTGCTTTGGCTTGTGCTTGGTTAGAACCATTGGTCCACAACTAGTTCATTAAAGGCCGTGGTATGTGCTGTCCTGTTTGTTGGAAAGTGCATATAAAAGACCCTTTGCTGCTTATCGGAAAGAGTAGCCTATGTGGTGGCAGCAGGTTTCCTCCAAAGAAATATTTCAGAATGACACAGTTGCCCTATTAAGATCTCAGCTGTTGCTAGGACTGAAAACCCCAATTACTAACTGTGTCATTGCGAATCTCCTGGTTCCGGAGCAAGGACTGGAGCCGCGACCTGGCAAACTACCCACCGGAAATCACTGTTGGTGTCCTTCCGAATAGTGTCAGTACCTGCCCTATGTTTTAAGTTCACCTTGAACCCATGAACACACGGTTCCTTCTGACCCAAATTGGCAGAATAACATCCTTGCAATTAGTCTTTGTCGTTGAGTGAAACTGTTCTCGCAATTATTTTACCTTATCATATCTATTCGAGTAAAATTCGTCTTATTTTTGGCCAAAGAGTCTGGACTTGTCCATAGACCTTGTCTAAAAGTCAACCCCAGTATTACACGGAACACTGATACATATTTGTGGGTTAAGGTCTTGTACATATAAATAGCACTGCTCCAAAATTGTCATGATTTTACACACTTGTATATTTAGCTTAGTTCTATAGTTTATCGCTAAATACCATAGGAGTATTACTCCTTAGACATCGGTACACGGCAATGCCCAAATTTCAGCTTTAAAAAGGCGTTCTCTGTGGCGGAGTGGTTAGAGTGTCTGACTTTTTTCTAGGTTGGGCTCCTAATCTGAGGGTTGGCGGTTCGATTCCCCATGCCCCCAGCTCTGCCAATTTGGATTTCCACTGCTGTGTATAACTTACAGCGTCATTAAAGGCCAGTTGCTCTCATACCATGTCTATGTGGTGTGGGAGGTTAAAAATCCCTTGGGTCGGTAAAAGTGTAGGCTTCGGCTTCTATCGACCAGCAGTGGAATGAGTAAGACCAGTCGTCTATGACTGAAATTTCCCCTACTTAAGCAACTAATGGACCAACAAAAATATATATATACAAAATCCGACTTTTACCCAACGATATACGGTAGATAAAACTACAATTTACTATACCTATCTCCAAAATGTATATAATATTGGAGTGACGCACACCCACCCAATCACTGTCCATGATGCTCGGCAACACGCATAATTTGACATGCGTACACAGCCATAGCCTCATAGTAAAGGAAGGCCTTATGCTGCCACCTATCGAAGAACGATCGTATTAGTATATGCATTGCGCGCCAGCACCGCCTCTCTTCACTTTCAAGATACAAAACCTGATTACCCTAAGTAAATGCTATCGATCTGCCATCTGCAGTCACATTCTTGAACTAATTAACCTTACGAGCCTATATAAGGCCAGGTTCTGCAGCAGTGAGCTCACATTGACACGGGCACAAGGAGGACACTGACCAGTCTCAAACACCCACCAACCCCTACATGACATTGTTGAGGGCGAGGATTAAAGCTTCTTGACCGCACTGTAATTGAACTTGTTGTTGAAATTGAACTTTGTATTGAACAAAAACTTACACTGCTGGTACTAAAATAAATCCAACTTTAAACTTAAATGCTGTGTCGTTGTCAAATTACCAGGTTCATGCCGAAAGCCTCCATGATTACTAACTGTGCTATCTAGAAAATGACATATTCCAAAGCATTGCACCCTATGTATACTACACTGGCACTTTCACCGCTGCATCAGAACACGGGTGCCCCACAGCTTTAGCAAATCAGCTTGATGAGCTCAGAATCTTTGTCATGTCCTTTATTCTTCTTTTGATCTGTGTGTTTTTTCCCATACGCGTGATTGCCACAATCCCAGTGCCGAGCAAGCCGTTCAATGGCGCCGCTCAGCTCAGAAGGCTTGTGGGGGAACTAACTGAAATCAACATAAAAATACCACCAACAACATGGCAACAACAAAAAAACATGCCCATGACATAAGAAGCGACAGGAAGAACCAATTTGCGAGGTCAGCCCTGTAGTCTGGCTTGTAAAGAGGATGGGATGGCAACATTATTTGGCGTCCAGGTTTTTTTGTGTTATGTTGTGTTGCTTTTATATTTCTGTTTCTTTTAGAGCAAGCCTTGAATTTCCTAAAGGGTTTTTTTCGTAAGTAAAATATGTTTTCTTTCTCTATCCTGTGTACCTACTTGGGGACATTGTAATTGAAAGTTTGTACTATTTTGTAGTAATTTGCGTGGAAGCTTTTCCAAATACTATCCCTGACTGGTATAATTATGGAATCGGACGCTGTCGCTGAATCGGTAAGAGTGCAGGCTTCCAGTGCGTATGGTCCTGTTCGAGTCAAACTAATGACGTAGAACATGTATACATGTTGCTGCCTAGCCTGGCACTTGGTATTACACAGATAGGGCAAGCACTGGCTAGCTCAGAATCAGGATAATGTGACTGAGTGGGAAATCGGACCATAGTGCTGGCAGCCTGGTCTCCCAGTGTGGCAGCACTATAAAGTCGCCATGACTGCGCACTTTTACAAATTGGTACACACCCTATCCTAGTAATGCCGAGTGCCAGGCTATATAGCGACAAGTATCGATTGCGTAAGCTATTGTGTGTAATGTCATGACTCGGCTGTGTTTTGAACTTCCAACCTTCCACACGGGAGGCCTGTGCTCTACCGATTCGGCGATCGCCTCTGGTCAAAAAGACCGCAGGGATATTCAATGAAGCGTAATACCCCTGTCACACTACGACGTAATGAGCGAAAGTGAGCCTAACGTGGACATTTTTCGTCATTACCTTGACGTATGTTGGGTTACATTATGATGACATCAGAATGACATTACACTGACGTCGAGCTATGTCTCGTTACGTCGTGTTACATCAAGGTTTTGGACATGTTCAAAACTTTTGACGTACCTCGAACGTAAGGGTTTATGTTCGCCATACGTTCTGCACATGTTCCCGAACGTCAATGACATTAAACAGATGTTATTAAAACGTTGGTCACTACATTCAACTACGTTGCACTACATTGCACTACGTTGCACTACGTTGCACTATGTTGACCCACATTAAAGCCAGTGGGAATGTGCAGTCCACGTAGTGAAAACGCCGGGATAATGGATGCCTAACGGACGTCCAACGTACGTTTACCGTTTTGCCAGCATTTCATGACGTAAGTAACATAAGGTAACGTTCCCTGAGCGTAATTACATTGTCCTCTCTCATTGAATGATGCCATCACTACGATTTACCACCTTTACTCTCTCGTCCACTAGGCTGCATCCATGTTCAACTTGTGCCCAAATTTGCATACTACGCCGAGAAGTTCGACGTTTTTCACGTTCTCCCTACATTGACGTCGTTACGTCGTAGTGTGACAGGGCCATTACTACACCAGGGACATACAGAAGGCCTACATAACACTTGAGTCTTGCAGACTTTACTAACATTCACTCTACCTACCCCGCCTGTGCCTGATCCTCTACTTACCGCCGTCACACTGTCACACTGCCATGTGCAGTCACATGCACAAGTACTTTACATGAAACAATGTAGCATAATATACAACTACATATAAGACAGGTTGGATCATTTCGTTGAAACATAGCAGCCGTCCTTTATCTGTTAATTTCCTGAAATTGCTTTCATCGACATTTGACATGAATCACATTAATTACCTTATCGGTCATCACTTATATTTATAAAGGAAAGCTTGATTTATTCGACGACGCCTTTAGAGCACATAAATTTGTATCACCGACTATTGGTCGTCTGATATTTATATTACACTATTTATATTATAATATTTATTATAAATATGTGTGTATATTATTTATATTACACATTTAGAGGGATTGTATCATTTATATTACAAATTCATGAGGATTTTCTTATACATTTTTAACTATATCCCATAGCGTTTCTGTATCCATAACATGCACTTTGCTAATTCGTACGTTATCTTGAATATATTTGGTAAACAGTTAACTTATTTGCATAGATTCGCTAGTTAGCGATTTCAGTTTCTAGCGAGCAATTTTGGGTGATTCCTATTGGAATGGTAGCCAGGTCTACATCTTGAATAGTTAAACAATAATTAAATTAAATTAAACTTTATTAAGAAATACAGCTACGGTAATTGCAGCCATATGTTCTGAGCCGAATTGCCAACATTAAATCGTCAGGACCTTCCAGTACAAAAAGTAAACATCGCCTATTGGGGGGTTGGGAGCTATTGGGCTATCGGTAACATCATATGAATAATTCACACTAAGTGGAATATAATCAAGATTACAAATAATATCACGCCTCATTTATATGCTGTACGACAGAAACTTTGGGTCTTCAGAGCTTTTCAGAGACTTTTAAATTTCAGATAAAGAATGCTGGACTTGTATCTACCGGGATCTAAAATGGTTGCCAAATTTAGTTTGGATGCCACACTGTTCCCTCAGCTCCATCCCTTCAACCTGTCATTAAGAACACAATCGGTCACGTGACGTCTTGGCAAAGAATGAGGACAGGTTACAAAGGCTGCTGCTGCTCATTGGTATGCTCACAGTGAAGTAATGTCCTCCTTGTTTGCGGCGGTTTGTTTGCCAGCAGTATTGACTCGACTGAGATTTGATTTAATTTAGCAGCCCCGGGGATTCTCCTCCCTGGAGAAGTCTTAGTTTATCTGGTTTAACTCGTATGGTTTGTCGCAAATGCGGGTTCTGGTTTAAATCACACAGTTCTCTATTTGGGGGGTATGTGTATTGTTTTGTTGTATTGTTGTGTTGTGTTGTGTTGTTCTTTAGTGATTGTTTCCTTGTTCATTGTTGGAAATTGGACATTTTAAAATTGGGAAGCCCATCTTTGAAACCAATGCAAAAAAAATGGTAGATAGATGTAACAATGAATAGCGACAATACCCAGTAGACCTGTCTCCATGCATTAATAGGTTAGCGCAGTTACTGGTTAGTTCAGTGTCTGCTTTGAATACTGTTACATCGATATCGATAATATCAATATATGTTAAATATTTAGGAAATTATTCGTAATGTGACTGAGTTGGATCTCGGGGCGCCTGATTTCCCAGTGGGGCAGCACTATAAGTCAACATGAGTGTGCACTGTGATGGGTCGATACCCGTCCTGATATGACCTTGGGTGTTGCCAGGACGTAAGATTCCAACAACAAACCAACCTCTATCCACTGAGCATGCAGAGGAAACTAAAACCCACAGTATTAGTTCTTCTCACCACCATCAGAGGCCAGATCGGTAGCAGAAATCCTCTCTGAGACGTCTACCACAGAACCTGGGCCGCGTTCAGGGTCTGTCTCGGAAGCACCTCAGCGACGTCTCGGCGATGCTTTTTGGTCTATTTGCGTTCAGGGTCTGTCTCGGCGACGTCTCGGCGATGCCTCCCTTTTCACATAGGAGACAAAAAGCGCCTCGAAAATGGCCGCTGCATGCAGTGGTTTCATCCAATCAGAGCACAGCATTTCGATTGCAAATGGCCACCGCCTATGGGGGCGGCCATTTTCGAGATAAGAAACTGCCTTTGTGGTTCAGACTAGCGTGACATCATGGCCGCCTCTGAGGCGCCTCCGAGACGGACCCTGAACGCGGCCCTGTTGCATCGTGAGCTGTTGATGAGTTCTTCCACTGACATCAGATGAAAGGTTGGTGGTATATTCCGATAGACATTAGTACTAGTAAGAGTCCCTCTGGCGGCACACTGAAATGTGTCACCACCCCTCCTAGCCTGCGAGCACTTATCACTTCCTGGATAAGCCAATCACCAAACTCATCTGATGCAGTTACCGAATCGGTAGAGCGCACGTCTCCCATGAGATCGGGAGTCCGATTCACGGTCGACTCAAACCAATGACTTATGAAATTGATACTTGTCGCTTCCTAGCCTGGCATTCGGCACAAATAGGATAGGACAAGGACTGATTAGTTCATCATGTGACTGCCAGCACCATGACCCAATATCCCACTCAGTTTGATTGCCCAGTGTGGCAGCCTTGGTCGTAATGCGAGCATTGCGCTTGATGCGTGGAGAGGAAGAGACCCTCCCCCCGCCTCCCCGGTCGTCGCGCAGCATTCGCACCTCGCGCGACGTCCGCCCCTCAGCTTTCTTCCTCCCCCTCCCCCAGGCCACTGCTTTCGCACCTCAGCTGCCACTGTCCTCCTGCCCTCCCTTATAAGGTCGCCCGCCGGCCTCCCTCAGTCATTCGCCTTCCAGCCCTCCTCCAGGCTCTGCTTTTTTCCGCTGCTTCACCTCGGACCGCTGCATCCCCTCAGACCCCTCCAGCATGCCCGGACACTGCGGCCGACGCCGTTCGCGAGATCCTGGCTTCCGCCGAGGCGCAACGCACCATCAGGCGCCAAGGCATTCCTACGGATTACCTCTTCCCCTCGGACCTAGTGGAGAGGGGTCCTGAACAGAAGCTGGTGAAGAGGGGCGAGGCTACCAAGGACGAGTACAACCTCGCCCTCCTCGCCCTGGCCAGCCACCCAGCCTTCTCCGCCCACTCCGTCCAGGGCCTCCACCACCACCACCTCACCGTGATGAGGGACAACCTCGTGCATCCGTGGCCTACCGTCCGCCGTTATTCCGAGACCATCTTCACCTGGATAGCGGACGGGAGGCTCCCCCACGGATGGCACGATCCAGTTGCCCTCAACATGCTGAGGATGGACTCCCTCACCACGCCCGCCGCCCTCACCCAAGCCGCCCCGGCAGCACCAGCTCCCCGAGGTGAGGATTGTCCCCGAGGCGCACACCTGCCCCGGGCCCAAGTCGACACCCGCATCGCCTACGACAGGCAGACTCACGGGGCCCCCTGCCCCGCCTGGAACCGCGAGCCCGCCTCGTGCGATCGGGCCCCCGTCGGGGAGGCCGACGGCGAGGTGGGGACAGGCACCGGCACGTATGCGCCTACTGCGCCTACTGTGCCAACGTGCGGCGCATACTGACGATGCACAGCGAGGCCGGCTGCCTCACCAAGCAAGCCCGTGAGCGCCAGAACCCGGCCGCCTCGGCAGATTTTTGATCCGCCGGCCCCCCCTCGGCTGGCCCGGGGGGCCCCCCCCGGCGCCTCACCCACACCACTGCCGACAACCCCGTGACCCCCACCGACAACCCCCCAGCGACCACCGATCGAAACGCCGCCCAGACAGAGCCGGGGACCATCACCTCGCACCTCACGCCCCAGACACAGCCCAGCCTCACGAGGAACCCTCCCCAGACAGCGCAGCCGCCGACCATCACGACACCGCCTTCATCAACCCGCCCGACCCGACCCCGACCCCCACCCCGCCCAGCCCTGAGGACTTCGCTGCCCCCCTGCTCGACCCTCGCCGGACCTCCTCACCGCAGCCCCCAGGAGCGGGCCTCCCCTTTTTGGCCGCCCGCTCCCCGTCCACGTAGGCCCCGGACACATCATCACACCCAGACCTTCAACTCCGGGCCCCCGCCTCGGGCGCGCCTCGAGCCCTCTCCTCCATTTTGGTGGAGGGCTCCTCGGCGCCCCCCCCCTCACATGAACTCATATCACCACTCTGACATTTGCTCCTTATGAGCCCCGGATTTAGCTTATTCATTGTTCTGTTGCTCCTCGTGAGCCTTACATGCTTTTTACCTTTCTACTGTTGCTCATCATGAGCCTTACTTGCTTTCTACCTTTGTACTGCTGCTCCTCATGAGCCTCCTCACTGTTGCCCTGTTACCCTCTGTTGCCAGAGGCGTCCCAATAAACGCCTCCTTTTTCCCACCTCCGCCTTGCCTTCTTCCTTTTCGCGCATCACAAACTCACCATGAGTGTGCACTGTCACAAGTCGGTATCCATCATGATATTACCTAGAAGGCTGTCGAGTTCTCCCAGGCATTGGCACATATTGCTATTACTCAACTGAAGTGGAGACAGCAGTAAACTTGACTTGATGAAGGCTTAGTGAACCTTATCTGAAACCTTGCGTCTAATTGGACTCCACATGTGTCCTAATCATCCAGATGATGAGAAATGTAATATGCCGGAAAGCTTCTAATGTCATTATTACAGCATAGCTAATATCACCCTGATTTAAATAAAGACTTCAGTTCTGTAAGATATCACAAGGTTATTTTATACAGATGCATTGCTGAACTTTAGACAACATAAACCAAATTAAGACATATATTAAGAGATAATGCTATCGGAGGATCCCTGTACAAAAGAAGGTTAGTATGGTGGAGTTGGTGAAACTCGGAAATATTGGGCCTAG
The DNA here is from genome assembly GCA_030323885.1 of Branchipolynoe longqiensis. Lineage (NCBI taxonomy): Eukaryota > Metazoa > Annelida > Polychaeta > Phyllodocida > Polynoidae > Branchipolynoe > Branchipolynoe longqiensis. The sequence goes on from CM059191.1 coordinate 11,475,716, forward strand.
AGAAGGATTAGAACCCTCTTGCATTCTGGGCTAGTTTGCTAACCATTACACCACATCTTCCCACCCTATCTATCCCCGCCTTTCTAGGCGCCTCCTTCCCTGAAAGGTCAGTGCGGACTACTACGATACTAGCAGGGATGAAAGTGGTCTCCAACTAAAATCGCTGAACTCAAGCTGAGATTATTACACTGATGGTGAATTTCGGCGAAAACGTGGAGCTTCTCCCATAGACTGTCAGGGAATCGCGAGACAAATGTCAGGTTTCAACTATTCCTCTAGTGCCTATATTATCCCACATACCTAACTCGTTCTTGTTTGGATGTTATGTTCTAGCAACATCTAAGGTCATATAAGAATCGGATTTGAACTAACCAATTGGTGTAATATATATATCCTTATTCCATTCCAATTATGCAAGTATTTGCATCTACAGTTGTACATACTTTAAGCAGTGTTAAGCAATTCATATTGTAATATTTACTGGAACGCCCGGCCGTCTTAGCCCCAGAAATACCACTTACTCTTCCCAGGTGCGTTCTGACAACTGTCTGTCAGTTCACACCTGATGCCCCTCTTCAACAAACTCATAAGCAAGAAAGGGTAGACAAGTCGCGCAAGATTGACAGTGATAAAGTTGTGCTTTATTGGCATCAACTCCTGTTCACCTACTAGCAAACTATCACCCTGACTCCTTACCTTCTGTCCACACAGAGCCTCATTACTCTCTTTAGTATGTATAGGAATCAGTGCCTACATACCATTGAACCGGAGTCCCGTGCTTGTTGCACACAGCTCAGTTTGTATATGATAGGTGGAGCCTCAGACAGAGTGTCTGAGTTCCTGGCCAAGAGAAGAGTGTGTTCACTTCAAGAGTCCATCCAGAAGTCTGTCTCTCTCAAGAGCCAAGAGTGATTGATTCATTGATTGATTGGTGGTTGCTTTATGCCGTGTCGGCAGCATAGGCCATATTCACGGCCAGAAATATTAGTTTTTTGTTCAAACCATCGCTTTTAGATGTAAAGGCAGACAATCAATTATGTGCCAATAGACACTCATTAAATTAGAAAGCTCACAATCATATATTTGTGGTCAAGGGGAACAAATTCCCATAGAAAAAGAAAAGTTTGATTAATAATTGATAGAATCTATTTAGTAAACTACATGAGGTGGTACAGTCCAGCTGCCCTCAAAAAGGCTAAAATGTTTTCCTGTTTTACCTTAGTAAAAAGGTCATGCATACTGTCTGCAGTGTAGAACTGTTGGTGCAGGGCCAAAAAATCAACGCAAGTCAGCGGGGACAGACCCAATACATTCAGGGGGGGGGGTTCCCCCTTGAACAGAAAAGCATGTGTAAGCCACGAGTGGCCAATACGGCAGCGGCTAAGGACCACTTGGTCCCGCCGACCTCCCGCATGAGTCAGTGGTGGCTTTCCCACAGATGGTTCAATTTCTTTAAGTTTATTAATGTTTTCATCCCACTCATGTTGCCATTTGGATTTTATGTGGGTGGCTATTAGTGGTTTCAGATCAGAGTGAGGGATCAGACACAGTTCAAGATCACAGTTCAGAGTCAAGAGTAGAGTCCTGTTCAGTAGTGCCTATAGCATCATATAGATCAGAGTGTGTAGAATAATCAATATTAAAATGAGCCTTGTATGGTCAGGTGGGGCAAAGGGGTGCAGGTGACTGGGCCTCCCACAGCCAGCCAATCAGACACCCTCTACAGCCTGGGGGGGGGGGGGGGCATGCCATAATAGGGGCTGCTGTCACTCAACCCCAGCTGCAGGTGGTGTCCATAATGTATGCAGAGTGGCTGGGTGTGCTTGCCCATCGGTCCTGTGGTAACAGGTAGTTGCAGACAGTTACAATAAATATATATATTAAAAATGTCCTTCTCCTCCACTTGCACCCTTACTGGTGCATAGAGGGAACATTTCACCAAACATTAACTGTCTCTTATATAGGAACATCTCGTCATAATCTCAGGCACTCTGTATTAACATATATTTCACATAGCCTAATATGTCACACAGCGAGTGGGGCACCCATTGCTTTTCTAATACATAACCTTGGTCCTCCACTCCGTCGCCCGAGGATAATATTGCTCTCTGCCAATATGTAATTCCGAACCGAAAATCCATATATTTTTACAAAATGATGGAACAACCCATGTGTCAGCTGAATGCCCCAGTGATGAAAGAAGACCTGCTATTCCAGAATAGCTTTGGCATGTATGTTTGGTGTTTTACCTCCTAGCAACATCTAAGGTCATGTCAGGACGGGTACCGACTTGTGACAGTGTGCACTCATGGTGACTTTATAGTGCTGTCCCACTGGAAGACCAGGTAGACAACATTGTAGAAAAATAAAATCATATGGACAGCTCCATTTTGAGTTAAGTCTTTATTTAACCAAAAACATGTAGTATGGTATTTGTTTGTTTGCCTGTTGTTTTAGGTCGTAGCAACATCTAAGGCCATATCAGGACGGGTACGATCCTGTGACAGTGCACACTCATAGCGACGTTTTAGTGCTGCCCCACTGGCAGGCCAGGCCGACAGCACCATGCCCTGATATCCCACTCAGTCACATTATCCTGACACTGAGCCTACCAGTCCTTGCCCTATCCTAATAATTCCGAGCACCTGGCTATGAAGTGACAAGTATCAATTTTTAAGTTATTGGTTTGACTCGACCAGATTTTGAACCCTCGATCCCATGGTACAAAAACATAGGAGACGGACGCTCCAACTCATTCAGCCATCCCGTCTGGTTTGCAGTATGGTAAATGAATGGTTTCCAAAAGTGTGATCTTCCAACCGAGCAACCAATGATATCGGTATCTACATGCGAATAGACTAGGGATGGCCTAAAGAAAAAAAGCTATCAGGCTGGGTCAATATTTGCAAATGCTACCTACTTGTAATAAGTAAACAACATCACCTGGCTGCAGATCTGGGTCAGGATGATCTATTCCAACAGACGGTGCCACCCCCTCCTCAAACCCTTCAGGCTAGCTATTTCTGCAGTCGGCACATCTCCTCACCCCCCACACTGGCAACCCACCATCTGCCACACACACCACTTCGCCCATCACGGTCAGGGGTGGTTTCTCACAATTAGTTCCGCCACAGGCCTCGCGGTGGCCAGGTCACACCTCGGTCGGTGCCCCTCCCATCTCTCCACAACCCTCCAACATGATGAATCTTGTGTAATGTGACTGTGCGCATGCACTCCGAGTCAAGCAGGTTGTAAAAATATACGGATTTTCGGTTCGGATTTATATATTGGCAAAGAACATTATTATTCTCGGGTGACAAAGTAGGGACTATGATTATATAACAGAGAAGCAATGGGTGCCCCACCCGCTTTGTGACATAAGCGTCTATGTGGAAATGTGATAACACATAGTGACTGAGATTGTGATATGATGTTCATACTTAAGACACAGTTAATAATTATTGAAATGTTCCCTTCATGCACCAGAAAGAGTGCCATTGAAGGAGAGCAGCATTGATATATGTTTGTTGTAACTGTCTGCAACTACCTGTTACCACAGGTCCAATGGACACCCAGCCATCCTGCACACATTATGGACACAACATGCACCTGGGGTTGAGTGACAGCTGCCCCTATTAGGGCGTCACCAACTCTTGGGGAAGCACTCTTTGAGAGAACCCCACTTTCTACCCTCAAACTAGCAACATCTATTCCAAAGACACTCAGCTGTGTGCAACAACCATTGGATTCAGGTTCAATGGGCTGTAGGCACTGATTCTGATATACACAAGCAAGAATCAAGAAGATATGTGTGGACAGTTGGTAAGGAGTGAAGGTGATAGGTCGCCAGTAGGTGAACAGGAGTTGATGCCAATGAAGCACAACCTCTTCACTGTCAATCTTGTGTGACTTGTCTTCCTTTCTTCTTTATGAGTTGTTGAGAGTAATTACAGGTGGGGACTGACACATAGTTGTCAGAACACACCTGTGGAGCATAGTAATGTTTTTGGTTGAGACGGCCGAGTCCCGCCTTAATACAAGGTGTCATGTTTTGCTACGGCCTAGCCAGACTCTTTCCCGACATCGTGATCACCTGTCTGTAGTTCAATAACTTACTAAATTGATATCTAACCGGGCACTTAGCATTAATAGGAGAGCACATAGCTCAGCATCAGGATAGTGTGACTCAGTGGGATATTGCGACATGGTGCCAGTAATCCAAGTCCTCGAGTGGGTCAGCACTATAAAGTCATCAGGAATGTGCATTTTCACAACTCGCTACCTATCCTCCTATGAGCATAATGTTGCCTGGATGTAAAACCCCCAAAAAGTAGTGAACAAAAAGGGGTCGGTTGTTGCAGTTTTACGTCCTGGCAACATCTAAAGTCATACTTGTGACAGTGCACACTCATAGCAACTTATAGTGCTGTCCCAATGGGACACCAGACCAACAGCACCATGACCCGATATCCCACATAGTTACATTGTTCTGACACTGAGTTGAGTGTCTGGCTAGGAAGCAACGACTATCAATTTTTAAGTCATTGCTTTGATGCTACCAAAACGGGAGACGGACACTCAACTCATTCGGACATCCTGTCTGTAAACAAAAGGATCTACTGTCCCGCAGCTATGTCCTGTAGCTATACCACACGACAGCTGCGCACGAGCTGATCCCTGGCGACGTGGGGATTTAAAAAAAAAAAACACGCCTCCATTTGCTTAGCATAATTTAGGACCATTTGTTGCAGTTCACAATGGTGGCTTCCCAAACCGCTATGGATCATCGGCGGTGAGGCTGAGGAAGCCAGTGCTGCATAGCCACATGCATTATCTATGAGTCCCTAGATGCGGTGGCCGAATTGGTAGAGCGCAGGCCTCCCGTGCAGAAGGTCGGGAGTTCCATTCCCGGTCGCGTCAAACTAATGACTTACACAATTGGTACTTTTCGCTTCCTAGCCTATAACGTTAACACTTCGTCTCTATTCATTGTGAGACCCAGGCTGGGAAAGCCAATAGAACACTCGGCCTCATAAGACGTACTTACACATACCTGGATGAAGTCAGTCTGACCAAGCTATACACATCCCTGGTGAGGTGCAAGCTAGAATATGGATATCCAGCATGGGCACCAATGTACAGGAAGGACTGTGAACTTCTCGAGAGAGTACAGAGGCGCGCAACCCACCTAGTACCAAGCCTGAAGAACTTCTCTTACGAAGACCGCCTACGAGCACTAAACCTGCCAAGCCTATACTACAGAAGGGCCCGCGGAGACCTCATTGAGCTCTACAAACACCTCAGCGGAACTTATACAGTCAAAAACCGGTACATCATACTCGAGCCAACACACGGTCTGATAACCAGAGGGCATAATAAGAAGATCGTCAAACCCAGAACTAACAAGCAAGTTCGTCAAAATTTCCTCACTGAAAGAGCCGGGAACACTTGGAACAGATTACCAGCTGATGTAGTGAATGCCCCAAGCTTAAACTCTTTCAAAGGACGCCTCGATAAGCACTGGTTAATTTACCGCTACAGTCAGCGCTCGCCGCACGAAAACTATAATTTCACTAGGTCCCACTTAGACAGGCCAAAGCTGCTAACAGGCACTGATGCCTAATTTCTTAAGCAGAAGCGGATAAGATAAGATAAGATGACATTACATAATGGGCAATTATCCTGACACTGAACCAACTAATAATATGAGCCGTGCTTATCCTAATAACGCAAAGCGCAGCCATATGCATGCATTTTAACGCGGCCGGTAATCAAATCCACCTTGAAGTGGGCGCCCTACCTATTCGGGATGAAGTGCAAACTCGATGTAATCAGTGTACTCATCATCATCATCTTCATCACCATCATCATCTTCATCATCGGAACTAGATGAAGGAAGGACTTGCTTTCCACTCTACAGGTGTTGACTTATTTATGCATTGACTATGGGTCACATTGCACCTATACTATTTGCTTGTTTGTTGTTTATGGCCTAGCAACATCTAAGGTCATAGCAGAACCGGAACATATACTAAACTTAAGGCTGCAATGCTTTGAATTGTATTACACCAGACACAAACTGAACGGTGTCGTTTTCAGTGCCATGTTTTTTTATTTGGGTTTCATGTCCTAGCAACATTCATGGTCATATGAGCACGGATATCGTTTGTTTTGTTGTTTGTTGGGTTTTACATCGTAGCAACATCTAATGTCATATCAGGATGGGTACAGACTTGGGACAGTGAACACTCATGGCGACTTTTATAGTGCTGCCCCTCTGGGAGACCAGATCGCCAGCACAATGACCATAAATCCCGCAGAGTCACATTATCCTCACACTGTGCTGACCAGTCATTGTCCTATATTATGTCGAGTACTAGGTGAGGTAGCAAAACGTATCAATTTATAAGTCATTGGTTTGACTCGACCGGGAATCGAACTCCCGATCACCAGCACGGGAATCCTGCGTTCTACCGATTCAGCCACCGCGTCCGGTGGACAGGTACCGACTTGTGACAGTGTGTACTCATGTGGACTTCATAGTGCTGCCCCACTGGTAGTTCAGGTCACCGGCACAATGACCCAATATCCCACTCAGTCAATATCCTGATACTGACCCAACCAGCCCATTTCCAATCCTTGCAATGGTGAACACCATGCTAGGCAGCAATAAGTATCAAATTTTGGACCCGGCCAGAATTCGAATTTCCTCTTTCTGCAGGGGAAATCTGTGTTCTTTCCGATTTGGTCACCGAGTCTGCTCAGTGCCATATGAGGTGGTCAATCACCCTCTCTTAATGGTACCCATAGTTATACTGTTTGACTGGTAGGACAACTTTCAATATAGTCCTATAGTTGCTTCGCTATAATAGTGATATGGCTACAGTGGGTACAGCACAGAATGTAATGGTGCTGTCACATTACGACGTTTTTTGCCAACGCGCGTCGACGTGTGTGATTTTTTGCCACAACATTGGTATACATCAGGAAGCCTTACGAGCGCGTTAGGCGCGCGTTGGTACACGTTGGTGGACGGCGATGATCGGCGAGGAAGTATCAATTTTAAAGTCATTGGTTTGACTCGACCGGGACTCGAACCCACGACCCCACGGTCTACCAGCACAGGAGGCGGACGCTCTAACTCATTCAGCCATCCCATCTGGTCATTCTTATGTGGGTCAAGCTTAGGTTATATTAAGCAACAACTGAAGCAAATATAAATGCCTAGAACATTGATTGAGCTGTGACAGCTTCCTATTACATTATGGGGCACTGTGTAACTTATGACTTAATTATTAGCTTTTGATAT
>CM059191.1:11483523-11520340 GCA_030323885.1 Branchipolynoe longqiensis
GGGTTAGAAATTGTGTTGGATTTTATTATTGTACACAATTATTGTTACATTATTTGGATAAGTTATAACAGTAAAACAATACTGACTATTGACTCTGGTTAGTAATGTTACAAATACAAGTTGACATACGAGTTCAACTGTAAAGTAAACGAGCATACTCTATCCCCGAAGCCAGACCGTGCATTCCACCGCAGGTGTGCTTTCGAGTGGAAGGAAGTCTATTTACACAAATGTCTGTAAGTGACATAGACATAAGTGACTGTTTCGGAATTCCCTATCCTGGAGAAAAAGAAACATGTAAACCAAAACAAGATGGCGGCCATCAGTGAACCACCGGCTGTGACCAGTCTTAATGGAACTGCTCCCACACATGTAGAATCAAATCTAGATCACTATTTTGGTTTTGAAAATTCGATATTTTCATCGGACAATGCAACTTTAACTAGTTTAAGAATAAAAGTAAGTTATTAGATAGAGACAAGCAATGGTGTAGATGTAATGGCTGAATATAACATGTGGGACACTATGTATATGTATACATATAAATACGTCATGGGGACCAGACGGGATGACCGAATGAGTTAGAGCGTCCGTCTCCTGTGTTGGCAGATCATGGGATCGTGGGTTCGAACCCTGGTCGAGTCAAACCGATAACTTAAAAATTGATACTTGTTGCTTCCTAGCCAGGTGCTCGGCATTATTAGGATAGGGCAAGGACTGGTTGGCTCAGTGTCAGGATAATGTGACTGAGTGGGATGTCAGGTGATGATGGAAAGGGGAAGTATTGCCTCTAGAACAGGATTTGAACCCACATCTCTTGCATGTTATGCTAGTGTGCTAAACATTACACCACCTAGGCTCCCTGATGTCATCACCGATTCCACACCTACCTGTATATGTGGCTCCTTGCCTGAGAGGTCAGCGCATACACAGGGTAGGTTCAACAACCATACAGCGCATATCTTCTATAGGATCCAGATCACCGCAACCAGTCGTGTACGGGTGATAAACATGGGAAAATAGTGCACCATTACACCAGTTAGGCTCCGTGATTTCATCACCCTATCCTTGCCTGAGATTTACGTGCAGACTGTGACACTCATCCCACTGGAATTGTAAGTCTTTTAAATGGTTTACATGCGTAAGTTGTTTAATGCTTACAATTACATACAAACGGGCAATGAATGTGTACATACACAGGGTAGGTTCAACAACCGTACAGCACATAGCTTCTATAGGATGCAGATCGCCGCAACCAGTTGTGTACCGGTGATAAACATGGAAAATAGTGCACCATTTACACCACTTAGGCTCCCTGATTTCATCACCCTATCCACACATACCTGTCTACGTTGTTCCTTGCCAGGGAGAGTCAGAGTGAACTACTATTGTGATCTATCTACTGCCGAGGTACCGGAAGCGGTGACCGAATCGGTCGGAAGTTCGAATCCCAGCCAATGATTTGTGATGAAAGTGATATTACTTGCTTCCTACCATGGCACTGGACATTATTAGGATAGGACAACGACTGCTTTGGACAGTGCCAGGATAATCAATCAATCAATAGGATACAGCTATAATAGGGCTTGGACCTGTTAGCCACTCTTAATTAATAGAAATCGAGACAGTTCTTCAGATGTGGTGGATTGTAGCAACTGTCACTGGCTCCAAGATATACATAATGCTTGACCAGTATGCCTCCAGTCGGGTCTTGAAACAGTTCACCGACTCTGCTGCTATGACACTCTCCGGCAAGTCATTCCACAGGTCAACCACCATAAAGCCGAAAAAGTTGTCTCACAGGTCCAGTCTGGAGTACAGCTTCCTGAGATTCAGGGAGTGTCCTCTGCTCATGGTGTTGGTGTCTCTGATAAGGGGGTTGTCTGCTTTGTAGATACCATGGAGATATTTGAATACTTCAAACATATCCCCCAGGCCCATTTGTAGTACATGCTTGGGATCTTCAAATGACTCATTCATTGTTCATAGGGTATTTCATCGAACCCATGTACAAGCTTTGTTGCCCTTCTGTGGATCTTCTCAATTGACTCAGCATCCTTCCTGTAGAGTGGTAATGTGACTGTGTGGGAGATTGGGTCATAGTGCCGGTGGCCTGGTCTCCCAGTGGGGCAGCGCGATGAACTTGCGATGAGTGCACCCTGTCACCAGTAAGTACCCGTCCTGATATTACGTTGCATGTTGCTAGGACGTAAAACAACAAACAAACAAACACAATTCCATCAAGACATGGAACTTGGAGCTTTCAAATTGATTGCAGACTTATTATAATTGAATAACATGACTAGAATCACATGGCGAATATTTGCCAGTGAGATATTTTCGGGGAATGTTCTGCAGACTAATAGCGTATACTGCCCGGCATCGCCTCCCAGGGAATCCTACGCAGTAACTGGTTTTTCTTCTTCCACAACTTGGGAAATCAATGCATTAACCACCCTCCAAGGTAGTGGAGTCACCCTTCATCAACTGAAATTCCATACAATATAATCTATTTTCAGCAGCTACCGCTCCATCATCCACCGTATAGGGAGTGTTTTCCGTTGTGCTTTTGTGAGACTCTTTTTGTGTGTGTGTTTTTTTATCTCTTTCTTTTGGAGCGTTTCTGAGTTAAGAAAAGCTAGGCATTGTTGGATCTAGTGAAGGGCTGTCATTTCTTACATGGAACCGAACTGCTTGTCGTTGATAAGGATACAGTGAACATTTTATGAGCACTATCTGTTAACATCCAGAAGAGCTTGATACAGAGATGTGTGTGCCTTAAATTGTTTAAAGCAGGGATATTTAGTGCTTGAGTGACATGTCTGGCCTACTGGATGGGTTGGTCGAGTCGATTAGTCTATCTGATTGGCCCAGTTAAAGTACATATTTAGAAAATTGGTTAATCCTGCTTGATGCGCGGAATTACTCGCAAGGTCTGTATGGGGCCTGGAAAGTCTTGTAAAGTGTTCACCTTCATTTTCCCTGTTTCAAGGCTTGAACCTTTTGAATTACCTATTTTGGGTAATTAGTCCTGATAAGCCTTGAATTTCATTAAACTGTCCCCACTTATCCAAATTAGTAAGAAATCGCCATTCCCAATTGTTTATTTTCTTCCTGAAATCCAAATGAAAATAGTCTTGAATTCCTATCAAAAACAGCCTTGAAAAGCTGTGAAATAGCATGGAATTCCATATCTTCACAGGTCCACGGGCCTTGTAATAGTGTAATAGTCTACACTGACCTCTCAGCCAAGGAGCCACATGGCCATGTGTAGGGTGATTGCATCAGAGAGACCAGATGGTCTCATCATTATGTAAACTATTCCGATAAAACGCATTGGTGGGGAATGCAAATGGTATATAAAGGAGTACAAATGGTCTATTAATGTAAATGATGTATAGGGCCAGGTGCATGAATGTATTTATGTAGTTGCTGGTGATTCTTTACTAGTGGTCAATAGTAATTGTGTATTAGGTAGATAGTGTGAATGAGGCGCTAATGTTAGTGTGTAAGGAGGCCCAAGGGCTCTACTCACTACTCCCTCCCCCCCCCTCCCCAACTGCTAGTCACGGATCACCACAGACACACATCAGGCAGGTGCAGGCCAATCAGCCACATGGCATGGTGGTGGTGGGTAGATCACAGTAGCCATGGTGACCCCAGAATGCATACTGTTCATTGGTGGAACTAGAAATGCTTGTTGCTGATTGGAGATAATGGTCAGGTGGTATGTAATATCAGATCCATGTACCACTAAATAATAATAAACCTACTTTCATTCTTTATACTCTTCCTTTCTCTTCTTGCTTGTGTAATGGCCCACGGCCCTCTGACTCTCTCGCTCACACGGAAGAACACCAAGATTCAATTCAGTGTATGCTTCACCCTGGGTTTATTGAACCATCTGCTCTTTGCGGCGTCAGTAGTTGTCTGACCCGCCCCCTGACTCGCCAGATCCCACATCGACTCTATAGGTGTGTGTGGGGGGGTGGGTCAACCAGACGCAGTAGAGGTCACCCCAGTTGGGGTCTGACCGGTGGTGACCCGTGCCGCCACCTAGCGCGGTGTAGTGATACTGCGCTGGTGGCGTCGTAGTCTCCGCTGCTACCGCGTGATAGTAGAGCTCATTGTTCAGACCCACTACACTTGTATTGATTTCATATAGCCTGCCTACACAACCCACATATGCCAGCTGTCGACTTTACAAATTGGTGACCACGACGAGACACTCAGCTCAGGAATAGCAAGGGTGGGTTAAAATCTGGTCTAAGCCCAATGTTTCCCATTTACATGAATCTCATGAGATTTGGAGCCATGACCAGGATCATGTACAAACTATGCGCTGTTTTGTTTCTAGTATGCATTGACTGTATGTAATTGTAAGAATTAAATGACTTATATATGTGAAACATTTAAAAACACTACCCATTCCAAAGGGATGAGTGAAGTAGTCTGCACTGACCTCTCAGGCATGGAGCCGCACATACAATAATGGCTAGGGTTACTGTGTTGTGATATTAGTGGCACGGTATCCCAGTAAGGCAGCACTAAAAAGTGAGCATGACGGCTGACCGTCACATACCACTGCTTGTTCTGATACAGTGTAACCCCGATTTTCCGCATCTCAGTTTAACGCATATATGGGTCTAACGCGATGAGTCATTGAACGTGGAATTCTTATAGTCAAAGGTATTTCAGTTGGTCGATTGGTTGTTGGAGTTTTACGTCCTGGCAACATCTAAAGTCATCAGGACGGCGGTAATTCAGGAAATTGATAACGGATTTAGTGTTATCCTGCTTGTTTTCGCGATGACATTTAATAAACCTCGACGATTGCGTTATAACGGGGTTACACTGTATTGCTATATATTTTCTAAAACCTAGTATATGCAAATTCGAGACGCTAACCATGCGATATCCAACGTGTAACCTTGTTGAATCCACTGTGTAGCTTCCATGCAAATTCAACCCGGTCCCCAGGTCTGCTGGCAGCACTATAATTAATCTGTAATATCCATTCTATTGATTTGATAACGCACTTTCCCAATGGCTTATTTTATTCTGGTCCCGTTGCTATTGAGTTCTTTGTTCTTGTTCTAAATACAGGTGGGATCCATTAGAGATAATTATATATAAAGGACAACACTTATTCTTTACAATAGGCAAATGCCCATATATTACACATATGGTTAGTTAAATGACGTCAATCCTTGAAATCATATTCGTGGAGTGGAGTAAAGTTACATAATCCGATGGTTTTGAGTTTCTGTCCTTTTCCGACATCAATATATTAGTTTGACCGTTACAATCTACCTTACTTTAACTTAAAGTAACTTTTAGTTTAAATGGCTAACATTAATTTTGGTAAGCATTCCAAAACTGACACAATATGTTTCTGCTGTAACAGGGTCTATTGAATTGCCTCGGTATTTCCGTCTGTGTGTCGACTAAAATCTAAATAGTTTTGCTTTTGAAAGTTTCATGTTTTCATTTGACTATGCAGCTTAAAATTATTGAATGTGTACTATCTATTGTTCTTTTCTGAGAGATGGCAATTGCCTGTGAAATGTTGAAAATTGAGGTCATCAAATATTGATGTGCCTAGGCCATACCATGTATATCTAAGAAAGACAGTTTCTCCATTCAAAGCAGTTCATGATATAAATTGGACTTACATATGGTAGAAAATAGTACCTCTCTTCAAAGGACAGTTAATGTTGTGCTGACATAGTGGGTGTCCCGTTTTGAAGTTTGTGCATTGACAAGGTGTTTGTAGATGGAAATTGTTCGCCAAACACAAGTTCTACTGTCTACCATGGCTTATTGTTATGTCCTTAATTTGGTAATGAAATATGCGCAATTAAAACCATATACAATGACAGAGACAGTCCAAGTATAACCTTTAACTAGAATATTTCTAACAAACTGACATTTATATACCGCTTGCCTAACTGCAACTGAAAATTAAAACTTATTGCAACTTTACCAACTGAATACAGAAGATAACTTCTACTTACATTGTAAATACTCACATTGATCTGACTAATATTGATCTAATTATATGACACTACTGTTACCATATTGCTATGGAACTTTTGGGTTACAGAATTGCATTGTGTTACATGCTGCAAATTGGGTATTCAACAGTTATTGTACACCTTATTCTATATACCTTTTGTGTAAATAACCCTGACTTGAAAAATGGCTGGAACACCAGTGCTTCGGCACTGACAAAAGGCTTATTCAGCAGAATAAACATATTTACCAAAAAGAAAAATTAATAAAATTGACTACAGAGCATTATAACGAATGGTGGCAAAATCCTAACCCAGCAAGTGGAGAGAGGTTAATTTCCTATCTCAAGTGCAACCTATTCCTTACACAGTTCTACTCACCACCTGCAATCTGCAAATATTACTTACCGTAATAGCTGAATAGCCAACAACTAGAATCCAAAATTAATATTTAATTCGATTAAAATCGAAGTAACTTCTGACATTCCCCACCTATCCTAAATACCAAACACTCAACAAGCACAAGGTCTACACCTCCTATAAGCACATTAATATGCTTCTTATGTCCGAATAGAGTGAAAAACATTGTATCTATGTGTCATGCAAAATAATTATAGCAAATATTGTGACTAAATTCTTGCGGATGTAGCCTATAGGCAGAAGTGTTCAAAAGGAACATGCTCTGGAGGTGGTATAGCAACTGAAGATGCTCCTATCCACATTGGCTGGTTGGTTGTTGGGAATTTTACATCCTGGGAATATCTAAGATCATTTCAGGATGGATACAGACTTGTGACAGTGCGCACTCATGGCGACTTTATAGTGCTGCCCCCACAGGGACGCTTGTTTGCCATGTCAATATTAGCCACTTTGGCAAAGACAATGCTGTCCACAGTAGAATAATGGAGGCAATCTACCCTCCTCAAAACAGCACTGTATTCAGTAAATGCCATAGTATTCACTCTTAGGCATTTGTGCCACCGGCGATGGAGACTGGCACTTCCGCCTCGTATTAGTGCATGCCAGTGACTAGCACGCAAATAGGATTGTTAACTTGTAGCACCTAGCTTGTCCCATTGCCCCCTCCCCCCTCACACACACACCGTTACTGGTGACATTAACACAATGCATCCATACTAATAGGGGAACTGTCCGTTGTTTACAATGGCAGTGTTCTATGCACACTGTATTTGTGTCATTGTTCATGACTGCAATGTGTTGTGCAGGGTACTGTGCTCAGTGTACAGCGGCCAGGGTACTGTGCTCGGTGCACAGCAGCCAGGGTACTGTGCTCGGTGTACAGCAGCCAGGGTACTGTGCTCAGTGTACAGCAGCCAGGGTACTGTGCTAGGTGTACAGCAGCCAGGGTACTGTGCTCGGTGTACAGCAGCCAGGGTACTGTGCTCGGTGTACAGCAGCGAGGGTACTGTGCTCGGTGTACAGCAGCCAGGGTACTGTGCTCGGTGTACAGCAGCCAGGGCTGCGTTCAGGGTCTGTCTCAGAGGCACTGCGGAGACGTCTCGATGATGCTTTTGGGCCTAATACCGTTCAGAGTGCGTCTCGGCGACGTCTCGGCGATGCCTCCCTTTTCAATCAGGAGACAAAAAGCGCCTCGAAAATGGCTGCCGTGTCCAGTGGTTTCATCCAATCACAGCACAGCTTTTCCATTGCAAATGGCCGCCGCCTATGGGGGTGGCCATTTTCGATACAAGAAACTGCCTTTGCCGTTCAGACTAGCGTGACGTCACGGGCGCCTCCGAGGCGCCTCCGAGACGCACCCTGAACGCGGCCCGGGGTACTGTGCTCAGTGTACAGCGGCCATATTATAAGAGGGTTGAGATGTGGGTGATGGCATGTACATGGGTGTGGAAAGGTGGTGAGGAGCATGGATTTGTGCGAGGTGGGATGGGGTGTGTGTAGGTGTGGATATTTATGTGTGTGTGGAATGTTGTTGGGAGGCATGGGTTCTAGTGAGGTGTGAATAGGTGTGATGAGGTCGTCACATGTATGTATGTATAGTTGTGTGTAGGTGCGTGCAAAAGTAAGAACAGGTGTAGATAGATATGTGTGCAGATGTGTACACGGGTGTGCTGGAATGTACATATATACACAGGTGTTAACATGAATGTAGATGTCAGGGCAGCCAACCCTTATGGCCCTGTCACACTACGACGCTTCTCTCGGCGACCCGTCAGCGTTGAAAATGAAATCTTGGGCGTCGAGAAACGTCAAACTTTTCGGCGGTTTGGGGGAAAAGATCGGCGTCAGCGCGGCGCGTTATGTGCGCGCGGCCAACGTGTGTCGACGCGCTGTGGGAAAAAAAAAAAAATTTGGCGCAACGTCTTCATTTAACCTTAAATGTTGCTAGGGCCTAAAACAAAAACGGCCCAGTTTGCGCAACGCGTGAGCAACGACCCTCCCGCGCGCGCGCCGTCTTCCTAGCATTCCCATAACGTTATGCCGGCGCGTCCAACGCAGCGCGACGTGCGCCTAACGTCCTTACCCATATATTTGCACGCGCTGGCGGTCGTTGGGTTGTTTTGGACAGGTTCAAAACACTCAGCGACCAATAACGCGCGCCGACTTTCGCCGGCGACTCGCCGGCGACAAAGAACTGTACCGACGTGTACCGACGCGCCCATAACGCGCCACCAGCGCTTCTCGATATTTCACCAAATATCGCCCAAAAACACCACACGTTGACGGGTCGCCGGCGAGAAGCGTCGTAGTGTGACAGGCCCATTACGGTGTCGCTGTTAGGTGTACAATATTGCATGTCCCATCATCACCTTATCCCGTACAATACCATGGAACATATACCAGAATGTAGACATGTTTCACAGATGTGTCCAAAATGCGCCACAAAACATGTAAGATTAAAAGAAATGCGCACATCTTCTGTTTTTTCATGTTCCAATGTTGGCGCCCCTAACACGTGTGTAACCACGTCTAGATGTGGTAAATGGTGTGGAGCGGTGTAGACAGGTGTGTGCAGATGTATGCATGTGGGTATGTGTGTCCATGCGTGTACATGTGTCCATGCGTGGACATGTGTGTACAGGTGTGTACAGGTGTTTCAGATGTATGCATTGGTGTACATGTATGTGCAGGTGTGTACAAGTGTGTACAAGTGTGTACACGTGTGTACATGTATGTACACGTATGTACAGGTGAGTACATGTGTATCCATGTGTGTACATGTATATACATGTATGTACATGTGTGTACATGTGTGTGCAGGTGTGTGCAGGTTGTACAGGTGTGTACAAGTGTGTAAATATGTGCACATATGTGCACAGGTGTGTACAGGTGAGTACACATGTATTCATGTGTGTACATCTATATACATGTATGTACAGGTGTGTACATCTATATACATGTATGTACAGGTGTGTACATGTGTGTGCAGGTGTGTGCAGGTTGTACAGGTGTGTACATGTGTGTACGTGTGTCCATGTGTGTACATATGTCCATGTATGTACATGTGTCCATGCGTGGACAGGGGTGTATAGGCATGTACATATGTGTACATGTGGGTACATGTGGGTACATGTGGGTACATGTGTGCACAGAGGTGTATTATGTGCATATGTATGTACATGTGTGTGTACAGGCGTACATATTGTGTCTAACCATACTAGTGGAGGAGTGTTAATGTGTGGAGAGACAGGTGCAATCAGGTTGAAGAACATAAGCCGTGTTCACACGGGCAAAATGTGAGGCAAACTAGACAAATCGAATCAGGTGAGGCGAATTAGCGGCCCGTTCCAACGGGCAGTACTTGGGCCGGAAATCGAATGCTGCGCATGAGCAAGTCCAGGCTAACCAGCGCCATTTTGGGTTCGACGATGCTGGCACCAGAGAGTGTGGGTTCGACCTAGATATGTAATGACTGAATCGTATTGGTTTGGAACGGTCAAAACTTCTGCTGGGCAGTGAAACCCTAAAAATAAATGATAACAAAAATATCTGTGCACCTCTAGCAGGTTCATAGACCAAATTATAGTATATAGATCGACGTGCTTAGTCCGCATCACGTAAGTCGGTTGCGTCCACACGGGCAAAATTAACCGCATCACAGAAATCGCCTCACGTAAACTACCAAGATAGGTGGTTTACAGGATCCGCATCACGTGAGTCGAATCAGCCCTAATCCGCCTCAGACGTCCGTTCACACGACGAATGTGAGGCGAACTATACAAGTCGCTTTCTACGAATCGATTTACATCGTCCGTGTGAACACGGCTATAGATGGTAGAGAAATAGGTTGCAGTCAAATGTTGGCGAAGAGGCAGGGTGTGCAGGGCGTGAGGGTCTGTGGAGATGTACTGTAGATGTAGACAGGTCTGAGGCAGTGTGTGGTATGTGGGGTGTGTGTTTTGGGGTATCGATGTGATTGTGGCCTCCAGTCACGTGTGGGCGTATTTGGAGACCTGAGAGGGGCCGTTGGGCTGTTTGGGGGACTGAAGGTGGGTGGCAGGTGGCGGGTGGCGGGTGGTGGGTGGCGGGTGGCGGGTGGCGGGTGGCGGGTGGCGAGTGGCAGGTGCCTACGTCTGAGCGTGTGTGCAGGGTAGTGACGCCTTGTCTATAGCTACGGGAGTTACGGACGGATTTGAGTGTGGAAGCTTGATGTACTGGAGGACTCCCTGCTCGTGACGTCACACACAATCACTGCACTCCGAGTCACACAGTCCTCCCGTGTCACAGCGCGGATTCACAGCTGTCCCTGAGAACTGGCAGGGAGATATAGGCTGACTTTCCGCTACCATTAGCCTTTAAGTGTGGGCACTCTCAAAGAAAAATAACATAGACACTGATACACACTGCAGAAGGTCGGGAGTTCAAATTCCAGCCAGGTCAAACCGATGACTTATAGAATTGACACTTGTCAGTATATAGCATGGCCCTTGGCATAAATAGGATAAATCAATGACTGGTTAGTACAGTATCAGGATATTGTGACTCTGTCGGATATCGGGGCATGGTGCTGGCGGCCTGGTCTCCCAGTGGGGTAGCACTATGAAGTTCCCATCAGTGTGCACTCTCACAAGTTGCTACCAGTCCTGATATCACGATATATGTTGGTAGGATCTAAAAGAAGAACAACCAAACAAAACTGATACAATGAAAAGCCCAACAATATGTGAACAAAAGGACATTAATGTAATCTCATTCAATGCACATCGCATAGATAAATAGCAGCGCCCTGACTTGCAGCACTAATGGCTGCATAAGGTAGTGATGATGCTGGAAAATGTGCTTTACTGATATTTAACGCACGAGTAGACTGCGCCAGTAGACTGCATTGATTCTCGTTGGATAAATGTTTAAAGAATTTATCGGTGCTTGGGGTAAGCCTCTTGGGTAGGTTCAGTTTGCAATCCATTGCCATATATAGTAGCGTCCCCATGGATGCTGGGCGTTTGCAATATGAGGTCAATAGATGGTGTGGCCAGAACCACCAAAATGAGAACCAAAATCTGCACTTGTGACTACCGCCAGGGGGCGGTACAGGTTGCAACAACGCCTGGGGGAATGCACTCCAGCAATCGGTGCATCAGGTTAGTAGGATACAAATAAAGATAATAACACTTTCTTTTTCCCCCTGAAGATTTATTCTGCTTATCATGGATAAAGGTGGATAGTTGTGTTTTCACCATTAGACAGTTGGTCGATAGAAAGCCTGAGCCTAGACTTTTACTGACTCAAGGGATTTTTTACCTCCCACACCACATAGACATGGTATGAGAGCAACTGGCCTTTGATGATGCTGTAAGTTATACACAGTGTTGGAAATCCAAATTGGCAGAGGTGACTGCCCATCAGATTAGGAGTCCGATCTTGAAAAAGGTGTAACCACTCAGCCACAGAGAACACCATTTATTCCTCTTATACTTGTATAATGCGTTACACATCACATTTCTTTAAAGAACAAAATAATGCCAACACTTCCCTTTACCTACTGTGTTACTCCATTTCTGAAAATGTAGAGAACTTCAGGGAGTTAATTACTGGAATATTAATAACTAGCAACATCTAAGATCAAACCTGAATGGATATTGACTTAATAGGGCACACTAGTCGTGACTTCATAGTGATACCCCATTGGTATTTCATCCCACCAGCACCATAACAACATATCCTACTCAGTCACATTATCGTGACTCATTGCCTAATCCTAGTAATGCCATGTGCCATGCGAGGTAGGGATTAATACCGGCTTCGTAATGGTTCTTTGGTTTCACTCAGTTAGGGATTGACCCTATGACCTCTACGGACTCGGCCATTCCTGTGATATATATATATTCCAGTTATGTTGTTATCCCAACACCCCTAAGATGTATATGCATGCAAGTTATGTTGTTAACTGAACGCCCCCAGTGTAATACAGGACTACGTCACGAGTACGACGGAAGGTTCTAAATAAAGTCAGTTGCTACAAACAACTCATGGAGTCCAGACGTTGTTTACAATTCCGTCTGGTTTCATAGGTTGTATTTGGCAAGTTGAAGTGTGACCAGTTATGACCTTTCACACCCTTCGCCCCGCCTCGGTTGCACTTCCTGCCGGCGACAATGGCGTCCCATCAGGATGCCAGCATTTCTGCTACGTCACACCCTAAGTGTGACAGGTAGGCTCCATTCTCGTATTGAGCGGCAGAGGCTCAGGGATGCCACCCTTGAAATGCATTCCGATAAGTGCAAATTACTGAGCTTGATACTGATGGTAAAGGAGAGGGTGGTGGTGGTGTGGGGGGGGGGGGTGGAAGGTGGGAGCTGGAGGTGGCGGGGGGTGGCGGAGAGTACTGGAGTGTGGTGGAGAGTACTGGAGTCTGGTGGAGGGTGGTGGAGGGTGGTAGAGGGTGGTGAGGGATGGTTTGGAGGTGGTGGATGGTGGAATGTGTAGGAGAATGGTGGAGTGTGGCGGAGGGTGATGGCGGGTACTGGAGGGTGGTGGGGGTGGGGGTGGAGGTGGAAGTTTGTGGGGCGTGGAAGGTGAGGTCAAAACAATATAAGAGGTGGACATGTTTCAGTACAATGGTTGTGGGATCATCAGGTTGGTGCCGCCGCGCGCCATTATCTGTGACGTCATCTTGGTGCCAGGTCATGCTTTTGTTCATCAGTATGGTCTCTTGCCCCATTCCCACACAAAATGGCATTGGAACATTATGTGGCTACTTCAAGATCCACACATTAGAAAGTGGTCAGGCATACCTACTTCAAGATCCACACATTAGAAAGTGGTCAGGCATTCGTTCATATACGGGCAGTGGTTTCATTTCACATTACACTCGATGACTAGTGCCAAGGCCCCCGACCAGCCAACACAGAAACAATAGCCTTGCTAAGTAGATTTACTGGCCACCCACTGGGTCTGGGTAAAAAGGGTCATGTCAGGCTTGACAGCAAAGAGGAAAGGGTTTCAACGCGATAGACGCGCTAACCATGGCAACCGGGACAACTTACAGCAATTGCTAGTTAAGCTGTCAACAGCTGCCACTCGTTCTGTCTGAGAAGCGGAACTGAGGTGGTTCTTTTGACATCGCTGGCGCTCGTTATACTGACACAGAGCTATGCGTGGAATTACGCCAGCACTCAAATGGAACCACTTTAATGATGGAATGTGCTTGTGTTGAATGGTGCAGGATCAACAATGGACACCACAGAGCTATGCGTGGAATTACGCCAACACTCAAATGGAACCACTTTAATGATGGAGTGTGCTTGTGTTGAATGGTGCAGCATCAACAATGGACACATTCATTGTGGTGTCCGGGTGTGGTGGCCGACTCGGTAGAGCGCGGGAGTCGCTTCCCGGTCGACCCAAACCATTGACTGATAAAATTGATACTTGTTGATTCCTAGCCTGGTGCTTGGTATTAATAGGATAAGGCAAGGGCTGGTTTGCTCAGTGTCAGGTTCATTTTCCTGAGTGGGATATTTAGTCATGGTGTTGGTGGCCTGAATTCCCAATGGGGCAGCACTATAAAGTCACCATGAGTGCACGCTGTCACAAGTTGATAACCATCCTGATGTAATCATAGATGTTGCCAGGATATCAAATTCTAACAACCAACCATCATTATGGGTAATATGTTTATTCTGCTGAACAGGTTATCTTTGTCAGCGCCGAAGCATCTGTCTTTATAACATTGGAAAACATTGCTCGACCATTTGACAAGGCCAAAACCCTATTTTAGTTATAATGTAGCGAACATACATCAGAGAATTTGTGAGAAAACTGTCCTTTCTTGTATGCATCCAGTGTGCGCTTCATTGCCAATAACATTGCACCGTGTGATGCCTTCTGTTACTATTATATTAATCTGAGCTCACCTATTCAGGTAAAGAGACACACATAGGTGTGGTTAGGATGATGACATCAGGGAGCCTAGGTTGTGTAATGGTTATCACACTAACACGCAATGCAATAGGTGTGCATTAGAATCCTGCTGTATGCAACATATTTCCCATTTTCCTCACCTCCTCCTACACAATCATGTCAGTTCATTAAAGCAGACCAGAAGCCAAATAAAAGCTCATGAGAGAAGCACGCTGGAAATGGCTGCCAAGGTGTCGAATGCCCAAACGGTAAAGGAACGACAAATTCCTGACCTAAAAACTTACAAAGAATATCTGTGCAAAATAAGGCTAGGAAACCCCCACTAAGCTGCACTGCAAAGGGGCATGTGATATGTCACGGCCCACCAGAGGGACGCCCAATGGAAGGTAACCATGCCAAAAGTAGCCAGATAACACCCCACACAGCTACGTACAAGCCTATGATATGTAAATAGGAGTAGGCTAGTCTAGTACTAAGAGTAGAAACAATAAATACATATATACCAAGAAAATCCCAAAAAA
The DNA here is from genome assembly GCA_030323885.1 of Branchipolynoe longqiensis. Taxonomy (NCBI): domain Eukaryota; kingdom Metazoa; phylum Annelida; class Polychaeta; order Phyllodocida; family Polynoidae; genus Branchipolynoe; species Branchipolynoe longqiensis. The sequence goes on from CM059191.1 coordinate 11,498,402, forward strand.
ATAACATAGGCTATTAACCATACCAACCAATTATCTATCTGCTACTGAAATGCAGGCAATCAAATACCTTATCAACAGCCACTGTGTGGTAAGATAACACCAACACTACAACTGGCCAGCATTGAAAACAAGCCTGGGTACCCAGGCTTATATGATATGGACAGTATAAATACAGCCTCAATAAAAAAAAAAATTAAAAAGATAAAAACAATTATGATCCTTGACACATAGCTGAGACTGAGCGTTGTACCATCGTTGCCTATGGTAGATGGTTTCACCTAAACCCACCTGTTTCTATGCCATGATTGACCACGTAGCGACCTGGCTACCCGAATAGAGGCGCTTCCTACTTGTATGTGGTGTGCTTACAATGAGGGAGATGATGGATCTGAGATGGGTGAACGTAACGGGTAAGCTACGGTGCTACGTATCCTACAGGCAGGTGTTGAGCTCAATACCTGTTCATACTTTTTTTAAGTGTACATTATATTTAAATACATTTTTCTGCACAAAATGTTCAATCTGGTAATTGAAAACTCTTCAGGAATTTAGAATTTGATAAGATTGAGATATGTGCTTTGCTAGTTTCTTTGCAGGAGTCTTGGTGTGGTAACCCACACTTCTGTCATTTAGGGGCTAGTGTTCTAACCATTACCCTATCTAGATTCCCTGCTGCAATCAACATCCCATCCTTCCTGTGTATGTAGTATTTCACCTGTGGAGGTAAGTGCACCTCACTACACTTGCTAGTCACTGCAATGTGGGAAATATTGGAAAAGGCCGGAAGTGGCATGGTTTGGAATAGGATTTTATCACCAGTTCTGCTCTTATGACTTCTTAGTGGGGTTTTCTGTCTTGGTCACATCTGAAACGATATTATAATGAACAACCAACAGTGTGCTTCACTGCAAAGACCCACCCAGCTAACCAGGACCTGGCATTATGGGGAGTCCCAGGAATAAAAATGGCGCCGGCGACTCCCTAAGATTGTAACCATAGAGACAGATGTGGCTGAATGATGGCGACGATGGCCCCCTTGTGTCTAGTTTTCAGGCCAGCTTTCACTACGTTAGTACCCAGTGACAATGGTGTCCCAGCATGCAAAGCACCTTCATTCCCAATGCCATCTTCATCCTAATGGTGGCAGGTCCCACTTTAGGGAATAGATTGTGAAGAGATACTGCTTTCTTTATATCCTTTTGCAAATTAAATCTCGCCTATTTAATGTAGCTCCATTGTAAATGGAATATCTTTATCGTTCAATTATTTTAACCAAGTTGTAAATATGTCTGCATGAAACAAATACCTTCCCCATGTCTACCTGTATATGTGGCTCCTTGCATGAGAAGTGAATGCAAACTACTACATGATCTTAAAGCTGCTTAATCCGATACAAAATATTACCTTTTCTAAATAAAACTCCTAACCTAGATTTCAGTCTATGTATCAAACTTAGATACTGGTTTCCTTATTAAGCATTTATTATTGCATAGAAGAGGATACTGATCCAATATATTAGAATCTGTTACCGCTGAAACCTATGGTGTCATAACTCTTTGCCAAGCACATTAACATTCTGTTTCATGTTTTCACCATGTTTTAGCCATTTAAAATAAAAGTTACATTACTCTGAAGTAAAGTAGATTATAAATGATCAGCCGAAAGTATTTATCTCAGAAAATGGCCGAAATTCAAAGCCATCGGACGCAGCAACATTTAGAATCTTACACAGAATCGGATTACTTTGCCACGAGTGTGTGTTGACCCCGCATTTGTGGAATTTTAGGACGAGAGTCCTAACCATTAAACCACCGAGGATGCATATTTCAATCAACTGGTCTGCATGTGTATATCATTGCACTCTCCCTGCTGATGTAAGGACACCTGGCGAATCATGTCATAATTATATGTATGTCACATAAGTACTAATCTTCTGGTTGGTAGTTTGAATCCCGGCCGAGTCAAACCAGTGACTTACAAAAATGCTATTTGTTGCACCTTAATATTACCAGGATTGGAAAAAGAAGCATCTGTACAATATTAGCTCTTCCATTACCAATACGAGCAGAGGGTAGGGTGGTAGTCGGAATCGTCTATTGTCATCAGGCCACATTTGTGTGAACTGAACCACGGGGCTCCACCATTCCCAATCTAATTGAAAACAGAACGAGACAGTAGTATAAAGTGGCAATTTTAATTCTTTCTATCTTAGCTTGTTACATTACTCTTTCATGATGAGATGACCTTAGATAGTTCAAGGATTACAGGCACTTAACCCTATCGATACATCATATTAGTTGGGTGGGTGGGACGGCAAATCTGGGCGGCAGAAGTACGTCCTCTCGGTTTGAAAAGTCTGGTCGAAGTGAATATCTCTAGTGCCACGTTATCGGCTATGACTGGAAATCACTATAGGTGGCGCGTCAATCGGCGGCCATTTAGTTCTAAAAGTGAATATAGATGTCGCCACCAGTCTGATTTTAATCTAACTGCGTAGTTCAAGAAGTATCATGTAGATGGCGCGTCGATCAGCGGCCAAAGTTATTAGTTCTAAGAATAGAATATAGTCGGTGCCATGGTGCCCTAATCTACTGAGATTCACAGTCTCGTTCATTCAATTACCCATGTTGCACACATCATGGACAATTGAAAACAGAACGAGACAGTAGTATAAAGTGGCAATTTTAATTCTTTCTATCTTAGCTTGTTACATTACTCTTTCATGATGAGATGACCTTAGATATTTCAAGGATTACAGGCACTTAACCAAAAAATAGAGCAAGTGTCCTGGGAGCCGATGAAACCGACTGCCTTGGTACATAATCATGCACTGCATCAGTGGTCCAATGACCCAAGTGTTTGATGTTGCTGATTGACAATCGTTGCAAAGCACAGGCTTGTGCACCACCTCATCTCAGACTATGCAGTGTCATTGCCGCTGGGGCCGGATGACCTGCCACGGACAGGGCCAGTCGTATGGTGTCAGGCAACGTGGTTGCACGTAGAGGTGATCCGTTGGTAGTCAGGAAGGCAGGGCCATCGGGGTGAAGTGGTGTCCTGGACACGTAATCCTTCCACGCTTGATGTGGACAGTAGGGCGATCCAGTTATCGCCGGAACGAGAAATGTCTCTTGGAGACGATGACTTGTATTGTTTTTGATTACCGGACTCGGACATTGATGCCCACTGCGGTTAGCCTCAAATCCTTGGCCCGAAGGTAGTGGCCAGGGTCAGAGCTGCCAAATTTAGGAAAGGTTAGTCTGTCGGAGAAGTGTGCGATGATAGTAGCTAGCACCAGTAGTATTCCCTTGCCTGGGCTGCCTTATTCCTCCAGGTCCCAATCGCCAGCCCGCCTTAATGGCATCAAGAAGCCGCTGATGGTGACGTTGTGAGTAACCTGGGGAGAGAAGGCAAACATTTTAAATATCGATCCCAGGTTACAGGTTAGGGGTCAAAGCATTGTCATGTGTCACAATCACCGATTCCAGGCCGGCCTCAGCAACAAGTCTCTGGCTAGACTCCTTGCACGCAAGTCGAAACACCTACGACTTAGAGCATCAGGAGAATGATGTCCTTTCCTGGTTTGTGTCGGACAAGAATGTCGGTACTCCTTCGTGCGGCAAACAGCCAGATCTCCCGGGCACAGGCACAGATGACAGGGTCGCAACCTGCCCCGGAACTGAGCACTTGCTGTGAGGTTGCATTATCTGTGTTAATTGCGATGGTGTATTTGTGCGCTTGATGTGGAGAGAGATGTTTGAGGGCGACAACCAGATTTATCGCCTCGAGCTGTGGGTTTTTGAGATGGTCTCCAGACAAATTCAGCTTTCGTGTAGGATGTCACTATACTCGTGACTCTAGAGTGGCTATGTATACTTAAGCCTGTGTCACTTCTTCTGCGAGTACATCAACAGTGTACGGGGAGCCGTTTCCATGCAGGGTCATTAGACATTTATATGTGATTCTTATCACGCATTGTAGGCCTTTTCGTCTCAGATTGTGATTTGTTAGCTTCTCACATGGTCTGCAAACAAATTGTGTAGGAAGTTGCCATACTCGTGACTTCAGTGTGGCGATGTATGCTTAAGCCTGGGTCACTTGTTCTACGAGTGCATCAACAGCGTGCGGGGACCGGTTATTTCAATGCAATGTCATTATAATGTGGGTTGTCAGCTTTTGTCTATCAAGCAATGCCCAAGTGCGCCATGATGATAAGGCTCGGCACCCTATTAAGCTTATGAGACAAAAGAATGCAGAGCCCTTGGTGAATTGACATCTTAGAATGTGATTGTGGTGATGTCAGCATTCCCTGAGACTTTGCGTCTGCGACAATGTCTAGACGGTCGCCATCACATCAGCCAGACAAGATCTGGGTGTAGTTTGCATGCACTCTGTGTACTGATAACTTTTGTCTGGCCAAGTGCGAGATCTGGGTCAGCGTCTGGTTCATGGCGCTTATGTACAGGTCAGTGTAATTAACAGGGTGGTGGGTGAACAAAAGGTCTCTGGAATATGTATGGTGCAATAGTTGTTACATTGTTGCATTGTGGAAATCGACAGGGTTGTTATTTTCCGATTACCTTCGTTTTTTACCCAAGTTTAATGTGGGTCACCATTCCAATACAATCAAAGCTGTCGGTTGCATGTGAGGTTCGCTGATGTCAGCATTGAGAATTATAATTTAGAGTGTTAGCTTTTGTTACCTGACTTATTGTATTTTTGGTTCTTGATGTTGGTCACCATTTCTGTAATGTCAGCACTGGCGGTTGTATATGCAGTTTCCATCAAGCATGCTGTCATGGCCGTCTCGCCATGGCGTGATGTCAGGACTCTGGCGGTGCGGGGTAGCGGACCTCGATTTTGTCGTTCCGCATTTTTGTGCGGTTCGTCGATACATGCATTAATACCAGGTTTGATATCGTCAATGAGGTTTTTTACTGCAGCCAGAGCCACGGTTAATCCCACATCAGCAGGCTTCTTTATCGCGTCGATTTGGCGTGTCAGCTCAGACGACCGCCTGCGTAGCGATCCGTCGAGCATGCTGTCATGGCCGCCTCCATGTGTCATGACGTCAGCACTCCAGCGGCGAAGCGCAATGGAGCCGGATTTCCGTCGCTCTGCGTTTTCCTGCAGTTCATGAATATATGCATTAATGCCAAGGTTGACCTCAGCGACGTGGTTCTTTATTGTAGCCAGAGCCACGATTAATCCTACGTCCACAGGGTTCTTTATCGCGTCCACTTTTTGGTGATAGTAGGTTTCAGCCGATTGTACCATGGAGGAGCGATGGTTTGTGGGTTTAAACGATCGCCTTTGTAGCGATCCGTCGAGCATGCTGTCATGGCCGCCTCCAAGTGGCATGACATCAGCACGCCACCGTCTGGGAGAAACTGCGTCGTAGATAATATATCCTCCCATGCCGGCACACGTCCAACACTCTGCGCGATCGACTGAAAAAGATTTGAACCCACGATTCTCACAAGTCCGTCGTTCATGCCGGTATCCAGGATCAGAGGAGAGTTCACCCGATTGTACAAAGGAGGAGCAATGACGTGTCGACTCAAGCGATCGCCCCTGTAGCGATTCGTTGAGCATGCTGTCATGGCCGCCTCCAGGCTTCTCTGCCAGATCCATTTGTTCTTGTTGCTTTGTCTCGGCGTCCCTTAAGCCAATGTTGTCTGACTTGAATGAGACTAGCTATTCGGCATATTGTAGGGTATAGCCACTGACTTCGACCTCATGTTCTTGTTTTCTTTCAACTTCCATGCTCGCTCCAGTTATAATCCAAATATGGGTGGCAGAAGTACGTCCTCTCGGTTTGAAAAGTCTGGTCGAAGTGAATATCTCCAGTGCCACGTCATCGGCTTTGACTGGAAATCACTATAGGTGGCGCATCAATCGGCGGCCATTTTAGTTCTAAAAGTGAATATAGATGTCGCCAAGAGTCTGATTTAAATCTAACTGCGTAGTTCAAGAAGTATCACGTAGATGGCGTGTCGATCAGCGGCCAAAGTTATTAGTTCTAAGAATAGAATATAGTCGGCGCCATGGTGCCCTAATCTACTGAGATTCACAGTCTCGTTCATTCAATTACCCATGTTGCGCACATCATGGACAATTTGCAAATGAATTGTGTCGCCCATCTGTAAAGTCGACGGCTGGCAGCTGTGGTTGTGTAGGCAGGTTAAATAGGAAATCACAACAGGCAAGTATAGAGAAGGAAGGCAAGATATAGAGTGTGCAGAAGGAACCAGAAGGAGCTTGCTTAGTTTATTATATATATAGCTTGTAGAATCCAAGATGGCTGTACACACCTGACCAATCCCTCCAATCACCAACAGGCATTCCTAGATTAACCAATGAGGGTTCAATATCCTTGTAGCCAAGGCATGGTTATGTCTGGCTACAGTGCCCTGTTGTATCTGGTGTGCAGTGATCCGTAAATAACACTTGGGGGGGTTGGGGGGAGGGGGTACGTGAAGAGAGTTCCAAAGACTCTCTCAGATATCTTAGAAGTGACCCTCTCTCACTATCTATATTGATATACAATTTCTATCTTTAATTAGTAATGGATCACCAACACCACATATACCTTATATGCCTTTGGTTTTACATACCATTTTCCATTTTATAGACAAGTTGCAATTTATTATACTATAGTTCTCCATAGCCCATATCTCAAATATCGGAAAATTGTACACATCCCTTTATGTCAGCCCCCAATCGTCATGATCGGGCAACGTGGCCGAGTCGGTAGAGCGTAGGCCTCACGTGCGGGAGATCAGGAGTTTGATTCCGTGTCGAATCAAACCAATGACTTATAATATTGATACTCGCTGCCTCCTAGCCTGGCACTCGGAATCAATAGGATAGGGCGAGGGCTGGTTTGCTCAGTGTCAGGATAATGTGACTGAGTGGGATATCGGGTCATGGTACCGACAGCCTGATTTCCCAGTGGGGCAGCACTATAAAGTTGACATGAGTGTCTTGATATGACCTTAGATGTTGCCAGGACGTACAACTCCAAAAACCAACCAACCAATCGCCATGGACTTGTACGTGACCTATACTCTCATCGACCAGTCGGCAGCCCTTAATCGCCAGTATCGATGAATGTATCCGGGGCTTTAATCTGCTATTGGAGCATAGGTCAGCACTCCGGGCTAAGTGACGTTATGAGGCTAATGGCTACCGGCCAGCATTGATTGACTGGGGTTGGGCGTCCTAGCAACATGTAAGGTTATATAAGGGGTTGTGTGGTAGGTTCTCCAAAAAAAAAAAACAATGTGATTATCGGAATGATGGCAGGTTCAGCTCAAACATGGTATTCATGGTTTCATTTAGGCCCGGATGGTATTTGTCGGTTTCTGCACCTGAACCCTTCACATTTTTCTGGCACTTTGTATTTCTACGCAGGGTATGTGAAACAAGTAGGAATCAATGACATTGGATGGCCCTCCATAAATAGAACAATGGGGGGGATGAAAAAGTGTATGTTTTGTACACTAATGAAAATGTTTGTTTCCCTGATTGTTGGAGTTTTGTTTCCTGGCAAGATTTAGGGTCAGATCAGAATGGGTACTGGTCTGTGACAGTGCGCACTCATGGCAACTTTGTAGTGCTGCCCCACTGGGAGACTAGCTCGTCAGGATGGAAAGTTAGTTTTATTTAATGATACCTCTAGAGCACACTGATTTTAATCATCAGCTATTGGACGTCAAACATATGGTCATTCTGACATATTTCACCAGAGGAATCACGCTGCCGACACACAGGCTACTCTTTTCGATAAACAGTTAAGAAGTATTTTATATGCATTTTCCCACAGACAGCTGCGTCAGGATGGGGCAGGCTGGGGCAGCATGGGGCAGGATGGGGCAGGGTTGGACTGGGCGGGGCACTGTAATGTAGGATAGCGATGATAGCCGAGGTACTGATACCGGAGGGTGATCGGTCCTTAGGTGGGCTTGCCACCTTGTCTTCTGTGAAAAGGGAATAGGGGGTGGGGGGAAGGGGGGTCGGAGGGGGGGGGGATAGAACTGATGACCGCGCTGGGAGCGGACCTTGGGAAGGAGGATGGACGGGGTGAGAGCGGGCAGGGGGCAAGACACATCGGTGTGTCTGTGATGTCACAAGAGGGAGAGGTGATGTGGGGGCAGGGACACAGGTGTGTCTGTGACAACTGCGAGGGGACATAGTGTGGGGGGTCAACGCGAGGTCAAGGTGAAGGACAAATGAAGCACGAAAGGGAGACAGAGTAAATGAAGGGAAGAGTTTGTTAGGAGTTGGGTAGGCTGGGACAAGATGCTCAGTTGAAGCTGAAGACAAAATTCCAGTTCCAAAGTTCTTTGTGTAGGAATATCACCCATGTTGTGTAGAACAATTTTGTTCACAGCTTTCTTATTTTAAAGTTGGCTAGTCCGATTAGAAGCCTTCGCTCTACCGGTTCAGCCACCAAAGACTTAAGCACATTTGTATCTATGTACATAGATTGGTCAGTTTGACATAACATGATGAATTTGGTTATTTCCCCTCCATCATACTGATCGGAAATACAAGAGACCTTTCGTGAGGCATTGTAGATACTCACCCATCGCTCAGGACCCCGTCCTCATATGACCTTAGATGTTGCTAGGACGTAAAACAAACAAACAAACAAACAAATCGCTCAGGATTTCACTTCCGCTGAAGCTGGTAGGTTGCACATATCTACCTATCTATCTACCCATATAAACATATATATATATATATTATACATATATACATATACATATACATATACATATACATATAACTATCATATGCATATGCAATACATATGCATATACCATAACATATACATACACATATACAAGCATAGCATATGCATATGCATATGCATATGCATATACATATACATATACATATGCATATGCATATGCATATACATATACATATACATATACATATACATATACATATATATGCACCTTCACCACAAATTATATGATTGTGAGTTTTTAAAATTCAGGAGTGTCTATTGACACAAAATTGATTGTATGCTTTTACACGTAAAAGCAATGGTGTGAATATAACAAATCCAGTTATCACCATGAGTATGGCCTATGGTGCCGACATGGTGTAAAGCAACCACCAATCAATCAACATATCCTAATGCCTGGGGCATACCATGCGACATGGGGGATGGAAGTCCCTTGCTACCAGACGGGATGATTGAATGAGTTGAGTGCCCTTCTTACATTAGGATAGATTGTGGGATTTGAACTCACGGGTTTGTACCTGGGTCGAGTTAAACCAATGACTTAAAAACTAATACTTGTCGCTTCCTAGTCAGGCACTTTATATTATCAGGATGGCACAAGGACTGGTTGGCTCAGCATCAGGATAATGTGACTGAATGGGATACCATGCATGCACACTGTCACAAGTCAGTACCCATCCTGATATGACATGATGTGTTGCCAGGATGTAAAAGTCCAACAACCAACCAACTGTAACTTGGTTGAGTGTTTGTGAACTGGATTCTGGGACGTAGATTTCAGAGGTTAATATGACCCAGTCACGCCTGTTATTATTATTATTATTATTATTATTATAATACATATTGCTAGTAATAATAGTAATAAAATATGTATTTCCACATGATCAATGTACACACAAGTTGATATTGATATCAGTTATTTTTTCACATGAAAAAGGAGAAAGCAGAAGTGCAAAACTTATGAGGTGCTTTCCCCATTTAAAAATAACACATACATTGCTTATACCATTGAAATAATAAATAGAAAAATAAAAGTTAAAAGCATATCAACATTACCCTCAATAGTGTAAATTATTTATGTACTAGACTACTATGTATTTTCCCTCTGGTAAAGCATAAATATTTTCTTTTTATACATTCACTGAAACATATAGTAGTGTCATCAGCAAATAAAATGAATTTAAGAAGCGTTGACACATTACACATTTCATTTATATATAAAATGAATGACTTAGGTCCGAGAATTGAGCCCTGAGGGACTCCACATACCACATTTGCTAAGACTGAGTCCTAATTATCTAAATTTACATATTGTTGTCTATTTTATAGATTTGTTTGTTTGTTTGTTTGTTGCTTTACGTCCTAGCAACATCTAAGGTCATATCAGGACGGGTACCGACTTGTGACAGTGTGCACTCATGGCGACTTTATAGTGCTGTCCCACTGGGAAACCAGGCCACTGGCACCATGACGGTACCCACTCAGTCACATTATCCTGACACTGAGCAAACCAGTCCCTATCCTAATAATGCCGAGCGCCTGGCTAGGAAGCGACAAGTATCAATTTTAAAGTCATTGGTTTGACTCGACCGGGACTCGAACCCACGACCCCACGATCTACCAGCACGGGAGACGGACGCTCTAACTCATTCGGCCATCCCGTCTGGTCTATTTTATAGATAACTAGTTGTTGTTAACAAATTATGGACAAGTGTGTCGAATGCTTTTTTAAGGTCAATAAATACACCATAGTACATTTTTTGTTGTCCAGAGCTGAGGTAATTTCTTCTGTCAGTTCTAATAATGCCAATGATGTAGACATTTTAGATCTGAAACTATATTGATGCAACACAAAGTATCATGTTTATCAATAAATGCATCCAGTCTACTATTGAACAGTTTTTCTAATATTTTTGAAAACTGTGTCAAAAGTGATGTCAGTCTATAATTAGTGAAAATACTGTTATCTTCTTTTCTACATATAGAAATTACTTTAGCGATTTTCATTTTATTTGGAAAAGCTCCATTCTTAAAGGAGCTGTTACATATATGGGTAAATCGTTTGACAATGTAATATATTACTTGTTTAATGATGCTCATCTGTGTTATCATATCCCATTGACTTTGTGGTCATACAATTATTGACCACTTTAATGATCTGATTCTCCTCTACCCCTGCTAAAAACATTGATTCAGAATGTTGCGGATTTTTAAATTCCAGTACATCTATATTTTTGTTACGCGCTTTAATATGTTTTGCTAAATTGGGGCCTACATTGAAAAAGAAGTCATTAAAATCATTTGCTATTTGTATCCATGACACTATTACAATCTTGTAATAATAGATCATTTTTCAATGCAGCAATACAATTTTCATCCAATTTTCTCGTAAGGGTATATTTCTTAATAGAGGTTCTATTTATATCTTGATATTTCCATATGGCAAATATAGGTAAATGGTCACTGATGTCAATTATAAGTAATCCACTGCTAATGGTGTGATCCAGTTTGTTAGTGAATATGTTGTCAAATAGGGTAGCACTGTGGGCTATTATGTTAGTTGGTTCATCTATTATTGGATAGAGCCCTATGCTGAACATCGTGTCCATAAATGTTGTTGTTCCTTTGTTATCATTATAATTTAGAAGGTTAATATTAAGATCCCCACACAGAAAGAGTGATTTTTCTTTTATTTACATGTTTTATTATCATTTCAATTTGGTCAATGAAGGTTTAGAAATCTGAGCCTGGTGTTCTATATGTACAATTTACAATAACATTTCTTCTGTTTATTAATACAGAGTTCAACAGAGATGCCCTTCATTATGCCATTAACAGTCAAAGACATAACATGTATGACCTTATAATCTATAGAATTATGTAAATATATAGCACCTCCACCTCCTTTTCAATTTACTTTTACAATATGATTCAATGTATAGCCCTCTAGTTCTAGTAGGAGTCTCTTGATTGTCCTTCACTTCCAGCCATGTTTCTGATATTGCAATGATGTCAAAATGAATACTTACTTCATTTAATAGATTCTCAATTTTACTAAGGTTTACTTTTAAGTTTCTTGCATTTAGATGTATAAATGATAGTTTGTTTATCATATTACTATTACTGTGATTACATTCATCTATTGTAAGGTATTTACTGTTTGTATTGATATATTATACAAATTGTTGTTTGGGTTGATTTCTTTTTCAAAGTCACACTGATTATAATCATTTATACTATATGGTTCAAAGTTTAATGCTGAACACTTACTCTATATATTTAGTAATTTATAATTTATAGCTTTCTTGATGAGTTTGAATTCATTGTCCTCAACATTTTGTAAAGGGAATATATTTGTGCAATATGTACAGTACCAATTTTGATTATATTTAGCTATGCAGCTTCGTTGCCATTTAGTAAGCTTAGTACATAGTCTGTGTATCCGATGTTGGCATAGTGCACATTCTATTGAGTTTGTCTGACGTTCAATATTGCAAATTCCACAGAAATTATTTTGTTGTGTCATAATATCAAACATAATACTCAATGGCTAATATAGGTCATCTGGCGATTAAATGATTTTCTTCACATTATTTCCATTTTCAGTCATTGTACAAAATATCTTGCTATCAATCGTCCATGCACAGTTGATATATGTATTGTTTCTCATAATTTGTGTCAGGTCATCGTTTATGTACACATTACGTCTGTCCGCATCTTTCAGTTTTCACTTATTTTTCATCATCTTTGTCTTCGAATCGTGCCTTACAAACTTGACATTTATGGACTTTGCAGGGAGTCTGTGGCTGACACTTATATTATCATCTGTTAATGGTACGCTAATGTCCGATGCAAGTTGTCTTACTATTTCGTTGGTCTTCTCATTTTCCTTTTCTTCAAAGCCACAGATTCTTACATTATCTCTTCTACTATATTGTTTGATTTTGTCAAGCTCAAACCTGTGAACTTGTACATTAACTTTCAGTGAATGTATCTCCTTTGTTGCCTTGTCCATTCTCTCTGTATCCAACCATCTGTTTTCAGTCACACTTTCCAACATTTGACTGGTTGCTGCAGTGACCACAACAGTAACAATGTTCATGATTAATGGCTGAATGACTGCAACAACATGAGACATAACTTCGCCGATCATAGTCCCATCGACAATATTACTAGATGATTGACCTCATTTGGTTGATTTCTGCGGTTTGGCATTATATTCCTTCACTGCTGCATTTATTGCTGCATTAACTGCTTCTTCTATGTCCATATTTTCTACGTCTTCCTTATTACTTTCCTTATTTAGGACAGCGTAATTATTTTTCGCCGCCATGTTTGTACCGGAAGTCTTGGACATTTCACTTCTATGAGATTTTTATTGAATGATTAGCTACTATGACAGATTTCTGTTATCACTAAATAGAACAGTGCAGTGGGTAGCGATGTTACTATTAACTACTTAGAAGGTCCCTTATGGGGCAGTCACACTACGATGTGTTGGACCAACGTTGGACAACATGTGCCAATGTGTTGGTTTTTTGGGCGAAACGTCGGTACACGTCCGGCCCGTTACCAGCGCGTTACCGGCGAGTTACTGGCGCGTCGGTACATGTACACTGATAGCAACGTGTGGGCCAACACGTCGGCGCCCGCTGGCTCGCGCCGATCGTTTTGTGCTTGCACAAAACTTTCGACGCACGCCGATGCGTGCCGACGCACACCGATGGGGTGGACGGGACATTACGGACACGTTAACAACACGTCAAAACCCATTGCGTGCTAGCAAATATTTTGCGCGTTGGTGGCACGCCGGAAAACACGTCGTAGTGTGACTGCCCCATTACTGTGTGGTGTTACTCAAGGTCCTAGGTTGTACATTTTCAGTGTCTGTCATGTGTATATATGCAGCATTACTATTACTTATCTCAGGTAGACATTGTTAATGGCTGGGCAATGGTCGTCGCCCTGTGCCTCAATCCTTGCCGTACAACCCGCCAACAACCGCCGCAAAGTCCGATCAGCAGAGTGCTCCTTGTGATATATGCATAATAGACATATAGCTATGTGGCTAATATATGTTAACGAGATGCAGAGTTTGAGACAAATGATTATGCTAATGAGATGACATCATGGAAAGTTTAGCCGGCGGGTTAAGCGAGCCCTAGGCTGCAAATAAACCATTGAGTATCCAGAAGTCAAAGTGTTCAGATGTTGTACTTTCACACTCCTGGCTGGTCCTGGGCCAGTAGCGATAACAATAGTGATCACAAAAGGGACAATGCCGGTGATTGTGAAGGCCACCCTGATATCAATCAGGATTGTAATTGCGATTGCAATCACAATAATACAGGATTAAATTAAGCTATAGGCGCACAGCGGGATAAGTTATGACAAAAATCATTGTCAATTGATTTCATGTTTCACGTGGTTCAGTCGCAGATGTGGGCTAGTGTACTAATTATTCAGATCAATTTTAGCCATGTGGGAGAAAGCCACGTGGGATATTATATGAATATTATTAGGATTGAACCGTTTCTGTTGAATATCTGTGATTTTAGGCTTTGGACCCACAACATCCAAACCTCTACTCCGGAAATTGAGGGTGGGCAGTTGCAGCAACCTGGGAACCGGTTAGTTTACGCTAATGTATGGAGCACTTTCTTCATCATCTAATGCCTTTCCTCGCCAACCGGCCTATTTGAATCCAAACTTTCCCTTAATTTTGTTTGTGGTGATTAATAAAGAGGGTATTTCAGGCCAGCCAGACAGAATATCTACCTGTGTCTACTCCATTTAGCTACTTATGTCTCCTGTTGCGCAATTACTAACAATATATATTATATATTAGATATCAACCATTGGGTGATTTCTATACACTATATATGTGTGATGACCACTTGCACGTCCTCGTGGAACATACCATAGAGGGAGCTGCTCTATTACTGTCATATCTGATGCCTCCTTTTCATAAGCTGCTAAAATCAGAACAGAATTGGGATAGATGAGCACTCACACTGCCATGTTTCCATGACGACTAGGCCCTAGTCAGGGATTTTGCCTGCTGTGAGTATTGCTTCCAGAGTTGGGAACTGAACAAAGGAAGTCTCACCACAGCACGGGAGGCGGAAACGTGATGACAGAGGGAGGAGAGTGTTTCATCTCGACATGCCCCTGGCGTTAATCCCTGAAGGGTCCAGGGCGTCTGTCTGTTTGTCTGTTGACTCGCCCCAACGCTGTTCCCACCAGTAAAATTTGCATCGTCTCTCTCCCCATCCCATCCGGCCGGCCCATAAACAGACATGCGCAGCCACACCCAGCCCCATCCACCCATCTACACACCGATCCACACACCTACCCCCACACCTACCCCCACACCTACCCCCACACCTACCCCCACACCTACCCCCACACCTACCCCACACCTACCCCCACACCTACCCCCACACCCCCCACCTACCCCCCACACCTACCCCCCCCCTACCACACCTACCCCACACCTACCCACACCTCCCCCACAACCTACCCCACACCCCTACCCCCACACCTCCCCCACACCTACCCACACCTACCTACCCCACACACCCCCACACCTACCCCACACCTACCCCCACAGCTACCCCCACACCTACCCCCCACCCTACCCCCAGCCTACCCCCACATACCCCCACACCTACCCCCACACACTACCCCCACACTACCCCCACACTACCCCCACTACCCCACGCCTACCTCCCACACTCCCCCACTCCTACCCCCCACTACCCCCACACCTCCCACACCTACCCACACCTACCCCACACCTACCCCCACCCCTACCCCCACACCTACCCCACACCTACCCCCACACCTACCCCACCCCCCCACACCTACCCCCACACCTACACCCCCCACAACTCCCCTACCCCCACCCCCACACCTACCCCCACACCTACCCACACCACCCCCACCTACCCCACCCCCACACCTACCCCACACACCTACCCCCACACCTACCCCACACCTACCCCCCACACCTACCCCACACCTACCCCCACACCTACCCCCCACCCCCACCCTACCCCACACCTTCCCCACACCTACTCCCATAGCTACCCCCACACCTACCCCCCACACCTACCCCCACCTACCCCCAACCCAACCCCTACCTCACCAACCTACCTACCCCACACCTACCCACACCTACCCCCACCTACCCCACACCTACCTACCCCACACCTACCAGACACCAACCCCCACCCCCCTACCCCCTACCTACCCCACACCCCCCCTACCCCCACACCTACCCCCCACTACCCACACCTACCCCCACACCTACCCCCACACCTACCCCACACCTACCCCCACACACACCCCACCCTACCCCACCCACCTACCCCACACCTCCCCCTACCCTACCCTACACCTACTCCCCACCTACCCCCACACCACCTACCCCACACCTACCCCCACACCTACCCCCCACACCTACCCACACCTACCCCCACTACCCCCACACCTACCCCCACACCTTCCCCACACCCTACACCCCCACACCTCCCCCACACCTACCCCCACACCTACCCCCCACACTACCCCACACCTACCCCCACACCTACCCCACACACCTACCCCCACACCTACCCCCACTACCCCCACACCTATACCCTCACACCTACCCCCCCCACCCCACCCAGACTGGGTAACCCCCACCGCCCTCCACCTGGCTCAAATACACACACCCTGCCCATCCTGGTCCCCATCCCCATTTATCGCTCAGTGTGTAGCATCTGTATATACTGACATCAACAAGGTCAAGGATATTACCCCTGCCTCAGCCACCGATGGCTGAAAAATGTATACCTGTCACTTCCTAACCAGGCGCTCGGTATTATTAGGACAGGGCAAGACAGGTTGGCCCAAGGTCAGGATAATGTGACTGAGTGGGATATCAGGTCATGGTGCTGGTGGTCTGCTCTCCCAGTGGGGCAGCACTATAAAGTCGGCACGTGTGCACCCTATCACAAGTCGGTATCCGTCCTGATATGACTTTAGATGTTGCCAAGACATCCAACAACCAACCAACCAACCATACACACGATACACACATACACACATACATGCCCAACCAAGTACAGCCTGATATATACACCGACGGATGCACATACACATTAACCCCCGGTTCTGATCCGCTAATACCGCCCAATGTGTAGCGACAATCAGTGATCCAAGACATGTATTACCTTGCACCACAGGCCTCACACACAGGGGTACACTCCAGCCCAACCGCCCACAAGAACCCATCCACCCCTAGATAAAAGATTCACCCGGTACTTATAGTACACGGGTGAAGACCAGCCTTATATAAATACGGGTGAAAATAGCATTAGTATGGAACAAGAAGTAGAATGCCTGGCACCAGTGTCAAATGGTTACTTATATCAGAACAGAGTTGGTGAAATGGGGGAGAATGCAAAAAGACAAGATGGCGGCCAGAGAACGCCATCGATTTCACTTTTAAATGGTATTAAAGTATATGTTTTATTATATTTTCCAACTCAAAATTAGCGGGTAAACATGAAGCTATATACAAAGAATAAATGTTGCTTCTTAGATTGTGAAATTAGGCTCTCATAAAGACTCAGTTCATTAGCCCGATTTTTCAACCGTTTTTATATAAGGCTGGTTTTTCACCCCTGTACTGAAAGTATGGAGTGAATCTTTTATCTAATCCACACCCACCCACACACAACCACACACAACCACACACACCCACACCGACACTTGCACCTACACACACCCACTGCCCAATCTGGTTCACATCCCCGTGTACCGCTCACTGTGTAGTGGCTGTTTAAACTCTCAGCACATCGATGATCGACACAGCCATTTACTACCACCCACCTCCCACACAGAGACCTGCTCACGGACCCTACCGATCCAAACACACATACACTACATGAATACACCCACTACCATACTTAGTCCCCTTCCCTAATATCGCTCAGTGTGGACTATCACCAACCCCCGATAAGGGCATTTCATACATGCACTACTGTCCACACCCGAACACATACCCTACCCGTCCACACCTACCCACACAAACACACACCACCCACCCAAACCAACACACCACAACAACCCACACCAACACAACCACCCCCACACCCACACAAACACACACTGCCACCCATTCCCTTATTAACGCTCAGTGTGGACCAGTTGTGCAGCCTATCAACAACCCACACCTGAACACATACCTTACCCGTCCACACCTACCCACACACAAACACACACTGCCACCCATTCCCTTATTAACGCTCAGTGTGGACCAGTTGTGCAGCCTATCAACAACCCACACCTGAACACATACCTTACCTGTCAAAGCACATCCACCCTGTCATGTCCCACCCTCTCATACACACATTGCAACGCCTAGTCCCCATTCCTTATTATCGCTCAGTATAGACCAGCAACTCAACAAAGGCATTTACTGAAAGTTTGCTTTATGTATCGGTGCCTCTATAGCACATTGATTTACATCATCGACTATTGGATGTCAAGCATATGGTCATTCTGACATATTTCTTTGGGGGAAACCTGCTGCCGCCACATAGACTACTCTTTCCGATAAGCAGCAAGGGGTATTTTATATGCACTTTCCCACAGACACGACAGCACATACCACTGCCTTTCATGAACCAGTTATGGACCACTGGTTGGAATGGAAAATAGCCCAAACTGAAAATGTCTCCACTGAGCAGGATCGATCTGATGACCGAGACCTTCACATGTGGACACTCTACCGCCTGAGCTACGTCCCGCTCCCCAAAGGCATTTACTATACACACTACCACCCCCATCCTAACGCAAACCCAACCTACATGTATATATGTATATATATACATATATATATACATACACTGCCCCAATCCACCCAATCCTCATCCCCTGTTATCGCTCAGTATGTACCAGCTGTGTAGAGTATCAGCATCCCCGCAGGGACATTCACTATCCCCCTACGCACACAAAGCTGCACCCAGCTCACACGTACCTGGCCCCCCCCACCCACCCCCACCTTCTTAATGGCCATCATCAGGATCGATTCATTCACCTACCGCCACCCCCATCCTCCCACATTGTGCACTCTTCCACCTATCAATCGGCCATCTCTATCACACTTCACAATTGCAGGCACTCGTGTTACTAAAAACTTACTCGCAGCATTCAACAAAAGAAGCCAAAGCAAGAGTCCCTAGCAACTCTTCGTTTATTAGTTGGGTTTTACATCCTAGTAACACCTGAGGTTATATCAGGACGGGTACTCATGGTGGTCTTCCCTTGGGGCAGCACTAAAAAGTTATCAACACTGTAACCACATATCCCTCTCACTCACAGTATCCAATACTGAGCTAACCAGACCTTGCCACATACTAGTAATGTAGAGTGCCAGGCTAGACAGCAATATGTATCAAATTAATAAGTCATTATTTGACTTGGCCACTAGTCGGTGCCCTGACCTTCCGCACACAAAGTGAGTACACTTACTGAGTCAGCCTCTGCGTCTGGTTACTAGAAACTCCATAGAGTATGCATATTATTTATATATATATGGCTACATTTCAAACGGGCTAAAACCCTATGTTCGTTTGATATATTACTATAGAAGAGCTTTGCAACCGCATGCAGGTAGGCTACAATGTCGCCGAGCAAGTAGAAGACAATGACTGGTTTACTGTGCATCAGGAAACTGTGACTGAGTAGGATATCGGATCATGATGCCAACAATCTGATCCCCCAGTAGGGCAGCAATAACAAAATTCCCATAAATGCGTACTCACAAGTTGGTACCCATCCTGATATCCCTTGCTGTGTTGATATGACCTAATGTATTTAAATCTATATGGATGAAACAATTATAATAGTTGATAAAGAAGAGACTTATACTGAGACATATTATGTGTGGACATATATTAACATCAAAACTGATCAAATACAGGTAGGCTTCGGAGAATGTCTGACTACTCTATGTGAGCATCGATTCTAATCGCAAATCCAAAAATGGGGGCTTCAACTAGCGTCATCCGATAGTATTGAGTTTCAGCCAGACAACCTAGATAAATATGTTACCTTTATCACTCTAATATACTTCACCATAGCTTGAAGTAACCTATGTTTTAATGGGTTGGCTATGGCGATAGTTGAAATTAAAAGATGGACAATTAAAATGAATGCGTCAACTGAATTACTTGATATCAACGGTTTCATCGGACGGGGACAAGTTTAGTTAAATTGAGTTAATCGTCCTTCTATGCCACCATGATTGTTTACGCAATGTACAAGCATCTAAGTTGGATATGTACAAGTGAGTCTAAGTAGGAATCTGGAGGCCTTTAAAGTTGCATAGTCTGATGGTTTTGAGTTTCTGTCATTTTCCACCGCTGTGTATAACTTACAGCATCATCAAAGGCCAGTTGCTCTCATACCATGGCCCATATGTATGAGCCAATTTTTAACCGGACCAGGGTTAAAGGAGGGTGCCGGGTTAGCTAACCGCAGAGTTCCAAATGTGTCACATACGATGTATGTGACCAAAATGCGCCCGAGTTAGCTAATGTTTCAGTTATTTATAGATTTGGGAAATCCCTCTGCGTTTGTAGCCATATATTAGGCTCAAATATATTAAATGCTATCATATTTAACAGAATTACATACGCAATAAGTGAAATTTTATCAATTTAACCCTAAATTCAAACCCTCCTTAAGGCTACTGCCGCATTGGCGGCGATATTAATAGTTATGTAGACCCGCTAAGGACGACACAAAACCAGGTGTGGATAATACAGTTTATTACTACTATCACTCTGAACACCGTATATGGCTGGCATAACCGCCGAATCAAAATAAACAAAGTTTTTCTCGGGTGAGCTGACCGGCGCGCAGGCCGGGTGCGTATCAGGTGGGTGCCGGGCCGGCCAAGCACCTTGGTTATATACGACTACTGGCATGCCGCCTAGCGAGCGGCGGGTGCATAATACTTAGCACGGAGCCGGCGCATTCGAAACGCCCCCAATATGACCAGCTCATATATACATTTGTCAATACCCGCGGGTGCCTACACCAGCATATACGCGTATATACTACCTGTAGACCCGCTAAGGACGACACAAAACCAGGTGTGGATAATACAGTTTATTACTACTATCACTCTGGACACCGTATCTGGCTGGCATAACCGCCAATGGCGCACAGCGCCCCCAGCCAACTAATAACTCGACAAGGTCGAAGCGACCCGCATGTCAGCTAGAATCCGCTCAGGGAGAGGAGAAGCAATATATGAAAAGATAGTGTCTGATGACCAATCCCCTCTAGTCCTCAACTCCTCTAATGTAGAGCCCTGCATAGCAAGAAACGTACACCCCCCCCTGCGAAGCGAATGACAAGAAAACAATTCCCCCTGTAATCCTGTGCACTCAGCGAAATACTTGATCGCACAATTCAAAGCCCTGTACTCCAGATGCTTGAAACCACCGCTAGGTGAGGGTACTTGAAAAGCAGGGAAAGCATCCAAAACCTGGACCTCCCTAATGTGCCTCTCAGTCCAATAAACTGCACATAACTCTCGATTCATCACTTTAGCCACAGGGATCAATAACTCCTGCTGCCTAAACTGGATAGTTTTAGTCCGCTTCACCGTAATTAACATCCCCCAACTGAAGAATTCAAAATTCCCCCTAGACAGGACGGAGTCCGATCTAGTTAATTGACTCTTTCTTAACAAAGCTCTAAACCCCGTTAATAAGGCAGCGTGAATCGACACATGACCTATACTGCTTGACATAAAGGAGAAAATCAACAATAATTGTCTGGGTAAAAGCGGAGAAGCGCGTCTGACTACGCACCCTAACTGTCTCTTCGCTCCACCCAAAACCGTTCTGACTAAATGAGAACTATAATTAATCGGAGGAGACCCCCTTGCTTGGAGAAAATAATTCAATGCCGACAAGTAATTCGTAATGGAACTAAATTTCAACGATCTCGTTAACCAAGTAATATAGAGCCCAACCTGCACATCAGGGCATGGCAGGGGAGGAAACAATCCCTGGAATTCGTCCAAAAATGAAAAATACTTCTTAATCTGGGTCGAGCGCGTGGCGCGACTGCTTTCCGAGTAGTAGTTCGACTGAAGCAGTGACATCTGC
>CM059191.1:11520838-11541835 GCA_030323885.1 Branchipolynoe longqiensis
AAACCATTGACTTACCAAATTGATACTTGTCGCTACCTATCGCGCGCACTGCATTACTGGTCAGCTCAGTATCAGGATAATGTGACTGCACTATGACTATGAGGTCACCATGATTGCAGGTTGGTACCCATCCTAATATGACCTTATATGTTGCTAGGATGTAAAATCCCAACAACAAACTGTAAATGTCGCAAGCATTTATTTTTTGCCACATCGCCTGTTAACATGTGAATCGCATGACGCCGATTGTATTGCCTCCTCTGACTCACTCCCTCTAAATATAATATCAGGTCAGGATGCAAGCAAACGAAAAGAAACAAAGAAAGAAAGAGACAGAGAGATAGGGAGAGACAGAGAGAGATAGACAGAAACAAAGAGACAAAGAGAAACACTGACGCAGATACAGAGAGATACAAAGAGATGAAGAGAGATAGAGAGAGACAGACGGAGATAAAGACATTCAAAGACAAAGGGAGACAGTGAGACTGAGATAGAGAGAGAGACAGAGAGATAGTACGGAGAGAGACAGAGAGGAGGGGAATTGAAAATAATTCCACCCCATACGAGTGTTGCCAAGGCCCTTGGCTTGTCAGGTTTGTGGAATTTCTATGGGAGAAGGGATGGGTGGGGAGGGCGGAGACTAGCCTTCAGATAGTATGGGTCAGTCATAAAGAGTTCCATCTACTACTGAGCGGGTAGCGTAATCTTAAACCATAATGTTAATAACCATGGGTGACTCTGTGTGCGCGGGCGGGGGCGACGGCGGCGGCGGCGGCGGCGGCGGCGGCGGGGGTTGTTAGGGCGCTGGAAGCTTGTTGTTTGTTTGTTGTTGTTTTACGTCCTAGCAACATCTAAGGTCATATCAGGACGGGTACCGACTTGTGTCAGTGCGCACTCATGGTGACTTTATAGTGCTGCTCCACTGGGACACCAGGCCGCCAGCACCTAGATAAAGGATTCACCCGGTACTCACAGTACATGGGTGAAGACCAGCCTTATATAAAAACGGTCGAAAAATCGGGCTAATGAACTGAGTCTTTATGAGAGCCTAATTTCACAATCTAAGAAGCAACATTTATTCTTTGTACATGTCTTCATATTTACCCGGTACCTTTGAGATGAAAAATATAATAAAATATCTAGTTTAATAAGATTTAAAAGTGAAATCGACGGCGTTCTAGCACCGCCATCTTGTCTTTTTGCATTCTCGCACATTTCACCAACTCTGTGCCTATATATGTAGCCATTTGATCCTGGAACCACAGTTTCTACTTCATGTTCCATACTAAAGCTATTTCCACCCGTATTTACACTACGTTGTCGTTCAACCATGTACTACAATGGTGAATCTTTTATCTAGCCAGCACCATGACCTGATATCCCACTCAGTCACATTATCCGTACAATGAGCCAACCAGTCCTTTCCCTATCCTAATAATGCCGAGCGCCTGGCTAGGAAGCGACAAGGTTCAATTTTTAAGTCCTTGGTTTGACTCGACCAGGTTTCGAACCCACGATCCCATGGTCTACCAACACGGGAGACGGATGCTCTAACTCATTCGGCCATCCCGTCTGGTATAGGCGCTGGAAGCAGTCATCACCCAAGGCTCACATGCGTGCCACTTATCCACTCTCCCAGGAACCATTCCAGCCATGGCTTCTGCACCACCATATTCGGGCTTCGCTTCTTGACACTCAGATTCAAAATCACTAGCAGACAGAGTGGGAAGGAATCCCTACGGAGTCCCCTCCCCCCAGCTGCCCCAGCACACACACCTGCCCTCTTTTTGTTTCTCAGCTAAAAGGAAATTCTGCGTAAGTTCCCCCCCCCCCTCCTACCCAACATCAAAGGACAGGTTCACTACCGACAACAGGGTGTTCACCTTCTCCATAGACTAATTGCACACTAAGCCGATTACACCAGAACGGGCAGAGAGCTGGAAGGCGGCTGGAGGCAGAGTGTCTGAGGAGAGCTGGCGGGCAGCCTTATAAGGGGGAAGGTGAGTAGTGGCAGGGGAGGCGTGAGTCGCTCAGGGCCGGGGGAGGGCGAGGGTGAGGAGCGGGCGTCGCGCGAGGTGCGAATGCTGGGTGACAGCGCGGGGGGAGGGGGGGGTGAGTCGCTCTCCCTTCCCTCGCATCAAACGAAATGCTTCGCATTACGACCAATGCGCGAGAAGGAAGAACAGAGGCGGAGGTGGGAAACTGAGGCGTTTATTGACGCCTCGGGAACATACAACGAACAGTGTGAATAACAACAATGACAGAGTACGGTACAAACAAGGGTAACTGAGGAGGTAACTGAGGAGGTAAACAAACTGAGGCGGCAGAGCAAAACAGGGGGCTCATGAGGAGCAGGGGGCTCGCGAGGAGCAGAGAGGGGCTCATAGGGAGCAGTGTCAGTGTCAGAGTTGGTATAGGGGGGGCCGAGGAGCCCTCCGCCAAAGAGTAGGAGAGGGCTCGAGGCACGCCCGAGGCGGGGGCGCGGGGCGCCCGAGGCGGAGCCCGGAGAGGCAAGCCTGGATGAGAGGAGAGTCCGCGGTCTACGTGGAGGGGGAGCGGGCGGCCAAAAAAGGGTAGGCCCGCTCCCGAGGGCTGGGGGAGGAGGTCCGGCGAGGGTCGAGGAGGGGGGCAGCAAAGTCCTCAGGGCTGGGCTGGGTGGGAGTCGGGGTCGGGTCGGGCGGCCTCATGAAGGCGGTCTCGTGAAGGTTGGTGCTGTGGTGGTCGGTGTCTGGGCTGTCTGGGGGGGGTCTCCCGTGAGGCTGGGCTGGGTCATCTGAGGTGTGAGGTGCGAGGTGAAGATCCTCGGCTTCGTCTGGGCGGCGTTTCGATCGGTGTTCGCTGGGCGGCCGTCGGTGGGCGTTGCGTGGCTTTCGGAGATGGTTCTTGTGAGGCGCCGGGCTAAGCCCCCCGGGCCAGGCGGGGGGAGGCCGGCGGATCAAAAATCCGCCGAGGGGCCGGGGGTCTGGCGCTCACGGGCTTCCTTGGTGCGGCATCCGGCCTCGCTGTGCATAGTTAGGATGCGCCGCACATTGGCGCAGTACGCACAGACGTGCCGGCGCCTGTCTCCCACCTCGCCGTGAGCCTCCCCGAGGGGTGCCCGATCGCACGAGGTGGGATCGCGGTTCCAAGCGGTGCAGGGAGCCCCGTGAAGATGCCTATCGTAGGCGGTGCGCGTGTCGGCTTGCTGCCGGGGCAGGTGTGCGCCTCGGGCCCCGTCGTCGCCTCGGGGAGCTGGTGTTGCCGGGGTGGTAGGCGTGGTGAGGGAGTCGAGCCTGACCGCGTTGAGGGCGACAGGGTCATGCCACCCCTGGGGGAGCCTTCCGTCCGCGATCCAGGAGAATATGGTCTCTGAGTACTGGCGGACGGTCGGCCAGGGGTGGATGAGGATGTCCCTCATGACGGTGAGGTGGTGGTGATGTAGGCCCTGGAGGGAGTGGGCCGGGAAGGAGGGATGGTTAACCAAGGTGAGGAGGGCGAGGCTATACTCATCCCTAGTCGCCTCCCCGAGCTTTACCGCCTTGCGCCCCGGGCCCCTCTCCACGAGGTCGCAGGGGAAGACGTAGTCAGCGGGGATACCTCGGCGGCGTACGGTGTGTTGCGCCTCGGCGGATGCGAGGATGTCCCGGACTGCGTCGGCCGCGGATGTTGGGGTGTGCTCCGCGGGATCCTGAGGGTAGGCGACCGACGGTGTCGAGGTGGCGTGGACGCGGCTGTAGAGCTGGTACTGCGGGTGCAGGCCTCCGGGCTGAGTCGCATGAGGTGGAGGCGGCGGCCGGCTCCCGGCTGCGGCGTGCGCCCGAGACGCCGGGAGGGGCGGGAGGCTGTAGGCGGGCTCCTGCCGCGGCGGGGGTGCAGGCAGGTCCGAGGCTCCTCGGGCAATCCCCGTCTCAACGGCCTCGACGCGGGTGGTGAGGCGGGTGATGGCCTCGATGAGGAGGGCGATCTCGCTGCTGGTGTGGCCCGAGGGGGCTGCGGGCGAGGTGGGGGCCGTAGCGGGGAGGGATCCCCTCGGGGAGCCGGATGAGTGCCCCGGGGTGGCCATGCCGGAGATCTTGGAGGTTTTCCGGCTCTTTCCCTTTCCGCGCCCGGGCATGATGAATATCGGCAGAGGAGCAGCGATCCGAGGAGGAGAAGAGCCAAAGAAGAAGAACGGGCAGAGAGCTGGAAGGCGGCTGGAGGCAGAGTGTCTGAGGAGAGCTGGCGGGCAGCCTTATAAGGGGGAAGGTGAGTAGTGGCAGGGGAGGCGTGAGTCGCTCAGGGCCGGGGGAGGGCGAGGGTGAGGAGCGGGCGTCGCGCGAGGCGCGAATGCTGGGTGACAGCGCGGGGGGAGGGGGGGGTGAGTCGCTCTCCCTTCCCTCGCATCAAACGAAATGCTTCGCATTACGACCAATTGCACACTAAGCCGATTACACCAGATTCTTGTGATGGCCGACTATCCAGCTTGTGTTAGGAGTACAGACCACACACTGGGGTGGTTATGGTTATCCTTATTCCCTCCAAGGCCTTTACACTTGCTATCCGGACCGCACTCTGTCCACACCTCTCTCTATCACCTCTCCGCCGGCCTTGCTCCTCCTTGATATGTCTGAAAAAAGTTCCAGGAGAGGGAGCCCGCCAGCATTTCACTTTCTACTCTTACTCTGTCTGTGTCTATGGCTCGCTGGTTGGTCACCATAGAGCAAATAAACGTGGTCCTTTGACTCAACTCTCCTCATTTCTCTTTCCTAGACTCTGCCCTTTCGATTTCTCCCAGGCATACTTCTTCCCCTGACCAGGGTAGTTGTGTTCTTGGGTGGGGCCCTTCACCGTTATGATTTCTCTGTCTTGTTCTCGTTGCTGGAACCACCACTGCACCCATCTTTACCCGCCTTCCTCGAATCCCTTGCTGTTGACTGGATACAAGTGCTCAAATACATCTACAGCTCAACTACCGCCGGACCGAAGAGATTCGCTGCCGCCCCAACGCCTCGCCGTTACAACATTGTAAAAATGTCCCCAGCTTCTACAACACTCCCTACTGAAGTTAAGTCTTCAACCAAAGATTGGGCTGATTTATCGGAGCCTCTCTATTAATGTTGCAGTTCTGCAACCAGTAACCGTCGTAAGGTTACAAACAACCCCAGAATCGAATCCAACCCTTTATTATCACATCAGCATCAACTGATTGATTGACCAGATGGGCTGGCGGATGAGTTGAGCGTCCATCTCCTGTTTTGGTAGATCATGGGATTAGAACCAACGGGTTCGATCGAACCCTGGTCGAGTCAGACGAATGACTTAAAAAATTGATACTTGTAGCTTCCTAGCCAGGCGTCCGGCATTATTAGGATAGGGCAAGGATTGGCTGGCTCAGTGTCAGAGTAATGTGACTGAGTGGATATGAGGTTACGGTGCTGATGGGCTGGTCTCCCAGTGTGGCATCACTATCAAATCGCCGTGAGTGCGCACTGTATCGATTCGGTACACGTCCTGATATGACCTTAGATGTTTCCAGGACGTAAAACTCCAACAACCAACCAACAACTGATTTATTGATTGCTGATAGTGTAATGCCATCTTTGCAGCAAGGGTCATATTCACCGGGAAAAGCTAGTGGTATCTCTTCTGTCAGTCTTGTCAATCATTCATCGTCACATGCCATGGAATTCCAAAATAGTCAAATCTTTGTCAAATGATAGCAAAAAATATATAAAATCTCAGCAACATTGAAGTGTTCAGACTTTTCTCAACTGTCTGCGAAATCAAACCCACAAACTAGACTGAATTACAGGAGCCAGTACAGCCCAGTTGCTTTTAGGAAGATGTATCTGTTATTTATATAGGTAATGAGGTCTCACATGCGATTTACATTAAGACAGTGTTGACGCAAGGCCATGAAATCTATCAACTCGAACAGAATGTGTCTGAGTGGACAGTGAGCACTGACACTCAATGCACTCACGGGATAGTTTTCCCAGGAGTAAACATGCATGACAGAATGAAAGAAAAACCCAGGATGGTGGGCATTGGATGCTCTCAATTACACTTTTAAAGTACGTTAAAGTTGCATAGTCCGATGGTTTAGAATTTCTGTATTTTCTTCTGAGATAAATAATATATTAGATCAATCACTAATATCTACTTTACATTAGTTCAAAGTTACTTTTATTTTAAATGGTAAACTTTTGAGATATTTTGAGTGCAAACATGGAAAATTAGTTTTGGCAAGCTTGTCAAAACTCTAACACCACAGATTTCTGCAGTAACAGGTTGTGTTAAATTGACTCGGTATTGCCTTCTACGCAGAAAGAATTGCTTAATAAGTGCATCAGTATCTAAGTTAGATATGTCAAATCAAATCTAGATAATTGGTTTGGTTTTGAAAATTTGATATTTCATCGCACTATGCAGCTTTAATCTACATGATTTCATCAATTGTTCACTTCCAAGATAGTGAGCTAGGCCAGATAAGTATTTCACTAATATATTTAGTATATTCCATTGCAAATGCATGTGGTTAAAGTTCCATAGTCTGATGAAACTATCAATTTTTCAAAATGGAGCCACTTATCAAGATTAGATTCTACACATCCAACTTAAATACTGATCCACTTATTAAACATTTGTTGCTGCATAGAAGGTGTAATACGTCAATTTAATAGAACCTGTTACTACTGAAGCCTATGGTGTCCAAGTTTGGGCATGTTTTCCTAAATTAATTTGGCATGTTTTTGCATCAAATATCTCCAAAGTTAGCCATTTAAATTAAGCGTTACTTCAAACTAAAGTAAAGTAGATTATGTCGATCAACCTAATGCATTTATCTCAGAAACTTGCAGAGACCTACTCTAATGTATTGTAGATTATACGGCTATCACAGTATTTATCTCAGAAAATGGCAAAAACTGAAAACCATCGGACTATGCAACTTTCCTGCCGTAACCCAGCCTTCTAAAACCTTTTCCTCAGGGTTGTTTAGCAGCCCTGTCACAGGCCTGCAGGAGTAACCACACCCCAGCCACCGGCCACCAGCGGGTGTATAGACCTATTTCATATGACATCAGCATGGGTATTTAGGTCAGTGCGCGTGCTGTTTGGCTGCAGGATGACACACTGTCACACCGCAAACTCAATGGCTATGAGCAATCTTCATACCGAAAAAGTGAAATATCTCTAAAACTACACCACATAGACACGAACCGCTTGGAACACATATAGAAAACATATTCAACGAATAGATTATATTAAATTTATACGGTTAGGGTTCTGCATTTCTATTAATTTTGAATAAAATAGATGTTTTGCACTGTGCGTACGGCAAACTCAATGCATTGTCAATGGCAGTGAGCAATCTTCATACAGAAAAAGTGAAATATCTCTAAAACCACACCACCTAGACACAAACCGCTTGGAACACATATAGAAAACATATTCAACGAATAGATTATATTAAATTTATATGGTTAGAGTTCTGCGTTTCTATTAATTTTGAATAAAATAAACGTTTTGCACTGCGCGTACCGGCAAACTCAGTGGCAGTGTGCATTCGTTCTGCAGTCAAGCTGAGCGCACATACACGATGTTTACAAACATTGAAAGGGGTCTATATGTACATAGATAATATATTGACCGGTAGATGGCGCCAGCTTATCTCTATGGGAAGAGGAGTGGGGGTGTAATTGACACTCACAGGGGCAACTCCGACTTGTCTGAAATATGTTTGTCTAGTGTGCAGTTCACAATATGTGCAATCCACAGCACATGTGGATAACAGACACGGACACACACAGACAGACACATGAACACACACAAACGCATACAGACACAGACAAACACGCAGACACACGCAGACACATGCAGACGCATATAGACAGACAGACACAGACAGACACAGCCAGACATAGACAGACACAGCCAGACACAGACAGACACAGGCAGACATAGACAGATACAGACAGACACACACATACAGGCAGACACATACATACAAGGACAGGCATATTAACACACAACCACGTATAGACACACACAAACAGACACATACAGATACAAACAGACAAACACAGACATACATAGACAAACAGACACATACAGACATAGGCAGACATTCACAGACACACACAAACACAGAGACACACATATACACACTGACCACGCATATACACACATATACACAAAGATACACAAACACAATCAGAACCACAGACACACAAATACACAATAAAAATCACATATACACACAAACACAAACAGACACACACAGAGATACACACAGACACATACAGACACAGACACAGACAGACACACAGGCACACATACACACATACACACACAGACACACACAGACACACAAAGACACACACAGACACACATATACACACATACACACATGCACACACGCAGACACACACAGACGCACACATACAGACCTCTCGTGTTTATTTATATTTGCAGGCTGCCAGTTTGTTGCCCTGGTTAACTAACACTGAATGTGTCTACTTTTGTTTATCTTTCAGGTGAGTAAAACTTGGCGATCAGACTGAACAACTTAACCTATCTGCACGGCACACCAAGCTTGGACGAGGCCTGATGGATCGGGCACCCGATAAGTGAATAGCACTGGCTGATGGGGGCGTGTAGGGGCGCGGAGGGGACGGGGGCTGGCAGTGCTCTTCTTGTGATTATAAATGACTGGTGATGGGAGTGAGTATGTGAGAGGAGGGGCGGGGGAGGGCGGGGTGTGAGGGCGTGGGGGGGGGGGGCGTTCGATGAGTATATGGAGTTAGAGATGAGTGAGTCCCAATACAGAGCACCCTTGTTAAAATGTACTCCGCTATGGCAGATATCTGATAAACCGGACAAAATCTGAGTTAACTTTAAAAGAAAAAGTTTTACACGTTAAATAATTTAATGAAATATATATTTATATGCTTTATATAATTATATTATGTTTTCAGTGGTTTCTCTCCCTTTATATCATATACAGTATATATATTTTTTTTCAATGTTGTATACTCATAAAATATTAAATCCTACCGTTGGTTAACTCAGACAATCAGCTAAAATGAATAGTGTAGTAGTCTGCACTGACCTCTCAGGCAAGTAACCACATAGACAGGTAGGCGTGGGGAGTGTGTTGATATCAGGGAGCCTAGGTGGTGTAATGGTTAGCACACTGGCCCGGAATGCAAAGAGATGTGGGTTCGAGTCCCGCTCTAGGCACAGTAATTCCCATTGTCATCACCCCCACGACACTGGTTGCCGTGATCAGGATCCTGTACAAGCTATGCGCTGTATGGTTGTTGAACCTACCCTGTGTATGTATGTGTTAGTGCATTGCCTGTATGTATGTAATTGTAAGCATTACAAGACTTACAATTCCAGGGGGACGAGTGTAGTGGTCTGCACTGACCTCTCAGGCAAGTAACCACATAGACAGGTAGGCGTGGGGAGTGTGTTGATATCAGGGAGCCTAGGTGGTGTAATGGTTAGCACACTGGCCCGGAATGCAAAGAGATGTGGGTTCGAGTCCCGCTCTAGGCACAGTAATTCCCATTGTCATCACCCCCACGACAATAGCATTCCCCTATTAGTATGTTTTAATGAAGTTGCTCTGTAAATCGTATGCAGCATTCTCCTGGTGAAAGCATCAATATCAGAAAACAAAATATTGATCTACATTTTATTCTACATATCCAAATTAGATATTGGTGCACGTAGTAAGCATGTGCTGCAGCAGAGAAAGGAATAGTACTCAGTCAATTTAATGTTACTGTTGAAGCCTTATATTGTCCGAGATTGTTTCCATGGTTTCACTTCAAATATCTGCAATGTTAGCCATGTTTATAAACAAACTTGCTATAAAGTAGTATGAAGTGGGCGAGTGCCCTAAACAGTGAACCTTACTATAAAGTAAGGAACGGTTGATTGAAACAATAAACCTTATAAATCTGCATTTAAAAAAAAGCAGAAACTGAAAACCATCGGACTATGCAACTCTTCAGATATATCGGGGCGGGATTGGACGGGAAGGGGGGGGGGGGCTGTTATCACTGACGATATGGGGCTGGAGATGGGGTAAGGTAATTGTGTTGTTTGTGTTGTTGTATGCATTTATTCATCAGAATATACACTTCATGGTTTTACGTCCTAGTTACATGCACGGTCATTATCAGGATAGGTACAGACTTATGACAGGGCACATTCATGTGACTGAGTGGGATATGAGGTCATCGTCCTGATGGCTTTGTATCCCAGTGGGAAGCATTATAAATTCACCATCAGTAACACTGTCACAAGTCAGTAGCCGTCCTGATATGACCCTAGATGTTGCCAGGACGTACAACTCCAACAACCAACCAACGAACATTTCATAGCGACATTATGGTGCTGCCTCACGGGAAGATCAGGCCACCGGCACCATGACCAGATATCCAACTCAGTCACATTATCCTGACACTGAGCTAACCAGTCCTTGCCCTATCCTAGTAATGCCGAACGCGAGGCTAGGTAACAACAAGTATCAATTTTGTAAGTCATTAGTTTGACTCGGCTGGGACTCGAATTTTCAACCTTCCGCACTGGAAGCCTGCGCTCTACCGATTGGACAGCAACCACGTTGCAGATTGGATGTGTCAGGGTCAGGGTGTGTGTGTGTGGGGGGGGGGGGGGGGGGGGGGGGGGGGGGGGGGGGTCTACCAATATGTATCACTATAGATGCAAGGAATGTGTAGGAGGGGAGTTGGTCTGACAGAATACCGTTAAAGTTGCATAGTCCTATGAAACCATCAATTTTTGTAAACAAAGACTCTGACCTAGATTTGATTCTACAAATCAAACTTAGATACTGATGCACATAGTAAGCATTTGTTGCCACATAGAAGATAATGCCAAATCAATTTTTGTTTTTTAACTGTTACTTCAGAATTCTATGTTGTCGATTTTGGTGTATTGCCAAAATTAAATTGATATGTTTTCACTTCAAATATCTCAAAAGTTAGCCATTTAGAATAAAAGTAACCTCAAACTAAAAGTAAGGTAGATTAACCTAATATATTGATCTAAAAATGTTACAAAAACTCAAAACCATCGGACTATGCAACGTTAATCTTCTTTGATTTGGTCAGGTATGAGTCTAAGCAATTGAATTACGGACCACACATTTGTCGATGGCGATGGTAGTGGCCATGTTGGCCGCGTATAGAAAGAAATCCATGGCTCTGAGCCAAAGTGGCTGTAATTACTATACTTGGCCACTGTGTCGTATTAACGGGTCAGAGGGCCTGCACTGTAGGTGACGTTTCAGGTGGGACTCGGCCAATGAGATTGGCTGGTTGTTGGAGTTTTACATCCTGGCAACATCTAAGGTCATATCATGACGGGTATCGACTTGTGACAGTGCACACTCATGGTGATTTTGTACTATTGTAGTGCTGCCCCAGTGGGAGACCAGGCCACCAGCACCATGACCTGATATCCCACTCAGTCACATTATCATGACTCTGAGCCAACCAGTCCTTGCCCTAATCCTAATAATGCCAATCACCTGGCTAAGAAGCGAAAAGTATCAATTGTGTAAGTCATTGGTTTGATTAGACCAGGAATTGAACTCCTGATGTCCCGCACAGGACGCCTGCGCTCTACCGATTCATCCACCATGTCCGGTGTGAGTAGTAGTTGAGTGAATGAGTTAGTGAGTGAGTGGGTGAGTAGAGAAGTAGGTGAGTGGGTGAGTGAGTGAGTGGGTGAGTGAATTAGTAAGTGGGTGAGTGAGTTAGTATGTGAGTGGGTGGGTGAGTGAATAGAGAAGTGAGTGAGTGGGTGAATGAGTTAGTAGGTGAGTGAGTGGGTGAGTGAGTGGGTGAGTAGCAAAGTCAGTGAGTGGGTGAGGGAGTGAGTGAGTGGGTGAGTGAGTTAGTAAGTGAGTGGGTGAGTGAGTTAGTAGGTGAGTGGGTGAGTAGAGACGTGAGTGAGTAGGTGAGTGAGTTAGTAGGTGGGTGAGTGGGTGGGTGAGTAGAGAAGTAGGTGAGTGGGTGGCTTAGTGAGTTACTGGGTGAGTGAGTTAGTAGGTAGGTGAGTGGGTGAGTGAGTAGGGGAGTGGGTGAGTGAGTGGGTGAGTGAGTTACAGGGTGAGTGGGTGAGTGAGTGGGTGAGTAGAGAAGTAGGTGGGTGAGTGAGTGGGTGAGTAGATAAGTAGGTGAATGAGTAGGTGAGTGAGTTAGTGGGTGGTTGAGCGGGTGAGTGGAGAAGTGGGTGAGTGGAGAAGTGGGTGAGTGAGTTAGTAGGTGAGTGAGTGGGTGCGTGAGTACTTGAGTGGGTGAGTGAGTTAGTATGTGAGTGGGTGGGTGAGTGAGCGGGTGGGTGAGTGAGTGAGCTGGTGGGTGAGTGAGTGAGTGAGTGAGTAGGTGAGTAGAGAAGTGGGTGAGTGAGTGCACATGTGTGGGGGCGGTGCAGAGGCAGGGTTAGTGAGTGGGTGAGAGAGTTAGTTGGTGAGTGAGTGGGTGAGTGAGTGGATGAGTGAGTACGTGAGTAGAGAAGTAGGTAGGGAGTGCACGTGTGTGGGGCCGGTAGTAGTAGTAGTAGTAGTAGTAGTAGGCTGTTAGTAGTAGTATTAGTAGTAGTACAGGAAGGCTACCAGACGGGATGGCCGATTGAGTTGAGCCCCCGTCTCCCGTTTTGGTGAATCGTGGGAGTCGAACTCATGGGTTCGAACCCTGGTCGAGTCAAAGTAATGACTTTAAAAATGTATACTTGTCACTTCCTAGCCTGGCTCTCAGCATTATTAGGATAGGGCAAGGACTGGTTGGCTCAGTGTCAGGATAATGTGACTGAGTGGCATATCAGGTCATGGTGTTGGTGGCCTGGTCTCCCAGTGGGGCAGCACTATAAAGTCGCCATGAGTGTGCACTGTTCCAGGTCAGTACCCATGCTGATATGACATTAGATGTTGCCAGGACGTAAAACTCCAATACTCAACCAACTAGTAGGCTGTGTGGGGTGTGGGGGTGGTGTGGGGGATGAGGTGTGAGTGGGGTGGGGTTGGGGTTGGGGGGGGGGGGGGGGGCTGCGTGCTGACGGCAGGTGTGGGGGGTTGTTGGCGGAGAGTGAGTCACACTGTGGTGATTGGGCGGTATTCTCTGAGATGAGGATCTGATTTTAACATTGTTGTCGTTCCGTTGGTTGCTCACATATTTAGTGGGTTTTCATTCATTATTGCCTTGTGATCTTCGCCTGTGACCCGTATTGAATGGAAAAGCCCCAGCACACTGTGAGTGTGATCAATGGATTGCCCGCAGAATATGCCACATCAATTATATTCATTTAAATGCATTTAATTTAAATTAGTGCTGAACGTCTTGTTGACAGCTACGCGGTCTAGATTAACCTAAAGGGGCTGTCACATTACAGCGCATCGTGCCAACGTACGCCAACATATGTGATTTTTGGCCGCCACGTTGTTACGCATTATGCATGCATTAGGCATAGTTCTGGCGATCGAATAACGTATATAACGTTCACCGGCGTTCTTTGAACGTACCGTCAGCATAATTCGAGCATTTTTCGGCCGGAAGCGCATTAGCCATACGTTGGTAATACATTGGCCCTGCGCTATGTATACGGTATGTATACGTCCAACTTTGCCCCCCGCACCGAAAAGTTTGCTGCTTCTCGACGTAAAAAAGTGATTTTACACATTGGCCGCACTCTTGCGAGATGCGTCTTAATGCGACAGGGCCTTTTATATGTATGTATGTATGTATGTATGTATGTATGTATGTATGTATGTATGTATGTATGTATGTATGTATGTATGTATGAATGTATGTATGAATGTATATATGTGTATATATATATATTTTACCTCGGTAAACAGCCTCAGGCTAGCCTCAGGCTAGGGAGAGAGGTAAGCACGTCCGGTACCAGCAACAATTAGCATATACAACTCACGACTGGATAACGTGTCGTTGGGTTGCTCCGGCAAAATTAGTCTACATACAAGCAAATACGCAGTAAGTATAATAAAAACTGTGGTTAGCTTAATTATGATGCATTAGAGCATCAATATGGAAAGTTTAGACTTTCGTTGGTCCAATTTGGACGAGTTATTTGGTTATAAACAACCAAGGATAGAACACTCGAGTGGGTTTCTCGAAGGAACCAAACCGGTCATTAGCGGTTATGTCAACACCCGGGTCACCGTGTGACTATGGGTAGAGATGTGGGTTTCGCCCTATCTCATGTGGAAATTCTCTCGTACTCTAATAGAGAGTAATGTTGGAGATGCTCCTGGGTTTCTTTTATAGACTCCCCTAGACAAAACTTTTTCAGGCGTTTCTCCGAGTTTCGTAGCATTTTCTCCAACTTGTTGACGTAGTAGTCACAGGTGGGAGAAGTGTGCGGAACAGAGGGATGGGCGGGCCGATACACTGGTCCCGACCCCGCGTAAGGTTTGGGCTTGACCCACAACCCACGCACAAATTTAGCTTATTACGCCTGTGTTATAACGGTATAAACACGTTCTTTAACACCAATAGATGTCCAAATGAGTTTGAAACAACCATATTGTGACATATATATATACCGGGACTGACCAAAAATGTTTGTTTCAGTTCCCGATGGCCACGAAGCGGAGTAAGCGCGGTGCAGCAGCAGCCGAGGGGCGTGTTCCGAGTGGAGTGGACGAGGAGTACGACTCCTCACCCGTGTTGTCGGCAGGGCCGTCGACACAGCCCCGGGCGCATATCCTCTCCGACCCGGACGAGGACGCAGTGCCTGATGTGCCTGCGCCTCCAGATTGGGAGGCTCGCTTTGCAAGATTGGAAAGCCACATCTTGACTGCCAAATCGCCTGTGTCTCGGAAGCGGCGTAGGCCGAGTGTCCAAGAGGATTCATTTGAAGATTTCTTGGACACAGACTCGGCGGTGGAGCTTAAGGCTCCTCCTCCTCCTTCTCCTAAACGGAGAAAGAAGAAGAAACAGGTGATTTCTTCGGGTGATGAATTCACCAAGGAGCGGGCAGAGTCTGGTTTGCGCAAAAAGCGGAAGACTAAGTCCAAAAAGAAGAAGAGGAAAAGGAAATATTCTTCTTCTGAGTCGTCCACTGGGTCTACTTCTACGGAATCAGACTCAGACACCGTATATGAAGGGGTCTATGCGGACATTGGCACTAAAGTGGCTAAGAAGGTGGAGAAGCCAAAGGCTAAGCGGATTAAAACGTTCAAACCGGCGGAGGTTATCTCCAAGTTAGGAGATGAGTTAACAGGCATAAAGGGTGTTCCCAACTCCATCATTAAAGAGATGGATCGGGATGTCAATATGACGGATGACCGTAAGAAGTTTGAGGATGTGTTGCACACAGTGCATAAGGCAGTGTTGGCTACCCTAACAGCTATTGTTCCTGTGGCTAATAGGATGCAGAGTGAAAATAAGTTCTCGTCTTTGGCTAAGACAATGGACAAAGGCATTGCAGTACTAGCGGCGGCAGGTAATTACCTGTCGTTTCGAAGATATGAAAATGTCTTCAAGTCAGTTTGCACAGATGCTGGCAAAGAAGTGGCTCGCTCTAAGAAGGTTACCGATAATGAGGGGAAGGAGTTTACGCTCTATCTTGCTCCAGAGCCGATTAAAGGGAAACCTTTAGATAACACCAAGATGTTTGGCGGTCAACTACAATACCTCTATAAAGAGGTAGAGACTGCAGCCAAGAGTGGCAAAAACATGGATGGCAAGAAGAAACAGGAAGCTCCTCGTTTCAAAAAGTCACGAGGGGATTTTCGTCCACGACGGTTCACCAGAGGAACCAGACCGAGTTCAAACTTCGGTCAAGGGTTTCGGGGCCGGGGCGCTCGCCCAGGCTGGACCGACAACACCGCACGGCCAATAGGTCGAGGGTTCAACTCGTCGAGACCTTTCCCCAGGGGGGGGTCCAAGTAGAGGTCCAAACACAAACTTTACAAGTCCCTGCAGCCTCTAAAAACACACAAACTGTAAGCAACTTTGTGGCTGGTAATATTAGTAATCATATTTCTGAGTGGCACAAAATTACTAGTGACCAAGAAATTATAGAAATAGTTAGGGGTGTTCAAATTCCTTTTACACAAATTCCTGTACAAAGTATAATACCTTTTCCATATAACATTCAACCAGTTGAACGAGACGCACTAACTAAACAGGTACATAAATTCTTTGAGAAAGGAATTATACAAAAAGTGACACACTGTTCAGGACAGTTTATTTCAAACATTTTCTCGAGACCGAAGCCTAATGGTGATGTTCGAATGATCCTGGATTTAACAATCCTTAATAAAAGGGTGGAATATCGACATTTTAAAATGTTCTCTCTAGATACGGCACGGGATCTGATTACACCAGATGCGTGGATGGCTAGTGTTGATTTACAGGATGCATATTATACGCTTCCCATAATGGAACAATACCGAAAATTTCTTCGATTTATTTGGGATAACCAACTCTATGAGTTTACCTGCATGCCGAATGGCTTAGCTTGTGCGCCACGTTTATTTACTAAATTGCTTAAACCTGTTTTCTCGGTAATGGCGAGGAAGGGTCACATAATGTTTCCATACATAGATGATTCTTTTATTATAGCATCAACACAAATTGGTTGTGTGAATGCAGTTTTGGATTTATGTGCATTACTCACTAAATTGGGGTTTTATGTACATCAACAAAAGTCAGTGTTTAAACCAACAAAACAACTCAAATGTTTAGGGTTTATTCTGGATACACAGTCCCTTACAGTGTCGATAACAGAACAAAAACTAATTAAGTTTATGACTACAGCGACTCAGCTTATTAAGTTATCAAAGCCAAAAATTAGACAGGTTGCTGTTCTTATTGGCATAATGACCTCATATGCACCTGCTGTGTTATATGGGAAGGCCCATATTAAGTCGCTAGAAATAGATAAAAATTTAGCGTTAACACGAACTAAAGGCAATTTTGAGCGAAAGATGTTTATTTCGCAAGAAGGGTTACAGGATATTGGATGGTGGATGCAACATATAGCAAGTTCACCAAATCCAATCCGCATGGCGGAACCTAATACAGTAATTACTACTGATGCTTCGTTAGAAGGTTGGGGAGCTCATCGAGATGGGGTCACAACAGGAGGTAGATGGCTTGATGATGAAAAATCAGACTATATTAATGCACTAGAATTGCGTGCTATTTATCTGGGCTTACGTAGTTTAGTAAAGATAAATAAATCACAGGTTAGAATACTAACTGATAATACTACTGCCATGGCATATATTCGTAACATGGGTGGAACCAAATCAAAGTCTTGCAATCAGTTATCTAAACTGATTTGGAACTGGGCACAGGCTCAACAAGTCTGGCTGACTGTAGCGCATATTCCAGGGTCACAAAATACACTTGCAGATTATAAAAGTAGAAATTTCCATGACCATTTAGAGTGGTCTCTCTCTACACATTTGTTTAACTTCGTTTGTGAAAAATGGGGTACACCTGAAGTTGACTTATTTGCATCACGAAATAATAACAAGTTACCCTGTTATGTTTCTTGGCATCCTGAACCGGATGCTTGGAAAGTAGATGCGTTTGCTATTACCTGGGAAAATAATTATTTTTATATTTTTCCACCATTTAGCATTATCAGCCGAGTAGTGAGAAAAATCGGCTTGGAAGGGACACATGCGATACTGGTGGTGCCCGATTGGGACACGCAACCTTGGCTGCCAGCAGTTTCACAACTGGCAAAAGATCGTATACGATTCCCAAGAAAACTCGGGAATCTGACGCACCACGGACCGCTAGTGGTTCACGGCGACGTGTCAACGACGCCCCTATTGGCATTCCTTTTCTAAGGAAGCAGCTACAGCAATTTGGATTGGACAGAATTACTGAGGATAGGATAGTATCGGATGCCTGGAGGCCAGGAACTGTCAAAATGTATACAACCTATTTAAAGAAATGGGGTGTACATTGTTTGTTAATGAAAGTTAAGCCAACAAATCCAAAGATTTCACAAGTAGCTCGGTTTCTTCGTTCTCTAGAGGATGAAGGACTTTCCTTTGGATCGATTAATGCGGCGAGGTGTGCGTTATCAATTATATTACCTAGAATTGATGGCGAAACAGTTGGAAAACATCATGTTATTTGTTATTTACTTCGTTCAATTTATCAAAGGAATCCTCCAAAACCAAAGTATAGTCGGTTTTGGGATGTTTCTATAGTATTTAAGTTGTTTCAGGCTTGGCCTCACAACTCGTGGTTAGATATAAAACAGTTAGGTTTTAAGGTCGCGGTCCTGTTATTGTTAGTAACCGGACACAGAGGACAGACGATTGTTGCTTTATCCTTAACTGGATTAGAAATAGACAAGCAACAAGCTACGTTTGATTTAGAAAAATTGCTCAAATCGAACACGTTAGGTGACCCTTTATCAACGGTTCACTTAGACTGTTTTCCGAATGATCGGAAATTATGTGTTGTGTCGGCCATACGGGCTTATATATACAAGACAAAGGATTTACGTGCATCACAACAACTATTAGTGAGCTTTATAAAGCCACATAAGGCGATTTCACGAGACACACTTGCCAGATGGACAATTACGGTGTTGAAATTGGCTGGAGTGGATACGAGTAAATACTCTTCCCACTCAACTAGAGGAGCCATGGTCTCCAAGGCACGGGTGCTTGGTATTTCTGTGAAAAGAATACTAGCGCATGCAGGCTGGAAGACGGCTAAGTCGTTTGCAAAACATTATAATAAACGACTAGAAAAGCCTACCGGCGTTGCAAAGCGTCTTCTCGCCAACTAACAAGAATAGGTGAGAACAAAAATTTAGAATGTTATAATAATAAGAAAGAATGATATTAAGGATAAAAATGAATTATGTAAAGGTCTCCCTAGCCTGAGGCTAGCCTGAGGCTGTTTACCGAGGTAAAATAGTATAGTTATACGAGTCTTACCTTGGTACAGATGATGGATAACTGTTGTTTTACCGAGGTATAAGCCTCGGATAGATGTGGGCTAGGGCCCTCCCGCCACACCCTGCCACATCTATTCCGTTGGTGTACCTTTTCGGTAAAGTAATAGTATCCATTGTTTGAAAGTCATTTTTATCCTCAATAAGTAGGTTAAGATTGCTGGTACCGGACGTGCTTACCTCTCCCTAGCCCACATCTATCCGAGGCTTATACCTCGGTAAAACAACAGTTATCCATCATCTGTACCAAGGTAAGACTCGTATAACTATACTATATATATACATAAATTAACCTTTATGTTATATTATTATATGTATATATTAACTAAATTAACCTTATATATTAATCTTACTCTATATATATATCAATATATATTTTACTATATATATATATTAATCTTGCTATATATATATTAATATTCATATAAATATTAAGATTAATATCGATTAATATAAGATATACAGTTAAACCTCTTTAAATCGATCGAGCATGGGCCCGAATTTAAATGGTCCATTTACCGAGATGGTCGGTTTAGGGAATTATTTTATTCTTTTCATTGCTCCATAATCATGTCATCACAAGAAAAGTGGAAGTAGTGAGAAGTAAAATTGTTTTCAAGCAAAAATCTGTGATTAAAATTGCATCGTCTGATGTTTTTAAGCTCCTACCATTTTCTGAGATAAATACATTAGATTGATCATTATAACCTATCTTACTTCAGTTTGAATTCACTTTTCTTTTAAATTGCAAACTTTGTGAAGATATTTGAAATGAAAGTTTGTTTTATTTAACGACGCCTCTAGAGCAAATTGACATTTGGATTGGCATTTATAGGGGTTTGCGCCTGAACTCTTCATCAGAAAAAATCGACCGGTGCGACTGACACTGGTCAACATCCGGGGGAGGCAAGGTGGGCGAGATGGCGCCACCAGTACATTGTTGTATCTTACGGAGGATAACAATAATAATGTAGTGGTCTGCACTGACCTCTCAGGCAAGTAACCACATAGACAGGTAGGCGTGGGGAGTGTGTTGATATCAGGGAGCCTAGGTGTGTAATGGTTAGCACACTGGCCCGGAATGCAAAGAGATGTGGGTTCGAGTCCCGCTCTAGGCGCAGTATTTCCCATTTTCATC
The DNA here is from genome assembly GCA_030323885.1 of Branchipolynoe longqiensis. NCBI lineage: Eukaryota > Metazoa > Annelida > Polychaeta > Phyllodocida > Polynoidae > Branchipolynoe > Branchipolynoe longqiensis. The sequence continues at coordinate 11,540,931 of CM059191.1, forward strand.
ACCCCCATGACACTGGTTGCCGTGATCAGGATCCTGTACAAGCTTTGCGCTGTATGGTTGTTGAACCTACCCTGTGTATGTATGTGTTAGTGCATTGCCTGTATGTATGTAATTGTAAGCATTACAAGACTTACAATTCCAGGGGGACGAGTGTAGTGGTCTGCACTGACCTCTCAGGCAAGTAACCACATAGACAGGTAGGCGTGGGGAGTGTGTTGATATCAGGGAGCCTAGGTGGTGTAATGGTTAGCACACTGGCCTGGAATGCAAAGAGATGTGGGTTCGAGTCCCGCTCTAGGCACAATATTTCCCATTTTCATCACCCCCACGACAATAATAATAATAATAAGTAATATTACCTTGCGAATCTTTATACTCGCATAATTCGTTATACATCACATACTATATACTATATGCATGCATATAGAATATACATACAGGCCTATAAGAGCACATAAAACACCAGTAAACCAGGGGAAGCAAACTAACAAAGGCTGTGCACACATGGTTGAGTGGTGGCAGTGGCTATCGTCAGTATCGGTTCTAGTGGGAATGATAGTAAGCAATCCCCCCGCTAGGATGCCTCACCCTGCATTGCCCAATTTATATGCAAGATGGCGGTAACGTTGACATAGTGTCAGTGCCAGTATTTACCCAGTGTGTTTTGCCTCAGTCATGTGTGTAGTCTAGGTTAGTAATGTGGCGGAGGGCTGGACACATTGAAAGCGTCATGAAGAATAGATAGATTTTTTTTAGATTTTTTTAATTGAGGCTGTATTCATAGCATATAAGCCCGGGTACCCAGGCTTGTTTTCAATGCTGGTCAGTTGTAGTGTTGGTGTTGGTGTTGGTGTTATCTTACCACACAGTAGCTGCTGATAACGTATTTGATTGTCCCCATTTCA
>CM059191.1:11542335-11581471 GCA_030323885.1 Branchipolynoe longqiensis
TCTGATCACCACATGACCCTGATTCCTTGCAGCTCTCATATGGCCGCAACACATTAAAACCATTCATGTAATGCCCCTGGGGGCCGCCCGGAATAAAGACATGTTATCCCACTCATGCCTCCTCTCCCTGTGTGCCGTAGCCGCAATGCCATATACATAGGGTATGGCCAAGGTATGATCAACGTATGGCTAACGTACCTCCCGGCGAAAAATGCTTGAATTACGCTCACGGTAGGTTCACAGAATTCCGGTGAATGTTATATACGTTATTCAATCACCAGAACTATGCGTCATGCATTACATACGTCAAGACACGCTGGAGAAATGCTGAACGTACATTAGACGTATGTTAGACATATGTTATCTATACGTTGTCAGTACACGGACTGTATGTTCCCACTGCCTTTAAAGTAGGTCACTGTAGTGCAACATAGTGAACAATGTTTGAATAACATACATCTAACGTACATCGACATATGCCTCATACATAACATACAGCAGATGTAAAATCCACATGTTGTCGAACGTTGTCGTACATAAAAAGTTTTGCACATGCAGTGTTGACACCCTGACATGAGACGCCATACCTCGACGAATGTCTCCATATTAACTCTATGTATCAATTTTCATTTAGCTTTATTTATCTCATATAGTCTGAATATTCATACATTTCCCTGGAGAAATATTCATGCGTTTCATTATGGTTTATTTGAAGTTGTATATGCTTAAGTTAGACCAAATGTTATACAGGAGTACAACATCTTGTTTTATTTAGAGCCTCTGGAACCTGTTGATTTTGTTGTCATTGGTTATTGGACGTCAAATTTATGCAAGAATATACTTAGTCTATCCCCTTATTTCATTCCCGTGCTGATATGACCTTAGATGTTGCCAGGGCGTAGAAGTCCAACGACCAACCAAGCATTATTTCATTTATTGGCATATTACTCTGTAAATAAACTGTAATAGTATCTGTAATCTGTATTTACCCGACTTACTGTGAATATTCACATGTTTTAAGTGTAGTATTAATATTTGATAAATACCATAATTATGAAATATAAAAAAATCTGAACTCCGCAATACATATTACCACAAGGATTTCAGATAAGGAAATATGGACCTGTACCTGCTTTCAAAGAACAACTCTGCATCCAGACCAATATTTTCCAGACAAAGTAGGTGTCATACGATAGAAGGTGCAATTAAATGATAACAACAGGAAACGCTGAACAAATTGTCAGCTCTTGGCAAGAGTTCGCTCATCACGAGGTTTGCTGAACACAGGTAGACACATTAAAATTAATCTTAAAAGTTAACATTCATGTCTTTGATGTAGGCCCTCGTCTGTATTTGCCATCTGTCGTGTATGTGCAGTTATGCGTGAATTTGAGGACAGTTCCAATCTAGAGAGAGCTGTAATTATTGGATAACAACTGGCGCCCTTTTGACCCTGGTGGGCGTCAGGGAAACTACTACACGCCTGTATCGTCGTGTTCGCATGCGTGAGCTGTCACGTGCCCGCTACCGAGCTCGCTGATTGGCTGTTGTCGGCTTGCCGGCATCAACGACGATTAGTCCACATCGCTCCATAGGGGCAGTGTCAGGTATGTTTCAAGGCAATAGCCAACACTGACAGGCCAGTGTAGAACTACTCTATTTATATATATTTAATAACTCTTACGTAGTGGTGAGACAAACGAATATACACAAGAAAGATAGAGACATGTAATAATTCCTCCGAGCTAGTGGAGGAGGGGCCCCACGCATGAGGCAGTGGGGCCTGCAGGTACCCCCCCCCCCCCCGGGAGGGGTAGGCCACCCACTCCAGGTATTATTACATGCGATAATGGGCTTATCACTATCCATATATATATATATTTAATTTTTTTTGTATATGAAAGGTTCAGGTAGAACCCCTGCCAAATCAATTTGAGTTATTTTCTGTAAAATAACATTTATTGTTGTAATTTCCAGTTACAGTCTAACAATTTAATATTAAATACGGTATTAGATAGGGGATATGGCAACATATCTGAGATAAAATCTTGAAAGTTGATGATTGGAATGATGGCAGCTTCAGCTTAAACGTGGTAATCATAGTTTCATTTAGGTCTGGATGGCGTTTACCGGTTTGTGCGCTTGAACTTTTCATATCTAGGTCATCTCGACCCAAATAGTCTGCGCATTAGTGATTACATCCGGAGAGCTCACTATGCGAGCACTTCCGGTAAAAGTAATCCCACTGCTGTACCTTCCCTATGAGTATGACATAACTCTGTTATTGACTGCGCCCATTGTCTTACACCACAGAAGGTCAACCTGGGTTCCCTGTAAGCTTCTCCAACACCTCACCAGATGGCATGGCGGAATGAGTAAAGCGTCCGTCTCCCGTTTTGATAGATCGTAGGATGGGCGAGTGAAACCAATGACTTAAAAATTGATACTAGACAAGCGCTTGACAGTATTTTGATAGAGCATGGACTGGTTGGCTCAGTGTCAGAATAATGTGACTGGAGTGGGATATCAGGTCAAGATGCTGGCAACCAGGTCACCCGGTGGGGCAGTACTATAAAGCCCCCCTGACATGATCTTAGATGTTGCCAGAGCGTAAAACTCCAACAACAAACCAACCAATTACCGACACCTAATTTCCGCTTGACAGTCTCAAAGCAGCCGACAGGGTACTTTCAGACACACCCCACTTGGTCGCTAACTACGCTGACCAGAACTGCGGCTGGAGGCATCTCCTTCAATTAACACGCATGCGCGGAGTGCTTGGTTCCCCCTGCGGGATGCAGAGTTTGCTGAGGTAGGAGATGTGCGGCTGTTTAAGACCAGACATACTCATTGATGTTTGTGAATGGTCCGTTAACTGACCAATGAGAGAAGTTCCCACCCACCGCGCCGGCCAGCCCTGCCCCGCCCCGGCCCATCACCGCCCCGCCATGCCCAGCCCTGCGCCACCCTGGCCCAGCACCGCCCCGCCCTGGCCCAATCCCGCCCCGCCCCGGCCCCGGCACCGCCCCGGCCCCGGCCAAACCCGCCGCCGGCACCGCCCGGCCCTCCGGCAACCCCCGCCCCGGCCTCCGGCCACCGCCCCGGCACCGCCCCCGGCCCAGCCTCCACCGCCCCGGCACCGCCGGCACCGCCCCCGGCGCCAGCCGACCACGGCACCAGGCCCCGGCGGCAAACTCAGCCCGGCAGCCATCCTCCGGCATCCAGCCCGGCACCACCATCAAGCACCAGCCCCGGCAACCAGACCCTGGCAAACCGGCACCAGCCCGCACCAGCCACTGGTGGGGGGCGCCAGCCCGTCACCCGGCACGACAGCTCCCGGCACGCAAGCCCCGCACCAGCCCCGGCATCCAACCCCGGCACCAGCCCGGCACTCAGCCCCCCCCGCACCAGCCCGTCACCAGCCCCGGCAGCCGAGCCACCGCACCACCTGGCAAGCCCCGGCACCAGCCCCGGCACCAGCCCCGGCACCAGCCCCGGCACCAGCCCCACCCTGCCATGCCCCGCCCCGTCCGTCCCGCCCCGCCCGCCCCGCCCTGTCCCGTCTCAGCACCGCCCTGCCCAGCACCGCCCTAAACTGCCCATCCCCGTCTCGCTTCCCCCCCATCCTCCCAGGCCCGACCCCGCCCTGCTCCGCCGTCTGCCCAACAACACCCAGCCCTGCTCCGCTCCGCTCAGCACCGCACAACCCAACTACTCTCATTTCTCCGTCCCGCCCTACCCCGGTTGCCCCTCTAATTCGACCCCCCCCCCCACTCCCCCCATGCAGCCCCAACCGTAGGACCGGCATCTCTCTCACAAGCTCCTTCTGACCTCAGCATCTATCGTTTCCACAACCCCCGCCCCGTCACATCCATGCCTCCCCAGGACCACCCCCTCCCGCTGTGCAATGCACAGACCCAAACCCTTCGCATTCCCACCGCTCAAATGCGCCTGCCACCCCGTCCCCACCATCTCACCCCGCACCGGAGGTAACAGAGAGTAAACCGCCACATGTTCCCACGCCTGCGGCTGCGCACTGGTGGCACTACATTTGCTGAACACAAACATCGTAATACATCTTTCTGATGGCCGTTAGTCTACCGATGAGAGAGGCATCGCCTCCCCATCGCCTCCCCATTGCGGCCCCATCGCCTCCCCATCGCCTCCATTCCCCATCTCCTCCCCCACGCCTCCCCCAACGCCTCCCAATCGCCATCACCATCGCCCCTCACCATCGCCTCACCATCGCCTCACCGCCCCTCACCACCATCGCCTCACCATCGCCTAAACATCGCCTCACCATCCCCTCCCCAACGCCTCCACCCATCCGCCTCACCATCCTCCTCCCACATCGCCAACCCCCATCCGCCTCCCCATCGCCTCCCACATCGCCTCCACCATCGCCTCCACCAATCGCCTCCCAAAAAACACCATCGCCTCCCCATCGCCTCACCATCGCCTAACCATCGCCTCACCATCGCCTCACCATCGCCTCCCCGCCCCGCCCCGCCCCGCCCCTCACCCACCCCTCACCCACCCCGCCATGCCATCCTGACATGTCCGCCGCCCCGCTTGTGAGTTCTAATTTTCTCCAGTTTATATTTCTTTGGATCAATAATATCGTAAATAATTCTTTTTAAACGATATATTTCATATAATTACACATACTTTACATATTTCTTTTCTAAATTACAATAATATAAATCAATACAAGTTCCATCTCTTTATTTGTTTGTTTACAAAACCCACACCACAAAAAGTAAACATCAGCCATTGGGTTCATACAGTGCTTAAATGTAACTGACTAAAATATTCCATTTAAAACTGTCAAAATAGAGCGCCAACATAAATGTCACAAGAGCATACTACTGCGGTAAAATCACAAGTGGCTAAATATGGAAAACAATTTTTTTGTTCAAAACCAGCTTCCGTAAAAAATGTAATAATGAGTTGTAGATGGAATCGGAATGACTCCATCACACCCTCATTTCCAAACACATCATCTCCAAACTACAGTAGGTGAAGACATCTCACCAAAATGTGATGCACCATCAAAATATACCAGCAGTGTTCACACTGAGGCGGGTGGACCCCCACCCAAAATGAAACTATGCATCAAGAACATATGACCAATACAAGTTCCAAAGCATACATAACCGATACCATTGCATCCTGTCCATAGACATACTATACATGAGCCTACATATTGCTCGTGGACATATTGCTTGCCGTACGCCACTTGCTCACCCAGCGCTGAGTTGCTCACGTCCCTTTATTATGCTCGTAGCCTGTAAAGCGGCTTTAATTGTACTGTGCCGCCAGAGCTCTGTGGACAGAATGTGACGTTAAGGAGGCATTGTTTCCACAAGTGTGGCCTGAAGCAAGTTCTGATCACAGCCATGCACCCGATAGTTACGTAAGGAGCTGTCTCCTCAAGGATTCTCCTTATACAACCTGCCAGACATATGGGGAAATAATAAAGTTATACTAAAGGACCCTTATTTCTGCTATGAGAAATCCCCAACAGCAGCACAACTGGATTTGCGTCTACAGAATCTGCGGTGCATCGTATTTGTTATTCATCATAGACAGTGTTTTAATTTAATTTTGGAGTAAATAATGCGTGAATTGGTGATTTCAGGCAATCGGGATGGCATTTGCTGGAATCTGGGGGTGGCAGTTGGATAGCGGTCTAGACAAAGAATATAGTCAGTAGACACAGAAGTGAGCCATAGTGGTGGCGATAGTAGTATTTTAGTCAGCTATTTTTAAAGCATTGAACTTCCACCTGACCCCCCCCCCCCCACCACCACCACCACTCCCCACCAAGACACATACATTGAGCTGCATTATCTGTTGAATAAGGGTGAAGCGTGCTTAAAATGGTTAGCTACGTAGCAGTCATCATCATCATCATGCTGTCGGTCGCGATGCGACAAAGACTGCTTTCATTACTTGACTTCCGCTCTCCATTTAGCTCTCTGCTGTGAGAGTTGCGTCCATGAGTCGGTCTTAATGTCTCTCAGCTTCAGGTTTCTCTTGATGGTATCTTTGAACCAGAGACGGGGGCGCCCTCTCTTTCTGTAGCCAGAAGACAGTAGCAGTAGTTAAGCATTATTAGATCAGTAGCAAGCGTTTAGAATAAGTTTGGTACTAGGCTAGCGATAGGCTAATGGTATGCGAGTACTAGTAGTAGCAGTAGACTATTGGTAATATACTGCCGATAGGTTGTCAATAGCCAGTGCACCAAGTGGTGGGTTTGATCATTTTGATTACGCAGTACAGGCTGAGTGAGCCGTCTTAGTATTATAGGGTCTTTGACAGTGGTCACTGCTACTATTTATATTAATAGTAGTAGTAGTAAGAGTAATAAATGTATAGTTTACCGTACTGTGATAACTGTATAATTTACTTGCTATGATAATAAATGTAATTAACCATGCTAAAATATAATAACTGCATAAATTAACATCCTATAACAATGACAATGACTGCACAACTTACCAGGCTATAATAATAATAGGAACAATGGCTGCACAGCTGTACAGTCGCAAGCTAGTGCTGGAGTTGTATACTAATAGTTGGATACTGTTGGTTGCAAGGTGTCAGCATTGGTCGTAATGCTTGCATTGCGTTTGATTCACGGCGAGGAAGGGGACCCTGCCCCCTGCTGCTCCTGACCATTTCCCATTACATAATCTCCAGCGCTCCCCCGCCTTATAGTTATAGCCCAGCCTGCCTGCTGCCTCCAGCCATTATCCTGTTCGCTATGCCTCGCACTTCATAAATAAAGTGCTCTTTCTCCACCCCAGCCTCCTCGTTCCTTCCTCGTCGCGCATCATGGTGATAGTGCATAGTCTTACAACCGTCGTAACGGAAGCTGAGCACGGGAATGACATCAATGCGGCACTTTAAGGAACAATACCAATACATGGTTCCCCTGATTATATTTCAAATAAAGCAGTGGTGTCAGTCACCCGAATATTCGGATAGGGAATGCACAATCACACTGGTATGTTGACATCACATATGCAATGCACATAAAATCCACCTGTATCAACATTTTTGTGATTTTCAAGTTCCTCCAAATGTATGCTATTGTCATGGGGGTGATGAAAATGGGAAATATTGCGCCTAGAGCAGGACTCGAACCCACATCTCTTTGCATTCCGGGCCAGTGTGCTAACCATTACACCACCTAGGCTCCATGATATCAACACACTACCCATGCCTACCTGTCTATGTGGTTACTTGCCTGAGAGGTCAGTGCAGCCTACTACACTATGTATAGTGTAATATAATCCACTAATCTCTAAGGCAAGGAACCACATAGAGATTACAGGCGTGGAAAGGGTGATTGCATCAGCGAGTCTCGATAATGAAATGGTTAGCACGCTAGCCCTTAATGGCAAGACGTGTAGATTTGAATTCTGTACTAGGTGTACTATTTCCAATTATCATCACCCCTACGCTAGTGGTTCCGTGACCAAGATCCGATCCTGAGTTGCCTTGGTCACTACCAGAACTACTACCCACTATACGATCACAACATTCTCTTGTATCGACATTGATGAATAGTGTTTTACTCCTTATTTGCAAACCTTTGTAGGAATATATGTATTTAAAAAGAGGTAGAGAATAACACACACAAGTGATATAAATCTACTATTAATATATTATAGAGATATATTTATTTGATAATAATATAAGTATATATTACATACATATTTATATATATTATACTTATGGGTGTTATACTAATATTAGTATAAGTGAGCTGAAGCGGTGGATACACGTTGCTCTTCATTAACAAACCCTGCTCAAGTTTCCTTTTGTAATTATCTAATTCTTGGCTCGTACAATTTACATTGCAAGGAGCAGGTGTCTTCAACCATCTGACTGCCACCTGCTTCCTGCGAAACAACCCATGCAAACTTCACATTCTTCCAGAGCAGCTGCTGCTACGGCAGACAGAACAAAACCCAAGTAGAATTACAAAGTAATCAGTTTCACTAGTTGGGCATGGATGATGTGTCACTACGCAATAAATGATTGGTCCGTGTCATTAAAAGCATATGCTACCATCATTTCAAAATAAACCTAACAAACAAGGTTAGACCAGTACACATCCACCAAAGGTGGATCAACAGATACGCGAGACACGGTAACCCGCTTCAGTCTTCAGGGTTGTTCCCTGGTTCGATACCACCAATGTCGGAGAGTAGAGTGACTTACCACTGCGCAGACGGCTGACATCTAACTTCCATTGTGGGGTCGACACAACGAAGGGGTAGAAATAGAATGGTCCGCCATCGGCACCATTGCGCTAGCGTACTGTCACCTGCTGTAAGGTCCAGCATAGTCGACACTGCCTCTTTGTGCTAGTGAGGCTCATACATGGCGACTATACTATAGATCAATATACCATATTACACATAGTCACTCTCGGCATCAACTACCGAATAAGTCTGAAGCATGCTTAGTGACTCATGCATTATTTATATCATGCTATATACTAATATATATATATTTGTATGCATCTCTATGTTCTTATACACTATGGAACCCACTCACTATCCATCACCTTTACCACGCGGGATGACCGAATGAGTTATGACTGGTCCAGTCGCCGAATGAGTTGAGCGTCCGTCTCCCGTTTTGGTAGATTGTGGGATTCGAACTCACATGTTCAAACCCTGGTCGAGTCAAAGTAATGTTTTTAAAAATTAATACTTTCGCTTCATAGCCAGGCACTCAGCATTATTAGGATTGGGCAAGGACTGGTTGCCTCAGTGTCAGGATAATGTGGCTGAGTGGGATATCAAGTCATTGTGCTAGTGGTGCGGTATCCCACTATGGCAGCACTATCAACTTGCCATAAGTGTGCACTGTCACAAGTCGGAAGCCATCCTGATATGACAAGGATGTGAAACTCCCAACAACCAGCCTTGTATATAGTTATCAACAATTATATCCCACAACGCATTTTTGTAGACACTATGCAGCGCGTTCAACTTCAACGTATTTATTAAAATTATTAAATGTGCATATGAGTCAGCCTTACGAAAATGGGCCAATTGGTGGTTTATTTAAGATGTCGGCGTCGCAATTCTTAAAGTGTCGTGCATTTCTTTGTTTTATATTAAATTATCCTAGAAACAAATAAGGTTGTTGTATTTTCTCTACCTTTACATTCAGGATAAATTTAAGGACTTTGCAACAACCCTGTCAATGCTAAACTATAATTATGATGATCGACGCCGACATCCAATGATCGACGCCGACAACTTTACCAGGATGTCGGCATTGCAATCCTTAAAGTGTAGTGCATTTCTTTGTTTTATATTAAATTATCTTAGAAACAAATAAGGTTGTTGTATGTTCTCTACCTTTACATTCAGGATAAATTTAAGGACTTTCCAATACCCCTGTCAATGCTAAACTATAATTTTGACGATCGATGCCGACATCCAATGATCGATGCCGACAACTTCCCCCAATTGGCCTCTTTTCGTGATCCTGACCCATATACACTTGGTAAATGGTTTGTTAGGCTGCATAGATTCAATTAGGTGCATATGCTGTCCTTTCTTTGGGGTTTTATGTTTCAGCAACATCGACTTATGATTGGGAGACCAGGCCACAGGCACCATGACTTAAGACCCGACTCAGTCACATTATCCTGATGGCAATACTGAACTAACCAGTCCTTTCCATATCCTTGCAATACTGAGCAGCATACTAAATAGTTACACGTTTACATTGATTGATTTGACTCAACCGGGTTTCGAACCTCCTACGTTCCACACCCGAAGCCAGCGGCCTTACCGATTTGGCTAGTGCGTCCGATAGGTGTACATAAACGAATGTTAACGGACACTCTACCGCCTGAACTACGTCCCGCTCCTTATCTTAAACTGATATTACTCATTACTGTTCCTTGCCCTATCCTAGTAATGCCGCCTGCCCGGATAAGTAACGAAAAGAATCATCTTAAAGTCATGCGTTTGACTGTGCCGGGGTTCGCGGTTCGAATGCAGCAACACATTTGCTGTTTCCTTAAAGTATTTACACAATTATTCACTTAAAACCTTCATAGATATGGTCTCAACACACCCAAAATGCTAGTTGTAGAATTAAAAGCCATATCACAACACCACCTTGCCATGTTGGTTCTTTGTATACGGGTGGAACAACTAGAGTTGCTAGTGTCTTACTGCACGGTCGTGGGAATCACACAACCTGTTATGGAACAGAGCCCCCCCCAACCCCCCCGCTGCATCCTCCAACCCCAACAGCACACTCACCGCACACACCCATTCAATACCTGCACGCATCCCTGGCATCCCCTTGAGCCGCGCCCTCCTGTGTAGGAAGACACCTATTGACTCGAGTAGTGATATGTGACAATATTCATATCCAGCGTATACAATACTGCCAATCACTCCCCCCCCCCCACACCCACTCACCCACGCCAAACCCCCACCCACCATCCCCACCTCCCAGTCATACAGCCTATACGATACTGCCAATCTCTCCACCCCCACACCCACAATCACCCACTCCAAACCCCCGCCCCCCATCCCCACCTCCCAGTCATACAGCGTATACGATACTGCCAATCACTCGACCCCCACACCCACTCACACACGCCAAACCCCCCATCCCTCCCCCATCCCCACCTCCCAGTCATACAGCGTATATGATACTACCAATCACTACACCCCCACACCCACTCACCCCTCCAAACCCTACCCCCCATCCCCACCTCCAGTCATACAGCGTATACGATACTGCCAATCACTCCACCCCCACATCCACTCACCCACGCCAACCCCACCTCGCACCTCCCAGTAATAGACCTATAGCATATATGATACTGCCAATGTCTCCACCCCCACAGTCACCCATGCCAAACCCCCACCCCCACATCCCAGTCATACACCCCCTCCACACACACATACAACCACGTCCACACACACACACAACCACGCCCACACACACAACCACGTCCCCCTCCCGTTCATAGAGTAAATATGATACTGTTCATCCATCCACCCACACATACAACCACATTAAACCCTACCCCCGACCTCCCACCATACATCATCTATGCCAAACCACCACACCCCAACCAACCCATCACCAATCACTACCTCACTCACCCTCCCACACCTCCCAATCATACATAATTAATGATACTGCTAAATCAGCACACACACTCCCTCCACTCTACTCCTCCATCGATACCTCCCCATCATAAAGCATACCTGACACCGTCAACTCCTCACTCCCGCAATGCCCCCTCCCCCCCATCCTAAAGCATGTATTGCACTGCCAACTCTGCATACCCCAATTTTACTGACTACCTGCCCAAAGCTCCATCTACTAATCACCAATGTTTGCCAACATCCATACAAAGTTCCTATTCATAGCCTACATCCCTACAAAGTTCCTGGTCATAGCTTACATCCGTACAGAGTTCCTCCTCATAGCATACATCCCTACAGAGTTCCTGCTTACAGCCTACATCCCCACACAGTTCCTCCACTCAGCCTACATCTCCACCCACTTCTTGTGCATAGCCTACATCACCACACAATTCCTGCTCATAGCCTACAACCGTACAGAGTTCCTGCTCACAGCCTACATCCCTACAGAGTTCCTCCTCATGGCCTACATCCCCACATAGTTCCTCCTCATAACCTACAACCCCCACATAGTTTCTGCTCATAACCTACAACCCCACATAGTTCCTCCTCATAGCTTCCATCCCCACAGCGTTCCTCTCCACAGCCTACATTCCCATAATGTCTCTCCTTACCCCTTACACATATGTACATTTGTTATATTATCCCCCTTAGCGCGATGTCATGCCACATACTTCCTGCAATACAGAGGCCCGAGGACCTTCCACATACCGCGATCCAGAATGCTGAATTTGATGACTTCAGGACTACCTGATGGTGGTACAGCCCATGTAGAGGCCTGGTTTCATACATGGCCGTGGAGATCTCGTTACTGTATCTGCTTATCTAGAGTCGGATAGCTTTCTTTCTGACACTTCACACCGCTATGCCATTTTTCATAGGTGTTGGATATCTATGTATGGGTATATATACTGTATATATATATGTATATACTTATATGGAAATGCAAAGAGATGCAACGGTGAAGCTTGTTTTCTTTAATGAAGCCTCTAGAACACATTGACATTTGTATCATCGGCTATTGGACATCAAACATATAGTCATTCTGACATATTTCTTCGGAGGAAACCCACTGCCGCCACATAGGCTACGCAAAGATATGCTTCCCAATATAAAGATTTGTGTCTGTGTGTTCATATGGGAATAGTATAAATCGTTGTGATATATACACATACATACTCATACATATAGGTAAGTGCATGTATGTCTGAAATAGGTAGCTATCAGGGACAAAAACATCTCTGTGTAAATTCAAACAATATTTGGGGAAACTCCGGTGAATCACAACACCTGGGGTGAGGGTGGTTCCCAGCAGTGGGAGCATGGACGTGATGGGTATTTGGATACGATTGGTCACTGGGTCAAACGGGATGTTCGGGCCGAGTGGGACAGAAGGCGAGAGGACAGTCACAGGTGAGATACTACTGGGCTGGATGAGAGGGGCAGCACGGGGGAAAGGGGGAAGACAGTTGTGTGTGATGGACTATGACTGCAGGGCCATGTCAAACCTGGATGTGATTGGATGCTGATATTGATACTGATTCGAGTATTGCTTGTGCTTGGCTTGGACTTGTACTGACAACTGTATATGTGACTGTTTTGATCACTTCTCTATGGTCATCTTGGTAGTAACTTGGGCTTCTGTTGTATTGTGTTGATAGTTGTATGATGTAGCAAGCTCTACCAGGTGAGATATTTGCACATGACGATGGGACATTTGCATACACGATTTAACACTACAGCATATAGCCCTATCTAACCCTGGAGGTTATACGCATTAGTGACCGAGGAGTATTCTTAATATTCCGGTAACCACGGGTATTACGTATAAGGGATGGCCAAATAAGTTGAATTCTCGCTTTCCATATGGCAGGTAGTGGCATTCAAATCCAGTAAAGTAAAACCAAGACCTAAAGATATATCAATCTTATAAGATATGCCTGTAGTAATATTGATAGAAGGCTAAGAACAGGTCAGACCTAAAAAAGGTGGGTCAATGAGCAAAAGTTGGGAAAACACTAATTGGCGATCGATTCTAAAATCGACAAGTGTCAAAATCAATTCCCAAAAGTCGTGAAACCGTCGACCGGTGAGAATTTCTCATCGCATTTACTAGGACAGAGCAAGGAGGGTTATGATTAACGCCAGTTATCTCTCATGAAAATTCCCGCCACTTAGTCAACACATGTGGTTTTTTTCTTGTCTTTCTTTGTGGTGATGGTGTATTTAAGCTGCCCATAACGGTTAAATCTAATGATGTGTTTATTTCCGCCAGACAGTAATACTCTGGCGATTCCACGTGTTTTGTTACTTTACAGTTGTTGTGTAGCTCTATCAACTACATGCATTTTGTTCTCTCTGCAAGTATTCTCCCGCATATCCATACCCTTTGTCAGTCTACAATTGGTTAGTTGGTTTGGTTACATATAAATGTAACCAAATTTGTTTCTAAAAGTGAAACCTAATCCATGCTATTGATACGGTAAAGGTAAATGTTGATGCTATGCTATGTAATTTGCGATAATATATTCAGGGTAATGTTCATACGCGTTTAACTTCTATCTTTCTATTGATTATTTATATGGTATAAGCATTATTAAATGGGAAAGCGCCTCATAAGTATTGCACTCCTGATTTCTCCCTTTTCATGTGAACAAATTACTGATATAAATATCAACTTGTGTGTACATTGATCATGTGGAAATCAATATATTATTATTATTATTATTATTATTATAATTATAAACATTCGTAAACAATGTTCTCAAATGTTATACATTACAACAACAAAAAAACACCGGATTATGGGATTGAGGCGTGGACGTCCTGGCAACATATAAGGTCATATCAGGAAGGGCGCAACGTATTAGTATAGACTTATAGCTACAGGAATAATCCCGGAAATCCGCGAAAACGCGGAGATCTTTCATCCCTGCCTATATAATGATGCACTACTACCCGATGTGAATTTAATTGAATTTGTTGTTGTA
Organism: Branchipolynoe longqiensis; assembly: GCA_030323885.1. Classification (NCBI taxonomy): domain Eukaryota; kingdom Metazoa; phylum Annelida; class Polychaeta; order Phyllodocida; family Polynoidae; genus Branchipolynoe; species Branchipolynoe longqiensis. The sequence goes on from CM059191.1 coordinate 11,556,536, forward strand.
CTTTTCAGTTGAAGTCTATCAGACAAAAAAGAGCTCAAATGGATGTGCATGTTTTTGCACCTGAAGTCTTTATATATATTGTCATGGGGATGATGAAAATCGGACATATTGCGGATAGAGTGGGAATGGAACTCACATCTCTTCCAGGCCAGTGTGCTAACCATTACACCACCTAGGTTCTCTGATGTTGCGACCCTACCCTGTCTATGTGGTTCCTTGTCTGCGAGGTCAGTGCAGACAACTACAATATTATGTGATGTATAATGCATGATGCGACTATAAAGGCGCGGAAGGGAATTAATTCCTTATTATTGTTGTGTTTATTATTACTATTATTATTACCCGATGCCTCCTTCATGTTCATGACTGCTGGCGCCACCTCCGGTGCTCGCCGGTACCTTCATACCCTAAAAACATCACTCCCGTCGGAGGATAATATATATATATATATAATTAGGTATGCAGGTATTGCAGGTATTGGAATACCTCAGGGAGTATGGCGCCCCTGCCATGCAGACTTGTAAACCACTCCCTTGTGGTACAGTTTCTTGACAGAACCGAAGGCTAAGGGAGCAAACCCTAAACAGAAAACCATGTCACTGTGGCAGCATTAAGGGCGGTTGATGTATGGAACTCCCAACATCTCCCGACCAGCCACTGCAGGGACAAATAGTTTTGCGCCTGTCTTGACATGTTCTTGCCGGTGTGAAACCTCTATTTGCTCCCCGAGAGAGTGCCGCTGGTAACTTGCAAAAGCCAGCAGCACTTCAACACTTTTGCAGGCAGCTTTCATGAAATGTACAACCGCACAAAAAACCTGAAGCTGAGAGACATTAAGACCGACTCATGGACATCACTCTCACAGCAGAGAGCTAAATGGAGAGCGGCAGTCAAGTAATGAAAGCAGTCTTTGTCGCATCACGACCGACAGCATGATGATATATATATAGTTATACGAATCTTACCTGGGTATAGATGATGGATAACTGTTGTTTTCCCGAGGTAGAAGCCTCGGGTAGACGTGGGCTAGGGAGAAGGAAGCACGTGAGGTACCAGCAATTTTAACCTACTTATTCAGGATAAAAATGATCTTTCAATACAATGGATACTATGATTTTCCCGTAATGGTACGGTACAATAACGGAATAGACGTGGTAGGGTGTGGTGGGCGGGCCCTAGCCCACGTCTATCCGAGGCTTATACCTCGGGAAAACAACAGTTATCCATCATCTATACCCAGGTAAGACTCGCATAGCTATACTATTTTACCTCAGTATACAGCCTCAGGCTAGCCTCAGGCTAGGGAGACCTTTAATACATTCATTTGTATCCTTAATATCATCCATTCTTATATAATATTCAACGTTTTTGGTCTCACCTATTCTTGTTAGTTGGCGAGCAGGCGCTTTGCAATGCCGGTAGGCTTTTCTAGTCGCTTGTTGTAATGTTTTGCAAACAACTTAGCCGTCTTCCAGCCTGCATGCGCTAGTATTCTTTTGACAGAAATACCTAGCAACCGTGCCTTGGAGACCATGGCACCTCTAGTTGAGTGGGAAGAGTATTTGCCCGTATCCACTCCAGCCAATTTCAACACCGTAATTGTCCATCTGGCAAGGGTGTCTCGTGAAATTGCCTTATGTGGCTTAATAAAGCTCACTAATAGTCGTTGTGATGCACGTAAATCCTTTGTCTTAGATATATAAGCCCGTATGGCTGACACAACACATAATTTCCGATCATTCGGAAAGCAGTCTAAGTGAACCGTAGATAAAGGGTCACCTAACGTGTTCGATTTGAGCAACTGTGCTAAATCAAACGTAGCTTGTTTCTTGTCTATTTCTAATCCAGTTAAGGATAAAGCAACAATCGTCTGTCCTCTGTGTCCCGTTACTAATAATAACAGGACCGTGACCTTAAAACCTAATTGTTTTATATCTAACCACGAGTTGTGAGGCCAAGCCTGAAACAACTTAAATACTACAGACACATCCCAAAACCGACTATACTTTGGTTTTGGAGGATTCATACTTTGGTTTTGGAGGATTCCTTTGATAAATTGAACGAAGTAGATATCCAAGAACATAATGTTTTCCCAACTGTTTCGCCATAAATTCTCGGTAATATGATTGATAACGCACATCTTGCCGCATTAATCGACCCAAAGGATAGTCCCTCATCCTCTAGAGAACGAAGAAAACGAGCTACTTGTGAAATTGTTGGAATTGTTGGCTTAACTTTCATTAACAAACAATGTACACCCCATTTCTTTAAATAGGATGTGTACATTTTAACAGTTCCTGGCCTCCAGGCATCAGCTACTATCCTATTCTCAGTAATTTTGTCCAATCCAAACTGCTGCAGCTGTTTCCTTAGAAAAGGAATGCCATAGGGGTGTTGTGACACGTCGCCGTGAACCACTAGCGGTCCGTGGTGTGTCAGATTCCCGAGTTTTCTTGGGAATCGTATATGTTCTTTTGCCAGTTGTGAAACTGCTGGCAGCCAAGGTTGCGTGTCCCAATCGGGCACCACCATTATAGCATGTGTCCTTTCCAAACCGATTTTCCTGACAACTCGGCTGATAATGCTAAACGGTGGGAAAATATAAAAATAATTATTTTCCCAGATAATAGCAAATGCATCTACTTTCCAAGCCTCCGGTTCAGGATGCCAAGAAACATAACAAGGTAATGTGTTATTATTTCGTGATGCAAACAAGTCAACTTTAGGTGTACCCCATTTTTCACAAATGAAGTTAAACAAAGGTGTAGAGAGAGACCATTCTAAATGGTCATGGAATTTTCTACTTTTATGGTCTACAAGTGTATTTTGTGACCCTGGAATATGCGCTACAGTCAGCCAGACTTGTTGAGCCTGTGCCCAGTTCCAAATCAGTTTAGACAACTGATTGCAAGGCTTTGATTTGGTTCCACCCATGTTACGAATATATGCCATGGCAGTAGTATTATCAGTTAGTATTCTAACTTGTGATTGATGTATCTTTACTAAACTACATAAGCCCAGATAAATAGCACGCAATTCTAGCACATTAATATGGTCTGATTTTTCATCATCAAGCCATCTACCTCCTGTTGTGACCCCATCTCGATGAGCTCCCCAACCTTCTAACGAAGCATCAGTAGTAATTATCGTATTAGGTTCCGCCATACGGATTGAATTTGGTGAACTTGCTATGTGTTCCATCCACCATTCAATATCCTGTAGCCCTTCTTGCGAAATAAACATCTCGTGTAACTCACTTACACGAGATGTTTAAGTTCGTGTTAACGCTAAATTTTTATCTATTTCTAGAGATTTAATATGGGCCTTCCCCTATAGAATAGCGGGTGCATACGATATCATTATCCCAATAAGGACTGCGACCTGTCTAATTTTAGGTTTTGGTAACTTAATAAGCTGGGTCGCTGTATTCATAAACTTAATTAGGTTTTGTTCTGTTATCGACACTGTAAGAGACTGTGTATCCAGAATAAACCCTAAACATTTGAGTTGTTTTGTTGGTTTAAGCACTGACTTTTGTGGATGTACATAAAACCCCAGTTTAGTGAGTAATGCACATAAATCGAAAACTGCATTCACACAATCAATTTGTGTTGATGCTATAATAAAGGAATCATCTATGTATGGAAACATTATATGACCCTTCCGCGCCATTACTGAGAAAACAGGTTTAAGCAGTTTAGTGAATAAACGAGGGGCACAAGCTAAACCATTCGCCATGCAGGTAAACTCATAGAGTTGGTTATCCCAAAGAAACCGAAGAAATTTCCGGTCTTTTTCCCCTATGGGAAGCGTATAATATGCATCTTGTAAATCAACACTAGCCATCCACGCATCTGGCGTAATCAGATCTCGTGCCGTATCTAGCAAGAACATTATAAAATGTCGATATTCAACCATTTTATTAAGGATTGTTAAATCCAGGATCATTCGAACCTCGCCATTGGTCGTAATGCGAAGCATTGCGTTTGATGCGTGGGAAGGGAGAGACCCTCCCCCGCCGTTGTGGCGCTGCTTCCTCACCTCGGCCGAGCCCCGGCTCGCCGCCCCCCTTTCATGCCACTTTGCTTTGTTCTGGCGCTCACGCCTCACCCGACGGCCGCTGCTCGCCACCCCTCACCCTCCCCCGGGCCGTCAGCATTCGCACCTCACCGCCTGTCGCCCCTCCTTCCCCCCTTATAAGGCCGCCCGCCTCTCTCCTCAGGCACTCACCTTCCTGCCGTCTTCCGCTGCTCTTCATTTTTCTCCGCCCACCCACCCGTCTCTAACTTAACTCTCTCACTCCCAATGGTGGAGGGCTCCTCGGCACCCCCTCAGGCCATTAACAACTGACTGAGCCGGACTCCTTGTTCCATATGAGCCTCCACGCTGACACTTAACTTACCACTGCATTGCTCCCTCTGAGCCTCCACATTGACACTTTTGATCACTGCATTTACCTGTTGATATACCTTATATCTTTGCTTATCTCACATTGTATCTACCTTACTTTTCTGCATGTTGTTACTCTATGTACTTAACATGTTCCGCTGAGGCGTGCAAATAAACACGCCTTTTTCTTCCACCCCGGCCTTGTTTTCTTCCTTCTCGCGCATCAGGCTTTGGCCTTGAGAAGATGTTTGAAATAAACTCTCCTGAACAGTATGTCACTTTTTGTATAATTCCTTTCTCAAAGAATTTTTGTACCTGTTTAGTTAGTGCCTCTCGTTCAACCGGTTCAATGTTATAAGGAAAAGGTATCCTGCTTTGTACCGGAATTTGTGTGAAGGGAATGTGAACACCCCTAACTATTTGTAAAATTTCTTGGTCACTAGTAATTTTGTGCCACTCAGAAATATGATTATTAATATTACCAGCCACAAAGTTGCTTACAGTTTGTGTGGTTTTAGAGGCTGGAAGGACTTGTAACGTCTGTGTTTCAACCTCTACTTGGACCCGCCCCTGGGGAAGGGTCTCGGCGAGTTGACGCCTCGGCCTAGTGGCCGTGCGGTGTTGTCGGTCCAGCCTGAGCGAGCGCCCCGGCCCCGAAAAGCTTGACCGAAGTTTGAGCCCGGTCTGGTTCCCCTGGTGAACCGCCGTGGACGAAAATCCCCTCGTGACCTTTTGAAACGAGGAGTTTCCTGTTTCTTCTTACCATCCATGTTTTTGCCACTCTTGGCTGCAGTTTCTACCTCTTTATAGAGGTATTGTAGTTGACCGCCAAACATTTTCGTGTTATCTAAAGGTTTCCCTTTAATCGGCTCTGGAGCGAGAAAGAGCGTAAACTCTTTCCCATCATTATCCGTAATCTTCTTCGAGCGAGCCACTTCTTTGCCAGCATCTGTGCAAACCGACTTGAAGATATTTTCATATCTTCGATACGACAGGTAATTACCTGCTGCCGCCAACAATGCAATTCCTTTGTCCATCGTCTTAGCCAAAGACGAGAATTTATTTTCCCTTTGCATTCTATTTGCCACAGGAGCAATAGCCGTTAGGGTACCAAGCACCGCCTTATGCACTGTGTGCAACACACCCTCAAATCTCTTACGGTCATCCGTCATATTGACATCTCGATCCATCTCCTTAATGATGGAGTTGGGAACACCTTTAATGCCTGTTAACTCATCTGCTAACTTGGAAATAATCTCCGCCGGTTTAAACGTGCGGAAATGGCCATTAATGTTCTCACGCATAAGCGTAGTGGTTTTCACACGCTTAGCCCTTGGCTTCTCCACTTTCTTAGCCACTTTGCCACCAATGGCAGCATAGACACCTTCATATTGTGTGTCTGAGTCCGATTCCGTGGAAGTGGAATCTGTGGACGAATCGGAAGAAGAAGAATCTTTCCTCTTCTTCTTCTTCTTGGACTTGGTCTTCCGCTTTTTGCGAAGTCCAGTCTTCCCCCGTTCCTTGGTGAAATCATCACCAGAAGAAACGATATGTTTCTTCTTCTTCCTCCGTTTAGGAGAAGGAGGAGGAGCCTTAAGCTCCATCGCTGAGTCTGTCTCCGAGAAATCCTCAAAAAAAGACTCCTCTTGGACACTCGGCATTCACCGTTTACGAGACACCGGTGGTTTGAGAGCCATTATATGACTCTCCATCGCCGCAAACCGCGTCTCCCAATTTTGAGCCGTGGCGCCGTCAGGCACTATGTCCTCCTAGGAGAGGATGTGCGCCCCGGGCTGTGTCGAAGGCCCTGCCGACAACACGGGTGAGGAGTCGTACTCCTCGTCCAATCCACTCTGAACACGCCCCTCGGCTGCTGCTGCACCGCGCTTACTCCGCTTCGTGGCCATCGGGAACTGAAACAAAGATTTTTGGTCAGTCCCGGTATATATATATGTCACAATATGGTTGTTTCAAACTCATTTCGACATATTAGTGGTGTTAGAGAACGTGTTTATACCGTTATAACACAGGCGTAATAAGCTAAATTTGTGCGTGGGTTGTAGGTCAAGCCCAAACCATACGCGGGGTCGGGACCAGTGTACCGGCCCACCCATCCCTCTGTTCCCCACCCTTCTCCCAGCTCGGAGAAACGCCTGAAAAAGTTTGTGGGGAGTCTATAAAAGAAACCCAGGAGCATCTCCAACATTACTTTCTATTAGAGTACGAGAGAATTTCCACAGGAGATGAGGCAGAGCCCACATCTCTACCCATAATCACACGGTGACTCGGGTGTTGACACAACCGCTAATGATCGGTTTCAATCCTTCGAGAAGGAATTCTATCCTTGGTTTTTTATAACCAAATAACTCGTCCAAAATGGACCAAAGAAAGTCTAAACTTTCCATAATGATGCTGTAATGCATCATGATTAAGCTAACCACAGTTTTTATTATACTTACTGCGTATTTGCTTGTATGTAGACTAAATTTGCCGGAGCAACCCAACGACACGTAATCCAGTCGTGAGTTGTATATGCTAATTGCTGGTACCTCACGTGCTTCCTTCTCCCTAGCCTGAGGCTAGCCTGAGGCTAGCCTGAGGCTGTATACCGAGGTGAAATATAATATATATAGATAAGATGTGGCAATGTGTTTAAAGCATGTGATACTCACAAGTCATCCTGATTCAAGTTCTGATGAACCTAATGTGGCCTAATTTAGGGGACCAGAAGAGAATCGGTGCTTGCAGTATGATATAAAAGAAAGTTCTGACAAATGAAAAGGTTTGAAAAAAACAAGAAAAACCCAAAAGTCCGAACCACATCCACATGTGGTGTAGCATCGAGTTACATCGCATTCCCGCCAGGTGTCAGCACAGTCCCTCGGGGAGTGCTTATCCTTAGCACCACGCCGGCTGCTGCGTGTAATGGACATTGACGTCATCAGTCCGCCATTTTGTTTTCTTCTTCATCCTTTGATCATTGCATGAATGGGAACTGCGGAGAGGGAATGGTGACTAACAGCTGCTGGGACATGTGCCGAGGTTAGCTTCAGGTTGGATGGTTGTTGGACTTTTACGTACTGGCAACATCTATGCTATGGTATAATCTTATATATCTATATCTATATATAGGCATAGCGAGAGCCCAGGCCTGGAATAACGGCCAAGGTTTTAATTTAGCAAATAATATCGGAAAATTCTAACTAGTCATACAGGCATGCATTGCATGTGAACTGATTCATCCACCCTACTGCGCATGTGTGCGACATAAAATCGCATGTGCGTATGTGGTTTGCGCAGAAAACTAGAAAAACCCCTCCAGCCCCCAGCCCCCCACCCTTCTGCACGCATTCCCCCAGGTCTTTGATAAAGTACCCTCTGTGCGCCAGACCCCCCCCCCCCCCCCAGTCCTCGAAACCCCCATCTCCATGTTCCAACCTGCGTTGTTCCAACCTGCGTTGTTCCAACCTGTATAATATGCACATCGTGAATAGTATACAGTAAAACCTCTCTAAATCGACCGACTTTGGGACCGACTTTAAGTGGTCGATTTAGGGAGGTGGTCGGTTTAGGGAGTTAGGATATGGTTACAATGGTATTGTTGGGACCCAGATAAAGGGATCGATATAGGGGAGTGTTCGATCTGTGTAGGTGGTCGGATAGGGAGGTTTTACTGAATATAGTATATATAATATACTATATATAATAGTACCTAACGCACATTAGGCACATATAGCAGCACTTAAGATATATAGCATACAAACGCCCTGCAGCGTGTGTTGTGCGAGGGGGGGGGGGGGCAGCCCACCAATTACACCGACAGCAGGGAGGAGGGGGGGGGGGGGCACAACCAATGCGCCAAGGAGGAATATATCCACACAGTATATGTTCCTATTGCATTTATATTCGTGTACTGCGTTATACATCACATATACTATAGCATATCATACATATAGTATATTATCATATCTGGTTTAAATACATACATGTGCAATGCACAGTAAGGAGGGAGAGCCTCCCTTGCAGGTAACCCTCGGTCCCGCATTTAGCTATGACCGTTCCCCACATTGTGTGCGCCGAGGCCGACAGTCACGTGACCGGACTCAGATGTGCGCACGCACAAACGACGCTGTCTTTATGTACACTACCGCCGCCCGATGGCGCCTCCCTTAAGATTTCCATAGCAACCTTCATCACCATAGAGATGGTGTATTTAGGTGCCAGCCCCACTTGGGCGGACAGACGGACGCCATACTTGCATGCGGAAAGCCTGGGTACAAAGGAGCGCAATGCAACACGCATGCGCAGATAAATGACTGGCAACCACCCCCTCACCCCATCACCCCCACCACCCTCACCACCCTCACCACCCTCACCCACTCCCACCTTCAGCACTAACTCACCTGGTCTCTCAGCTTTAATTATCCCATACATGTAGTCTTACACATCCCATAGATGCCATCTCAGAAACCTCATGCCAGTTGCCTTGACAATACCAGGCACATCGTTCAGGCACTACTTCCTTTGTTTGTTTGAGTTTTAATGTCCGATCAACATCTATGGTCATATCATGTCGAGTACCAACTTGTCACTCTGCAGTCGCAGTGATTGTACACTACTGCCCTACTGGGATACAGGATCACCAGCACTATGCCCTAATATACCGCTCAGTCACATTATCCTGAGACTGAACAACTCAGCCCTTGCTCTATCCTAGTAATGCCGATGACCAATATCAATTGTGTTAAATAATTGGTATTAGTTCTTTGGGATTCGAACCCATGATCTTCAACACGAGAAGGTACATGTTTTTTTCCCCGAATGTGCCCCCCTGTTTCATTCAAAGAGTCTTATTAAACTTATACAAATAGTATTTGTGGTAGTCTCACTATGCCCCATCAAAAGGACATGCCTCAAAGGAAGGCAATTTTATCAGTAGTCTAAATTCGAATTGAAAAATCAACCTCAACGTAGCCTTTAAAGGATAAATGAAACGAACCATACAAAAATAACCGATCGGTTGAAGAATACATAACTATATGGCACTATCAATGACCACCACTATACTTAATAACTGTGCTCATATCCATGCTATTCATGTTAACCAACCATATCCTCCCATATATAACCTTAGCATGTTACCGAACTGCAGAGTGTACATGTACAATACTGATGCACATACACTGACTACTTGCTACAACGTAGATGCTAGTCACTGACGGACGTAATTCAATGTTGGGATAATATGACTGAGTGGGATATCAGCGCAGCGTACTGCTGGACTGGTATCCCATTTAAACAGCACGATGACGTCACCGAAAGTGAGTCCCGACACAATACAATCTCCCTTCTGATATGACCGTAGAAATTGTTAGGAATGAAAACCATCCCAGAAACACCTGCGCTGTCTCTCACTGAAACAGGCGTCGGACCAGATGTGGGTCCCTAGGGGGCTCTGATGACGTCACAGCGCCAGGCGACCCAGATCCGCGGGTCGTCTGCTTCCGGTGGACCAGCCGACCAATAGGGTTCCGCCTCATAGAAAGCGCGGGAAATGAAGTCGGATGCCGTAAGAGGGCAGCACGTAGCGCTTACGGGCCTTGGGGTAAGGAAACAAGGGAATGCTCTCAGCGCAACTCGGCGGGTGCAGACTGACCTGATTGTGACCTTTGGTTCGAGGTTTGACTGGAGCACCGAGAAAGCCAGGTGACAGGTTGTCTAGGTTCCTGCGTAATCAATATGCCCAGGGCCTGCTTACCATGATGATACCATGTTTGCAGTGATTTCAGCATCAGTAAACCACAAAGTGTGGCTATTTGCAAAGCTAAGAGACTACATGATGCAAGACATGTCAATACAAATTGTCAAGGGCATGGTGCTCCCCTATTTTGAATATGGGGATGTAAACTACATGGGCATGAAAAAAGAACTTCTAAAGAAACTACAAATACTGCAGAACAGAGCCCTGAAAATCTGCCTACAAGTAGACAAGCTGCACCCACCTATGACATACACAAAAGATCTAAAGTAAAATTACTAGAAAATAGGAGAATGTTGTTTTGAGTAATGTTTTTAAATGAATCATTCTCCTAACAAAACCACAAAGGAATACTAGAGCAAATAATGTGCGACTACTAAGGCAGACCAGGAGCCATATAAAAGCTCACAAAAGAAGCACGCTGGAAATGGCTGCCAAGGTGTGGAATGCCCAAACGGTAAAGGAACGACAAATTCCTGACCTAAAAAGATACAAAAAATATCTGTGCAAAATAAGGCTAGGAAACCCCCCCCCCCACTAAGCTGTGCTGCAAGGGGGGCATGTGATATGTCACTGCCCACCAGCACAACGGCCAATGGAAGGTAACGATGCCAAAATTAGCCAGATATCATAGGCTTGTATGTAGGTATGTGGTGTGCTATGTAAATATGAGTAGACTAGTCTAGTAGTAAGAGTAGAAAACAATAATATATATTTAAGGGTTCTAGTCCTTTTGTTCAATTAATATCCCATGGATTCCCCACTCCTGCTGCTGGCCGCCACTGTCTCTCCTTTTTCATAGCCATTTCATGTTTTCGTTAATATTATCCCGCCCAAGTGCCAACAGCCTATGTACAACATGTTTGTGGGCTCTACCCCCCCCCCCCCCCTACATTTGATGTGTATTAATTACCAGTACTCCCTCCACTTCCCTTGCTAAGGCCGACGGTGTACTCCGCCGCTGCTGTCACTTATAAACACCCAAGATATTACCTATTGTTATTATTGACACTATTAACGAGGTGGTTACTAGTTCCGAGAAGAGCATTATGCTACCTTTGGTGATGTCTACATCACTCGCTCATCTGCACAGAATGCCAATAGTAATAGATATTATCATGAACCATTATTAGGGAGTTGACCACGCTGGTTAGTGTAATAAGGGACCTGGTCATAAAGGGTAAGGAATGCAAGGAATGTCTCAATCACATTTTAAGAGCTCACAACTTTATTCCTGTTCCTACCAACACCATCTAATCTCTGCAAATGTCAACGGTATGAATAAATACTCCCCCTCCATTCCCTTTATAGTTAAAATGCTCCCAATTACCATATTTAAAGCCATATTATCGTCTAAAACATCAGAGTGGCAATGAAAGACGTCTGATGGGTCTGGGCCCGATGGCTTGAACCTCCTACATTGCTAGGAGAGTAGCGCGGGATGCCGCGGCACGTTTTCTAGCAACGAGTTACAGCAGCGAACCCTTCCCCGCATTTGATGGCCAATGCGGGATCGTGTTGGCGAGCAGCGCATAATTCCATATGCGGGTTGCTCGACCCAAGCCCACATTGACCACAGCTCGATTATAGGCTTGCCCACTTCATATACAGGTTATACCTGACTTGGTACAGTTTTAGCATGCTGTCCACCTGCCCAGTTGCACTTTACCATGTGGTCTACCTGCACTTTGACCTGAACCCTAACCATAACGTTCAATTTGAGGAGGATACTGATGTGGGTGTTCGTTGATGTAGACCACACACTAGTGATACTGATAGGCCACCGCTAAAGCAACACCCCTCATTCTGTATACTATTTTTGTGTAAATAACCCCAAATTGAAAAATGGCTGGAAGAAAAGTGCATCAGCGGTGACAAAAGAACTTATTCAGCAGAATTAACATATTGCCCCCCCCCGCAAAAAAGACAATTATGTTCAGGCAAGTGTAACAAATCTATTAGGTAACTTAATGATATAACCACGGAATAACTGACAACAATTATTTATTGTCTTTTTCTGTGGAAATTCACTGTAGTTCTAAAGTCACTAATTACATTGGAGCCTTGAACAATATTTACAAACTGACAAAAACACTCTGAGTTACTTATAACAGTGATATATTCTACAACATGGCGCTCGGCATCCGTTTTCTTTGGTATTAAATCCGGAATCTTGGTTTTCATTCGAAGTGGCATTAAGCACACACCTATAATTAAATCTATCAGAAACACCGACTACCACGCACCGGACGCGGTGGACAAATCTGTGGAGTGCAGGCTTCCCATGCGGAAAGATTGGGAGTTCCAGTCCCGGTCGAGCTACTTCTTATCCTGGCACTCGGCATTAATAGGATAGGACAAGGAGTGGCTCGTTCAGTATCATGATAATGTAACTAGTGGGATGTCCTGTTATGGTGCTGGCAGCCTAATTTCCCAGTAGAGCAGCACTATAAAGTCACCATGAGCACTGTCACACGTCCGTACCCGTCCTGATATGACCTTATATGTTCCCAGGATATAAAACTCCAAAACCAACCAACAGAATACCACGCTATTTATGAAATCAGTATGAGCAGTCCAGCTTGCCTGGATAACTTGGAAAGTGGTCAATCTAATGCAGACTTAATAAATACACTTTACACAGGTCCTGTCCATACATTTGACACTTTCTAGCGGGGGTTTGGCTGCCTGTGGCCGCTCAGGTGATAAATAATAGTGATATAATCTGTTGTGTTATATTCCACAAAAGGTAAATGGGCAAAAACTGCGGTGCGCCTGTAGTTGAGTAATAGATACCACGACCAGTGGGCCCTAGAACTGCTATATCATCTAAGCAGGCGGCCGCAATAAAGCAGTATCAGCAACACAGGCTCCCAACGAAGATACCACAAAGCCTGCTATAAATAATACTCAATGTGGACCCCTTTGACTAGAGCTTGTAACCTAGGTTAGTGCACTACTCCTCCCCGCTCTGACGTCACTGCGTGGTGATATTAGCAGATTAGAGCTGGAGCCCAACAGGCAGGTGTTGATCTCCCAGTAGTTTGTAACTGTGAACATTAATGTAGCTGACTTTCATGAAATAGGATATAATGTGTGGTATACATGATATAGTACAATGGCCAGATGTTTAAGGCACATTTAGACGCGCGTCTGCATGACCTCCTGCACAATATATATGATGATACTTCCCACTATAGGGCGTGAGGGGACGCAGGGATCACCTTGGATACAGTAGGACGGGACTGCCACAATAATATTGGAGAAGTTTAAGGATAAATATATTATAGAGTTGGTGGTATGCAGGTATTGTAATACCTCAGGGAGTTTGACGCCCCTGCCCTGCAGAGTTGTAAACCACTGCCTTGTGGTACAGGTTCTTGACAGAACCGAAGGCTAAGGGAGCAAACCCTGAACAGAAAACCATGTCACTGTGGCAGCATCAAGGGCGGTTGATGTATGGAACTCCCAACATCTCCCGACCAGCCACTGCAGGGACAAATAGTTTTGCGCCTGTCTGGACATGTTCTTGCCGGTGTGAAACCTCTATTTGCTCCCCGAGAGAGTGCCGCTGGTAACTTGCAAAAGCCAGCAGCACTTCAACACTTTTGCAGGCAGCTTTCATGAAATGTAACATCAAGAGAAACCTGAAGCTGAGAGACATTAAGACCGACTCATGGACATCACTCTCACAGCAGAGAGCTAAATGGAGAGCGGCAGTCAAGTAATGAAAGCAGTCTTTGTCACATCGCGACCGACAGCATGATGATGATGATGATGAGGTGGTCAGCACAACTTGATGAGGTGGTCAGCACAACTGGATCGGCTGCTAGATAGCGGAGATGTATTTTCTTCGTAAGAGCTAATTCAAGAGTGACTTCCCATTTCAGTTGAAGAATAAAATGGAGAAAAAACTAATTTCCACCTTAAGTTAAGTTCAAATTAAATGTTTAATAAATTAATTATTAAAACTTAAATATTCAATCTGAAATAAAATAGACTGGATAATTAAGTATCGATATATAAAATGGCGGCACATCCCCCCCCCCTTGTTACTGTATTCTCATTATTTCCACGCTGTACTAATGTGTTATATTATTATCAAGCGAGAAAATATGTATATTAGCCAATCGCTGGCCGAGTTCCCCACGGTTCGGGTGCCGCTATTGCAGCACCTTGTTGACGGGTGGCCCTTCACTCGGCCATTCCTCACCGGCTTTTCAAATTATACAATAATCTGGTGATGTAATGATAATAATACACGGCCTATCTACCGCTAAGAATGCTTGACTTACCTAACATTTATCCACTATAATGGCTTTGACTAATGTAATATTAGTCCAAACAGGATGGCCAAATTAGTCGAGAACTGGTTCCTGTGTGGCATGTTGTAGGATTTGAACCGCAGGTTCGAACCTAGCCAACTTAAACGCAATAAGCTAAACATGTACACTTGTCCTTCCCTAGTCTGACATTCACCATTACTAGGTTAGGCCAAGGAACGGTGAAATAAGACAGACCGATTGTCAACAGTTGACCTTTCTCCTATTTAATCAACAAACCTAATAACACAATTAATTTAATTAAAATCCACCGGATATGCATCCAGTAAAACTACCGGTAGAGTACAATGACCATGTTATATATGAACTGGAGACTGCATATACAATATCATCTGAAATTGCAGATTTCAGCCAACGGCTACGGGATGCAAAACAATAACCTACTCCTTCCAAGATAGCATTGAGGCAACAAGGTTGATTGATACTACAATAGGGGGTAAATACTACAATAGGGGAATTGTGGGTAAATACTACAATAGGGGGATTGCAGGTAAATACTACAATAGGGGGATTGTGGGTGAATACTACAACAGGGGGAGTGTGGGTGAATACTACAATAGGGGGATTGTGGGTAAATACTACAATGTAATGATTGTTGGTTAATACTACAATATGGGGGAGTGTGGGTAAATCTACATATGGGGATTGTGTGTAAATACTACAATAGGGGGATTGTGGGTAAATACTACAATAGGGGGATTGTGGGTAAATACTACAATAGGGGGATTGTGGGTAAATACTACAATATAGGGATTGTTGGTAAATACTACAATAGGGGGATTGTGGGTAAATACTACAATAGGGGGATTGTGGGTAAATACTACAATAGGGGGATTGTGGGTAAATACTACAATAGGGGGATTGTGGGTAAATACTATTATAGGGGGATTGTGGGTAAATACTACAATAGGGGGATTGTGGGTAAATACTACAATAGGGGGATTGTGGGTAAATACTATAATAGGGGGATTGTGGGTAAATACTACAATAGGGGGATTGTGGGTAAATACTACAATAGGGGGATTGTGGGTAAAACTCTGCATGCTTATGCCATCTACAATATGATGAGCTCAATGTGTCCTTGGACTCTAAAAACAAGTTTGTTTTACTTCCATCAGATGAATCTATATTTCATTGCTTCTTCACATTGTAAACTCACAGATAAAATAATATCAATAACAATAGCACAAAGCCATGGACGCATAACCAGTGTGTACCTGGTCATTAATTCCATCGCGTAATGACATTATACCACCTCGGCTCTGTTTTATAGCGTGGTCAATTTTATATGAATTGCGTCAGATAACATGGTATAACAATGCCTTTATCAGTTTACAGAGAGCATCTCATATTTGTTTAGTACCTGGTCCCACCATAAAGCGCTGACCGCTGGGCGCACTGCCTGTAAAAACAGCCTCATAGCCCAATATAAATGCCTCTTTTATTTAACATTTGTTTTTGTATCCGTGGGGGAGAGGGTGGGGGTCATCATTCATATTGTATATAATAATAATAACACAGAAATAACATTAACGCACACAACCGGATACTACGGGCCACAAGCATTCACTTGATGAGTTGATGTCACATCATCGTTTCCAATTGTATTTGTCCAACTTATCCGCTTACTTTCGTTGCTGCCCGCCAGGGGAACGTGTGACTTAGTCAGTAATAATATCCACAGTTCTCCAGCTAGGAAAATCATCACTGGAAAAATGATGCTTCCTCGAGATTGATTGCAGATTGGTTGGTTACTTGTTGGAGTTTTACGTCCTGGCAACATCTATAGACATATCAGGATGGGTACAGACTTGGGACAGCGCACACTCATGGTAACTTTATAGTGATGCCTCAATGGGAGACCAGCCCACCAGCACCATGATCTGATATCCCATTCAGATGTTAACTACTCCTCTCCCTATCCTAATAATGAAGAGTGCCTGGCTAGGAAGCGACAAGTATCAATATTTAAGTCATTGGTTTGACTCCACCAGGGTTCGAACCCCGCGATCTACCAAAACGGGAGACGAATGCTCAACTCAAGCGGCCATCCTGCCTGGTCCATTTTACAGATTTGTAGGCTGCATGGAAAGCATCAGCCTCCCATGGCCTGCGTACATCAAATCTGCGGGGTAATCCAGGGGCATCACCCTTAAGGGAATAAAAGTCGCTGAAATGCTTCCATAATACCGGCTCTGGGCGAATCGGTTTGCATTGTTGTAGGCTTGCTGCCACCGACTGGTAAGGAATAGGCACCATAGAGGCGAATCGGGTGGGAAGAAAATAAAATAATATAAGAGTAAACAAAAAACAACTTTAATTATTACCGGATGGGAATCAGAATTGACCCATTGATCACTGACGCTCAGTTATTGCCTCGCCCTAGCATAATGGGTATTTGTGGAACGTGTCCTTGTGCCGTCATTGGATTAACACTACTTCCGCCGGCGCCTGCGCAGAAAGGGAGAGAGGGGGCGGCGCGTGAGGAATGCCGGGAGACAGCGCACCGACGTACTAGCAGTTTACCGACTATTTTCTAACTTTTCATTAAAGCTGCATAGTCTGATGAAAATATCAAATTTTCAAAACCAAAAAAATGATGTGCATTTCATTCTACATATCTAACTTAGATACTGGCGCATTTATTAAATAATTATCACCATATAGAAAGGAATAATGGGGCAATGTAATAGAACGTGTTAGTGCAGAAGCAGGTGGGGTCAAAGCTTTGGCTTGCTTGCCAAAATTAATGTAGCATGCTTGCACTTGAAATATCTCAAAAATATGTTACTTCAAGCTAAAGTAAAGTAGATTAAAACGAACAACCTTTTTTTGTTGTTGTTGAAGATTTATACTGCCTGTCATGGATAAGTCTCACTAGACTTGTTTTCACCATTAGACAGTTTGGTGAGAGAAAGCCCGAGCCTACACTTTTACCGACCCAAGGGATTTTTAACCTCCCACACCACATAGACATGGGGCCATATGTATGAGCCCGGGTTAGCAGTCGTAACCCTGGGTCGTGCGGATTTCCCGAGTTAGCGGCCAAAAGTGCGTATGTATGTGTCGGGGTTAAACTAACTCGGGGAGTTTAAAGTCGCCTGCACTAACCCCATGCGAAAGGAGGGTTAAAGGTGGGGTTAGGCACCGACTCGGCCCAAATCTATTCAATGCGACCATATTTAGCAGAATTAGATATGCAATAAGTGAAATTTGATCAATTTAACCCTAAATTTGAACCCTCCTTAAGGCTACCACCGCATTGGTGGCGATATTAATAGTTATATTTTCGAATCGACGAACATAAAGTAAACAAATCGCCGCCGCCGCCGCCGCATCGACGTCGCGTTCCATACTGGCGGCGGTGGCGGCGTGTTGACTGTATGTTCGTCGATTCGAAAATATAACTATTAATATCGCCGCCAATGCGGCAGTAGCCTTAAGGAGGGTTTGAATTTAGGGTTAAATTGATCAAATTTCACTTATTGTGTATGTAATTCTGTTAAATATGATAGCATTTAATATATTTGAGCCTAATATATGGCTACAAACGCAGAGGGATTTCCCAAATCTATAAATAACTGAAACAT
Organism: Branchipolynoe longqiensis; assembly: GCA_030323885.1. Classification (NCBI taxonomy): domain Eukaryota; kingdom Metazoa; phylum Annelida; class Polychaeta; order Phyllodocida; family Polynoidae; genus Branchipolynoe; species Branchipolynoe longqiensis. Next base: position 11,574,616 of record CM059191.1, read on the forward strand.
TAGCTAACTCGGGCGCATTTTGGTCACATACATCCCATGTGACACATTTGGAACTCTGCGGTTAGCTAACCCGGCGCCCTCCTTTAACCCTGGTCCGGTTAAAAATTGGCTCATACATATGGGCGGTGGAAAATGACAGAAACTTAAAACCATCAGACTATGCAACTTTAAAGGCCTCCAGATTCCTACTTAGACTCACTTGTACATATCCAACTTAGATGCTTGTACATTGCGTAAACAATCATGGTTGCATAGAAGGACGATTGACTCAATTTAACTAAACTTGTCCCCATCCGATGAAACCGTTGATATCAAGTAATTCAGTTGACGCATTCATTTTAATTGTCCATCTTTTAATTTCAACTATCACCATGGCCAACCCATTAAAAGATAGGTTACTTCAAGCTATGGTGAAGTATATTAGAGTGATAAAGGAAACATATTTATCTAGGTTGTCTGGCTGAAACTCAATACTATCGGATGACGCTAGTTGAAGCCCCCATTTTTGGATTTGCGATTAGAATCGATGCTCACATAGAGTAGTCAGACATTCTCCGAAGCCTACCTGTATTTGATCAGTTTTGATGTTAATATATGTCCACACATAATATGTCTCAGTATAAGTGTCTTCTTTATCAACTATAATAATTGTTTCATCCATATACATTTAAATACATTAGGTCATATCAACACAGCAAGGGAATATCAGAATGGGTACCGACTTGTGAGTACGCATTTATGGGAATGATGTTCGTGCTGCCCTACTGGGGGATCAGATTGTTGGCATCATGATCCGATATCCTACTCAGTCACAGTTTCCTGATGCACAGTAAACCAGTCATTGTCTTCTACTTGCTCGGCGACATTGTAGCCTACCTGCATGTGGTTGCAAAGCTCTTCTGTAGTAATATATCAAATGAACATAGGGTTTTAGCCCGTTTGAAATGTAGCCATATATAGTATAGTTATACGAGTCTTACCTTGGTACAGATGATGGATAACTGTTGTTTTACCGAGGTATAAGCCTCGGATAGATGTGGGCTAGGGAGAGGTAAGCACGTCCGGTACCAGCAATCTTAACCTACTTATTGAGGATAAAAATGACTTTCAAACAATGGATACTATTACTTTACCGAAAAGGTACACCAACGGAATAGATGTGGCAGGGTGTGGCGGGAGGGCCCTAGCCCACATCTATCCGAGGCTTATACCTCGGTAAAACAACAGTTATCCATCATCTGTACCAAGGTAAGACTCGTATAACTATACTATTTTACCTCGGTAAACAGCCTCAGGCTAGCCTCAGGCTAGGGAGACCTTTACATAATTCATTTTTATCCTTAATATCATTCTTTCTTATTATTATAACATTCTAAATTTTTGTTCTCACCTATTCTTGTTAGTTGGCGAGAAGACGCTTTGCAACGCCGGTAGGCTTTTCTAGTCGTTTATTATAATGTTTTGCAAACGACTTAGCCGTCTTCCAGCCTGCATGCGCTAGTATTCTTTTCACAGAAATACCAAGCACCCGTGCCTTGGAGACCATGGCTCCTCTAGTTGAGTGGGAAGAGTATTTACTCGTATCCACTCCAGCCAATTTCAACACCGTAATTGTCCATCTGGCAAGTGTGTCTCGTGAAATCGCCTTATGTGGCTTTATAAAGCTCACTAATAGTTGTTGTGATGCACGTAAATCCTTTGTCTTGTATATATAAGCCCGTATGGCCGACACAACACATAATTTCCGATCATTCGGAAAACAGTCTAAGTGAACCGTTGATAAAGGGTCACCTAACGTGTTCGATTTAAGCAATTTTTCTAAATCAAACGTAGCTTGTTGCTTGTCTATTTCTAATCCAGTTAAGGATAAAGCAACAATCGTCTGTCCTCTGTGTCCGGTTACTAACAATAACAGGACCGCGACCTTAAAACCTAACTGTTTTATATCTAACCACGAGTTGTGAGGCCAAGCCTGAAACAACTTAAATACTATAGAAACATCCCAAAACCGACTATACTTTGGTTTTGGAGGATTCCTTTGATAAATTGAACGAAGTAAATAACAAATAACATAATGTTTTCCAACTGTTTCGCCATCAATTCTAGGTAATATAATTGATAACGCACACCTCGCCGCATTAATCGATCCAAAGGAAAGTCCTTCATCCTCTAGAGAACGAAGAAACCGAGCTACTTGTGAAATCTTTGGATTTGTTGGTTTAACTTTCATTAACAAACAATGTACACCCCATTTCTTTAAATAGGTTGTATACATTTTGACAGTTCCTGGCCTCCAGGCATCCGATACTATCCTATCCTCAGTAATTCTGTCCAATCCAAATTGCTGTAGCTGCTTCCTTAGAAAAGGAATGCCAATAGGGGCGTCGTTGACACGTCGCCGTGAACCACTAGCGGTCCGTGGTGCGTCAGATTCCCGAGTTTTCTTGGGAATCGTATACGATCTTTTGCCAGTTGTGAAACTGCTGGCAGCCAAGGTTGCGTGTCCCAATCGGGCACCACCAGTATCGCATGTGTCCCTTCCAAGCCGATTTTTCTCACTACTCGGCTGATAATGCTAAATGGTGGGAAAATATAAAAATAATTATTTTCCCAGGTAATAGCAAACGCATCTACTTTCCAAGCATCCGGTTCAGGATGCCAAGAAACATAACAGGGTAACTTGTTATTATTTCGTGATGCAAATAAGTCAACTTCAGGTGTACCCCATTTTTCACAAACGAAGTTAAACAAAGGTGTAGAGAGAGACCACTCTAAATGGTCATGGAAATTTCTACTTTTATAATCTGCAAGTGTATTTTGTGACCCTGGAATATGCGCTACAGTCAGCCAGACTTGTTGAGCCTGTGCCCAGTTCCAAATCAGTTTAGATAACTGATTGCAAGACTTTGATTTGGTTCCACCCATGTTACGAATATATGCCATGGCAGTAGTATTATCAGTTAGTATTCTAACCTGTGATTTATTTATCTTTACTAAACTACGTAAGCCCAGATAAATAGCACGCAATTCTAGTGCATTAATATAGTCTGATTTTTCATCATCAAGCCATCTACCTCCTGTTGTGACCCCATCTCGATGAGCTCCCCAACCTTCTAACGAAGCATCAGTAGTAATTACTGTATTAGGTTCCGCCATGCGGATTGGATTTGGTGAACTTGCTATATGTTGCATCCACCATCCAATATCCTGTAACCCTTCTTGCGAAATAAACATCTTTCGCTCAAAATTGCCTTTAGTTCGTGTTAACGCTAAATTTTTATCTATTTCTAGCGACTTAATATGGGCCTTCCCATATAACACAGCAGGTGCATATGAGGTCATTATGCCAATAAGAACAGCAACCTGTCTAATTTTTGGCTTTGATAACTTAATAAGCTGAGTCGCTGTAGTCATAAACTTAATTAGTTTTTGTTCTGTTATCGACACTGTAAGGGACTGTGTATCCAGAATAAACCCTAAACATTTGAGTTGTTTTGTTGGTTTAAACACTGACTTTTGTTGATGTACATAAAACCCCAATTTAGTGAGTAATGCACATAAATCCAAAACTGCATTCACACAACCAATTTGTGTTGATGCTATAATAAAAGAATCATCTATGTATGGAAACATTATGTGACCCTTCCTCGCCATTACCGAGAAAACAGGTTTAAGCAATTTAGTAAATAAACGTGGCGCACAAGCTAAGCCATTCGGCATGCAGGTAAACTCATAGAGTTGGTTATCCCAAATAAATCGAAGAAATTTTCGGTATTGTTCCATTATGGGAAGCGTATAATATGCATCCTGTAAATCAACACTAGCCATCCACGCATCTGGTGTAATCAGATCTCGTGCCGTATCTAGAGAGAACATTTTAAAATGTCGATATTCCACCCTTTTATTAAGGATTGTTAAATCCAGGATCATTCGAACATCACCATTAGGCTTCGGTCTCGAGAAAATGTTTGAAATAAACTGTCCTGAACAGTGTGTCACTTTTTGTATAATTCCTTTCTCAAAGAATTTATGTACCTGTTTAGTTAGTGCGTCTCGTTCAACTGGTTGAATGTTATATGGAAAAGGTATTATACTTTGTACAGGAATTTGTGTAAAGGGAATGTGAACACCCCTAACTATTTCTATAATTTCTTGGTCACTAGTAATTTTGTGCCACTCAGAAATATGATTACTAATATTACCAGCCACAAAGTTGCTTACAGTTTGTGTGTTTTTAGAGGCTGCAGGGACTTGTAAAGTTTGTGTTTGGACCTCTACTTGGACCCGCCCCTGGGGAAAGGTCTCGACGAGTTGAACCCTCGGCCTATTGGCCGTGCGGTGTTGTCGGTCCAGCCTGGGCGAGCGCCCCGGCCCCGAAACCCTTGACCGAAGTTTGAACTCGGTCTGGTTCCTCTGGTGAACCGTCGTGGACGAAAATCCCCTCGTGACTTTTTGAAACGAGGAACTTCCTGTTTCTTCTTGCCATCCATGTTTTTGCCACTCTTGGCTGCAGTCTCTACCTCTTTATAGAGGTATTGTAGTTGACCGCCAAACATCTTGGTGTTATCTAAAGGTTTCCCTTTAATCGGCTCGGAGCAAGATAAAGCGTAAACTCCTTCCCCTCATTATCGGTAACCTTCTTAGAGCGAGCCACTTCTTTGCCAGCATCTGTGCAAACTGACTTGAAGACATTTTCATATCTTCGAACGACAGGTAAATTACCTGCCGCCGCTAGCACTGCAATGCCTTTGTCCATTGTCTTAGCCAAAGACGAGAACTTATTTTCACTCTGCATCCTATTAGCCACAGGAACAATAGCTGTTAGGGTAGCCAACACTGCCTTATGCACTGTGTGCAACACATCCTCAAACTTCTTACGGTCATCCGTCATATTGACATCCCGATCCATTTCTTTAATGATGGAGTTGGGAACACCCTTTATGCCTGTTAACTCATCTCCTAACTTGGAGATAACCTCCGCCGGTTTGAACGTGCGAAAATGACCATTCACGGTCTCGCGCATAAGCGTAGTGGTTTTAACCCGCTTAGCCTTTGGCTTCTCCACCTTCTTAGCCACTTTAGTGCCAATGTCCGCATAGACCCCTTCATATACGGTGTCTGAGTCTGATTCCGTAGAAGTAGACTCAGTGGACGACTCAGAAGAAGAATATTTCCTCTTCCTCTTCTTCTTTTTGGACTTAGTCTTCCGCTTTTTGCGCAAACCAGACTCTGCCCGCTCCTTGGTGAATTCATCACCCGAAGAAATCACCTGTTTCTTCTTCTTCCTCCGTTTAGGAGAAGGAGGAGGAGGAGCCTTAAGCTCCACCGCCGAGTCTGTGTCCAAGAAATCCTCAAATGAATCCTCTTGGACACTCGGCCTACGCCGCTTCCGAGACACAGGCGATTTGGCAGTCAAGATGTGGCTTTCCAATCTTGCAAAGCGAGCCTCCCAATCTGGAGGCGCAGGCACATCAGGCACTGCGTCCTCGTCCGGGTCGGAGAGGATATGCGCCCGGGGCTGTGTCGACGGCCCTGCCGACAACACAGGTGAGGAGTCGTACTCCTCGTCCACTCCACTCGGAACACGCCCCTCGGCTGCTGCTGCACCGCGCTTACTCCGCTTCGTGGCCATCGGGAGCTGAAACAAAAAATTTTTGGTCAGTCCCGGTATATATATATGTCACAATATGGTTGTTTCAAACTCATTTGGACATCTATTGGTGTTAAAGAACGTGTTTATACCGTTATAACACAGGCGTAATAAGCTAAATTTGTGCGTGGGTTGTGGGTCAAGCCCAAACCTTACGCGGGGTCGGGACCAGTGTATCGGCCCGCCCATCCCTCTGTTCCGCACACTTCTCCCACCTGTGACTACTACGTCAACAAGTTGGAGAAAATGCTACGAAACTCGGAGAAACGCCTGAAAAAGTTTTGTCTAGGGGAGTCTATAAAAGAAACCCAGGAGCATCTCCAACATTACTCTCTATTAGAGTACGAGAGAATTTCCACATGAGATAGGGCGAAACCCACATCTCTACCCATAGTCACACGGTGACCCGGGTGTTGACATAACCGCTAATGACCGGTTTGGTTCCTTCGAGAAACCCACTCGAGTGTTCTATCCTTGGTTGTTTATAACCAAATAACTCGTCCAAATTGGACCAACGAAAGTCTAAACTTTCCATAATGATGCTCTAATGCATCATAATTAAGCTAACCACAGTTTTTATTATACTTACTGCGTATTTGCTTGTATGTAGACTAATTTTGCCGGAGCAACCCAACGACACGTTATCCAGTCGTGAGTTGTATATGCTAATTGCTGGTACCGGACGCGCTTACCTCTCCCTAGCCTGAGGCTAGCCTGAGGCTGTTTACCGAGGTAAAATATATATAAATAATATGCATACTCTATGGAGTTTCTAGTAACCAGACGCAGAGGCTGACTCAGTAAGTGTACTCACTTTGTGTGCGGAAGGTCAGGGCACCGACTAGTGGCCAAGTCAAATAATGACTTATTAATTTGATACATATTGCTGTCTAGCCTGGCACTCTACAATACTAGTATGTGGCAAGGTCTGGTTAGCTCAGTATTGGATACTGTGAGTGAGAGGGATATGTGGTTACAGTGTTGATAACTTTTTAGTGCTGCCCCAAGGGAAGACCACCATGAGTACCCGTCCTGATATAACCTCAGGTGTTACTAGGATGTAAAACCCAACTAATAAACGAAGAGTTGCTAGGGACTCTTGCTTTGGCTTCTTTTGTTGAATGCTGCGAGTAAGTTTTTAGTAACACGAGTGCCTGCAATTGTGAAGTGTGATAGAGATGGCCGAGTGATAGGTGGAAGAGTGCA
>CM059191.1:11581971-11605539 GCA_030323885.1 Branchipolynoe longqiensis
TCCATCTAGCTGTACACACCACTCTCAGCACTCCCATCCATCCATACAGGTCTACACACACCACTCTCAGCACCCCTATCCATCCATATAGCTATACACACCACTCTCAGCACCCCCATCCATCCATACAGGTCTACACACACCACTCTCAACCCCCATCCATCCATACAGGTCTACACACACCACTCTCAGCCCCCCATCCATCCATATAGGTCTACACACACCACTCTCAGCCCCCCATCCATCCATATAGGTCTACACACTCCACTCTCAACCCCCAACCAAATCCTACCAGCCTAACCAACCACCCACCCACCTCCCCAATCAAATCCTACCTCCATAACCAACCACCCACACACCTCCCCACAAACCAATCTCCCTACATCCCCACCTCCCTCCCTCCCCCCTCCCCCTTCCCCCTCCCCTTCCCTCGTTACCCGCTTCTCTCCATTTCTCCCACTCCCCCTCGCCCACTGCCCCCACTCCCCTCCCTATACTATCGCTGTTCCCCTCCATCCCTCCTCCCCCTCCGCCTTCCGCTCCTCCCCCTCTCCCTCCCCCGTCCTAGCCCTTCCTCCTCCATCATCACCTCCCCTCCCCCTTCCCCCCTCCCCCTCCCTCCACTCCCTCCTCCGCCCTCCTTACCAGGACCAATGCGCCCTAATGACGCCAGGCGGCGCGCGAGTGTGGCCGCCTTTAGTGCGGTTTAATTTTCGCTAGGTGGCGCTGGGCGGGCGGCAGTCACGTGGTTTAACGGCCGACCGCCCTAAATAATGAAGCCAATATGTAAATAGCTGTCCACGGCGCGCTAATGCAAACAGGGCCGCTTCGGCACCACCATATATTATGTAGATCTAATTAATCTGGGTGAAATGACCCGATTCGGTGGACGCCCGGTGTTGCAGTTTCGTGGCACACCAGTTTGCGAGGGACACATCGCTTCTGCACATGCGTCAAAATCGAACAGCATCGTCACTAACCTTATAAATTTAATATAATGTTTTTGGTAAAGATGTTTTCTATATGTGTACCATACAATTTATTTCTAGGTGGTGTGGTTTTAGAGATATTTCACTTTTTCTGTATTTTCTGTATGAAGATTGCTCACGACCATTGACAATGCCTTGAGTTTGAAGGTATGCGCAGTGCAAAACATTAGTTTTATTCAAAATTGATTGGAAGTGCAGAAGCCTAACCTTATAAATTTAATATAATCTATTCATTGAATATGTGTTCTATATGTGTTCCAAGTGGGTTGCTTCTACGTGGTGTAATTTGAGATATTTGACTTTTTCTGTATGAAGATTTGCTCATGGCCATTGACAATGCATTTGAATGTATGTGTCCTTCGCAAACTGGTGTACCGTGGAAACTGCAACGCCGGGTCTGTGTATGTGTGTGTGGGCGTGTGGGGGTCGGAGTGGGTAGGGGGGTATGTGTGGGTGGGGTTGGGTGGAGTGGGAGAGTGGGTGTGTGGGATGGGTGTGGGAGGTATGTGGTGTGGGTGTGTGGGGTGTGGGGGATGAGGATGGGAGTGTGGGTGGGTGGGGGTGGCTGGGATGGGAGTATGGGAATGGATGGGAGTAGGGGGGGGGGGCATTTCGCACCTACCTTGTTTTTTCCTCAACGGTTTTAAGCTTTGCGCTTAAATACACAAAGCAACTAAGCATGTAGGCCCTGCAGGCCTAATTATATCAAACTCTGCTAATTGTAGCCGACATAGTGTGGGCGTGGTATTAGGTGCCATGTTAGCATCTTACGGTGCTATTATTATGTTCGGTTTTATTGGGTTTTTGTTGTTGTATGCATTAATCTGTCCACCCGACAAAGCGCTATCAAATTTAATATAAGATGGATAGAAACATCAAAAGGAGGTGCTGATATTATTGTAAGACAACAGTCGGCTCTGTGTGTATGTATATGACCCACACCGAGTGTCTCACTGTGTGTAATGATTTCAAATGGGCGGAGGGTCTCACATATGTATTACAGTTGCATACTCCGAATAACGGCATCAACCTTTCAAAAGAAACACACTTATCTAGGTTTGAACTTATGTATCCAACTTCGATTTTGAAACCACGCCAGAATTAAATCAACATGTTTACACTTCAAATATATTCCAAGTTAGTCGTTTTAAAACAAAGTCCCTTCAAACCAATATAGCGAGCAGCCTAACATAGTTATCTCAGAAAATGACAAGGTCAATTCGCGTCTTTCAATTTGTGTTTCACTTCTGCTCAGATATTGCCTTATTCAACATTTGCTACGGCTCTATGTCATGGTACTCTTTCAGGAAAGTACTAGGTTTTGCACAGCTGTAGGATGGACCCATGCGATCGTTTTTGGAGATGGACCCCACAAATCAAAGCCACCCTGGTGGGCGCCATCTTGAATTCTAGCTGCACCTATTTGTCTCTATATCTTCAATACTATGGTAGATACAAACACAACTTCAAAGGCTACCCATATGTTTTCTGTGTCTAGAAATCCAATGGAATCATTTTCCGAAGTGGCAGGTGGCTGCAATCTTGAATTCCAAGATGGCGACGCAGTTGCAGCTATTGTTATTAACACCTCCTATACTATGGTATATACAAGCACAATGTTAAAGGCTACCCCTATGTTTCCTAGCCCTAGGAGTCCAATGGAATCATTTTCCGAAGTGGCAAGTGGCTGCAATCTTGAATTCCAAGATGGTGACGCAGCTGCACCTATTGTTATTAACACCTCCTATACTATGGTATATACAAGCACAATGTTAAAGGCTACCCCTATGTTTCCTAGCCCTAGGAGTCCAATGGAATCATTTTCTGAAGTGGCAGGTGGGTGCAATCTTGAATTCCAAGATGGTGACCCAGTTGCACCTATTGTTATTAACACCTCCTATACTATGGTATATACAAGCACAATGTCAAAGGCTACCCCTATGTTTCCTAGCCCTAGGCATCCAATAGGACCATTTTCTAAAGTGATTGGTGGCCAGCATCGTGAAATCCAAGATTGCTGCCACCAACCTTGACCTTTGAGTGTAGTGATCGCTATCCCAGCAGAGGGGGTAGGCCCTGAGTTCACTCACACACAGACCTGCCAGCACCACTATGTCTATTTACATCCCACTCAGACACCACCAACCCATACAGACATGCACCTGTACAGACATATACAGACACCACCAACCCATACAGACATGCGCCTGGTCACGTACACCGATCAGTAATAGAACATTTGCATTCCCCCCTATGCTGAATATCGAAATATTTGACAATGTGTCCGCATATATGTCTGCGACAAAAAGGTACATTTCATGATCATGCAATGCCTAACTTTCAGATCACCTGAGTAGATGGTAGGCGCGTGCTTTATTTTGTAACCTGGGATAGGTTCAACGGTGTGCTTAGTTTAAGCCTAACTCTTATTTATGTCAAGAAAGAGTTGCCTTCGCATGAATCACAAGATGCCAGACTAAAGTCTATGTTTGTGCATGCACTCTCCATTGCAAGGTTGATGCAAATGTTGAAATATGTGCCTGTACACAGTATGTGTGCATACACATATATATAAGTATATGTTTGTGCATGCATATATATATATATATATATATATTATGCCTGAAGAGTTCAGGCGCACCATCCTGTAAACACCAATTCAAAAATTGAGATGAACATTGGAATCAAACCTTCAAAAAGTTAATTATTTCGTGAGAATTACAATTACCTTCAGGGAAAATATCGTTCATTTTAATTAGATTTGTGGGTTATTGTTTGTGGGGTTTTGTGCCTGAACTCTTCATATCTTGAGTTGTATATGTGATGTATAACGCATTATGCGATTATAAATGCATGGGGAACATATACTGTATATGTATATGTCCCAATAGACGTGCACCTCGAGAGTGCAGACACATGAATGCAAGTCTATTCAAAGTTAAAGAATTTCATGGATTTGTTTTTGTTGTGCCTTTGAAATAAAGTGGGATTATCTTATTTTATGTGCATTCAGTCTGGATATGATTGTAATTTTGTGCGTGCTTTCAATCTTGAAATGGGGGATGTGCTTCTGTGGGGTAGAGTGCTTCTATTGGGACATATACAGTATATCTATTCCTCCTTGACTTATTGGGGGGGGGCCCCCCCCCCCCCCCCCCAGCTGTCGAGGTAATTTGTGGGCGGCGCCCCCTCGCACCACACACAATGTAGGAATTTATATAAATATATCTATATATTTGTAGTAGCCTTCACTGACCTTACAGACACCGGAGGTTGACATGGGTTGGTTGCATCTGGTGGGGAGCCTCGTAGTTTGCTGGTTCAGATTATCAGTACTGTAACATGAAAGGCCTCAAGTGAATATTCCTGCTAGTGTCATAACTGCTAGTGTCATAAGTTATGGGAATATAACTTATAAGCAGGCAACTAATACCGGATATGTCTCACTGCTATAACAATGCATGTACTCTGAATTGTCCTCTAGTTCCTGTTTACACCGGTGGCGGCGCCTTCTGCATCCTGCCACTATCCCACTAGCATTGGTTGCGGAATTAAAAAAAGGAAAGAGAATCAGCTTTTTAACTGCGTTAGACACAATGCACGTTGAACGTACCACATTTACTCTATTTAGTGTGACTAGATATTGGGACTTGATATGACCTGATGTGTTGATAGGACATCAAACTCCAATCAGCCATGCACCTACTCTCCCGCATCCACCTCGGGTTCCATGAAAGTGAGTCATTGGTTGAACGGAGCGGGTAGTGGGGGGCGCGGGGGGGAGGTGCAGGGGGTGCAGGGGGAGGGGTGCAGGGAAGGTGTGTGCAGGGGGAGGGTGCAGGGGGATGGGGTGCAGGGGGTGCAAGGAGGTGCAGGGGCGTGCAGGGGGTGCAGGGAGATGGGGTGCAGGGGGGTGAAAGGGCTGCAGGGGGCGTGCAGGGGGTGCAGGGAGTGGGGTGCAGGGGGGGGGGGGTGCAGGGGGGAGGGAGTGCAGAGGGAGGGGTTGATGGGGGTGCAGGGGATGCAGGAGAGGGGGCTGCAGTGGGGTGCAGTGGGTGCAGGGGTGTGCAAGGGGGTGCAGGGGGTGCAGGGAGGTACAGGGGGTGCAGTGGGCTGCAGGTGGCTGCAGGTGGGTGTAGGGGGTGCAGGGGGGAGGGGTTTGCAGGGAGGAGGAGGAAGGGGGTGCATGGGTGTGCACGGGGTGCAGGTGGTGCTGGGAGTGCAGGGGGGATGGGGGGCAGGGGGGATGGGGTGCAGGGGGGAGGGGGCGATTCACCGTGTATTTGGAGTGTCCTGTTTTAATGACATTCACCCTCCTTCCCCCCGCTCCCCGCTCCCCGCCCCCCGCCCTCCGTCCCCACCCCTCGCTCCCGCCCTCTGCCCCCGACCGCCGCGCCCTGACCACCGCTATCCACTCCCCATCCCGCTCCCCGCCCCCCTCCCCACTTCCCCCGCCCCATTTCGCACGCCCCCCGCTCCCCGCCCCCCCCCCCCCGCCCACCACTCCGGCTGAGGCGTGGGCAGATTAGCCGCAAACCAGATTAACATCGTTTTCACCGAATTGATCTCACACTCTCCGTCCGCAATTGCCTGCTGGGTCTGGTTTCATGTGGGTCGGTGCGCACTCCTGTTACGCAGCCCACCCCAACCACCCCCCATCCCCCCCCCCCCACCCCATCCTCGCCACATTTCCCTCTCGACTGTTTCAGCTCGCTACCTCTCTCCCTTTGTCCCCATATATCTCTGTCCAGCTCCCGCCGTCTGTCCCTGTCTCATCGGCCTCTTCCTTGTCTCCCCCGTCTTGATATGACCTTAGATGTTGCTAGAACATAAAACAACACACGAACAAACCTCCTCCTCTCCCTCTGTCTGTCTGTTTCAATCTATGGTTCCTTTTCCCCACTTTCTCTCTGTCCACTTCTTTCTCCCAGCACCACTTCCCGTCTCCCTCTCCCTGTCTCCCTCTGTCCTCCTCTTTCTCTGTCTCCCTCTGTCCTCCTCTCCCCTGTCTCCCTCTGGCCTCCTCTCCCCTGTCTCCCTCTGTCCTCCTCTGTCTCTGTCTCCCTCTGTCCTCCTCTTTCTATGTCTCCATCTGTCCTCCTCTTCCCCGGCCTCCCTGTCTTCCTCTTTCTCTGTCTCCCTCTGTCCTCCTCTTCCCCTATCCCCCTCTGCCTTCCTCTTCCCCTATCTCCCTCTGTCCTCCTCTGTCTCTGTCTCCCTCTGTCCTCCTCTTTCTATGTCTCCCTCTGTCCTCCTCTTCCCCTGCCTCCCTGTCTTCCTCTTTCTCTGTCTCCCTCGGTCCTCCTATTCCCCTATCCCCCTCTGCCCTCCTCTTCCCCTATCTCCCTCTGTCCTCCTCTTTCTCTGTCTCGCTCTGTCCTCCTCTTCCCCTGTCCCCCTCCATCCTCCTCATCCCCTGTCTCCCTCTGTCCTCCTCTTCCCCTATCTCCCTCTGTCCTCCTCTTCCCCTATCTCCCTCTGTCCACCTCTTCCACTGTCTCGCTCTGTCCTCCTCTTCCCCTGTCTCCCTCTGTCCTCCTCTTCCCCTGTCTCCCTCTGTCCTCCTCTTTCTGTCTCTCTATGTCCTCCTCTTCCCCTATCTCCCTCTGTCCTCCTCTGTCTCTGCCTCCCTCTGCCCTCCTCTCCACTGTCTCCCTCTGTCCTCCTCTTCCCCTATCTCCCTATGTCCTCCTATTCCCCTATCTCCCTCTGCCCTCCTCTTCCCCTGTCCCCCTCTGTCCTCCTCTTCCCCTGTCTCCCTCTGTCCTCCTCTTCCCCTGTCTCCCTATGTCCTCCTCTTCCCCTGTCTCCCTATGTCCTCCTCTTCCCCTATCTCCCGCTGCCCTCCTCTTCCCCTGCCCCCCTCTGTCCTCCTCTTCCCCTGTCTCAATCTGTCCTCCTCTTCCCCTGTCTCCCTATGTCCTACTCTTCCCCTATCTCCCTCTGTCCACCTCTTCCCCTGTCCCCATCTGTCCTCCTCTTCCCCTATCTCCCTCTGTCCTCCTATTCCCATGTCTCCATCTGTCCTCCTCTTCCCCTATCTCCCTATGTTCTCCTCTTCCCCTATCCCCGTCTGTCCACCTCTTTCTCTGTCTACCTCTGTCCTCCTCTTCCCCTATCCCCCTCTGTCCTCCTCTTCCCCTGTCTCCCTCTGTCCTCCTCTTACCCTGTCTCCCTCTGTCCACCTCTTCCCCTATCCCCCTCTGTCCTCCTCTTCCCCTGTCTCCCTATGTCCTCCTATTCCCCTGTCTCCCTCTGTCCTCCTCGTCCCCTGTCCCCCTCTGTCCTCCTCTTCCCCTGTCTCCCTCTGTCCTCATCTTCCCCTGTCTCCCTCTGTCCTCCTCTTCCCCTATCCCCCTCTGTCCTCCTCTTCCCCTGTCTCTCTATGTCCTCCTATTCCCCTGTCTCCCTCTGTCCTCCTCTTCCCCTATCTCCCTCTGTCCTCCTCTTCCCCTATCTCGCTCTGCCCTCCTCTTCTCCTGTCTCCCTCTGTCCTCCTCTTTCTCTGTCCCCCTCTGTCCTCCTCTTCCCCTGTCTCCCTATGTCCTCCTCTTTCTGTGTCCCCCTCTGTCCTCCTCTTCCCCTGTCTCCCTCTGTCCTCCTATTCCCCTGTCTCCCTCTGTCCTCCTATTCCCCTCTCTCCCTCTGTCCTCCTATTCCCCTGTCTCCCTCTGTCCTCCTCTTCCCCCGTCTCCCTCTGTCCACCTCTACCCCTGTCTCCCTCTGTCCTCCTCTTCCCCTGTCTCCCTCTGTCCTCCTCTTCCCCTGCCTCCCTCTGTCCACCTCTTCCCCTGTCCCCCTCTGTCCTCCTATTCCCCTGACTCCCTCTGTCCTCCTCTTCCCCTATCTCCGTCTGTCCACCTGTTCCCTTGTCTCCCTCTGTCTTTCTCTTCCCCTGTCTGCTCATGTCCTCCTCTTCCCCTCCTGTTTATTCTGCTCAATAAGTGCTTTGTTAGAGCCGAAGCACTGGTCTTGAAGCTCTTTCTCAATTCAGGATTATGTACACAACAATGTTATCACGATTCCGGTCTGCAATACCTGTTGAATACACAATGTCCAGCATATATATTATAACACATTGATTTCAGTCAAGGACGGATTAGCCGAATGAGCTGAGCGTCTGCGTTCGTGTTGGTGGGTCGTCGGTCAACCTCTGGGCCAGTCGAACCAATGACTTTATGGCCATGTCACATTATGACGTTTCTCACTGGCGTGCAGCCAATGCGCAAAATAACTTCTATGGGTCGAGGCACGATGTGCTCGTATGAACTTAGATGTTGGTAGGACGTAAAACAACAAAGCAACCATTTGGTGCAACGTGTGGCAATGTCTGCCTAGCGTTCGCATAATGTTATTCCAGCAATGTCGACATGCTTCTGATGTTTGAGACATGCTTCTGATGTCCCCAGAACATCCCCCGAATGTCCGCATGCACACGTCGGCTCACATCGCCGCGCGTCAACAGTTTTGGGCAAACACAAAACAATCAACGCGCGCCGATGCGCGCCAATGCGTGGGTGTGCCCATTGCTGTCACTCAAAGTGTACCGATGTGTACCGACGCATGGGTAACATGTGGGTAACACGCGGGTAGTGCGTGTGCAACGCTTCCCGACGTCTCCCGACATTTCACCTAAAAGCATGACACGTCGACGCGCGTTGGTGAGAAACGTTGTAATGTGACAGCACCCTCAACATTGAAACTTGTTACGACCTCGGTAGCTTGGTGTGAGGCATTACTAGGATAGGGCAAGGAGCAGGGGAATGAGGAAGACCAATTGTCTGCAATTGAAATTTCCCCTGCTTAATCATCTAATGTATCAACTGATAACACAAAAAAACATCAAATCTCCCCACGGGATTCACCATTAATCCAGCACCTACCGACTGGTTTGTGGTTTTTTATGTCTAGCATCTGCAGTAACTGTAATCTGTACCAGGCAATTCTCTGATATTGATTATGCAAATGAGGCAGGAGAGCCTCTCGGATGGAAGAGTAAACTGAGGTGAACACGTGACGACAAATGTAGGTCATTCAGCGTTTCGCAAAAGGCGGCCAAATAAGCTGCAACCTCCGAAGAAACTCAGGTAGATTTTAATCTACAAGAAATGAATTTAACTGCTGCTATCATGAATATGAAGGATGTCTGATTTCAGAATGTCTGACTCTTTTATCCCGTCCAGAACGTCGGCTGTTCGAAACCCAGCTTGGTCAAACAAGTGATTTAATAAGATTGAGACTTGTCGCCACCTAGCCTGGTGCTCAACATTAGTAGGATAGGACAAGGAATGGTTAGGACAGGATCAGGGTAATGTTATTGTGTGGGTATAGGGTCATGGTGCTGGTGGCCTGGTCTCCCAGTGGGGCAGCACTATAAAGTCACCATGAGTGTGCAGTGTCACAAGTCAGTACTCATCCTGATATGACCATAGATGTTGCTAGGCTGTTTGTATATTTTGGTTATTTGTTAGACAATTAATTCTGTTTTAGAGAATGACAAGGTGAGGATGTATCTCATCGACAGCTGATGAGGGATGGAGTAAGGCATCTACTGCTATTGTTGTGTAAGGTAGTCACCAGGTGGATTTGTACTTGATAGCTGTGTGAACAACTGGTCTCTTTCACCCCCATCACACCAAACTAGTTCTCAAAACATGCGACCCCTTTCTAAAATGGGGTAGAACGTGGCTGCCGAAAATGTTGAGCATGCTCAAAGTTGTGGAGCACCCTTACGTTCTTGCCCATCCATGCAGTTCATAAAAAGTTTCTAAAACGTTGATACTATGTTCACGCCATTGTACACACAGTTTGAGCCTGTTCAGCAACATTTTCAAGAACATAGTAAGAAGTACTTTGGTGTGATGGGGTATTACCCAGAAGACTGTCTGGCTTTATTGGGTAACAACTAACATTCTGACCAGCTGAATACACCAGAACATGCGAGTGTCAGTCTTTGATCAATACCACCCATACAAACACATTCACACGTACACACATGCACACATATACACATATACACACATATACACACATACACATATGCACACATACACACACATACATATACACCTACACACATACATACACACCTACACACATACACACATACCCATACATACATGCATACATACACACACATACATACACACCTACACGCTGAAACACAAATACCCATACGCACACATACATACATACATACCTATACACATACATACACGCATACACACATACATACATGCATACACATACACACATGTACACCTGCACGCATAAACACATACATCCATACACACATACACACATGCACCCATACACACAAACACACATGCACACATACACACCTACATATATACCTACCTACATACACATATACACCCATACCCATATGTACGCACATACACACATACATGCATACACGCATACACACATGTACACACACATACACACACATGCACACATGCACTCATACATACAAACAAGCATACATACCCACATAACACATACACAAGTACACACATATACACATGTGTAAACACATACACACATACATGCACACATACATACACATATACACACATATACACATACACACCTAGACATATGCATATGCACATATGCATATACACATAAACAAAAAGACCCATACACACATACGCACATCCACCCATATGCACATGCACACATCCCCATGCACACATATACACATACACATACATACATAGCCATGCACACATCAGTTTACTGAGGCTCGACAGTTTACTGGGGATTGCTATCGATATGCATCTCGGGAATGTTTTATCAACACTGTTTAGGCATTACATGGATCTGTAAAACGTATATATGACTTTCGGCAAAAGTGACACTGCTCTAGTTGTGCCCCAGGAAGACGCTTATGTGGACCTCATATAAACATAGTATAGCCAATACGCTAATGTGTGCCCCAGGAAGACGCTTACATGGACATCATATAAACATAGTGTAGCCAATATGCCAACGTGTGCCCCAGGGAGACACTTACATGGACCTCATATAAACAGAGTATAGCCAATATGCCAACATGTGCCCCAGGAAGACACTTATGTGGACCTCATATAAACATAGTATAGCCAATACGCCAATGTGTGCCCCAGGGAGACGATTATGTGGACCTCATATAAACATAGTACAGCCAATACCCCAATGTGTGCCCCAGGAAGACACTTACATGGACCTCATATAAACATAGTACAACCAATACACCAACATGTGCCCCAGGAAGACACTTACGTGGACCTGATATAAACATAGTACAGCCAATACACCACTGTGTGCCCCAGGGAGACACTTACGTGGACCTCATATAAACATAGTACAGCCAATATGCCAACGGGTGCCCCAGCAAGATGCTTACGGGGACTTCATATAGACATAGTATAGCCAATACGCCAACGTGTGCCCCAGGGAGACGCTTACGTGGACCTCATATAAACATAACATAGCCAATATGCCAAAGTGTGCCCCACAGAGACACTTACGTGGACCTCATATAAACATAGTACAGGCAATACGCCAATGTGTGCCCCAGGGAGACACTTACGTGGACCTCATATAAACATAGTACAGCCAATACGCCAACTGATGTCGGCAACCACCTCAGGCGGAGATAACATGATTACAACGCCAAGACGTTTATCTCAAATCAATATGGCCGAGCGGGTTTAATTTGGGCCAACAAGGCGCGGAGTGATCGCCGGCGGATGTAGGAGGTGAGACGGTCAGAGTAGAAGTGGGTGGGAGTAGTGCGTGCAGGGATCTACTCGCTGAGATCAATATGCGCCAGAACTACATATATATGCACCTCAGTCTGGTTCATGATTTACCCAGCAGGCCTCGATAAAACAGGTACAAGGAGGAGTTTGGGAAATGCATATTTTATCTCGGTAAATGTCTAAATAATGTTGATAAGACATTCTCACTGGTGATATAATTGTGTCGCCTGCTAACCTACCCAGTGCAACGAGACTGGTATCAGACTGGTCAGTGCAATATCACTGTATGACAGTTCAGCATGGCTGGTTAGGTTCTTTAGTTCGGGGTCGCTAGTTGTTTGGCTGTTAACATAGTGCAGTCATTTATATATCTAAGATAGAAACATATTGTAATGAGGTTCAATACCCACCCCCCTCCCAGGTGATATGTCGCATAGACTGGTAGACCTGAGTGATAGACCTCGGTGGTAGACCTGGGTGGTAGACCTGGGTGGTAGATCTGGGTGGTAGATCTGGGTGGTAAATATTGGTGGTAGACCTGGGTGGTAGATCTGGGTGGTAAACATTGGTGGTAGACCTGGGTGGTAGACATGGGTGGTATACCTGGGTGGTAAACATTGGTGGTAGACCTGGGTGGTAGACATGGGTGGTAGACCTGGGTGGTAGATCTGGGTGGTAGACCTGGATGGTAGACCCGGGTGGTAGACCTGGGTGGTAGATATGGGTGGTAAATATTGGTGGTAGACCTGGCTGGTAGACCTGGGTGGTAGACCTGGCTGGTAGACCTGGGTTGCAGACCTGGGTGCTAGATCTGGGTTGTAGACCTGGTTAGGGTGATTACAGCAGCGAGCCTCGATACTCCAAAATGGCTAGTAAAATGGCAAAGAGGCTGGGTTCAAATGTGGTGTCCCTTTATTTCCAAACTCAACATAACCCCAGCATCTTATTACTGCTGCAAGCATGGTACTGTGTCAGGCAGGCGATGTGTGGTTGTTGAAAGTGCCCCCTGTCTAATAATGGACGTGCACTATGTGGATATTTGTAACTGTGAGTGTCGGACTAGATGTGGGTAGGTGATTGCATCATGGAACCTAGACAGGGTTAGTACACTAGTGAGGCTTAGTACACTAGACAGTGTTAGTACACTAGTCAGGTTTAGTACACTAGACAAGGTTAGTACACTAGTGAGGCTTAGTACACTAGTGAGGCTTAGTACACTAGACATGGTTAGTACACTAGACAGGGTTAGCACACTAGTCAGGCTTAGTACACTAGACAGGGTTAGCACACTAGTGAGGCTTAGTACACTAGACAGGGTTAGTACACTAGTCAGGTTTAGTGCACTAGACAGGGTTAGTACACTAGTGAGGCTTAATACACTAGTCAGGCTTAGTACACTAGACAGGGTTAGCACACTAGTGAGGCTTAGTACACTAGACAGGGTTAGTACACTAGTCAGGATTAGTACACTAGACAAGGTTAGCACACTAGTGAGGCTTAGTACAGTAGACAAGGTTAGCACACTAGTGAGGCTTAGTACACTAGACACGGTTAGTACACTAGTCAGGCTTAGTACACTAGACAGGGTTAGTTCCACAGTGAGGCTTAGTACACTAGACAGGGTTAGTACACTAGTGAGGCTTAGTACACTAGACAGGGTTAGTACACTAGTCAGGCTTAGTACACTAGACAGGGTTAGTACACTAGTCAGGCTTAGTACACTAGACAGGGTTAGCACACTAGTCAGGTAGCTCTCAGAGACTAAATGTCGTACTATGTCCGGACTATGACGACATTTAGTTGCCAGAGATGGGGGATGCCGGCAGACAGGTGTACACTGATGGGGTGTGTTGGGTTGTGTGGTTGGGTGTTGGGGTGTTTGGTGTTGGGGGTGGGTTTGTGGTGTTTTTTTTTGTTTTTTGTGGTGGTTGTGTCAGGCAGGCGATGTGTGGTTGTTGAAAGTGCCCCCTGTCTAATAATGACGGCTATGTGATTTGTAACTGTGAGTGTCGACTGATGTGGGTAGGTGATTGCATCATGGAACCTAGACAGGGTTAGTACACTAGAGGTAGTACACTAACGTGTTAGTACACTAGTCAGGTTTAGTACACTAGACAAGGTTAGTACACTAGTGAGGCTTAGTACACTAGTGATGCTTAGTACACTAGACATGGTTAGTACACTAGACAGGGTTAGCACACTAGTCAGGCTTAGTACACTAGACAGGGTTAGCACACTAGTGAGGCTTAGTACACTAGACAGGGTTAGTACACTAGTCAGGTTTAGTGCACTAGACAGGGTTAGTACACTAGTGAGGCTTAATACACTAGTCAGGCTTAGTACACTAGACAGGGTTAGCACACTAGTGAGGCTTAGTACACTAGACAGGGTTAGTACACTAGTCAGGTTTATTACACTAGACAAGGTTAGCACACTAGTGAGGCTTAGTACACTAGACAAGGTTAGCACACTAGTGAGGCTTAGTACACTAGACACGGCTAGTACACTAGTCAGGCTTAGTACACTAGACAGGGTTAGTTCCACAGTGAGGCTTAGTACACTAGACAGGGTTAGTACACTAGTCAGGCTTAGTACACTAGACAGGGTTAGTACACTAGTCAGGCTTAGTACACTAGACAGGGTTAGTACACTAGTCAGGCTTAGTACACTAGACAGGGTTAGCACACTAGTCAGGTAGCTCTCAGAGACTAAATGTTGTACTATGTCCGGACTATGACGACATTTAGTTGCCACAGATGGGGGATGCCGCCAGACAGGTGTACACTGAAATGGGGGAAGAGGCTTGTGTTTGTTCATTGGAGCTTTACATTCTAGTAACATCTAAGGTCACATGAGGACAGGTACCCACCTTTTGTAAAGACCGCCCCCTCGCTGTGACTCGCAGGCCGTCGTGGCTGTGACTTGGGCCGGCTTCACAATATTGATGTTCTTTGTCCTGGTTGACAATGCTGCTGCATAGTCTATGTGGTTCGCCGGGTGAAAGGAATGAAGAAAGCCAGGGTGTTCAGAGCGCCAGATGGAAACTGACTTTAATGGTCGCATTTACAGTCTGCCTATTTTACCCAGGTATCTCCATATGGCCTTCATGCAGATTGACCTATTCTGATACACCTCCAGACTTACCTATTCTGACACACCTCCAGGTTGACCTATTCTGATACACCTCCAGACTTACCTATTCAGATACATCCCCAGACTGACCTATTCAGATACATCTCCAGACTGACCTATTCTGATACACCTCCAGACTTACCTATTCAGATACATCTCAAGACTGAGATATTCAGATACACCTCCAGACTGACCATTCAGATACATCTCCACACTGACCTATTCTGATACACCTGCAGACTGACCTATTCAGATACACGTCCAGACTGACCTATTCAGATACACGTCCAGACTGACCTATTCTGATACATCTCCAGACAGACCTATTCAGATACATCTCCAGACTGACCTATTCTGATACACCTCCAGACTGACCTATTCAGATACATCTCCAGACTGACCTATTCAGATACACCTCCAGACTGACCTATTCAGATACATCCCCAGACTGACCTATTCAGATACATCTCCAGACTGACCTATTTTGATACGCCTCCAGACTGACCTATTCAGATAGATCTCCAGACTGACCTATTCAGATACACTTCCAGACTGACCTATTCAGATACAGTGCGCGCTCATGGCGACTTTATAGTGCTGCCCCACTGGGAGACCAGGCTGCTGGTTCCATAACCTGATTTCCTGCTCAGTCACATTATCCTAACACTGAGTTCACCAGTACTTGTCCTATCCTATTAATGTCGAGGACAAGGCTAGGAAGCAACACGTATCAATTTTGCAAGTCATTGGTTTGACTTGATGGGAATCAAACTCCCAACCTTTCACAAGGGAAGCCTGCACTCTACAGATTCGGCCGCCGCTTTCGGTCGAAATGGCGGAGGAAGATGGGAAAGGGGTGCGGGTGGATGCCGATAGGAGTGTGGGTGGTGGGTGGGGGGGGGGGGGGGGTGGGGGGGTGGGTGGTGGTGGGTGTGTGGTGGGTGTGGGGGGGGGGTGGGGGGGTGGGGTGGTGTGTGGGTGTGGTGGGGGGGGTGTGGTGGGGGGGGGGTGGGGGGGTGGGTGGTGGGGGTGTGGGGTGGGGGTGTGGGGGGGTGTGGGGGGGGTGTGGGTGGTGGTGGGTGTGGGTGGGTGGGGTGTTTGGGGGGTGGGGGGGTTGGGTGGTGGGGGTGTGGGTGGGTGGGGTGTGGGTGTGTGGGGGGTGGGGGGGTTGTGGGTGGTGGTGGGTGTGGTGGGGTGGGTTGGGGGGGTGGGGTGGGGGGGGTGGGGGTGGTGGTGGTGTGGTTGGTGGGTGTGGGGGGGGGTGGGGGGGGTGGGGTGGTGGTGGGTGTGGGGGTGTGGGTGGGGTGTGTGTGTGGGGGAGGGTGGGGGGGTGTGGGTGGTGGTGGTGTGGTGGTGGGGTGTGTGGGGGGTGGGGGGGTGGGTGGTGTGGGTGT
Source organism: Branchipolynoe longqiensis (assembly GCA_030323885.1). Taxonomy (NCBI): domain Eukaryota; kingdom Metazoa; phylum Annelida; class Polychaeta; order Phyllodocida; family Polynoidae; genus Branchipolynoe; species Branchipolynoe longqiensis. Next base: position 11,598,235 of record CM059191.1, read on the forward strand.
GGTTGGGTGGGTGTGTGGGGGGGGGGTGGGTGGGGGTTGGGTGTGGTGTGTGGGTGGGTGGGTGTTGGGTGTTGGTTGGGGGTGGGGGGTGGTGGTGGGTGTGGTGGGGTGGGACGTGTGTGGGGGGGAGGTGGGTGAGGGGTGCGGTGGATGCGATGGAGTGGGGTGGTGGGGTGTGTGGGGGAGGTGTGGAGGGTTGGGGTGGAGCATATAGGAGTGTGGGTGGTGGGAGTTGTGGGTGGGGGAGGTGGGAGGGGGTGGGGGGATCCGATAGTGTGTGGGTGGGTGTGAAGTGTGGGGGGGGGTGGGGAGGGGTGCGGGTGGATGCAGATAGGAGTGTGGGTGTTGGTACTGTTGGGGGGGAGGTGGGAGAGGTGGGGTGGATGCGATAGGTGTGGGGGTGGGTGGGACGTGTGTGTGTGTGAGGTGGGAGAGGGGTTGGGTGGATGCGATAGGAGTGTGGGTGGGTGGGATGTGGTGTGGGGTGAGGTGGGAGAGTGGGTGCGGGTGGGAGTGATAGGAGTGTGGGTGGGTGTGGACGTGTGGGGAGGTGGGAGAGGTGTGCGGGTGGATGCAGATAGGAGTGTGGGTGGTGTGTTGGGGGTGTGGGGGGTGCGGGTGGTGGGGAGTGGGGTGGGTGTTTGTGGGGGGGAGGTGGGAGAGGGGTGCGGGTGGATGCAGATGAGTGGTGGGTGGGTGGACGTGTGTGGGGAGTGGGAGATGGTGCGGGTGGATGCCGATAGTAGTGTGGGTGGGTGACGTGTGGGGGGGGGAGGTGGGAGAGGGGTGCGGGGGATGCCGATAGGAGTGTGAGTGGTAGGACGGTGGGGGGGGAGGTGGGAGAGGGGTGCGGGTGGATGCAGATAGGAGGTGGGTGGGTGGACGTGTGGGGGGGAGGTGGGAGATGGGGTGGCGCGGGTGATGCAGATATGAGTGTGGTGGGTGGGGACGGGTGGGGGAGGTGGGAGCTGGGTGCGGGTGGATGCAGATAGGATGTGGGTGGTGAGACTCGTGTGGGGTGGGCGTGGGAGAGGGGTGCGGTGGATGCCGAAAGGCGTGTTGGGTGGGTGTGACGTGTGGGGGGGGAGGTTGGGAGAGGGTGCGGGTTGGATGTCAATTAGGGCATGTGGGGTGGTTGGAACGTGTGGGGGGGAGGTGGGAGAGGGGTGCGGTGATTGCCGAAAGGAGTGTGAGTGGTGGTAACGTGTGTGGGGGGGGATGTGGAGAGGGTGCGGGTGGATGCCGATAGGAGTGTGGGTGGGGTGGGACTGTGTGTGGGGGGGAGGTGGGTGAGGGGTGCGGGTGGATGCGATGGAGTTGGGGGGGAGGTGGGAAGGGTGGGTGGGGATGCAGATAGGAGTGTGGTGGGGGAGGTGGGGGAGAGGGAGGGGGTGGGGTGGAGCCGATAGGAGTGTGGGAGGGTGGGACGTGTGTGTGGGGGGGTGGGGAGGGTGCGGGTGGATGCCGAAAGGAGTGTGGGAGGTGGGACGTGTGTGTGGGGGGGAGGTGGGAGAGGGGTGCGGGTGGATGCGATAGGAGTGGGGGTGGTGGGACGTGTGTGGGGGGGAGGTGGTTGGAGAGGGGTGCGGGTGGATGCAGATAGGAGTGGGGTGGTGGGACGTGTGTGGGGGGGAGGTGGGAGAGGGGTGCGGGGTGGGAGTGATAGGGAGTGTGGGTGGGGTGGGTGGGACGTGTGTGGGGGGGAGGGTGGGGAGAGGGGTGCGGGTGGATGCAGATAGGAGTGTGGGTGGGTGGTGTGTGCGGTGGGACGTGGGTGGGGGGGGGGAGGTGGGAGAGGGGTGCGGGTGGATGCCGATGAGTGTGGTGGGTGGGACGTGTGTGGGTGGGGAGTGGAGAGGGTGTGCGGGTGGATGCCGATAGGAGTGTGGGTGGGTTGACGTGTGAGGGGGTGGAAGGGGTGCGGGTGGATGCCGATAGAGTGTGGGTGGGTGGACGTGTGGGGGGGGAGGGGAGAGGGGTGCGGGTGGATGCAGACAGGGAGTGTGGGTGGGTGGGAGTGGGGGGCGGGGGAGGAGGTGGGGAGGGGGGGGTGGGATGCCGATAGGAGTGTGGGTGGGGGACGGGGGGGGGGGGGGAGGGAGGTGGGAGGGGTGCGGGTGGATGCCGATAGGGTGTGGGTGGGTGGGACGTGGGGGGCGGGGGAGGGGGTGGAGAGGGGTGCGGGGTTAGAGATAGGGTGGGTGGGTGGGACGTGGTGGAGGGAGTGGTGGGAGTGGGAGAGGGGTGGGGTGGATGCGATAGGATGTGGGTGGGTGGGACGTGGGGGGCGGGGGGAGGAGGTGGGAGAGGGGTGCGGGTGGATGCCGATGGAGTGTGGGTGGGTGGGGACTGGGGAGGGAGGTGGGAGAGGGGTGCGGGTGGATGCGATAGGAGTGAGTGGGTAGGACGTGTGGGTGGGAGGTGTGGAGAGGGGTGCGGGTAGATGCAGATAGGAGTGTGGGGGGTGGGGACGTTGTGGGGGGGAGGTGGGAGAGGGGTGCGGGTGGATGAGACAGGAGTGTGTGGGGGGGGGGGGAGGAGGGTGCGGGTGGATGCAGATAGGAGTGTGGGTGGGTGGGACGTGTGGGGGGGGAGGTGGGAGAGGGGTGCGGGTGGATGCAGATAGGAGTGTGGGTGGGTGGGACGTGTGGGGGAGGGAGGGTGGGAGAGGTTGGTGTGGGTGGATGCAGCTAGGAGTGTGGGTGGGTGGGACGTGTGGGGGGGAGGTGGGAGAGGGGTGCGGGTGGATGCGACAGGAGTGTGGGTGGGTGGGACGTGTGTGTGGGGAGGTGGGGGGGGTGCGAGTGGATGCAGACAGGAGTGGGTGGGTGGGACGTGTGGGGGGGAGGTGTGTGGTGAGCAGATAGGAGTGTGGGTGGGTGGGATGTGTGGGGGGAGGGTGGGAGAGGGGTGCGGGTGGATGCAGATAGGAGTGTGGGTGGATGGGGGTGTGTGGGGGGGGGGGGGGAGGTGGGAGAGGGGGTGCGGGTGGATGCAGATAGGAGTGTGGGTGGACGTAGGTGGGAGAGGGGTGGGGTGATGGGGAGTGTGGGGGGGGGGGGGGGACGTGCGTGTGTGGGCGGGGCGAACCTCTACCTGCGCACTTTGCACTTCATCGCACTGACAGGTGTTGAGAGCAGCAGAAGATTCCAATTCTTATTTTGCGGAAAGAACTCCGTAGGAGGAAATGGTTGTTAGGTACCCGGGAGGCACAAAGGAGTAAATTAACATTAAAAAAAGAGGATTTACAAAACCACTCATAACGTAATAATTAAGCAATCCGTTTGGGCATTTGTTTATTCCATAAACGAGTGGTGGCGTTGTTGCCTCGTTTTGGGTTTGGTTAATTACTACCTGGAGAATTGATGCAGTTCTTGCGTGGCCTTTCTTTGTGTTTCTTTCTCCATTTACCGCTTTGCCTCAGGGTTGTCGATTATTGTTGCGAATAGGCAGCACATGAGTAATATTGTGTGACAGCTGACCATAGGCAGGGACCCAGATGTGTGATCCAGATGTGTGATCCAGATGTGTGATCCAGATGTGTGATCCAGATGTCTGATCCAGATGTCTGATCCAGATGTCTGAGGTGGACGGGAGTGTTGATAGGTGTTCGGGTGTGGTGGGGCTGGTGGTGGTGGTAGAGGGTTGGTGGTGGTGTTGGTGGAGGTAGAGGGTTGGTGGTGGAGGTAGAGGGTTGGTGGTAGAGGTAGAGGGTTTGTGGTGGTGGTAGAGGGTTGGTGGGGCTGGTGGTGGTGGTAGAGGGTTGGTGGTGGTGTTGGTGGAGGTAGAGGGTTGGTGGTGGAGGTAGAGGGTTGGTGGTGGAGGTAGAGGGTTTGTGGTGGTGGTAGAGGGTTGGTGGGACTGGTGGTGGTGGTAGAGGGTTGGTGGTGGTGTTGGTGGAGGTAGAGGGTTGGTGGTGGAGGTAGAGGGTGGTGGTGGTAGAGGGTTGATGGTGGTGTTGGTGGAGGTAGAGGGTTGGTGGTGGTGGTAGACGGTCGGTGGTGGTGTTGGTGGAGGTAGAGGGTTGGTGGTGGAGGTAGAGGGTTGGTGGTGGTGGTAGAGGGCTGGTGGTGGTGTTGGTGGAGTTGGAGGGTTGGTGGTGATGGTGGAGGTAGAGGGCTGGTGGTGGAGGTAGAGGGCTTGTGGTGCTGTTGGACTGGGCAAGAGAATGCATCAACTTCCAGGGGTCCATCTTTGTCATGGAAGAATGAAGAGAAGGAGGAAGGGAGCCAGACTTTTACTGGTGTAATAGGAATAATAGGAAGATTAGTAGACACGTGGTTAGCATGGGTTTCAATGGACCCAAAACCTGCCCAATTCGACTCCTGACTTTGTAGGTTTTAACTCCGTGTCATGCGGTCCATGACGTGTTATATACCCAATAGGCAGTGATGAGGTTTTGTCTCTCTTACTTTGGTGATCGGACGTAAACTGGTAATCCCAACGTGGAAAGTGGTAAGTCCAACGTGGAAACTGGTACTCCGAACATGGAAACTGGTAATCCCAATGTGGAAACTGGTAATTCCAACGTGAAAACTGGTAATTCCAACATGGAAACTGCTAATTCCAACGTGGAAACTGGTAATTCCAACATGGAAACTGGTAATCCCAACATGGAAACTGGTAATCCCAACCTGGAAATTGGTAATCCCAATGTGGAAACTGGTAATCCCAACCTGGAAACTGGTAATCCCAACATGGAAACTGGTAATCCCAATGTGGAAACTGGTAATCCCAGCATGGAAACTGGTAATTCCAACGTGGAAACTGGTAATCCCAACCTGGAAACTGGTAATCCCAACATGGAAACTGGTAATTCCAACATGGAAACTGATAATCCCAACATGGAAACTGGTAATCCCAACGTGGAAACTGGTAATCCCAACGTGGAAACTGGTAATCCCAACGTGGAAACTAGTAAATCCCAACCTGGAAACTGATAATCCCAACGTGGAAACTGGTAATCCCAACATGGAAACTGGTAATTTGAACGCGGTTTTGGCCATTAGATGCTGTTAGTTAGTATTTCACTGCTTGTCAATTGTCGAGCCCCGGATGTTGTGAAAAAAAGGTGCATGGGCCTACTCTCATCCTGTATGCCTTCCTGCTCTTGGCACTACGGTGTTGTGGGAGTTGATGATAGCATAGAAATAATGTAGCGCAATAACCAAGCCCAGCCTCAGCCATCCATCAGATTCTGACCCACAGCAACCAGGATTTCCTCTCTACTCTTGGTACCTTTTTACTATCGCACTATTAAGTATTATAGCGCTGCCTCAGTGAAGTCCCAGGTCACCAGCGCAATGAATCTCAGTCAGCTGGTTGTTGGAGTGTTACGTCCTGGCAACATCTAAGGTCATATCAGGATATATACCGACTTGTGACAGCGCGCACTCATGATAACTTTATAGTGCTGCCCCACTATGACCCGATATCCCACTCAATCACATTATCCTGACACTGATTTAACCAGTCTGAATATCAGTCAGACATGTTATACTGATACTGAGTAAACCAGTTCTTTCCATATCATAGGTTTGTTGTTTTTTGGTGGGGGTTTGGGTTGTGTTGGTTGGGTGGGTTGTGGTGAACCACTCTCTTTGCATTCCCAGTGTGCTAACCTTACACACAGGCTCCCTGATATCAACACACTCCCCACGCCTACCTGTCTATGTGGTTACTTGCCTGAGAGGTCAGTGCAGACCACTACAATAGCAATGCCAAGTTCCTGGCTTGGTAGCAACAATTATCAAGTTTGTATGTCATTGGTTTGAATTTGTAGGGATTTGAACTCACGACCTCCTACATGGGCAGCCAGCAAATGCTATTACTGACTCGGCGATTCTGTGCAGTCTCTGAATCTGTGATTTGTCTGTTTTTTAAACAAACCAAACTTCCAATGATCGCTGTTCACTCGCCCTCCGCGCTATAATTAGAATAGCATTTCACGAATATCAAACTGATACTGATCTAGGGTTAAATTCGTATTATTTGTGACGGTATTCCAGTCATATGGCAATACAGTTAGTTACAATATATGTGTAATTTATGTAGTCCGATATTGTCATCAGAAGATGCCAATATCAGACGATACTATATGTGATCATTATTGGTCCTGGTGCAGATTTGTCCCTTGGAGGGAGAGGGACGTAGCTCAGGTGATAGAGTGTCCACCTGTGAAGCTGTCACTCATTGGATCGACCCTGCTCACCGGACCCATTTGCAGTTTGGGCTATTTTCCATTCCAACCAGTGGTCCACAATTGGTTCATCAAAGGCTGTGGTGAGTGATGTCCTGCCTGTGGGAAAGTGCATATAAAAGACCCATTGCTGCTTATTGGAAAGAGTAGCCTTTATGGCAGCAGCCGGTTTCCTCCAAAGAAATATGTCAGAATGACCATAAGTTTGACCAATAGCTGATGATGAAAATAAATGTACTCTCGGGGCATCGCTATATAAAATATCTTTTACTTGTTTGCACATTGGAGACAGCTACTACTGTATTTGAAGTGGGTCATGTCCAGGGAACGCAAGCCACCTTAACGCATGGGAAGAAGTGACTTGTAATTAACCGACTTCCCACCTGGTGGTAGCACCATCGATTGGATGTAGCCTCGCTTTCGAATACAATTAAGTCAGTGAACCACTCGAAGTGCAACTTTAAAGTGCGTCCGATGCTCAAAACAGAATGAAAGCAAAGCTTTAGTGAGTTGATATGTGTATGTACAACGCCCCATCTTCTGCATCGCCAGGATAATGTACAACGCCCCATCTTCTGCATCGCCAGGATAAGGCAATAAAGGCTACAATATTGAGTAACGCAGTTAATAACTGTGGATGTGGTTCAGCATGCTGGTGCAATAGTACCTCAGTTGGGCAGCACAATAAAGCCGACATCAGTGCACACCACCATTGTTCCACATCTGTGTCCAGCCCTGAGTTGACCGTGTGCTGCTGGTTGGCAAATCCACATTCTATTAAATCAACCAATAATGCTGTTAGTACTAACAGTCAACAGTCAGTTAGTGACACATCGTTCTCGCCTCAATCAACGTCTGGGCTCGACTAACTATTTGTGCATCCGCGCCCAGTGCGGATGCCAAGACTCAGAAATTGGATTATTCTGTTATTTTTCCATCCTGAGGTAGGTTTCTGAGGGTCGGCAGATTCCTATTTCGCGTGGTCATACGTGAACCCTTAGGGGCCATTCAAATAGTACGCACTGCTTAGGGAGGGTGGGATATCGGTCCAAGTGTTATGTGGCATATGTGCCAGAGCTAAGGAGCGTTACCGTGGTGGGAGGGGG
>CM059191.1:11606038-11627807 GCA_030323885.1 Branchipolynoe longqiensis
TAAAAAGAACACAGGACGCTCGGAGGGATTAAAAGACTTTTTATTAAAGTCTGACTACAGGATGAAATTAAAGCAAAATATCAAACCTGTGCAGGCAGGGGCGCGCGCTGCCCAATGGGCGCATAGCGAGACAATGGATTAAATCACAAGCAAGTACAATGCAATGCAAGCAAATTGCTCGGTGAGATAAAGTCAGAGAAAATGGTGGTGTAAACAAATTGCGAGGCCAGTTAAAGTCAATGGTGTAGACAGCAAATTGCGCGGCCAATGTTAATTCAATAGGGTAAAAGGTAATCGAGGGCATTGAACCCGTTACCTGCCGGGGAAGAGGGTGGCGCGGGGGGAAGAGGGTGGCGCTCCGGAACGCCGGTGGGCGGCGTGCCCCTCCCCCCGCGCGGTCGCGCTCAGCGTCCCCCCACCCCCCCCATGTCCTTGACCCCCCCCCTATGTCCTGAGGGATGGGTGGGAGAGGTCAAACTCGTTCTCCGCCATGATGGCGTGAGATGCGAAATACACGCTAAGGGCAGAGCAGCTCTGACCGTGTGAGCTGGATGCGCGCCCACTGCTGAGTGAATGGTGAGCCGTTGGGAGCGTTGGCGGGAGAGAGGGACCGTTGCCTCCCCCCGCCTTATCTTAATGGCGACACGGACGGTTGCGCACCGTCGTGCCTCGCCGCCGCCGGCCGGCCCGGCTCCGCGCCGGTTGACCGCTCCCAGGGGCGGCAGGCGCCCGGCGCATCTTCCTCCGCGCTGCGTCTTTTTAAATCCCAGCGGCGAGCCGCTGGGTACTTAAAAAGAACACAGGACGCTCGGAGGGATTAAAAGACTTTTTATTAAAGTCTGACTACAGGATGAAATTAAAGCAAAATATCAAACCTGTGCAGCAGGCGCGCGCTGCCCAATGGGCGCAGAGCGAGACAATGGATTAAATCACAAGCAGTAACAATGCAATGCAAGCAAATTGCGCGGTGAGATAAAGTCAGAGAAATGGTGGTGTAAACAAATTGCGCGGCCAGTTAAAGTCACTGGTGTAGACCGCAAATTGCGCGGCCATGTTAATTCAATAGGTAAAAGGTAATCGTGGGCATTGAACCCGTTACCTGCCGGGGGAAGAGGGTGGCGCGCCGGCCCGCCGGTGGGCGGCGTGCCCTCCCCCCGCGCGCTCAGCGTCCCAAGTCCCAGCTGGCTATAGTGGTAGGGTGCGTGTGCGCGCAAACAATCAGGCCGCGCGGAAAGTCTATGCGCGCGGCATTGATGCCGCCAGGGCGCCGGTGGTGCGCTGAATGCCCGCGGTGTCGGCGATGATGTAGGCCGTGTAGGCGGTCGATGACCAGCCGCCCAGCTCGCGGATCTGCGCTTCCGGGATTCCCGCGTTGAATAACGCGCAGGCGCCCCCCCGCCGGAAACTGTGGGTGCCGTAGTCCACGGGCGCGAAACCCGCGCGCAGCAATGCGCCGCGGAAGACCGCCCAGAACACGGGGGCGGTGAGGGGTGCCCCTCCTGCCCATAGGAGGGGCCCCGCGGGCGGGGCGCTCGGAGTCAGGGCGCAGGAGTGGTAGACGGCTTGGGTGGGGCAGAGGGGGTGCGCCGTCATGCGCGGCAGCGGGATGACTCGCGCGGGGCCGCGGCACTGGTTGGTTTTGGACCAACGTAGTGTGAGGCGGACGCCCGTGCGCGAAAAGGCGGCGTCCGCGCGGCGCAGGTGCCGCGATGCGTCGAAAGCCGCGGCGGTGGTGGGCATGAGGTTGGACCTCCGGAGCAGCCCATAGTACATTGACAGCGCGGCGGCCCAGGCAGCCGCGTGGGCGCGGATCCTGGGGTCAATGTGGCGCAATATTGCGTGGAGCATGGCCGGGGTGATGGGGGCCTTCCGGCGCGCGGCGTCGCCGCGCTCTCGGCGGATGCCGCGGATGGTGGTGGTGAGCTGGTAGTCACCCTCCAGGGGGTTGGGGAGGCCCCACTCCCGGTGTATAACGCGCACGATGTTGAGATATTGGCGTATCGAGGTGTAGCACATGCGGCGCGCCAGGTGGGCCGCGTAGCGGCAGAGGAGCGCCGAGGAGGCAGGGATGGGCGGTGAGCCCATGGCCGCGCAGAAGCGTAGGTAGGCACGCCTGTGGGTGGCGTATGCTCGCTGTGTGTTTGGCGCGTACGCGGCCTGCTGGTATATGGCCACTTCCCGGTCCAGAGCCGCGCAGTCCATCCTATCGGGGCGCGAGCCAGGAGCCGAATGTGGGGCCGGGCGGGCCCGGGGGGGGTGCGGCCCGGGGGTCGGTCATGGTGTGCGCCAGTGCCGCTTGGAGCCGCTCCGCTCCCCCGCGGAGCACGAGGCGGCTAGCCGCGTCTGCCACGACGTTGCAGATGCCCGGGTAGTATATTGCGCGCAATTTGAAATTGTGTGTCGCGGACATGTAGTAGACCTGCCGGAGGTAGGCCATAACCGTGGGGTCTTTCGCGGTGCCCCGATTGATGATGGCGGCGGCGGCGGCCTGGTTGTCCGTGTGTACGTACACTTTTTTGTTGGCCCAGGCGTGCGCCCAGAGGTGCGCTGCGGGCACCAGGCTGAGGACCTCTTTATAGTTAATGGAGAGGTGCTGGGTGCCGGGCCAGTCGGCGAAGGCGAGCGCGAACCAGGCGCCGTTGTGGTAGCCCCCCGCCCCATCCAGGCAGGCGTCCGGGGAGATGGGCGTGGCGGGGGCTGGGTCGAGTATGGGGGTGCGCCCGTTGTGGTTGTTGGCGAATAAGATCCACCAGGCTAGGTCCTCGCGCACCGAGGCGGTAACCCTGGCGCGGTGGGAGGGGCGGCAGAGCGCGCCCATGAGGTCGAGTAGACGGCGCAAATGCGTGCGCCCCCCATATATGACCTGGGCGGCCCAGTTCAGCTTCCCGCAGATGGATTGAAGCTCCCGCTTGGAGAGGCTGCGGCGCGCGGCCACCCCCTCGGCCTCGGCTATGAGGGCCTGAAGCTTAACGCGGGGGAGGCCTAGGGTGAAGTTCACTGTGTTGATCTCCACCCCGAGGAAAGTTATGCAGGTGCTGGGACCTACTAGCTTGCCGTAGTTAATCGCGAATCCCAACTCGCGGTGGAGGGCCATCAGCTCCCCCATGAGGCGGCGGCACTCGCCGCGGTTGGGGTGGGTGACGAAGAAATCGTCGCAGTAGACCAGTATATGGTCGCCCCAGCCCCGAGCGCGCATGACACCCAGCGCTGCCTGCGTGAGCTGGTTGAATACGATAGCACTCAATCGCGCGCCAAAAATTAGCCGTGTGTCGTGTAGATATGTGGGGGCGGGGTCGCCCGCGAATGTCCATTGCAGGCCCGCGTACGCGTAGTCGTGGGGGTGTATGCGTACGCTGCGGTACGCGCTGGCCAGGTCCACCTTTCCCATGTAGGCGCCCGGCCGGGGGAGGGCGGCCGCCTGCTCAACGGTTGAGCAGCTGTATCCGGTCCCCTCGGCGTAATCATTGAGTGCGCCCCCCCTGGGGCGGGAGGCGTCGTGGATGAGGCGGATCCCCCCTCCCTCCTTGGGGATGGCGCCGAGGGCGCTGGTGATGTGCGCCGGGCCGTCGCGCCGGACGTAACGGCCATTCGCCATCTCGGCGCGCACCTGCGCCTCTACGGCCTCCCGGAAATCGGGACGCGTCGCCGAAGGGTGGTTTGGCTGCAGGGAGGGGGGCCGTCCACGTGCGTGTTGGTCACTCTGAATCCGTGGCGCACCCCGGCCAGGATTTCCGCGCGCGCTGGGGTGTCGGGGGGGAGCAGGCGCTCCCAAGCTTCTGGGATGAGCGCCCCCCGGACCCCGCCTATTCCTTCTTCTGGTGCTCGAATTTACACGGGGAGTAGGGGCACTTTCCCGTGTTGGCGAACAGGCGGCATATGGTTTTGTCGCCCGCGGTGCTGGAGGCCGCGTCGGCGCGTCCTGCCCTGTGTTGTTGCTGCGCCCCTCCATGGGCGCTGCCGGGGTGACCGCTCCGTCCCTTTTGCAGAGGGGCGGGGCGCTGCCTGGGGATGAGGATTTGCATCTCGAGGTAGGTGGCCGCGGTCCCCCAGGCCGTGCCGTGCACCGCCTGGACCTCCCGGTATTGTGTATCGTAATCGATCACGGACTGCCATTCAAAACGCGCCGCGAAGTTGTGAATGCTCGCCGTGTAGGACATGTAGTATTCTATGTCCATGCGATCCAGGTCGCCCAGTTGGAGCAGGTGGGCTGCGAGGCACTGGTTGGCCGCGCCCCACTCCCCCTGCGTCAGGTACACGCACGCGCACGAGTCCTCCTTCGTTTTGAATTGAACGAGGCCTGAGGGGGGATCGACGATCTGCAGGTACTCCTTGCGCTTTTTCGCTATGCGCTCCCGCACGGTGCGCGGGAGGTAGTCGATTATCCTGAGCGCCTTGCTTGACTTTGCGCGGACGGTCAGGTTGTGGCGCGGGTCGGGGCCGGCTCCGTGCCGACTGGGGCGGTTCGCGGGGGCGGTGGTGGGCGCGATGTATCCCGTTGCGCCGGCGGGCCGAATTGCCGGCGCGATTTGCGCGCGGGTGCGCTCCGGCGAGTCCGCGTCATCGCTTCCTGTGTTGCCGAGGAGTCGGTCGGCTGCCGTGGAAGTCCAAAGCTGATCGAAGGCTGTGCCCGCCTCCAATATTGCGTGGCGCTCCTGCCGCGCCCTGTCGGTGTTCCGCTGCCGGTCGGCTGCCGTGCGGTCCGCCTGGGCGGGGGGGCTGACTGTCCTCCCCCCGGCTGGGGCTCGCGCCCCCACTGGTGCCGAAGCTGGCGTTCCCCAAGTCGCACAGGGCGGCCCGGAGGAGGGCCCGCTGCCCGCGTGAGATGTCGAGGGCCGCGAAATCGGTTTTGTCGATGGCGAGCAGCGCCTCCCTCGTTGTGATGTCCTCTTGGGACATCGTGCCCGTGGTCCTTCTGCTCAGTCCGGCCAGGGTGGCCCAGCTCAAGAATTCAAAATCTTCAAACTCCGTCTCCGCCATGATGGCGTGAGATGCGAAATACGCGCTAAGGGCAGAGCAGCTCTGACCGTGTGAGCTGGATGCGCGCCCACTGCTGAGTGAGTGGTGAGCCGTTGGGAGCGTTGGCGGGAGAGAGGGACCGTTGCCTCCCCCCGCCTTATCTTAATGGCAACACGGACGGTTGCGCACCGTCGTGCCTCGCCGCCGCCGGCCGGCCCGGCTCCGCGCCGGTTGACCGCTCCCAGGGGCGGCAGGCTCCCGGCGCATCTTCCTCCGCGCTGCGTCTTTTTAAATCCCAGCGGCTCGCCGCTGGGTACATATATCTTTCTCTCTATATATATATATATATATATATATATATATATATATATAAATATAGATAAATAAATACAGTAAATCCTGTCTAGCCTAGCTACTCCACAGATCGACCACTCCCCTATTCCGATCGCTTTATTTTGGTCGCAAATATACCATTGCAACCATATTCTAACTCCCTAAAACCGACCACCTCCCTAGTAAATGGAAGACTTAAAGTCCATCCCAAGGTCGGTCGATTTAGGGAGGTTTTACTGTACATATATATATATATATATATATATATATATATATATGTATGTACGTAAATGCAGGCCTCAGCCAGACACAAGGCAGAGCCGACATGACGCAAAGACACCGCCGCTGTGCTCCATAAATAGATTAAATTCCCTCCGCAAGAGTGGCCGGCCGATCAAGTATACTTTGTTTCTATATACGCATGTAAAGTAGCCATCTTATCGGGGCACAAGTTGGGATGGGGGTGAGGGGGGGGGGCGAAGTGGGGAGCGGATGAGGGGGGAGAAAGGAGAATGGATGATGGGGCGAGGGGGCGAGGGGGAGAGTGGGGAGGGAACGGGCGAGGGGCGAGGAGAGTGAGGAGAGAAGTGAGAGGGGGGGGGGGGGGGAGATGGGGCCAGGGCGGGGAGCGGGCGAGGGAAAGATGGAGTGGGGGGGGGGGGGATGAGGTGAACCAGGGGGTGATGGGGATGAGGGGGTTGAGGGGTTGAGGGGGGGGGGGGGGTTAGAGGCCGAGGTGCAGCCTGTTCAACTAAAGTTTGGATATTGCTCAAACAGACCGACCGGAGAAGCATATCAAGTACGCTGAGCTGGTCGGGGTGGGGTGGGGTGGGGGGGGGGGGAGTTGAGGGGGTTGTAGGATGGGCCCCTGGTGGCGGTGTGTGTGTCGGGGGGAGGGATGCTGGTGGTTGGAGGGCGGAATGGGGGGAGTGAGGACGGGGTAGGAAGGAAGAAAGTTGTGTACATGGTTCTACCCCGGTCTCCCCAACCCCCCAGGTATAAAGATTCGCTTGTACGCGCCGTGAGCTTGAATAAAACACGACCGTGTGGGTTCTAGGGGGTTGCGGGATGAGGTGCGGGTGGAGGAAGGGGGAGGGGGAGTGGGAGGGGGGGGGGGGTCGTTCCTCAGCAGACCTGCACATACCGATAAATGGAGGCTCGTACATGAAATACTACACAGTGGGAGGCGAGCGGTTTTAAAGCCAGCCCACCCATCCCTGCCTCTGCACACACTTGTATACACATATAAATACACACACTCATATGTACACTTTTCCATGAAGTTCGATCCTACTCTTTTGAAGATTTATACTGCCTATTATGGATACGTCTGAATAGACTTGTTTTCACCATTAGACAGTTTGTCGAAAGAAAGCCCCAGCCTACACTTTTACCGACCCAAGGGATTTTTAACCTCCCATACCACATAGACATGGTATGAGAGCAACTGGCCTTTGATGATGCTTTATACACAGCGGTGGAAATCCAAATTGGCAGAGGTGGAGGCACGGGGAATCGAACCACTGACCTTCAGATTAGGAATCCGGCCTGGGAAAAAGTCAGACACTCTAACCACTCCGCCACAGAGAACACTCTTAAGCCGTGTTCACACGGGAAAAGTGTAAAGCGATTTAGACAAGGCGAATAATATGAATTGATTTAGATGCACGTTCACACGGGCAGTGCTTGAGTCGGTTTAAGGCGGAAGTGGATATCTGTGCATGAGCAAGTCCATACTAATCAGCGCCAGTTTCGGTTAGTCGACATCAGCACGAGAGAGTGTGGGTTCGACCTAGATATGTATAGACTGAATCATATTGTTTTGGAACCGTAAAAACTTCTGCTGGGCAGTGAAAACCTTAAAATAAATCATGAAAAAAATATATGTGCACCTCTAGCAGGTTCATAGACCAAATTATATTATATAGTGTGACGTGCTTAACCCGCCTCAAGTAAGTCGGTTGCGTTCACATGGGCGATATAAGTCGAATCATAAAATTCGGTTCATATAAACCACCTACTTAGGTGGTTTATAAAATCCGAATTATATGATTCGAATCAGCCCTAAACCACCTCAGCCGCGCGTTCACACACCAAATGTGAGCCGAACTAGGCAAGGCAATTTATATGAATCGAATTAACGCTCCCGTGTGAACACGGCTTATATCTAAGATTCCATATGCGACATGTCATTTTCGGTCTTTCTTGCTCCAAATTTGTGAAGGAAAGTCAAAGTTCCTGTTTGCTCTCTGGCAAATGAAGCAGCATTCGCATTCGCATTCGCACCGATCTGGTCGCACACAGTTGGATAACGCCGTGATGTTAAAACTGTCTTTAAATATGTCAACATCATTGCGCCTGACTTCATGTGCGCCAAATCTTAAAGTTTGATAGTCCGATAAAAAAAATAAAACCTTACTACTCACCTAGATGTTAACTTACATTTCCGATTTAGGTACTGGCTACTACTGCACTTAAAGTTGCATAGTCCGATGGTTCTGAATTTCTGTATTTTTTTCTGAGATAAATATATTAGATCGATCACTAGTATCTACTTTACATTAGTTCAAAGTTACTTTCATTTTAAATGGTAAACCTTTTAGATATTTTGAGTGCAAACATGGAAAATTAGTTTTGGCAAGCTTGCCAAGATTCTGACGCCATAGACTTCTGCAGTAACAGGTTCTGTTAAATTGACTCAGTATTGCCTTCTACACAGAAGAAGCACTAGTAAGTAGTATTTAAGCTAGATATGTAAAATCAAATCTAGATAATTGGTTTGGTTTTGAGAATTTGATATTTCATCGGACTATGCAGCTTTATTATCAAGCATCTGTTGCTGCATAGAATTAGAAGGGCTTATAAGCCAATTTAATAGAACCTGTTACTGCTGAATCCTATGTGGTCAGAATTGTGACAAGCTTGCCACAATTAATTTCACATATGAGCCTGTCTCAAAAGGTGATAACTCTTTCTTTTTTCCCCCATTGTAACGATTGACACAAAACAGCACAGAAACGGTTACACTGAAAAGACCAAGGACATTTTCTTCAAATCAATATGTATTCTATTGGGATTATGAAACACCATGTAAAAAACCAATCAGTTTATCCTGGGAAATGCATAAGTAGATAGTATGATGATCGTTACATTGGACAAAGTTTTGTCCCATATTGCTTAGCACCTTTTGAGACAGTCTCATGTTTGCTCTTCAGATATTTCCAAAGTCAGACATTTTACGTCGAAGTTACTTCAAGGTAATATAAAGTAGATTACAATGATCAACCTAATATATTTGTCTCAGAAAGTGACGGAACCTCAACAGCATCGGACTATGCAACTTTAATTAGCACGGCATAGTTAGTACAAATTTGAATTGTATTTTATTTTTACCATCAAATATGGTAGAGTGGATTTAGTCGCCATCTCCTTTGGGGATGATTTTGCTGTCCGTACACCCGAAATGAAATAGTCCATGAATCATCACCCATCATATCCAGAATTAGACAAATAAGCACAAATATGAATAGTGCTTTGCTACTACTACTACTACTACTACTACTATCCGTTCAGACCCGGCTATTAAGGCAGTAATATAATGGGGATAGGTAATGGAATGAGGTATAGAAAATACTGCCAACATTGATTGGTGATTATTTAATCAGGTGTTTCCATATTCACCGTGATATATTTTCAATCTGGTGGATTTATTTGTGATGACTGCATTAAAGCTGCATAGTACGATGAAAACATTACATTTTCAAAATTAAACAATTATCTAGATTTGATTCTACATATCTAACTTAGATACTGATGCACTTATTAAGCATGTGTTTCTGCGTAGAATGCAATACTGAGTCAATTCAACAGAACCTGTTACTGCAGAAGTCTAAAACTGTTTTTTCAATGTTTGCACTCAAAATATCTAAAAAAGTTTACCATTTAAAATAAAAGTAACTTTGAACTAATGTAAAGTAGATACTAGTGGTCGATCTAATAGGTTTATCTCAGAAAAAATACAGAAATTCAAAACCATCGGACGATGCAACTTTAAGTGTTGACAGTAAAGGCTATGTTTATAGTGGTATATATTCAACATGATGAATTGATTGGTGATGATTGAATTATGTGTCGGCAGCAAAGGCCATATTCACTGTTATATATTCAACATGATGAATTGATTGGTGATGATTGAATTATGTGTCGGCAGCAAAGGCCATATTCACTGTTATATATTCAACATGATGAATTGATTGGTGATGATTTAATTATGTGTCGGCAGCAAAGGCCATATTCACTGTTATATATTTTCAATGATGGATTGATTGCTGATGATTAAATTATGTGTCGGAGGCAAAGGCCAAATGTGTTATATATTCAACATGATGAATTGAGTGGTGATGATTGAATTATGTGTCGGCAGCAAAGGCCATATTCACTGTTATATATTCAACATGATGAATTGATTGGTGATGATTTAATTATGTGTCGGCAGCAAAGGCCATATTCACTGTTATATTTTCAACATGATGAATTGATTGGTGATGATTAAATTATGTGTCGGCAGCAAAGGCCATATTCACTGTTATATATTCAACATGATGAATTGATTGGTGATGATTAAATTATGTGTCGGCAGCAAAGGCCATATTCACTGTTATATATTCAACATGATGAATTGATTGGTGATGATTTAATTATGTGTCGGCAGCAAAGGCCATATTTATGGTGATATACTTTCAATAATGGATTGATTGCTGATGATTAAATTATGTGTCGGAGGCAAAGGCCAAATGTGTTATATGTTCAACATGATGGATTGATTGGTTATGATTTAATTATGTGTCGGCAGCAAATGCCATATTCACCGTGTTATATGTTCACCATGATGGATTGATTGGTTATGATTTAATTATGTGTCGGCAGTAAATGCCATATTTACTGTGTTATATTTTCAACATGATGGACTGATTTGTGATGATTTAAGTATGTGTCGGCAGCAAATGCCATATTTATGGTGATATATTTTTAATGTAATTGATTGATTGGAGATGATTTAATTAAAGCTGCATAGTCCGATGAAATATCAAATTTTCAAAACCAAACCAATTATCTAGATTTGATTTTACATATCTAACTTAGATACTGATGCACTTATCAAGCATTTCTTTCTGCGTAGAAGGCAATACTGAGTCAATTTAACAGAACCTGTTACTACAGAAGTCTATGGCGTCAGAGTTTTTGCAAGCTTGCCAAAACTAATTTTCCATATTTGTACTCAAAATATCTCAAAAGTTTACCATTTAAAATTAAAATAACTTTGAACTAATGTAAAGTAGATACTAGGGATCGATCGAATATATTTATCTCAGAAAAAATACAGAAATTCAAAATATATTTATCTCAGAAAAAATACAGAAATTCAAAACCATCTGACTGTGCAACTTTAATTGTTGGCAGCAAATGCTATATTCTCGGTGATATATTTTCAACAACATAAATTATGATATAAATGATATACATAGCTGTCGCATACATAGAATAAGGGGGCGGGTCGACAGAAGGACCTAATAGGACGGGTGTGGGACGGTGTGGGTGTGTGTAGAAGGGTGAGGGGGGGGGGGATGACCACAACAATTTCACAGTTTCAATAAAGAGAACCTAATGGAAAGTGGCCGCCATGTTTCACTGTTAAAACAAAAAGGACCCAGGAAAAGAAGCTCCCGTGATTTCAGTTGGAATAAAGACGGTTCAGAGAAAGAGGATTTATCGATTTCAGTTTGAAATAAAGACGGTTCAGAGAAAAGGGATTTATCGATTTCAGTTGAAATAAATAGGGCTTGGAGAAAGAGGCGTCCACGATTTCAGTTTAAATATAGAAAAAAAGACCCTGAGAAAGAGGCTTCTTTGCTTTCAGTTTAAATTACAAGGGCCCTGAGAAAGAGGCTGCGAGGGGGGGGGGGGGGGGGTGAGGGGGGGAGGAGGTAAAAACGCTTTCAGATTGATTTTTTTTTTTAAGAAGCTAGGAACAAGAGACTTGCTCGATTTTCCTGTTGCAACGAGAGGGTTCGGGCGGGGGCGGGGACATTTTCATAATTTCATTTGTTTGAATTGTTTTCAGTTTAAAAAAAAAGTGGGGTAGGCAAAAGAGACTACGACGATTTAACTGTTACAATAAAGGGTATATGGGGGACAAAGAGCACGGCCATCTATCTATCTATCTATCTATCTATATATCTATATATCTATCTATCTATGTATCTATCTAGATGTCTGTCTGTCTATCTATCTGTCTATATGTATATCTATATATCTGTCTGTCTGTCTGACTATCTATCTATCTGTCTGTCTGTCTATCTATCTATCTATGCATCTATCTATGTATCTATCTATGTATCTATTTATATATTTATCTATCTGGCTGACTGTCTGCGTGCTCATCAACATCAACTATCAACAGTCTGCTCACCTGAGGGTCCGTCGTACAGGTCGTGTTCTCGCAGCGTGTGCGGCGAGTTGTGGCGGGCCATCAGCGTCGACGCCGCTGTGGAGGATGACGTGGCGGCGGCGACGGAGGCTGCGACGGCGGCAGCGGCGGCGGCGGCCGAGGCGGAGGAGGAGGAGACGGCGGCGGCGGGCAGGCCGACCCCCGGCATCGGGCGGTGTCGGTGCTGGTGCGGGTGGAGGTGGTGCGGGTGTTGGTGCGGGTGCGGGACGGGGTAACCCCCGCCTCCGCCACCGATGACTCCGCTTCCCCCGCCGCCGATGCCGATGCCCCCGCCTCCGCCCGAGGAAGGGGAGGAGTCCATTGGGTGCGAGTCGGCCACCCCGGCCTGGATGAGGGATTCAGCGTTGAGCGCGAGGAGTCCGTTGGGTCCGTAGAGCAGGCCGAGTTCCCGCGCTTCATTCTCCTCCTGAGCCTGCTGGCGCCGTAGAGCCACCTGGGCCGCCATCACCCGCTGTCTCTCCGCGATGAGCGTGCATTTGGCGCACATACAGTCCCGCCACCGGCAGTAGCGTTTGTGTCCCTTCAGCGCCGAGACCACCCCGTGGTTCCGGCAGCGCGCGCACTTAGGGGTGCGCGGGTAGCGCTCCCCGAGCCGCAGCAGAGCCCCGGGATGTCCGCCCGCGCGGCCCGCCGAGGAGGCCGAGGCTGTCGGGGCAGCAACGCCAGCGGCCGGTGGTGTGACGGCAAGCGCCGGAGACAGAGAGGAGGATGGCGGCGGCGGCGGCGGCCCGAGGTCGACCGGGCCGCCGAGGTGGTGGACGGCCGGCTTCCCCCCGCCACCACCGCCGCAGCGGGACGATAGCGACGGTATCATCTCGCCGTCACTGCCTGTGTCTGTCATGTCGCCGTTCATCGCTGGATTTGTTGTGTATATGTCGTATGGTGTCTAAGTGGCAGGCAGTGTGAAGAAACACCAGGTTTATGTATACATATAAAGTATGTATAACTAGTTTCTGAAGCAATGGCAGATTTAGGTATATAAATATAAAGTATATACAACTAGTTTCTCTCTATAAAGATGTTACAAAGTAGTGGCTGTTGCTTTGCAAACATAAACCTACACTTCTGAAGTCTCCTTCAGCCACCGCCTGTGTTGTGTGTATGTGTTGGCATCAAGTCCACTCACACAGTCCTCTATACTCACTCAGCGTGCGTGTGTGCATGGACTGTGGCGTACAGGCGAAGTCACATCTGGACAGTAGCAGGAGTTAGTAATAATAATAGTAACCTGCCAGTGGAGATGATACACGACACTCATCTACCAAGGTGAAGAGCTCAGCGAGTAATGCCCACCAGGTATCCTACACACGAGTATAAGTGACAGACAGTCAGTCAGCGCTGCCAGTGAGGGGTTTCCGGGAGCCAGCCAGCCAATCAATCAATCAGTTACCATATCACCAGAGTTCCTTCCGTTGCGCATCCTCCAGCACTCACACACGCGCACATACACATACATACGCACGCGCACCGCAACAGGACTAATCTCCGCTGTGGCTACTTCCACCCAGTCAGCACTTCTGGGCGCGAATGACGTTGGTTGCTATGCTGTGCCGTGCTGGGCCGTGCTGTGCAGGGCTGTGCTATGCCGTGTCGCCGCGCCAGTCCTGCTGTAACCAACTGTCAGCTCTCCCCGCGTCCGTCTGCAAACACATGCCGCGTCCCGTCCTTCACAGCGCCACCTTGTATATACCGCCAACACTATGTATCCGCCACCGCCACCGCCGCCACCGTAGATGGCGCTGCAGTCGCCGCTCGAAACAAAACGCCATTGGTTGCCAAGGAGGTGAAACTGAAAAGGGGAGGGGCGAGGCCTGGTGTTCGGGGGTTCGGGGGTGGGCGGGTGGGAGGGTGGGAGGGAAACATGGTTACCAATACGCGCTGGTCGTTGTTAATCAGAATTGCTGATGTTGGCGGTTGATTCTTAGATATCTTTAACTGATGCCATTTAGGCACATACCTTGGTTGCTTACTGACTGACTGACTGACTGACTGACTGACTGACTGACTGACTGACTGATTCACTGACTCACTGACTCACTCTCTCACTGACTCACTGACTCACTCCCGGACTCAGCCAGTGATTAATGATACTCACTGATATGATCACACCCCTTCCACATTTGAACACTCACACATACACACTCATTCATACAATCACACACTAACTCACACACTAACACATACTAACACATATACACTCACACACACTCATACACCCAGAACACAGCCACTCACACACATTCAAACTTCCATGCACACTCACACCTAGATAAAATATTCACTCCGTACTTCCAGTACAGGGGTGAAAACCAGCCTTATATAAAAACGGTCGAAATATCAAGGCCCTGTCACACTACGACGTTTCCGCCGGCGCGCCGGCAACGCGCAAAATATTTGCAACCCGTCGGCACGCGGTCAACTCTTCGGCGCTTTGGGAGAAAGTTTGACGCGGCGCAGCGTGTTAGTGGCGGGTTGGAGGCGCGTTATTGGCGCGTTATTGGCACGTTATTGGCGCGTTATTGGCGCGTTTGTAGCGCGTTATTGGCGCGTTATTGGCGTGTTGTCGGCGCGCTGTCGGCGCGCTGTCGGCGCGTTGACGGCGCATTGGTGTCGCGTTTTTACCGTGTCAATGCGTACATACCCGCCATCAACACGTTAGGACGCGCCCGCAGCGCGTCCACACCGCGTGGCCAACGCGTCTAGGCGCGCCGGCAACACGTCCAACGCGCCGAGAAACGCTGGAGCAACGCCAATGGCGCGCCCACAACACGTCGATGGGACGTTCCCGACGCGCCGACAGAATGCTCGGATTTTGGGGAAAAAAAAACCAACGTTAACCGACGTTGATCAACGTCCTGCCAGCGTTCCGCCGGCGCGCCGCCAACGCGTGTCGACGTGTTAGTAACGCGTCCGTAACGCGCCCTCGAACACGCTGCCGCGCGTTGCGGCCCGTCGAAAATTTTGTGCAAGCACAAAACCTAGACGCGTCCCGACGCGCGCCGACGCGCGCCGACGTGTCCATTCACAAGTTGCTATGTACCGACGCGCCGGAAACGCGCCCGTAACGCGCCGTTAACGCGCCGGTAACGTACCGGACGTGTACCGACGTTTCGACCAAAAAGGCAACATGTCGACGCGCGTTGGTGGGAAACGTTGTAGTGTGACAGGGCCTTCAGGCTAATGAACTGAGTCTTTATGAGAGCCTAATTTCACAATCTAAGAAGCAACATTTATTCTTTGTATATGTCTTCATGTTTACCCGCTACTTTTGAGTTGGAAAATATAATAAAACATATACTTTAATGCAATTTAAAAGTGAAATCGATGGCGTTCTCTGGCCGCCATCTTGTCTTTTTGCATTCTCTCCCATTTCACCAACTCTGTTCTGATATAAGTAACCATTTGACACTGGTGCTAGGCATTCTACTTCTTGTTCCATAGTAACGCTATTTCGCCCGTATTTATATAAGGCTGGTCTTCACTCATGTACTACAAGTACTGGGTGAATCTTTTATCTAATGGTCCTGTCACACTACGATGTTTCTCTCCAACGCGCGTCGACGTGTGTCATTTTTTGCCGAAACGTCGGTACACGTCGGGAAACGTTCGGGGGACGTTATGCGAACGTCGGTACTCGTCGGTACTCGTCGGTACACTATCCTGGACGTTGACAGTCGCCGGAGGACGTCGGCGAGCGTAGCAGGTCGCTAGATGTTTTAAGCATGTCAAAAAAACGTGACGACCGACAAGGCGCGTGAACGTCTGGGTACTCACGTTCTGAGAATGTTAGGAGAACGTCAATACGCATCACAAGCGTGTTACAAGAACGCTGGTCGAACGTCGATGAACGTTGGCAATTTTGTGCAAAACTGTGTGTCTGTTTCTGTTTCTCTGTGTCTTTGTGTGTGTCTGTGTGTGTCTGTGTGTCTGTGTGTGTATGTGTGTATGTGTGTGTCTGTGTATGTGTGTCTGTTTATGTGTGTATGTGTGTATGTGTATGTGTGTATGTATGTGTTTGTATATGTGTATGTGTGTATGTGCGTGTATGTGTGTCTGTGTGTGTATGTGTGTGTATGTGTGTGTGTCTGTGTATGTGTATGTTTCTGTGTGTAGGTGTGTCTGTGTATGTGGGTGTGTGTCTGGGTGGCTGTGTGTATGGGTGTGTGTATGTGTGTATGTGTATGTATGGGTGTGTGTATGTGTGTGTATGTGTGTGTCTGTGTATGTGTGTCTGTTTCTGTGTGTATATGCATATGTGTATATGTGTGTATGTGCGTGTATGTGTGTGCATCTGTGTGTATACATGTGTATGTGTGTGTATGTGTGTGTCCATGTGTGTATGTGTGTATCTGTGTATGTGTATGTGTGTCTGTTTATGTGTGTATGTGTATATGTGTGTCTGTGTGTATGTGTGTGCATGTGTGGATGTGTGTGTCTGTATGTATGTGTGTCTGTTTCTGTGTGTCTGTGTGTGTATCTGTGTGTGTATCTGGGTATGTGTATGTGTGTGTCTGTATGTCTGTATGTCTGTATGTCTGTATGTGTGTCTGTATGTATGTATGTGTGTATGTGTGTGTCTGTGTGTGTATCTGTGTGTCTGTATCTGTGTGTGTATGTGTGTGTGTCTGTCTGTCATACACATACACACATATACACATACACACACACATACAGCCACACATACAGACACACATACACACACAGACAGACAGACACACACAGACATACACACACAGACACACAGACACATACACACATACACACAGATATACACACACAGACACAAGGAAACAGACACACATACACACACAGACAGACATACACACACAGACAGACACACAGACAGACAGACACACACACATACACACACAGATACACACACAGAAACACACACACAGACACACATACAGACACACGCGTCGAAACGCATTGGCCGCACGCTAATAACACACTACTAACATGCTGCGCTGCATCGAGTTTTCTCCCAAAACCGCCGAAAAGTTGGACGTGTCTCGACGCGTAGAAGTTAATTTGCGCGCTGGCGGCACGCCGGTGAGAAGAGTCGTAGTGTGACAGGGCCATAACTCACACCCACCTACTCGTACTCATTCACACCCACTCACTCACTTACTTGCACAGTCACATACCGATATATTCACTCACACTCACACACACACATTGACCGGTTCACAATCATTCGTACACTCACGCATTCACATACTCATTCACACACTCCCACACCAACTCACCTTCACACACTTGCACTCACTCACATACTGACATATGCACTCGCATGCACTCACATTCACACACTCTTCTCACAATAACATACTCACACATACAATTACATAATCACTCATACTCACTCACACATATTCACACACTTTCACTCACATGCACTCACACACTCATATATTCACTTATACACACTCACACATGCACCCTCAATCACAGACTCATAAACATTCACATACTCACACAGTCATACACTCACTCACACATTCACATACACACTCATAATCACACTCACACACGCCCATGTACACACTCGCACTCACACACACGCACTCACGTACTCACATATGCACCCACACCCACTCACACAGTCACCCACTCACTCACCCACTCACATACTGGCTCACCCACTCACATACTGGCTCACCCACTCACATACTCACTCACACTCACTCAAATACATTCGCACACTCATACACAATCGCTCACAGACTCATATATGCACTCATATGCACTCACACATGCGCCTTCACTCACACACTCATACACATTCACTCACTCAGTCACACGCTCACTCGCACACTCATATACACAGTACCATTACCACGCATCCACACACTCGCACTGACACACACTGACACACTCATTCACACACTCATTAACATTCATGCACTCACTCACACCATCACACACTCACATACTCACTCACACTCACTTACACAGATTCACCCACTCACACTCACCAGCACTCACTCAAATATTCACATATACACCGACAAGTCTTCAACCAAAGATTGGGCCGATTTATCGGAGCCTCTCTATAATGTTGCAGTTCTGCAACCGGTAACCGTCGTAAGGTTACGAACACCCCCATATGATGATGATGACATATACACTCACGCATGTACCCACACTCACACATTCACAAACATTCATTCACACTCACTCACAGTCACATACTCACACACAACATTACTCACTCACACTTACTTACCCATATTTAAACACTGACTCACCATCACATACATACTCACATACTCACTCACACTCACTCACACATATTCACACACTCACTCACCATCACGCACTCACACACTCACAGACCCTTACACACTCAGACGTATTCACTCACTCACACTCACTGACACACATTCAGACACTCACACAGTCACACATTCACTCACCATCACACATTAACACACTTACACACACTTTTACACACTCAGACACATTCACTCACACTTACTCACACACACTCACTCACCATCACATACATACTCACATACTCACTCCCACTCACTCACACAAATTCACACACTCACTCACCATCACGCACTCACACATTCACACACCCTTACACACTCAGACGTATTCACTCACACTCACTCACACACACTCACTCACTCACTCACACTCACCATCACGCACTCACACACTCACACACTCACACACTCACACACCCTTACACACGCAGACACATTCACTCAAACACACTCACACATACTCACTATCCAACTTTCCAACCTCCCCACCTGCCAACCTGCCAACCTCCCCACCTGCCAACCTCCCCACCTGCCAACCTCCCCACCTTCCAACCTCCCCACCTGCCAACCTGCCAACCTGCCAACCTGCCAACCTGCCCACCTGCCAACCTCCCCAGCTGCCAACCTCCCCACCTGCCAACCTTCCAACCTCCCCACCTGCCAACCTCCCCACCTGCCAACCTGCCAACCTCCCCACCTGCCAACCTCCCCACCTCCCAACCTCCCCACCTCCCCACCTCCCAAGCTCCCAAGCTCCCAAGCTCCCCACCTTTCAAGCTCAGAGCTCCCAAGGCTCCCTCACACTAACAGTAGCTCCCATGTCCCAACTTCGTACCTCCCAACCTCAACCACCTCCCACCTCTCCACCTCTTCCACCTCTCCACCTCTCCACCTTCCCCACCTCCCCACCTCCCCACCTCCCCACCTCGCCGTGCAGTAACCACCCACTCACCCTCACCCGCCTCCCCACCTCCCCACCTCGGAATTTAGGGGTGATGCGCGAGAAGGAAGAAACAAGGCGGGGGTGGGAAAAGAGACATTTTATTCACGCCTCTATGACATACAGGGCAGACAATGTATCGGTGAAGTGAATAAGTCAAATGCACAGTGTAGGGTAATAAGCAACTGTATCAATGAGGTAGATAAGACAATGCACAGCGTAAGGTAGTAAGCAGAGTAATGTCAAAAGTTCATGGTGTCAAATGGTAGCAGACAGGTATATAAGAGTTCATGTGGTGTGAATGTCAGTGGAGTGAGGGGGTGCCGAGGAGCCCTCCACCAGTAAGGAGGAGAAACTTGAGAGAGTGGGTGGGTGGGTGGAGAAAAAGAATAGCGGTCAGGGAGGCGGCAGGAAGGTTGAGTGGCTGAGGAAGGCCGGCCGTTCGGGCCTTATAAGGGGGGGAAGGACAGCGGCAGGCAGGAGGTTGCGAATGCGGCGCAGGGAGGTGCGAGGGTGAGAGGTGGCGAGCAGCGGGGAGGTCGCGCGAGGCGCAACATGTGAGCAGCGCGGGACAAAGAAGAGTGGCGGGGGGGAGGGGGGGGAAGTGAGCGCCGGGTGCCGAGGTGAGAAGGCAGCGCGACAGAGGGGCGGGGGGAGGGTTCTCTTCCTTCCTCGCATCACCGTAATGCTTCGCATTACGTCCGATGCGCGAGAAGGAAGGAAGGGAAAGCAAGGCGGGGGTGGCAAAAGAGACATTTTATTCATGCCTCTATGACATACAGGGCAGACAATGTATCGGTGAAGTAAATAAGTCAAATGCACAGTGTAGGGTAATAAGCAAATGTATCAATGAGGTAGATAAGACAATGCACAGCGTAAGGTAGTAAGCAGAGTGATGTCAAAAGTTCATGGTGTCAAATGGTAGCAGACAGGTATATAAAAGTTCATGTGGTGTGAATGTCAGTGGAGTGAGGGGGTGCCGAGGAGCCCTCCACCAAAAGTAGGAGAGGGCTCGAGGCGCGCCCGAGGCGGGGGCAGGGCAGCAACAGGGGGGGGAGGGGAGTGTGTCAGGGGTCAGGTTCTTTCTGGGGGCGGCGATTGTCCGTGGCCTGCGTCGGCAGGGAGCGGGCGGCCAAAAAAAAGGAGGAGGCCCGCTCCTTGGCGAGATCCGGTGAGGAGGTCCGACGAGGGTGAGGAGGGGGGCAGCGAAGTCCTCAGGGCTGGGCGGGGTGGCGGTCGGGGGCGGGTCCGGTGGGTCGATGAAGGCGGTGTCGTGGGGGTCCACGACTGCGACGTCTACGGAGGGTTGGTGAGGCTGGGCTGGGCTGTGGCCTGAGGCGTGAGGCCCGAGGTGATGATCCTTGGGTGAGACTGGGCGGCGCTGCGATCGGTGGTCGCTGGGAGGATGTCGGTGGACGGCGGGGTCGGCAGGGTCGGCGGCTGGAGTGCCGGCAGAGGGTTCCTCGTGGGGCTGGGCTGGGCTGTGGACTGAGGTGTGATGCCCGAGGTGGTGATCCCCGGCTGAGACTGGGCGGCGCTGCGATCGGTGGTCGCTGGGAGGTTGTCGGGGGGAGGTGCGGGGCTGTCGGCAGTGGTGAAGGTGGGGCGCCGGAAGGGGCCCCCCGGGCCGGCCGGGGGGCGGACGGCGAATCAAAAATCCGCCGAGGTGGAGGGGGGGGTCTGGCGCTCACGGGTCTGCTTCGTGATGCAGTCGGCCTCGCTGTGCATGGTGAAGACGCGCCTCACGTTGGCGCAATACGCGCAGACGTGACGGCGTCTGTCCCCCGCCTCACCGTGGGCCTCCCCGAGGTGGGCCCGATCGCACGAGGCGGGGGCGCGGTTCCAGGCCGGGCAGGGCGCCCCGTGGATCTCCCTATCGTAGGTGGTGCGGGGGTCGGCCTGGGCTCGGGGGAAGTGCGCGCCTCGCTGGAGGGGGTCGAGTGGGCGGGCGGGGGCGGTGGTGGCGTGGTCCTCGGGCATGGCGAGGCAGTCGAGTCTGTGGAGGTTTATAGCGACCAAGTCGTGCCACCCGTTAGGGAGGGTACCGTCCGCGATCGCAGAGAACAGACTCTCTGAGTACCGGCGGACGGTGGCCCAGGGGTATATAAGGTTGTCCCGGCAAACCCCGAGGAGGTGGTGGTGCAGTCCCTGGGCGGAGTGGGCGGGGAAGTCGGGGTGGTCGATGAGGTGGAGGAGGGCGAGCGTGTATTCGTCCTTAGTCGCCTCTCCTCGTTTTACCGGCTTCCTCTCCGCCCCTCGCTTCACCAGATCAGAGGGGAAGATATAATCGGCTGGTATACCTTGGCGCCTGGTGGAGTGGCGCGCCTCGGCGGAGGCCAGAATCTCTCGGACGGCGTCGGCCGCGGAGGCGGGGCTGTGGCGGGTCAGGTCCTCTTGGTAGGCCTGGGACATAGTGGCTGGCACTTGTGTGGAGAGGCGGCGGTATCTCACGTGTTCCGCCGTCGGGGCGCCGGGCAGGCTCGCGTGAGGCGGCGGCGGGGGACGGGCTGCAGTGGTGGCGCGCGCCCGAGGCGTCGGCGCGGGATGCGCCTCGCCGGACACAAGGGCGTCGATCCGGGCGTGAAGCTCTGCTGTTGCCTGGCGGGCCTCGGCGGCGGCCTCGGCGGCGGCCTGCCGGCCCTCCATCTGCATGCGCTGCATAGCCTCCATGAGGGTGGAGATCTCCGAGCCCGAGGCGCGGCCCGAGGGTGGCGCGGGGGATGCCGGGGCGGAGGCCGGCGACTCCTCCCGGGG
>CM059191.1:11628307-11671375 GCA_030323885.1 Branchipolynoe longqiensis
AAACGCGGCACTCCGGCCCCTCCTGACAAGAACAACAGATAGTCACAGGAAAGCGGCACAGAATGCCCGTAGGCCGAGTGAGCCACCTACAAAATAAGTTTCATACGTTAACTGAGTCGTACGCGAAAAAGGCAGCGAGTCACTCGTTGCCCATTCTTAGGGAGACTCAGAAGGGGGTATGACCGCGGGTTGGGTGCACACATTACATGGGCGTCCAATTCCTATATTAAAGTTGAAGTGTTCGGGTGCAAAAGTTGACAAACGGCATCCGGCCTGGAAGCGAAACTATGACAACCATGTTTGAGCTGAAGCTGTCATCATTCCGATAATCAAACCCAGTTTTCACAGAAGCTGCCAAATCTCCTATATGATGCCATAATCAATATGAAATTGATAGACTTTATCTGGAAAGCACAATAATAACTAAAATGCGTTTGACGTTTTGTTCGCCTGGATCCTTCAATTGTTTATGACCATAATTAAGACTATGCTTTGACTGGGAGGAGTGGCGAGTGCAGCGCCACCTGGCTGAACTTCTGGTGGTGCCAAGGGTGCTTTGATATGCGTGATAAGATGACTGAGCCATTGACAGTTATCCAGTCTAAACAAATTGAAAATGTACCAAAAGCCACTAAAAATACCGGATATAATAGCACATGGAATATGCAAAGCTTAGTTCACTGGATGAATGATGGGGTATTAGATATAGTGCCAGCTTATAGAACCTGAACCACTGCCTTGTGGTACAGGTTCTTGAAAGAACCGAAGGCTAAGGGAGCAAACCCTAAACCGAAAACCATGTCGCTGTGGCAGCATCAAGGGCGGTTCACTTAAAAATTGATACTTGTTGCTTCCTAGCCAGGCGCTCGGCATTATTAGGACATGGCAAGGACTAATGCGCTCAGTGTCAGGATTATGTGACTGAGTGGGATACCAGGTCATGGTGCTCACAGCCTGGTTTCCCAGTGGGTCAGCACTATAAAGTTGCCATGAGTATGCACTGTCACAAGTCGGTACCCATCCTGATATGACCTTAGATGTTGCTAGTATGTAAAACAACAACAAACAAACAAACAAACCCAACATCTCCTGACCAGCCACTGCAGGGACAAATAGTTTTCCGCCTGTCTGGACATGTTCTTGCCGGTGTGAGACCTCTATTTGCTCCCCAAGAGAGTCGCACTGGTAACTTTCAAAGGCCAGCAGCACTTCAACACTTTTGCAGGCAGCTTTCATGAAATGTATCAAGAGAAACCTGAAGCTGAGACACATTAAGACTGACTCATGAACATCACTCTCACAGCAGAGAGCTAAATGGAGAGTGACAGTCAAGTAATGAAAGCAGTCTTTCTCGCATCACGACCGACAGCATAATGATGATGATGATTATAAAATCAATGAATCTGCACCAAGTTCTTAGCCACACCTATGATTATCATCACATTTAGACAGTGACCTCTGCATTTACATTTAAGGAAACGATCACTACTTCGGCAGGTCTCTCTTTCCTTCGCTACTCACCAAGCGAATATTATGTTTTTTAAATAATGTTGTGGGGGGGGGGGTGAGAAAAGTGGGAAATATTGCACCTAGAGCGGGACTCGAACCCACATCCCTTTGCATTCCGGGCCAGTGCGCTAACCATTACACCACTTAGGATACCTGATGTCACCACACTACCCACGCCTACCTGTCTATGCGGCTCCTTGCCTCAGAGGTCAGTGCAGACTATGACACTCGTCCTCTGGAAGTGGAAGTCTTTTAATGCTTATAATTACATACACACAATGAACTTCCAAATACATGCACATTGTAGGTTAATTATTCAGCAAATAGCTTGTATAGGATCATGATCACGGCAACCAGTGTCATGGAAGATGATGAAAATGGGGAACATTACACCTAGAGCAGGATTCGAACCCGCATCTCTTTTGCATTCTGGGCCAGCGTGTTACCCATTACACCACGTAGGCTCGCCTACCTGTTTTTGCGGCTCCTTGCGTGAGAGGTCAGTGCAGACTACTACAATAACTCGTATTTAGGATTTTCATGTTTTCATTATTTGTACCGATTTATAGCAAGAACAGAGTATGCGTCAATTTTTAACTATTGGTGGACAATTATTATATTCACCCCTTCTCAATCTTATTGTTATATGTTTACTTGGGGCCAACTATATATATATATATATATATATATCATCTATATGACACATCATGTTGATACATCAAGGGATATATGACACATCATGTTGATACATCAAGGGATATATATATATGTATGGTAGTTATATGCACTATGAATCGCTACTCACGATGAGAATATTGCGTTTTGTTAAATAACTAGTATTTAGGCTGTTCATGTTTTCTTTATTTGCACCGATGTACAACAAGAACAGAGTAGGCGTTGTCATGGTCTACGAGTATTTGTGTGTACAGATATATAAAACGGATTGGCGTCAAGTGAGTAGGACAGTGAGCAGGCGAGCGGTGGCGCCACCCTTGGAGTTGAAGCCTAAGCAGTAGATGAGTAGTCAGAGGCTCAACCACCTGATTACTGGTAGGTGGGTGTTAGGATAGTATAGAAATTTGGGTTATTATACTCGTATTATTCTTATACAGCATATATATGTACATGCATATCATGTATACAACACATATGCTGATATATCATGGCATATATGCATGGTCAATAGGACTCAGGTGCACTAAGAGACCAGACCGCTGGTTCCTGGATCATAACACACATACAGCGCACCTTGCGGGTCATGCACCTATGATGCTCCATACATATATGGGCTGTTCTTGTTTAATGCGATGCATGCAACCCTATTAAAACCATCCTACTCAGCAAATTATCAGAGTGGCATATCGCATGTAGGCTGGGCATAAAGAGCTTTCATCGCTGCATTTGAGGTGCCCCGAATGTTTCCGGCGACTCAGCGACTCGGCTTTTATAGATCATGCTAAGTGTGGCAGAGGCTATGCCAAATGCTTCCCTTCCTCTATGGCGCTTTCGTTAAAAGGTCCTTTACCTTTGACGCATTGCCAGCAATGGGAGATGCTGACGGGATGGTTATCGTCTTACTACATGTCTGCGGTGGTGTCACCATTATTGCCAGAAAATTGGGGCAAGTGAAGCGTGATATCTGCAGATATTGTGGATCATAGCAGTAGGTAAGACTCTAGTCCGACTGCGGCTAGCGTTCACTTGCGATCAATTTGCGACCAAGAGCCGCTGACCTCCTTGCGACCAAAGCAAAAATAAAGGGTAGAAAAATGGGACTGGTTGGTGAGCGATGGGTGATCGGTTAAAAGCGCTGAAAATGGGTTTGGTTGCAAGGTTTTTGGTGCAGTAGGTGTGCAACCTTCTTGCGGCCCAAAATAGTCGGCAATCCGTCGGCGATCAGTCGCAAAGTGGTCGCAATGTTATCGCAAAATGATCGCAAAGTGGTCGCAAGCGATCGTAAGCGTAGTGTGACTGGAGGGTAATATTGCTATGGAGATATTGTATTTCCCATTCAATGACAACATATATATCACATGCCCCTGCGATAGACGTAATGCAAGTATTACTTTGATACTGGGAGGTATTTTTCTTTTCGGCTCAGATGGGTGGGTTTTTCGTTATTTGGGAAAATGTCAAATATTGCGCCTAGAGCTGGAAGAAAACCCAAATTTCTACCATTCCGGGGTCGCAATTCTAAATATTAAGTCTAGATTTGCTGCTGTGCAGATGTTTGTTGTATTGTTGTTTTACGTCCCAGCAACATCTAAGGTCATATCAGGACGGGGACCGACTTGTGACAGTGCGCACTTATAGTCCTGCCCCACTGGGAAATCAGGCCACCAGCACCATGACCTGATATCCCGCTCAGTCACATTATCCTGACACTGAGCGAACCAGTTCTTGCCCTATCCTAGTAATGCCGAGTGCCTGGCTAGGGAGCGATAAGTATAATTTTTTAAGTCATTGGTTTGACTCGACCAGGGTTCGAACCCACAACCCTATGATCTGCCAACACGGGAGACGGATGCTCTAACTCATTCTGCCATCCCATCTGGTGGACCTTTAATTATAGCCAGCTATTATTCATACATACAGATAAGTATATACACCTTGTTTTACGTTCACACGTATGAATATACAAATATAAACAAAGAAAGTCACTTATGAATACCTATTTAAATATAAATTTATGAATACACAAATAAACAGATATATATAAATTATCACAGCATCAATAATATATATATATATATATATATATACATACATGACCTTCACTTGCTATGGACTCTCATTATATATTCAACCAAGCTATTAGTTTCAACATTATCCCCATTTGCTGACCTATTTCAACAAATTTCAATTACATACCATTACCGAAGTATTAGTTATAACATCGCTTCAATTTGATAGCACATTGAGCTGTGGAGAACTACTAGTAGTAGTACTAGTACTAGTAGTAGTTGGTTGGTTGTTGGGGTTTTATGTAAAATTTAATTTATTATATCTATATAAATAGGCGAGGTTTCTCCTACCTTATTGAATTATTGATTATTTATTCTCGATTATTCTAAATATTCTGTGGGCCTTGCATTTTCCTCTGCTGCTACGGCGCTGCCACCACTTTTCATTCATTCATTCATGCTGGCACTTAGCTTGCTGCTACTACACAATTTTAGCTTTTATATAGGTAGGGCTATTTCTCTTGCTCGGCCATGGGCCTTCGTTGCAAAAATAAAATTAGAAGGTTCACACCAACTCCTCGCTTCAACTCTCTCTCTTTCTCTCATCCACCATAGCCAGTTTTATATCCGGGTAACCAGTAAGGTCGTCAGGACAGATACCAACTTGTGACAGTGCACACTCATGGCGACTTAATAGTCCTGCCCCACTCGTGACCAGAACATCAGCGCGATGACCTGATATTGCACTCAGTCACATTATCCTAACACTGAGCCAGCCAATCTTTGCCTTATCCTAGGAATGCAGAGCGCCTGGCTAAGAAGTGGCAAGCATAAATATTTAAGTCATTGCTTTGACTCGACCAGCATTCGGTTTGAACCCATGCTTTCGAATCCCACGATCCACCAAAACGAGAGACAAATGCTCAACTCATTCGGCCATCCAGTCTGGTCAGAGTTAATAGTTGGATATGCGGTGGAAATCCAGATGATTGTTTCGCTGGTTTCCACGGCGACGTAGCCTATAGTAAGCTGGGTCCGGCCAACGCCAAGCTGCTCCAAACCACATGCCTGCCCCGCCCGACAATGGCACGGAGCCACTTAACAGTGAGTTAATTATGTGCTCGTAGCCAGCGTTACATTGGACAGCAGCCGTCCACCAGCTGGCAACCAGCGTCATTGACCCTTAAGGAATATACCAATACGTTCGGCGCCTGCGCAGTGGAGCCGGTGGTAGTGACACACTGCGGAGCTTCTACACGCTACACTGCCCCACCCTACTAGCATGGCCAATAGTGGCGGCACCTGGGCCCATATGTATGAGCCCGGGTTAGCGGTCGTAACCTTGGGTCGTGCAGATTTCCTGGGTTAGCACCCAAAAGTGCATATGTATGTGTCGGGGTTAACCTAACTCGGGGAGTTTAAAGTCGCCTGCACTAACCCCATGCGAAAGGAGGGTGAAAGGTGGGGTTAGGCACCGACTCGGCCCAAATCTATTCAATGCGACCATATTTAACAGAATTAGATACGCAATAAGTGAAATTTGATCAATTTAACCCTAAATTTGAACCCTCCTTAAAGCTACTGCCGCATTGGCGGCGATATTAATAGTTATATTTTCGAATCGACCAACATAAAGTAAACAAATCGCCGCCACCGCCGCATCGACATTGCTTTCCATACTGGCGGCGGCGGCGGTTTGTTGACCGTACCTTCGTCGATTCGAAAATATAACTATTAATATCGCCGCCAATGCGGCGGTAGCCTTAAGGAGGGTTCGAAATTAGGGTTAAATTGATCAAATTTCAGGTATTGCGTATGTAATTCTGTTAAATATGATAGCATTTCATATATTTGAGCCTAATATATGGCTACAAATGCAGAGGGATTTCCCAAATCTATAAATAACTGAAACGTTAGCTAACTCAGGCGCGTTTTGGTCACATACATCCCCCGTGACACATTTGGAACTCTGCGGTTAGCTAACCCGACACCCTCCTTTAACCCTGGTCCGGTTAAAAATTGGCTCATACATATGGGCCCAGAGCTGATGTTTAGCATGGTCACCAGGTGGCGTGGTGTAAAGTGCATTGTGATGGCATTGTACAAACTGGCCTTGTGCATTAGCAGTGACAAGTATCAATGTTGTAAGTCATTGGTTTGACTCTACCGGGAATTGAACCCCATATCTCCTGCACGGGAAGCCTGCGCTCTACGGATTCGGCCACCGCGTCCAGTTACCCTATACATCAACATTCCTTATTACCGCCAGCCTTGTTGGTTAAAACCAGCAATTTTCGTGACATGTCTCAGATATCATCGATGTGCTAATGAGTGCCAAGCTTGAACATAACGCCGACAATGAATCACTAACTAAATCAGCAGTACTTGCGGAGTATCCCCCCCCCCCACCCCTCACCCGTCTCCCACACCCCGATATTATTAGAAATAGGTCTAGGGTAATGTAGTTCTGGATACAATTCCGTTTGCTGCTATCACTACTAGTGGGGCAATGCAGATTGCTCTGGAAGCAAGAAATCTAGGGATGGTTAAAACCGGAGGTCCCTACTGATATGTTTCCACTTCTGATTGAATAGGCCATGAACATCTATCAGGATAAATATGCCACCTTCTATACCCATGAGACGCCCGGCCAATTACTGAAGAGGTTCATTCTTCCTTCATTTCCCGAATTTGCTATCAACCATATTTAGTTCGTTTGTTTTACATCATAGCAACATCTACGGTCATTTGAGGACTGGCACTAACTTGTTTCTTTGTTGTTGCTTTTCGTCCTAGCAACATCTAAGGTCATATGAGGACGGGTACCGACTTGTGACTGCACACCCTCATGTGTAAAAGTGCTGCCACACTGGGAGACCAGGGCCGCGTTCAGGGTCCGTCTCGGAGGCATTTCGGAGATGCCAGTGACGTCACGCTAGTCTGAACGGCAAAAGCAGTTTGTTGTCTCTAAAATGGCCACCCCCTTAGGTGGTGGCCATTTGCAATGGAAAAGCTGCGCTGTGATTGGCTGACACGACTGGATACGGCGGCCATTTTCGAGGTGCTTTTTGTCTATACTATGAAAAGGGAGGTGTCGCTGAGACGTCGCCGAGACGTACCCTGAACGCAAATAAGCCAAAAAGCATCGCCGAGACGTCTCCGCGGGGCCTCCGAGACGGACCCTGAACGCGGCCCAGGCCACTGGTACCATGACCCTATAAACCACACAATTATCCATATATTGTTCTCACCAGTCCATGTCCTATCCTATTAATGCTGAGCACCAGGCTAGGTGGCCACAAATATAGTCATTGGTTTTATTCGGCTGTGATTCAAACTCGCACCATTCTGCATGGGAAGCCTGCTCTCTTATCAATTCAGCCACCACATCTGGTAGCCACATTTAATACAGTAAAACCTCTCTAAATCGACCGACCTTGGGACCGACTATAAGTGGCCATTTAGAGAGGTGGTCGGGTTAAGGAGTTTAGAATATGGTTACAATGGTATTGTTGTGCCCCAAATAAAGCGATCGATATATAATAGGGGAGTGGTCGATCTGTGGAGGTGGTCGGTTACAGAGGTTTTACTGTAATCTGAAGAAGTTAAACCGGAAGTATCGGTTTATCCAGTTACTTGTTGGAACATTGAAGCAGTTCCGGAACCAGAAGCAGTTGAATAATAGGAGGTGGATATAGGACAACATACACTATGTGGGATTAAGTCAAGCGGATGCATAGTCAATACTCGCATAATGCATTATGCGATACATTCCTGGAAGAGGAAGGTAGAGGAATTAGACTAATTAATTAATCCATATCGATACTGACATTAGGGAATGTTCTGCATACGGTTGCTTTGCATACATCATAGGTAGCTAATTGTGAGAGCTGCTACAATTGTAATCAGCAAATGGTAATCTCCAAGTCGGTGCATTGTAATGCAATGGTTGCAACAAAACATAGCAATGCCTTCTAAGTTCTATTATAGTTGAATTTCTCTGCAGGCCATAGACAACAATGCTATGACACGTTCTGTAGGTGTACTGCTATACAAGTATATATTAACAGGTTGGGGAAACACCTGAAATGAGAGTCTGTTAGTACAATCTGTGCCGTTGATGTATTTCAGTATGTTAATTGGTAGGCTTTACTATAGGAAAATGTGTTACCATCTATATCCAGTGAACCTGTATTAACTGGCAATAAATATTTAGATTACTAGAAAGAGGCAAATCTGCTGCACGAAGTAAATGCTTATCAGCCAAATTTGATGCTTCATTTAAGAGTAATAAAGGGTTGAATTTACATTAAAGCAGAAGGATCGTTCTGTCTTACATCTGATATCATGGTGGTTTTGTTCTACTGGCAAATAATATTCATATCATTAAAGAAAGCATCAGCTGGCTTTATATTTATGTGATCAGCGAGAAGATCTGGTGATTGTGTCCTAGCAAAATATGCCATATATGTGGCAACTGTTGATTAGGGCATTGCCAAGAATGAGTCTGTGCACCCTGTGTGCTGTGTGTATGTCACTGAACCCCTGGTCAGCCCTCCAGGACCGGACCGGAGAGCATGCTCTTCCCCCCGATCACCGCACCCCACACACACAGTGCACTGGTGAGCAACAGAGGCCTCCATCCTCTCCTCGTCTCCGAATTACATCCGGCCACTGAGGCTCAGAATGAAACCTCAGTTGGAGGCCTTGGGTGTGGATTTGGACATCTGGGACACATCCACTCGAGTACCAAGGACTGCATGCAGAGATTCAAGGCCAGTTTGCAGACCACCTCTCCATATACACTGATGGTTTGAAAGACCAAAGCCGGGTAGCTGCTGCGGCAGTCTGCCAACGGGAAAAATTTGGTGTACGTTTGCCCGATCAGAGCTTGATTTTCACTGCAGAAGCCCGAGCACTCCTTCTTGCGTTGGAGTGTATCGAGGTATCCAACCACACTAACTATGTTATATACAGTGATTCGTTCTCTTGCCTCCTGGCTGTTGCTGGACTGAAAATGAATCAACCTATTCTAGCAATGGTCATTTATAAAATGAACCAACTGACAACGGATGGGTATGATATCCACCTGTGCTGGGTGCCTGGCCATGCTGGCATACAAGGAAATGAACGAGCTGATCAGGCTGCGAAGAAGGCCCTGAACTGTGATCTTGAACCGTGTCTGATCCCTCACTCTGATCTGAAACCACTAATAGCCACCCACATAAAATCCAAATGGCAACATGAGTGGGATGAAAACATTAATAAACTTAAAGAAATTGAACCATCTGTGGGAAAGCCACAACAGACTCATGCGGGAGGTCGGCGGGACCAAGTGGTCCTTAGCCGCTGCCGTATTGGCCACTCGTGGCTTACACATGCTTTTCTGCTCAAGGGGGAACCTCCCCCTGAATGTATTGGGTGTCAGTCCCCGCTGACACTCAAACACATTTTACTAAGTTGCGTTGATTGTTTGGCCCTGCACCAACAGTTTTACACTACAGACAGTATGCATGACCTTTTTACTAAGGTAAAACAGGAAAACATTTTATCCTTTTTGAGGGCAGCTGGACAGTACCACCTCATATAGTTTACTAAATAGATTCTATCAATTATTAATAAAACTTTTCTTTTTCTAGGGGAATTTGTTTCCTTGACCACAAATATATGATTGTGAGCTTTCTAATTTAATGAGTGTCTATTGGCACAATTGATTGTCTGCTTTTACATGTAAAAGCGATGGTTTGAACAAAAAACAAACATTTCTCACCGTTAATATGGCCTATGCTGCTGACATGGCGTAAAGCAACCACCAATCAATCAATCAATCAAACCTCTGCTTGCAAACAAGGGTGGGAGGGTGCTACCATGGTTACTAATTAAGACAGGGTGTGGATGACCAATTTAGGAGAGATGACGGGGTTGAAGAACACACATGTAGGAAGTGGTATTTTATTTATTTACAATATTTGTTCGGACA
The DNA here is from genome assembly GCA_030323885.1 of Branchipolynoe longqiensis. Classification (NCBI taxonomy): domain Eukaryota; kingdom Metazoa; phylum Annelida; class Polychaeta; order Phyllodocida; family Polynoidae; genus Branchipolynoe; species Branchipolynoe longqiensis. The sequence continues at coordinate 11,638,481 of CM059191.1, forward strand.
ATTTGTGGTGAATGATGGGGTGGGGTGCACATGCATGCATACATATGCATACATGCATGTACGCACATACACATACATGCATGCATACACATGTAGGCATACATGCATGTATGCATAAATATCCATATATACATCAATACATATCCACATCTATCCAAATATCCATCAATCCATACATGCATATATATACATGCACACATGCATACATGCATACATACATCTTAGCCAACACCCACCCTGGGAGGAGGGTGTGTGGAGGGTCAAATACTGCATCAGAGTACCGGGAACACATGTGATGACCACCCCTGATACCAGTAGGAGCAGTGTGTGTGAGGGGGAGGGGGTAGAGGAGTGACGGTGGTCAGAAGCAGCTTGAAGCAAACTTGAAACTTCCTCAATATATATATACCCACGTATATATACTATGTATGGACTACGTATATACTATATATATACCCACCTATATACTATACCACGTAGCCAGCGGGCGCCTGCTGGTTGACTGAGTGTGTCACGACCAGGCAGTGTAGCCACACGTCTCATATTTCAAAACTTTGTTTGCGATGATTTGTCTCTATGGTTCTACTTAATATCCTGGCGAAACCAAAGGCAAACTGTGCTATCTGTAGTGTTATGCATTTCTACCCTGTCAAGGATACCTGCAATCATCGTGGGACGACGAAACCATGAGCTCAAATAAAAACTTGTTTTCAACCAGGCAGTGTAGCCACACGTCTCACATTTCAAAACTTTGATTGCGATGGTTTGTCTCTACGGATCTACCTAATATCCTGCCGATACCAAAGGCAAACTGTGTTATCTGTAGTGTTGTGCATTTCTAACCTGTCAAGGATTCCTGCAATCATCGCAAGACAATGAAACCGTGAGCTCAATTCAAAACTTGTTTCTGTCTCTACGGCCTACTGTCTCTACAGTTTGTCTCTACGGATCTACTAGATATCCTAGCAATGCCAAAGGCCTGTGCTTTCTGTAGCCTAGTGCATCTCAAATCTGTTAACGATGCCTGCAAGTATCGAGAGATGACAAAACAGACAACACGTTCGACTTCGAAATCAGACAAGATATCGGATGGCGGGAAAGCCATAATGGTCAAATCGGAGCTCGAGGCAACATGAGTCGTCCAGGTGGACGACTGTATCGACATTGAGGAAAGGGAAATCAATGCTTGCATTGAGAACCTCCAGAGGAGGAAGCAGCTAGCAGAATTAGAAAAAAGCAAGCAGGATTTGGAGGACGACATAGCAAGACTAATATCAGCGCGGACGATGAGACGGCCAGAAGACTGGCATTGTGAGAGGACGACCGATCAGAACCTGAGCCAGAGGGGAAGCAGGCAATCGTGGGGACGTAGTGCAACCAGGCGACGGTCGCCATCACACAACATGAGAAGGCGCTGCTCCGGTCACCGGGCATCAAGCTCAACCTTGTCGGACGACCGTTCAGTGAGCTGTGAACGCAAGGTGCGAAGTAAGCGTTCCCTCCGGAGACGTGTCAAGGATGGGAGAGACTTGAAGAAACTATGGCCGTTTGAATTGATCGAAGCCACTGTTAATTGGGTGGTGGCTTCCAAGGAGACCGATGGCGATAGGCCAAATGTTGTAGGATACGTAAAAGTCTATATTGCGGGGAAGGCTAAATCGGACACTTTTTTAGAGAAAACTCATGTTAACTACGATCACGCCATTAGGAAGCTAGCCATATCCAAGGGGTTTGAGGCCTTCTCCTCAGGAAACCCTGAGGTGGCCCTCAAATACTAAGCCTTTGAGTATATGTGTAAGCAGGCAGGCTCGTCCACTAATAACCGGGTTAGGGGGAGCCACAGTCGATTGAGGCACCTTTGCACAAAGGATGCCAAAAAACCTTGTTTTTCCTACAATAAGGACGAGGGATGCAGCCAAGATGACCGCACCTGTAACTACGGCCATTGGTGCAGCTGTTGCGGGAATAAGGGGCACATCTGAAGCAAGTGCAGCAAAGAATAGGGGGTTGTCGGCGGTCCGGCCAGGCACATCCCGATATTGTACCTCAGTTATCCTAAACTCCTTGCTCCATCACAGTGTACCAGATTTCTTGGTATTGACATTGATAGTGTCCTGATGCAACTTCGCCTACCTGCCGACAGAATTCATAAACTAAAATCCCAACTCTCTTTTTTCCTCGGCAAGCACAAGGCCACCAGGAAGGACCTCGAGAGGCTAGGTGGTCATCTTGCCCACTGTCCTAAAGTTGTCTGTGGGGATCGCTCCTTCTCCATGAGGATCAACAATGCGATTCGGCAGCTGCGCAAGCCCTACCAATTTCACCTCAACCAGGAGTTCAGGTTTGAGCTCAGCTGGTGCCTGGACTATGTCGACTCGTTTAACGGGTATGCAAAAATCCTTGGCTCTCCTGCTGCTGCCGTCTTGGTCTACAGCGATGCTTCCGACTGGGGCTTCCGAGCGACCCACTCGGACAACTGTCTGGTCAGCTCGTTGTCTCGTGACGAGTCCGGTCTGTGGCCTGTGGTTGGAGGGACAGGTCAGGGTCCTGAGCGACTCACTCTATGCAGATCCGGAGTTCCGTGGTCTCCTATCCCCATTACCCTGCCCCTCCTCCCAGGTCACTTTGTACATTGTTTGGCTTGCCCGCACCTTAAAATTCTCATCGATTACGAATTACATGAGCATGATAAATTTTTTCCTCAAGGCAGAGGGGTTCCCACCGATTGATTTCTCCTCCCACCAGATCAGGACAGTTTTGGGAGGGTCTAAGCGGGTCCTTGGGTGCGACGTGAAAAGGGCTGCCCCTTTGCGCCCCAGGGAACTTACTATGATGTTCGACCTTATGTCGGGCCGAGAGGACCACATATGTACCTGTGCCACTATCCTGATGGGTTTTAGAGCCTTACTTCGTAAGTGCCAACTTACGGACCCGGAATCAGTATTGAGGTGCTCCAACTTTTGTTTCTACAATTGGGGGGGATGCTGATCTCGGTCAGGAGGTCGAACCCATCCAATACGCAGAAAGGGAGCTCTGATTCCGGTGGCTCGAGTGCCGAACACCGCCCTTTGCGCAGTGTTTTGGGTTGAAAACCATTTCAAGGGGGTCCATGCTGCTCGACACACTCCAGCATTCCAGATTCCTTCTGGGGAGGAGGGTTATAAGCCCCTAGAGTACGCTACTTTGCAAGCTACAATTAAGATCTTCTTTGCTGAAGCTGGCCTTGATGCTGGTAATTTCTCTTGCCATTTGCTCCATCGGGGTGTGTGTGTGTGTGTACTTTTCTCGCTCTGCAAGGTGCTACGATTGACGAGATCAAGGTCCGAGGGTATTGGTCATTGGACTGCGCCTATAAGTACATCGCCCGCTCTTATCAGACCAGACAATAGCGGACATTAGGGTTGCTACAGCTCTGTTTAATGCAATTAAATCTATGTTTTCTTCCTCTATTCCTTTCCCTTCTTCTGTCTGGGTGTGTCTCTGACTTTGGCATGTTAGGCCCAGCCAGGTGCGTTATCTATGTGTTATATTATTGTAATACATGATGTACTCACCACTTGCGTTTCCCGGTGCCATTCTTACATACACATATATGCATACATGTATATATGTGTTCAAGGAAGTTCGCTCCTATTCCGCCGGCCAAAGGGGTGTTGGGGGGGGGGGGGGTGGACGCGGCACTCCTATGGCTCCCTGCACTGCTGGAAGGGTGGCGACACATGCCGTGCCTCCTGCTCCCACGTGCGGCCACACCCTCACACCCACACTATCTCGCCCCCTGTGCACAAACTGTCGCCGTCAGCACTTGCCACACAAGCACCATCAATCACCCACCTATGGATTAACCCACCCACCCACACCACGAGTAAACAAGACTATTATCCTATACCAAATATAAAATATCATATCTTATCTATAAACAACAATTTCATATATTAATGCCGCATATCTAACCAATAACCAGTTAATAACCAATGTATTATGTATATACCCGACAGCAAGCTAACAATCGAGCAGATGCCTATGTTTATCATATACCTGTTATACTATACCGTTATACATCCGATATTATTATGTCACATCGCCATCTATTTCATTTGCCCATCCTTTTGCGTATCCTCATTTAATTTGGTGTGAGGTGCATGCTCATTCCGGATATGTGTACTGAAGGGCCAGCTCCCATAATAAACTCATACCCTCTGATAATACCATATGGTGGTGCTAATCTCTGCGTGCACACAACCGCATAAATTGATACTGCCGAGGCTGCGGGTAATGGCAGAAAGAACACTGAATCAGATGCCAAGCCATCTGATTGTATTACATATGTGACTGATGTTGTTGTTTGGGGGAGTTTTCAGTCGCATTGGTGTACTGAAGGCTGCAAATCTGCAGCATGGTATGGGCACCGCTGGAAGTTGTATCCCGTGTGGTCAGGAGTTGGTTTCTGATGGGAAGTGGTCAGAGAAATTTGGGGCGGGGGCAGGGGGAGGAGGGGGGGGGGGGGGGGGAGGAAGGAAAAAGGCAGCCTAAGTGCCCAACCACAGTCCTCTGAGAGGGCCAGGGGAGGCTGGGTGGTTGGTGTAGTTTTACGCTCCACTAAGACCGTAGATCATACCAAAATGTGCACCGACTTGTGACAGCGCACACTCATGGCAACTGGGAAATCACCCTACCGACACCATGACCTGATGTCCCACACAGTCACATTATCCTAACACTGTACGTCCAGTCCCTGTCCTCACCTCATAACACCAAGTGCTGAGCAGCAACATGTACCTATTTTATAAGTCATTGGTTTGAATCGACCAGGATCCAAATTTCAGTCCCTCCAGATTCACTGGTATGCACAGTAAGTCCGGCCAAGGCCAGAGGAAGAAGTGAGTTGAGGATGGAAGTAGTTAGGCAGTGGGTGGGGTTACCTGTTAGTTGTTAGTGAAAATTAGTGGTTAGTTGGTAGTGGTGTCAAGTCAGGTATGGTGATGAGGTGGGGCCTGCTAGTCCTCGGTGTCAGGGTCTGGGTGAATTACAGCATTGATGATATTTGACGTTCTGGCGGTAGAAGCGAGCAAGTGCGTTTCAGGATGACTTGGAAATCCTGGAGAGAATGGCCAGGACGGCCCTATTGTCACCCCTATTGTCACTGAGTTGCCGGTCAGAGTCCTCTATGAAGTCACTGATGGCAGATCTGTTGACGGCGCCACATGAGGCGAGTATGTGGGCCACATTGAAGATCTTAGTGCCGCAGGGACAGCGTTGAAGGTTGGGGACATCAATCCAATGGTGGTAGCCATTCCTGAAGCGGTTGACGGTGATTGACCCACTCACCCCCCCCCTCACCCCCCCACACACACTGACACTGAGACCAGCTTCTAGCCTCCCTCCCATACACACACCCCACCACTGACCCACTCCCCACCCAAGGTGGCGGGTTCATTCTGGGAGTGTGCACACCCCAAACAACCATCTACCCTGCCCCCACCCAGCGAAACACACCCTCCCTCCCACCTCACACACACCGATCCCACCAGCACCCCTGAACTCCATCATCGGTCCCTTCTACCCGTCCCAGACCCCCCCCCCCCCCCCCCCCCCCCCCCACACGCCACCAGAAATGTTTTGCAGTTGAGGAGGAGGGGTGAAGGGGGGGGGTCATTAAGAGTGGTCATCCACTCGGCCTCTACACTCTCAAAACACTCCCCCATACAAACTGAATATATGCTTGGAGTTATCTCATACTGAATGACATCAACGAACAGATTGTACCAACAGACTCATTTGAGGTGTTTACCCAACCTGATTAAAGTTGAATAGTCCGATGGTTTTGAATTTCTAGCATTTTTATATATAAATATATTAGGTTGATAGCTATAAAATATAATGTACCTTACTTTAGTTTGAGGGCCACCAGACGGGATGGCCGAATGAGCTAGAGCGTCCGTCTCCCGTGCTGGTAGATCGGGGGGTCGTGGGTTCGAACCCTGGTCGAGTCAAACCAATGACTTAAAAATTGATACTTGTCACTTCCTAGCCATTCGGCATTATTAGGCATTATTAGGACAGGGCAAGGACTGGTGTGCTCAGTGTCAGGATGATGTGACTGAGTAGGATACCAGGTCATGGTGCTGGACACCTGGTTTCCCAGTTGGACAGCACTATAAAGTCAGCATGAGTATGCACTGTCACAAGTCGGTACCTGTCCTGATATGACCTTAGATGTTGTTTGGACGTAAAACAACACACAAACAATTAGTTTGAGGCAAGTTTTATTTGAAATCTTTGAGTTATTTGAAGTGCAAGCATGCAACATCAATGTTAGCAAGCACGCACAAACTCTGACATCATAGACTTCTGCAGTAGGAGATTATATTAGATTGCCTCAGTATTCCCCTCTATGTGGTGACAAATGCTTAAGAAGTGTGCCAATGTCTTAGTTTAGATCTGTAGAATCAAATTTAAATAATTATTTTGGTTTTGAAAAAAACTGATGTTTTCATCGGACTTTACTGCTTTAAAGCCACATACATATGCCAAGTATCACATATTCTTGAAAAAGGGGACTATTTGAAGAATCTCCATTTCAGATAACATACTGTAGGTCTACAAACACCTGTATTGTAAGTATCTGAATAGGCACAGGTGGTGTTCGCAGGCTGCCCATTAGTATTGTATGAGGAGCACTCCTGAAGGGTCTCCCCTAGTATAACTCATTAGTTCAGGACGAATGTTCTATTGTGTTCTCCCGTTGCAAATAGATGTCTTTGTATTATGATATTATATACATATTCTGAAAGCGGAAATGCTGTATGACAATAGAAGATGTAAATGGTGTAGTGAGCACAACTTGCACTGGTAATATACAATCCATCACATAGTGCTTAATGAATGTTCAGCTCATTTCCAGTTAATTCCGTGTTGGTTATCAATTAGATGCAAGCCTTATTTACCTGAGCCGATTGTTCCCGCCATGGTCAAATACCGCTGTTATATATATATTGGATACACATCATGTATGATGTATGTGTGCACATTACACATGAATTGACTATTTAATGCACACTGTTGTCACAATTCATATGCCATTAACGATGAGTTGCAATATATATGCATGATGCTATATGTGCACAATTCGCAGATTCAGGGCTGGGCCTGTACCATGGGCCCTAAATTAACCCTTTAAAGACAGGAGTGCCTGGATGCACCCACAAGTTCCATGTGCTGACAGCCCTGGTACGCCTGTAGTTGAATTGCTTTTCTAGATATGTTTTCCTGATAATATGTAGATCATATCAGAAATACAGTGCTACCCAATTACAGGTGTATACAGCCATACGGTAATCATTCAAAGGCCATTGGCACACGCAGGCGCTCCCGTCTTTAAATGGTTCAACATCAACTGTATACATCAACTTTATACATCAACTTTATACATCAACTTTATACATCAACTTTATACATCAACTTTATACATCAACGTTATACATCAACGTTAAAACACGTGAATTGTTCACTTGAACAGTAAAGTAATTCATTCTTTTCAGTTGCTATTTATATTAGCCAGATATTTCGACAAAAATATCTGATATTTCAGTAATAGTATCACTTACATGGATAGCTCGCAAGCTTTGAACGCGGGCCCGTGAAAATGTGGGGCTCATTACGTATGTTACTTTTGTTACTACGTTAATCCAAGACTGCATAGATTTCATATTTCAAATAATGCTGAGATTAGTGAGAAGTATTTCTAAATTAGCTTGAATGAATTCAGCGTGCTAGTGAGGTTGGTTAGTTGTTGGAAGTTTTAGATCCTAGCAACATCTAAGGTCATATCAGGACGGGTACCAACTTGTGACAGTGTGCACTCATGGTGACTTTATGGTGCGCCCTACTGGGAAATCAAGCCGCCAGCGCCCTAACCCGACGATCCACTCAGTCATATTATCCTGACCATGAGCCAACCAGTCCTTGTCCTTTCCTATTAATGCCAAGCTCCAAGCTAGGAAGCAATAAGTATCAATTGTGTACACCATTGGTTTGACTCGACCGGGAATTGAACTCCCGAAATCCCGCATGGGGAGCCTGCACTCTACCTATTCAACCACCGCGCCTGGTGTGCGCTACTGAGTCATTCCTTTTTACACGGACACATGGTTTAGCTGTTGGATACAACCATCCACATATTGTCTAGCTTATCATAGAGACTGAGAATTCACTGCGCTATTTTGGCTATTATTACCTGTACACACTCTCGAGTGGCTTGGATAGCAGTTAATCTGCTACTAGGTAGGCGGGCAAGTTTAATTTGCTCCAATTCCCCCCTAGTGCAATCACCTTTAAGACACAATTGCAACGGTAGGTCTATTGGGACCATCCAATATATTCAGCTCACTAAGCATATTACAGCCACTCACCGTGACAGATATGGTGACCTGAATACTTTATCAAGGAAGAAAAAAGAAGAAAGGGGAAACAACTCTTGAAAGAAAATAAAGGGGAAACAAAATAGGATCCACAACATTGTTAAGGACATGCAATCACTTTAAAATTCATTTTAAAGAACGTTGTGTAAATAACTATCACTTAGAGCCGGAAGAGCAGTGCTATGGCACTGGAAAATGACGTGAATAAAATTAATTTTCCAATAAATAAATAAATAAATAATTAAATACAGAGTGTGGCGGTCATATTCTTATTTAATACATAACTACTAATACAAGATTTACATCGAAGTATAACCGGGCGTGATGGTTGAACGGGTACAGCGTTTGCTTTCCATTGAGCAGGTTGTGAACAATGATACGAGTCAAACAGACGATTTCAGAATTAATGCCTATCCTCGCAATAGGCGTTACTAATGTGATGGGTTCGATTCCAGCAAGACTTGATAGAGACCCACGTGGAATGTTAGATACACTAGTGGTATTAACCGTCTTGATATGACCTTAGATTTTGCCAGGACGTAACACTTCAACAGCAACCCACCAGAGGCGTTCGTCCAACAAGACTTCCTTCCCGTGAGGAGTGTGGTCTCTACGATAGGACATATTCACAGACATATTCACCTGGTTTAACCAGTGGTCCAAAACTGTGATGTTCTATCTGTGGGAATGTTCATATACAAGAGCCCTTGGTGCTTATCTTAAAGAGTAGCCTATGTGGCAGCAGTGGGTTTCCTCCAGAGAAAACAGAATGACCATATGTTTGAAATCCAATAGCCAATGATACAAAAATCAATGTGGTCTAGAGGCGTTGTTAAATAAAACAAGCTTAACTTTTCATCTGGCTAAATGCAATGGCTGACAGCTTTCTGCATACATCAGAATGAAACATTCGTGAACAATATGCTTACCTAACAATAAGGGCAGAAATATAAAACCATTGGAGTATGCACCATTACCTATTCCCAGTTTCACCACAGTAGAATAGAGCACTGATCAGTGAAATGGAGAAGCCTAATTGGTCCACATTTTAAGTTTCCGCTGCTCAAACAATGGCTCTATCAAAATATATATGTTTGTACAGGATTATGTTTGTATAAACTTCATGGGTGAATGGCTGCTGATGGTCCCACTATGCCGCTCCTCTTGTCAGTGAACTGAGACGATTTGTAAGCATCTGCCAGATTCAATTGACGACTATCAATATTCTTTTGCAATATTAACTCATAATTGATGGGTTTATTTGAGCAGGCTCACCACCCACTTAGCCCCCCACCCTCCACACACCCACACCACATCATCATCACCACCGACATAACACCAATGCCCGTCTTGACTGCGTAGAGTCTGAACCTAACACAAATTCTAGCAGTTCTCTAGAAGGCAATTGATATGTATCGCAGCGCGAATGGCAGTTTCCAATATGACTATTTGGGGCAGGGATCGATGAATACAAATAACCTTACCAGTTAGTGACAGATGTAATAAGTAAAGCAGAATAGCAGTGCAGATCAGATCTGCGGTTATGCAATCCTCCACAACTGACAGCAGTACAATACTTTGCCGTTATTGCGCCTGCACTCTACAGCGTTCAACTACAGCGTTCAACTGCAGCGCATTGCAATAGGACACTCCGCACCGACCTGTTTTTTCCACGCTCGCTTATCAGCTTTGGGAATGTTAGATTTGATTAGACGGATAGTAAAACCGTGGCAAAGTTCCGCAGACATGTGTGTGATTGCTGTTGACGCGTTGTTGTCAGGCCTGGACGTGAGCCAACAGTCCCAAAGATGTGCAACTTTCATCGGTTAGATAAAACAATGCTTGCAGCTCGTCACTGACTAATTAATCTCTGTCCGCGTTCCGCAGTGTGCCACAGGAATTCCGCTACGGGTAGCGCATTTGCCGAGCGCTACCGGGGTTTAGCGAGTGTTGCCAAGTGTGACCTAACGTTGCCGAGCGCTGCCGAGCGCTGCCGAGCGCAGCCGAGCGCAGCCGAGCGCTGCCAAACGCTGCAGAGTGCGTGGCGTCTGTGTTCATAGTGGTATTATATCGGAATACTCAGAAGCTCTGGAGAAAATACATGTCAGCACAACGGTTTTTTTTTGTCACGGACGGGTTTGTCTTGTTGCTATATAATTATTCCGTGTGTATGCACCAATACAATCCAGAATCATATTTATTCTCCTACAGGTCTTGCGTATAATAGGGTTTATTAAAATAATTAAATAACTATTAAAAATGGCAAGTAGACAAGAATAGAGGCAGTATTGAGTGCACCAGTGTTTGCTGTTGTTTTACGTCCTAGCAACATTAACAGTATATCACGCCAAGTAGGAACTTGTGACAGTGTACACTGATGGTGACTTTATAGTCCTGCCACATTCCGAGAGCAGGCCCTTGGCATCATGACTCGATATCCCACACAGTCACATTATCCTGACACTGAGCTAACCAGCCCTTGCCCTATCCTATGCATGCTGAGCACCAGTCTAGGAAGTGACAAATATCAATTTTATAAGTCATTTGTTTGCCTCGACCGGCAACTGAACTCCCGACCTTCCGCACGCAAGGCACGTGCTCTACCGATTCGAGTACCGCGCCCGGTGAAAAGAGTAGGAAACCTGATACTGGAGGTGATGTTAATGCTAGTCACTAACAAAGGGTTCAGTCCTGCTAAGTCGGACTGAGGGAATAATAACAATGTTTCACTTTGATGAGACCCGAGTCAACATGTGCAGATTGTGTTCCTTTCTTCTTTTGTGTGTGTGTTATGGAAATGTTATGGTAGTTTCACAGGAAACTCACTGGTTGCTCACAACTGGTTCGATGATGGTGCATGTGCAGCCGGTCTGTGTTTGAGTACAGTGTCATAAACACACATCACCTGTACATTTCAGAGTCTCTAGAACAGTAAACACATGCACACTGCAGGAAAAGCCCCCACCCCCCTCAACGCACCTCCAAGAGCATCAACACCCCCTCCCCCCACCGAACATCAACATCCCCCCCCCCATTAAGTCACCTCCCCGAGCAGCAACACCCCCCCCCCCCACCGAACATCAAACTCCCCCCCCCATTTAAACCACCTCACCGAGCATGAACACCCCCCCCCCACCGAACATCAACCTCCCCCCCCCCAATTAAGCCACCTCCCCGAGCGTCAATACCCCCCCCCACCGAACATCAACCCCCCCCCCCCCCATTAAGCCACCTCCCCGAGCATCCAACACCCCCCACCTAACATCAACCTCCCCCCCCTCCCCCAATAAGCCACCTGGCCGAGTATCAACACCCCCCCCCCCCACCCACCGAGCAAACACACCCCCCTCCCGAACATCAACCTCCCCCGCCCATTAAGCCACCTCCCCCGAGCATCAACACCCCCCCCCCCCCTCACCGAGCATCAACACCCCCCCCACCGAACATCACCTCCCCCCTCCCCCCCCATTAAGCCACCTCCCCGAGCATCAACACCCCCCCCCCCCCCCACCGAACATCAACCTCCCCCACCCCACTCTAATCCGGGCATATACTCCTCTGAACAGCTGATTGATTGATTGGTGGTTGCTTTACGCCGTGTAGGCAGCATAGGCCATATTCACGGCGACTGAACAGCTGAACACGACACCGGATACATATGGTGGCGACTGAAACTGTAGTAAGTTGCCCTAAGGCATTGCACATTAATTTCACCTGGTCCAATATCACCCACCTTCATTGATTGCTGTATCTCCAAATTTGCCATGGATCGATATATTGTTTGTTTGTTTGTTTGTTGTTGTTTTACGTCCTAGCATGCATACATACATATAAACAAACACAGATATACATATACATATACACACAAATATACATATCAATATACACACAACAGTCATCATCATCATCATCATCATGCTGTCGGTCATGATGCGACAAAGACTGCTTTCATTACTTGACTGCCACTCTCCATTTAACTCTCTGCTGTGAGAGCTGCATCCATGAGTCGGTCTTAATGTCTCTCAGCTTCAGGTTTCTATAGTTCATGAAAGCTGCCTGCAAAAGTGTTGAAGTGCTGCTGGCGTTTGCAAGTTACCAGCGGCACTCTCTTGGGGAGCAAATAGAGGTTTCACACCGGCAAGAACATGTCAAGACAGGCGCAAAACTATTTGTCCCTGCAATGGCTGGTCGGGAGATGTTGGGAGTTCCATATATCAACCGCCCTTAATGCTACCTCAGTGACATGGGTTTCTGCTTAGGGCTATACATATAAGTATACAAACACATCATTCGTCAGAGTTCAATATACCGTACATTGTTGGAAGGGAAGGTGAATGGCAGCAGAGGGAGAGGGAGACCAAGAACATCATGGTTTACAAATATTTCACAGTGGACAGGCTTGAATTATTCACAGTCTATCAGAACAGCACACCATCAGGACAATTGGAGAACCATTGCATCCAACCCTCGACTAGAGGACGGAACTATTGATTGATTGATATAAAGATATACATATACACACACATTTACATATGTATACACATAAATATACATATGCCATTATGCATAGGTGTGTGCATCAAAACAAGTATTGCTCTATCAAGACCCTGATAGAAAATCCCACTGATGTACATTCAAGTTAACACCCACGCACCCAGCCCCGTGTCCATATACCGGGGCACCTAATCGCAGGGCTACTCTAGTTATTTAATTACAGCTCTACTAAAAAGCTCAGCTTCTCCGCCACAGAACAAAGGGGCTAACGAGGGCAGGTGCTTTAGCTTAGAGCGCCATGTTGCAATTCTATTCTATACAACGAGAAGATGGCGGCTCACACCTGTCACTGCTGAGAATTTTACCCATAAGGCAGTTACGCACGCCTAGGTGACAAAAGCTCATTGTCCCGGCAACACCTGTTTCCCATAGCACTGCGTTCCGAACGCGACGCTGCTAGATTCACCGGGGCCAAGCGAAATAAATGAACTGTGCGGAATCACTGATCTATGCGAAATCACTGACCTGTGAGTGAAATAGCTGTCGCGTGTGAAATAACTGACCTGTGCAAATTAATTGACATGTGCAAAATAACTGAGATGTGCGAAATAACTGACCTGTACGAAATAATTGACATGTGCGAAATAACTGACCTGTGCGAAATAATTGACATGTGCGAAATAACTGACCTGTGCGAAATTGCTGACCTGTGCGTGAAATAGCTGTCCTGGGCAAAATTACTGCCCTGTACGAAATAACTGACCTGTGTGAAATAACTGATATATCTGTAAGAAATAACTGATATGTAGGAAATAACTTACATCTGCGAAATAACTGACATCTGTGAAATAACTGACATTTGCGTAATAACTGACCTCTGCGTAATAACTGACCTTTGCGTAATAACTGACCTCTGCGTAATAACTGACCTCTGCTTAATAATTGACCTGTGTACTGATCTCTGTGAAGCACACCTCTGCCTGCTCTTGCACCTCACCCATTGGATCAACTCGCCAGTCAGTTGTGCCTCGACCAATCACACCTCACCGCTCTCCTTTCCCCATCCCTGCTTCACTGCATCCTCCTTTCTGGTCAGTCTTCACCACATCACCAACTTCACCACCCACCCGCCCTTCCGAACCACTGCCCTCATATTAATCACCCAATCAACATGATTTGGTTTGAAAGTACGAACCAGAAACAAATATCGCCATTATTATTATTATTATTATTATTTCAGTTATCTTATCCTGTACACCTTATGTAATCATTGTATGTTTGATGATCATTTACTCATCTCACATTTTCTCACCAGTATAAATGTTATAAGTCATTGATTTGACTCGACTGGGACCCAAACTCCCCATCTCCCGCACGCGAGGCCCATGCTACACCGATTCGGCCACCGCGCCCGGTGCTGAAATCTTAGTAAACCAGGGGAAGAGCCATTTAGCTCTATGCCATGTAAAGCTAACATTCCTTCTACGCAGTATGCGGCATGCGGCATGCGGCATGCGGTATGCGAATGGGAGGATTCCTTCTACATGGTATGCGGCATGTGGCATGCGGCACACAACTGGCTATATTTAAAAAATAAAAATAAACAAGTATACTCCATACTGCACTGTGTATGGCCTAATATGGCATTTATATCTATGTACCTCTTGGTACGTCACATGGGGGTTCCTACCTTTATAATTACCAAATTATAGATAAGTATTCATATTTCTGTGGCTATGGTATCATTTTTACGAACCCGTAACCCCACCACCACCACTACCATATGTTTCCCCTCTGCACCCTTGTGTGTGACATTTCCGTAATGCTCAGTCCCCTCTCCTCGTCTAAAACTACTGGACAAGTGTGACTGACGTTTCTATTCACACACTGCGTGCTGCATGCCGCATGCCGCACCGATCGCTACAGGGACCGATCGAGTTGCCACATTCGCATTCGCATTCGCATTCACATTCGCATTGCCATACCGCGTGTAAGGGATGTAGCCCATTGACTTCAAGGCGTTTCAATTTGTTTTGCCGCATTCGCATACCGCATACCGCATACCACGTGTAAGGAATCTAGCTTAAGGCGAGACAATGTGAATGTCATCCGGTAAACACTCACTAAGATAATTAGATTAAACAAGTATATCCGTGACATTATAATTGGACATCTTAAAAGCTATATACAACAGTATGCCAAGCCTTAATATGTCATCAGATTTTTTTTAATATTCCACGCATGTGACGTGGAATTACACGAACAGAAGATGAAAATGAAAACTGAACTAATTAATACTAATAGGGTTTCATTCAGATCATGCTCAAACACATAGTTTACCCACTACTACGGGGACTGGCGATTTAGATTTAAATTTAGAGTTTTTCGCGGGATTACTCTCAATACATATTGTTGGTTTCAACAGCAGCGCACAGAACTGGTATTACATATGGAGTTTCTTGTGATTATTGTCCATCCATCTATTTAGGTCCAATGACCCATCATAATACTGATGATTACATACGGGTTTCTGCGTGATTGGTCTCCATGCATATACTTGGTTATATCAAGCATTAACGATGGGAGAGGGATTTCCTTACAAATACTCCCCATAAATGTATTTAGGCCTAATAGCCCAGCACAACACTGATGATTGTAGAGGCATTTCCTGGTGATTACTATCCACGTGTCTCTCCCCCGATGCACAAACAAGGCACTTAATGGCATATGTCATTAACATGTGTATATAGGGACAATTGATATATATATGTATGTATATATAAATATATATATATACATATACATATATATATATATATCTATATATCGGGACAATTGAGACTGTGGAAGGGTGGTTGGGCTCGGACGAGCCCAATTCGCGAATGGGGGTGGAAGGTTGATGTGCCACTACCGATTATTATGGGCGATAATGAGCGTCTCACACAGAAACACACATACAGTAGTATGTCTATAGTTGTGCCTACTTTTTAATGGGGGAAAAGATGAAGCGGCCTGACTGCCTCTGTATATATACGCATATATAGATAGAGATGTACATAGAGAGATGGTTGGTTGTTGGAGGTTTACGTACTGGCAAAATCTAAGGTCATATCAGGACGGAATAGAGAGAGATGTATGTGTATACACACACATACATGCATACATAAATACATACATATACATATACATATTTAACCGTCCGGCTATTCCACCCCCCACTTAAGGCGAGCCTATGTGTTAATTTATATAATTATTTCCATGTGAATTTCCTGGGCCAGCCGCGGGCCGCCGCTGCCTCCCGTCCCGTCTGCAGGTAGTCCGTGTCCGTCGGTGTCATTCCCGGGCTAAAGTCGACCAGCCAGAGTATCGTCTAAATACGGATTTTGCCCTTCTCGCATTTATCGGCCTAAAGCATTTACTTAGTTATTTCAACTAACTGGCTGGTCTCCCCGCCTTACGGTGTACTTATTTAATATGTTTGAATTGATCCAGAACTAAGCAGACGCGCTAGTGTTACTGCCACTGTCACTGATAATCAGCCTAAGTTACTGTCCTCTTTTAGCCAAAAGATCTCTGAGTTAATTCTGTTAATATGTCTGTTATAATCTTCCCGCAGATGGGTTAAGTAGCTGCATAAGGCCTATTAGGCTTAAGGCCCTTAATTATGTATAAAGCAATCGAATATTAAGTTTGACCATAGCGGTTAATATATAGAAGTCTGGAGAATAGTAAAGAATGCAATGAATGTTCCAATTTACCTTTCCAAGAGCTCACGGCTTTATTCTTAACCAAACTAACAAGCAATCATAGCAACATGTCGTATATGCATTATTCAATCCCCTCCCATATTAGTAAGTTTAAAACAAGTTTAGAATTTCGACAATAATGGCCTAAATCTCGGCTAAAACATCAGAGCGTCCTTAAACACGTCTGATGCGTCTGGGTCCGAATGCCCGACCTCCTCTCGCTGCCAGGAGAGTCGCAATTGATGTCTCCTAGCAACGCTTTACAGCCGGAAACCCGGGGCATCGCAAATATTGGCATTCGCGAGTCTGCCATGGCGAGTAGCCCGCATTTCCAAATGCGGGTTAATTGGCACAAGCTCGCAAATGTCACAAGGCGAATAGTCTCGTCCACTTCACATATATATATATACATATACATATATGTATATATGTATATATATAGATATATATATATATATATACATACACATGACAAGTACATGCATAGAATAACAACCCAAATACATGACTGATCAAATTGGGGAATTAAATACAATATATTGCTTCCTGAATATGTCAACAAATGTGTAACCTTTCACCTGATGCCACCCACAACATGCACCACATGTACTACTTCAATCAGATCTACTGAGCACTCACTACCGGCCACCTCTGCTCCTCCAAGCTCACATACCCAACCACCCAAACCCACACGTGACTACCCATCCCCCACTCCCATCCCCTACCACCATCCCCCATCGCCGAGAGCCTTCTCCTTTGTGTCAGCCCGTGAGGGGGCATGCGTGCAGGGTTCGACGCAGCGCCAGGTGGAGACAATTAGCAGGCATTGTTCAGGGCCCACCGATGACCCCCCCCCCCCCTCCACCCCAACACACACAATCCCCTCACCTACATCTCGCCACCACCGGGCGTGGTGGCCACATCGGTAGAACGCGGGCTTTTCGTGTGGGATACCGGGAGTTGGGTTCCCAGTCGAGTCAAAACAATGACTTATCAAATTGATACTTGTTGCGTTCTTGCATGGCGCTCAGCATTAAGAGGATAGGGTAAGGACTGGTTAGCTCAGTGTCAGGATAATGTGAATTGAGTGGGATATTGGGTTATGGAGCTGGTGGCCTGGTGTCCCAGTGGGGAACCACTATGAGTATGAAGTCACCATGAGTGTGCACTGTCAGAAGTCGGCACCCGTCCTGATATGAACTGGGATGTTGCCAGGACGCAAAACTCCAACAATCAACCGACCCTTGCACCCCCCGCCCCCATCAACACACACCTCCCCTCGGCAGTCACGAGCTGCTCCCGACTCCCGGTGAATGCGGGAGGTGCTCGGAGGCACGCCTACAGTAAGGACCATGCATCTATGTATCGCACCACCAATGGTGAGCAGGGCTACGCTTCCCATGGGGGCGCTGGTGTATGCGGGCAGACCGGGTGAGGCGCCCTCTGGTGGGGTATTCGGGCATGCGCGGTGCCGACGGCCTTGGCTTCCCATTTACTCCATTGATTCCTCGTGTGCGACTGGCTGTCAGCAATTTGGCAATTGCCTCCGGAATTCATCCACCTTAACTGTGTCTGATAGAGTTTCTGCAGTCGCCCAGGGGCTCCGAATAAGTAAGGACCTGTTGACTACTATATATACAAATAAATAAATATATATATATATAGTATAGTTATATATATATAACATAAATATATTTATACACATGTATGTATATATCAGGGTCCACACACATTTGAACATATGAAATTCAAGGTTATTTGAAGGCTTTTCAAGGCCGTTTTTTTAATAGGAATTCAAGACTATGTTCATTTGGATTTCAGGAAAGAAAACAATGGGAAGTGGCGATTTTGCACTAATTTAGATCAGTGGGGATAGTGTAATCGAATGCACAGCTTTTAAAAACTAATTACCCTAAATTTTCTTGTCACAAAAGTAGTACACAACTTCTCATATATATTATATATATATATATAATAAATATATAATATATATATTTATATGTGATATATAATTTATTATATGAGTATAAAGGGGCTGAGCAGCTATTCCATATGGTTTTACGGAAATTTGTATTTAATTGCTTGCTATTTATTATCGATGTATTATTTATTGTGCTATTTTCTGCGGGCCGGTTCCCGCTGCACGCGGCTGACGCCACCACCGCTTAGGCAAAGGCCAGCCAGAGCGCTTCAGTATTATTCGCTCCGAATTTTAAACTTTTTCTGTTGGTAGGCCTGTTTATTGCTTGGCCAATTGGGCTTTCGGAAATAAAGGTAGGCTTCCACCACCCCTCGTCTTGCTGTCCTCTGTTTTGTATCCCTTAATTCGTAGCCAAATTTATATATATATAAAATAATTATGTGAGAATTACCTGGGTATAGTTGACACATAATTGTTGTTTTACCGAGTCCGATAGCCTCGGCTTGTTATAGTACTGCGAGGGGTAGCATAGTCAACTTGATGCAATCTTTACCTACTAATTACCGAAATTATGTGACGCAGGGTGGAGGTACCCGGTTACAAAAACCGCCCCGCGGGGGGGGGGTACTCTACCAAAGCATCAGGTCAGGAGGAAAGACAAAGGTTAATAGAACATGTATTCCCTCCCGAACATGTATACTGTAAATGCGCTATACATGACATATATAAACAGCAGTAGTGTCCACCAGTTGTGTCAAAAGTGTGACAGCAACCATTTTTAAGAAGTGGGGTTGTCAGTTGTCGAAGGCAGGTTGTACCTAGATATTAATGGCGGGGTAGAAATGAGGCGGTCTGACTGCGTCTGTCAAACCTGCAATGATGAACCCGGTAATTGTTGAGTGAGAGAGAGACGAGAAATGTTGGTTATTTAGCTCTCTTAGTTCTGCTGTAATACATTGGCTGCCTGCCAATCAGAGTCTGATTGACGGGATGCTGGCACATGCAGCTCCTTCAGAGAGCCCCCCCCCCCCCCTCCCCACCCGACATTCCCCGGTTAGTATCAATTGTCTCTTACTCTGCACCTCCCCATCAAATCATGCCCTTCTCTAGCCCTCCCTTCCAATCCATCCGCTCCCCTCCAACACCAGACGGGATAGCCAAATGAGTTGAGGGTCCAGCTCCCGTTTAGTTAGATCCTGGGATTCTAAAACACGTGTTTCGAACCCTAGTCGAGTCAAACCAATGAATTAACAATTGATACTTGTCGCGTCCTAGCCAGGCGCTTGGCATTATTAGGATAGGGCAATGACTGGTTGGCTCAGTGGCGGGATAATGTGACTGAGCGTGATATAAGGCCTTGGTGCTGGCAGCCTGGTCTCCCAGTGGGGCAGCATTATAAAGTCGCCATAAATGTGCACTGTCACAAGTCAGTACCCATCCTGACATGACCTTAGATGTAACCAGGACATAAAACTCCAACAACCAACCATCCAACATATCCCCTCAGTCTCCCCTTCTCCCCTTTTCTCCGCGACTCTGGGCGGGGAAAGTAAAGTATTACACCCCCACGCCCGGCCCTCCACCTTCCCTTCCCCGGTGTAACGATTTCAATTTCCCTTCTTTTCAAGTTCCCCCGGGAATCTGAAAACCTTTTAAATTTTGGCGTTGTCTGTAGCGGAGTGGTTAGAGTGTCTGACTTTTTTCTAAGTCAGACTCCTAATCTGAGGGTCGGCGGTTCGATTCCCCGTGCCCCCAGCTCTGCCAATTTGGATTTCCATCACTGTGTATAACTTACAGCGTCATCAAAGGCCGGTTGCTCTCATACCATGTCTATGTGGTGTGGGAGGTTAAAAATCCCTTGGGTCGGTAAAAGTATAGGCTTGGGCTTTCTATCGACCAGGAATGGAATGAGGAAGACCAGTCGTCTATGACTGAAATTTCCCCTGCTTAAACAACTAATGGATAAAAAAAACAAAAAAACTAAACAACAAAAACAACAAAAAAAAAAACAAATTTCCCTCCGGTGAAATTGAAAACGTTTTCAGATTCCCAGGAGGGAACTTATAAACAGTTTTCAGATTCCTCCCCCTATTTTCAAATTATCCCCTCTGGGAATTTACTATTGTTTAAAAAAACTTTTAAAATTCAGACCTATAATTTTTGTTCTTAGCCATCTTGGAGACTTTTTTGTGTCATTTAGGGTGAAATATGTTTTGTTGTACTAGTAATAATTTCCATTATGCTATTCTCTGCGTATTATTATATTTGTCATGAAAAATAACAAAACATAACAAAAATAAAGAAAATTCCCCAAAAATGGGGGGGGGGGGGGGGAAGTTAAAACGAGGGAGGGAAAATGAAAACGTTTCCAAATTCCTGTGGGATGAATTTGAAAACGTTTTCAAGTTCCGATGGGGGAACTTCAATCAGGGGGGAACTTGAAATCTTTACACCGGCATCCCAGGCTCCCCGCCCCGGCAGACCGAAGCCCTTGAGTGGGGGGCGTGGGCGTGGGGGGGGGGGGGGTTGCCCAGTCGGCGATGGCCCAGGACCAGTCAGTCAGCGGCTTGGTGTGGGGGGTACTGTGGAGTGGGCGTCGGGATATATCTGTCTGTGCAAAGTGGGTATTGATCTCGCTCCCCGTTGACAGTGGGTAGATATCTCGTGGTGCGGGCTCTAGAAGAGGTGCCAGTAAGGGAGGAGCATTTGATAACAATTCAACGCACACAACAGCTTGTAATGTGTCACCGGCAAAAGCTGACTGCTGTCAAATTAAATGGGCATCTCCTAGAAATAGTGTACATTTAACTAAGGGAGGATTGGGCTATAATAATTAATATATAACAATGGCGTTCTCAGGTGTATACGGATGGGGTTACCACAGTTTCTTGTGGTGGTAATTGTAGGCGTCACCATAGTAACGCCTCTATGAACTGATGAAATGGTTTGGTAGTGAAATTGCGATTATGGGACCCGCTACACTTGGAGTCGATTGCTTATCTTGCAGTTGATAGCCTCGCACAATAATGTCATCACTGGTAACAATATCGTTATCCCTATTGGTGCCACAACCAATACAACAGTCTGCACAACAATCAATGCTACTTCCATTACCACCCAACGCCCATAGTACCAGCATAAAGGTTGGCACTCGTAGCTAGCTATACTAGTGTCAGCCTAAGATTTGCCATAAGAATGCAATATTATCACACTTATATACATGTAATAATTAATAGGCGTATTCTATAGGTAAAATATATTTATATAAATATATATTATATCTTATTAGTCTTGGTTGTCCGGTGGCGATGGTAAAACATCATTTGTTGTGAACTCATTGATGGCCAATGAGTCCAATTTGTGCTCAGAATGTGTGGTGGCACTTTGGACATGTGTGTAGCTGCAGTCCGATAGTCTAGTAGGTGAAGGAGACATTTGTATCAGTATATAGCATAAGTAGACACCTAATACATATAGAATTCCTTAGAGGAATTGATTTGTTGCTGTCGTTTATTGGGGTTTTACATCCTGACAAAATCCAAGGTCATATCATGATGGATACCGACTTGTGGCAGTTCGCAGTTCGACTTCATAGTGCTGCCCCATTGGGAGACCAGACGGCCACCACTATGAGCTGATTCCCCATTCAGTCACGTTATCTACAGGAATGTGTGAGGTGAGGTAAAGTAGGCACGATGTTGTCATTAAGCACAATATCCTAGAGTTCATCACATACCATTTCATATTAGCTATATGCCTATCTAGTATAGTTCTTGTACATTATCTGAATGGTAGAATTATTATATATATATATATATATATACATATATATATACAAGTAGTGAGATAAGAAGGAAGTAAGGCAATATAGACAAGCAGTGCGGTATGAGTTGGCGGCAAAAAGACCCCAACTACTTTATTGAAAACAATTGCTTCCGACCGAGTGGCGAAAGCAGCCCCCACCCCCGAGTAGGGGGGGGGGGGCGAGGAGCATGCTGCCCCCACCCCATCGAACCACACGAGAGGGGGGGGGGGGGGTAGGAACCACACTAGAGCTTATTATTACCCGCAATAAAGAGGTTTACCACCATCCATATACATATAATCAGATTTCAATATATCCCCCACTCAATGTGAGCGATGGTTCCCTTAATGAGCCTGGAGCATTCTATGGCATTCAAAATGTTTCATAATGGCGCCAGCCTTGGGCGTGGCAGGGAACTGTGGGCATTATGTTTTATGAGAACTGAAGTCCCATTAATTATCTGGCGTTGCATGTTCTTTTTCCGCAAAGCAGATCACGTTCAGTGATGCGCTTTCAAAGCTGGGTCACTGACCGTCTGAAATGGCATTGAAGTTGAAAATAAATGGCCGTCTGAAATCAGCTGGTCAAGTCATTCACATCAAGATGCCCATTGTCGGAAAACATGGCATGTTTGTTTATTGTTTTACGTCCTAGCAACATCTAAGCTCATATCAGGACGGATACCAACTTGTGACAGTGCACACTCATGGCGACTTTATAGTGCTGCCCCAGTGCTGCCCCATTGCCGCCAGCATATTGAGCCAATATCCCACAGTCACATATTATCCTGATACTATGCAAACCTACCCTTTTCCTATCATATTAATGCCAAGCGCCAGGCTAGGTAGCGATAAGTACACATTTTATAAGTCATTGGGTTGACTCGGTTTGGATTCGAACTTCCGCACGGGAAGCCTGCGCCGTACCGATTCGGCCACCCCGTCCGGTTCAAAGACAGCAATGAAATGCATATCATCGTGAATTAAATCAAAGTACACAAATAAAATATTTGTCTTAAGTTCCTTAAACAAAGTAAGAAACAAACAGTCTCAGCCAAAACAAATAGCCTGGCTTTGGATTAATTTGTCCCGCGTGTCTGTAATTTGGGTAGGTAGTGTTTGTTCGGATCAGATAACTTTCAATAAGAAAGTAATTATTTTAAGGCTATTATTATCCCGCTACAACAATCAAGGTTTGACTAAGATTATGGATGGCCTGAAATTGTGCATACTGATGGAGGTTAATTAACTCGATAGTTATCTATTAGTTGGTTGGGTGTTGGAGTTTTACGTCCTGGCAACATTTAAGGTCATACCATATCTATTAGTTCACATTTGTTTCCTTTTGTTTTTAAATTGTATTCCCAAGTGTGGTACAATTCGATGGAAGGAGTGGGAAAAGTGGACCTGTCCTTATATGACCTTAGATTTTGGTAGGACGTAAAACAATAACTAAAAAAACTTGTTTATTTATTACATTATGACAAATTAAGAATGTTTAAAATGGTCATTTGCTGAAATTAGTATATAAAGCAAATTAAACTAGCTTGGTCTAAATTAAGATTAATTAATAGGTCAGGTTGTGCACCACCTCTGACATGATCCTGCGACATAATCTGGAAACTGTGGGCCGGGCGTGTAATAGTGCTTGACCAGAATCTCGGAATTTTTAATGTACTTCCCTACATCTTTTGACTAGTGATTTTCTGCGTGGGTGGGAGGGACAGGATTTCTGTTCACCCTACTACCTACATATTAGTATACCCTATTCGGATGTTTTAATTTCAGAATAGCGACTCTGTGCCCTGAGGTCTCAGTGTAAAGGAATGTGTGCATTGCCAACTCCCTGAGAACCGAAGGTTTGCTTGTTTTGGGGGGGTTTACATCCTGGTAACATCTAAAGTTTTATCAGGACGGTTACCGTCTTGTGACAGTGCACACTCATTGCGATTTTATAGTGCTTCCCCAGTGGCAGACTAGGCAATTGCCACCAGACCTGATGTCCCACTCAGTCACCTTACCCTGACATTGATCAAACCAGTCCTTGCCATATCCTAATAATGCCCAGTGCCAGGCTAGGAAGCGACAACCATCAATTTTGTAAGTCATTCGTTTGACTCGATGCCGAATCAAACTCCCAACCTTCCACATGGGAAGCCTGCGCTCTATCGATTCAGTCTGGTAAAGAGAAGTGAAAGGAAAGCACCAAGCAGAGGATAACTGGGGAAAATGTGCCAAAGCCACCTGACCACTCAGGTGAATGGACGATAGACTCGAGCGAGTCACAATCATGGTGGGGTTGGGGGGTTGGGGGGGGGGGGGTCGTTCCTGCCAAATCAAACACTGTGCTAACATTGCAACCAATTAGTGACCCATGATCCTCAAGGTGTTTTATTAGTATTTAATAGAATATCCATAGTAACCTCTTCGATTAGTTAATTCGCTTGTCTGTCTTCATCAGATTACCAGCTGTATGTCTCCTCCGTGCTTCCATACTTCAGCAGGAATTCCATCACCCCCAGGTGCTTTGCCATCTTTCAGGCTAGTGACATGGGGGGTGGCATCTATATACAGTCCAGACAGAGCGCTGACCTATTCAATGTTGCACACTTCAGAGCGAAGACCAAGACTACTCAGATACTGGTGAGAGAGCTACTATTCACAGATGACAGTGCACTGGTTGCCCACTTTGCTGAAGAGATCCGGAAAATAGTGGATGCTTCCTCCAATGCATCAAAGAAGTTTGGCCTGAAAATTAACATCAAGAAGACGGAGGTGCTGAACCAACTGAACTCTACAAGAACCCGAGAGGAGGAGATCATGGCTGACGGAAACAAGCTGAACTCTGTTCCGGAATTCACCTATCTCGGAAGCACTATATCAAGTGATAGACACATTGATGCTGAAATACAGAGGAGGATGGCCAAGGCTAGCACATCTTTCGGCCGGCTATGCCAGAGACTCTGGAACAACCACCATGTGTCCATTCGGGTCAAAGGCAAGATCTACCGTGCAATCACGCTATCCACCCTACTAAATGGAGCCGAGGCCTGGACAGTGTACAGACGACAGGTGAAAAAGCTGCATGCCTTCATGATGCGACATCTGCATTCAATCATGAGGCTAACCTGGAAAGACAAACTGACAAATAAGGAAATACTCGAACGAACGGGGCTGCCCTCTATGAAAGATCTTCTGATCAAAAAGAATCTCCGGTGGACTGGACACCTCATGTGGATGTCATCACACAGGCTACCAAAGCAGATCCGCTATTCTCAACTGTCTTCGGGCTACAGAAAGAGAGGGTGCCCTCATCTCCGGTTCAAGGATACCATCAAGAGAAACCTGAAGCTGAGAGACATTAAGACCCACTCATGGACGCAACTCTCACAGCAGAGAGCTAAATGGAGAGCGGCAGTCAAGTAATGAAAGCAGTCTTTGTTGCATCGTGACTGACAGCATGATGATGATGATGATGATGATGATGATGATCAACTAAGCCCAAAGCAGAGTAACAGGTATAAGCTAATTTTAATACATAAAAACTATGAATAGCAATGCTATTTGATATTAGGCATATGCTATTCGCTATATAAGTTTCGGCACTGACAAAAGAACTTATTTAGCAACATAAACTATTTCCCCAAAAAGATACCCCATAAAAAAAAGAAAAAGAATTGCCCCAGGCACGTGCACTGGCATTTAGGGCGGCAGACAAGGTTTACTGCTCAGGCGGGATATATAAGTGTAGAAACCACAAGTGTGTTGGAGCCATTGCCGGTGCACCCACCTGATAAACCTGACAAAGACTGACAAACTATCAAATCAATAATTACCTAGCACTAAACAGGTTGAGTTCAGTATTACTTAACCACAAACATGTAGTCAAGTGACTGTATGGCTTCGAAAGGGGGCGATCTTCCAGTTGAACAACTGATACCACATTAAAGTTCATACTTATGCCAAAGTACATTGCTACACCAATTAGACAATTGAAATCTTTACCTAGAATCAGATATATCCCAGTATATATGGATATATATATAAGCACTTCACATGCATAGATATATATAGAATATAGTTATACAAATCTTACCTGGGTACAGATGATGAATAATTGGTGTTTTCCTGAGGTACTAGGCTTCGATAGTCGTGGGTCAGGGTGAAGGAAGCACATCCGGGTCCAGCAATCCTTAACATACTTTATAGGATAAAAAATTATCTTAGTTTTGTGTGGATACTTTTGTGTTTTCGTTTTGGTTCTCACAAAACGTGATAGTCATGGCCGGGTAGGATGGGCGAGCCCTGACCCACGACTATCCAAGGCTAGTACCTCGGGAAAACACCAGTTATCCATCATGTGTACCCGGGTAAGATTTGCATAACTATACTATTTTACCTCGGTACTACGCCTCTGGCTACTCATAGTCCAGGGAGAATTTTACGTAATCTCATTTTTGATCCTTTTATACTTAATGTTGTAATCATACTATTGTTGTTTAGTGCAAAATATTAATTTTGTTTCTCACCCGTCTTCAGTTGGTAAGTAGGCGAGTCGCCAGGACGCCTGGCTTTTCTCATCGTTTGATGTAATGTTTTGCAAATGATCTAGCCGTCTTCCACCCCACGTGTGTATGGACTGCATTGCTCTAATGATTTTACATAATACAAAGGTAATTAAGCTGTAAAACAGTAATAATTTATGGAAAAGGTTCAACACCTTTTGTATGTGGATGCTAACATAAACTGAACCAACATATCCAGTTTATAAGATACTAAACCTGGTTGGTTTTGTAGTTAATGTAGAAAACTGCCAGAGGTACTCACAAGCATCCTCCCATTGTGAGTTGATTGTGCTAATTGCTGGACCCAGATGTGTTTCCTTCTCCCTTGACTATGAGTAGCCAGAGGCATAGTACCAAGGTCCAAACTATTTATATGGCCATAAGGTAAGTGATGTCAAAGTTATATAATAATGACTCCATGAATAGTCTTTGCCAAATTGATTCCTGTTTTAAGAGACATCCATTGAGGTAATGTTGACACTTATTATACAAGATACATTGTTTAAACAAATAAACAATTGATTTTTGATTACTGAGACTCAGACAGTCAAGCATTTTCCAGGTAAATATATTACTCTAATTGCCCGTGTTAAGGTTACGTTGATATCCATTGGCTACATAAACAATACTAGAGTTGGGGGTTGTTTGTTTGTTGGAGTTGTATGCCATGGCAACGCCTAAGGTCACATCAGGATGGGCACCGAATTGTGACAGCGCACACGCATGGCGACTTTGTATAGTGCTGCCCCACTGGGAGACCAGGCACTACTAGCACCATGACCTGATATCCACACTCAGTCACATTATCCTGATACTGATCTAACCAGTCCTTGCCCTACTCTATATGCTTGCTCATGCAACAAACAAAGAGGGCCTAGTTGAGCACTTCCCTTCCATAATGAAAACCCATCAAGAAGTGGGGTGACTGGCAATTATTTCCTTCCCGCCCATTAAATGGTTCGAGATGCCCCTTGCCCTGCTAAGCCAGTTCAGTATGGCGCCATAAATTCCACGAGCCCGTCATTAATTACGTGATCCCATATTAATATGAGAAACACCCTCGTCATAAACAGTCGTTAGATCGCCATTGGGTCGGCCTCATAATGCCCCGATGTTGTCTAATGAGACGGCCGTGCTTCTTACGCAATACCAGTCCTACAGGCATCACGGTGCAACAAAATGGCGACCGTAGATTTTGAGGAGGCTGGATTCCAAATGCTTAGCTGATTAAAATGTGTTGGTACTTTGCCATAATGGTCGGCATCATTTTGTTTGTGATGTAGTTTTTAGTACATTGCTAGTTAAGACTATCTAGATGTTTACGTAATAAGTTGGCGTCCTTTATTTTTGGTGTGTTTTAGTTTGATTTTATTGTTGGTTTGCCTATATACACCTAATGGGGTGATTACCATCTCATTAGTCAATCCAGCTAAACAGTGAGGAGATGAAAATGCCTATATTCATCATCATAATAATAACAATACAGTAGGCTTTATTCACTTTTCGGTTCCAATTATCTTCCAAGCAAAGCATCAGTTGACAATTAGCAGGTTGGAGAGCTTACCTCGTTTGGGCTATGGTGGTTAGAGTACCTAATTCGACTCCCGGTTCAATTACCAAGGTCGAATTCCATATAGGATTGTAGTGGTCTGCACTGACCTCTCAGGCAAGTAACCACATAGACAGGTAGGCGTGGGGAGTGTATTGATATCAGGGAGCCTAGGTGGTGTAATGGTTAGCACACTGGCCCGGAGTGCAGAGAGATGTGGGTTCGAGTCCCGCTCTAGGCGCAGTATTTCCCATTTTCATCCCCCCCATGACACTGGTTGCCGTGATCAGGATCCTGTACAAGCTTTGCGCTGTATGGTTGTTGAACCTACCCTGTGTATGTATGTGTTAGTGCATTGCCTGTATGTATGTAATTGTAAGCATTACAAGACTTACAATTCCAGGGGGACGAGTGTAGTGGTCTGCACTGACCTCTCAGGCAAGTAACCACATAGACAGGTAGGCGTGGGGAGTGTATTGATATCAGGGAGCCTAGGTGGTGTAATGGTTAGCACACTGGCCCGGAGTGCAGAGAGATGTGGGTTCGAGTCCCGCTCTAGGCGCAGTATTTCCCATTTTCATCACCCCCATGACAGGATTAATGTGCAGGTTCACAAATATGGTGGTGGAACACTGAGTTTTGGGATGTTTTCATACTGGAATACATCACTAAAAAGCAACAAATTATATCTAATTTCCTGAATATTCTAAGGACATTTTGTTGGGACCGGGCTGAGTAAATTAACAGTGAATAGTAGGAAATAATTCAGTAGTTACACCACATGGCTACATGACAGAACTGCCAATAACTCCTAAACAAGAGAGGAACCTTCAGCCAACCATGGGGGTATATATATGCTGGTATGTGGCCCACTCATACACTTCCACTTGTTACTGGGAGAGGTCCTGTGGGGACTGTTGTACATCATTTAGATATATTTTTTGCATACCAGTATATATATGCATAATAAATAATTCACTCTGATTATGCATCTGATGCATAATCACCACAAATATGGCTTGTCTTGCTGGTACAACAATAAGAAAAAGTGTATTATATTTGATTTATTTTATTGTTGGTTATCACTTTTTATTTCTAATCATATTATTTAAACGAAGATCGCTGCTGGGAGTCCTGGCGCCGGGAGGCTGAGAGTCCCGGTGCCAGCAGGCCGAGCATCCCGGTGCCGGCAGGCCGAGAGTCCCGGCGCCGGCAGGCCGACAGTGCCGGTGTCGTATTTTCAGCACCCGGTCATTGTCAGCGGCCTGTCGTGGCTTCTGCGCATGCGCGGATTTTAAGACATATGCAAAACACCCATGCCCTCGCCGGCTACAAGCTCAGCCACGGTACCCGGCAGTGTTAGGGACCGATTAGGCCGAAATCTATTGAATGCGATCATATTTAACAGAATTACATACTCAAATAATGAAATTTAATTAAATTAACCTTAAATTACAAGCGATATTAACGTAGCAGCTAGATCAGCGTCGAATCGCCGAGTGTAAACAAAACAAATAGCAGTGATCGCCGCAACGTGCGAAAATCCACGCATGCGCAGAAGCCACGACAGGCCGCTGACAATGACCGGGCGCTGAAAATACGACACCGGACTCACACCCCACTCACGTCCATGCCCCGCGCTCATGGCCGACAACCTGAAGTGTTCCACTTTTCTTTGGGCAGTTTTTGGTAACATATTTTTGCTATACAATTAATAAGTTCATTTTAAAGTTATATTGCACTAATAATATACATAGTACGTGGTACCTTGGTGATCGGTAATGTATATATAGATATACATGTACAGATCTGCACTGGCAGCTGAGCTAACTGAATGTGAATGTGTCAGAGATTATGTCCCTTGGAATAGGTGTGAGAGTGGATAGGATTTGGTATATACGAGTCAATGCCACAGTGGACTGCACCCACATACTTCTGAAGGCATACTACACACCAGTCAACTTGTTACTGGATTACTACTGTGCACCCTTTGACAATCATTCCTACATTTAGAAACATTCGTAAGTTATTTTTCACCTGGTATTGCAATATAACTTATATATAAATGCATGTGTATTATGTACATATATATATATTTATGTTTGTATATGTATGTATAGTATAGTTATACGAGTCTTACCTTGGTACAGATGATGGATAACTGTTGTTTTACCGAGGTATAAGCCTCGGATAGATGTGGGCTAGGGAGAGGTAAGCACGTCCGGTACCAGCAATCTTAACCTACTTATTGAGGATAAAAATGACTTTCAAACAATGGATACTATTACTTTACCGAAAAGGTACACCAACGGAATAGATGTGGCAGGGTGTGGCGGGAGGGCCCTAGCCCACATCTATCCGAGGCTTATACCTCGGTAAAACAACAGTTATCCATCATCTGTACCAAGGTAAGACTCGTATAACTATACTATTTTACCTCGGTAAACAGCCTCAGGCTAGCCTCAGGCTAGGGAGACCTTTACATAATTCATTTTTATCCTTAATATCATTCTTTCTTATTATTATAACATTCTAAATTTTTGTTCTCACCTATTCTTGTTAGTTGGCGAGAAGACGCTTTGCAACGCCGGTAGGCTTTTCTAGTCGTTTATTATAATGTTTTGCAAACGACTTAGCCGTCTTCCAGCCTGCATGCGCTAGTATTCTTTTCACAGAAATACCAAGCACCCGTGCCTTGGAGACCATGGCTCCTCTAGTTGAGTGGGAAGAGTATTTACTCGTATCCACTCCAGCCAATTTCAACACCGTAATTGTCCATCTGGCAAGTGTGTCTCGTGAAATCGCCTTATGTGGCTTTATAAAGCTCACTAATAGTTGTTGTGATGCACGTAAATCCTTTGTCTTGTATATATAAGCCCGTATGGCCGACACAACACATAATTTCCGATCATTCGGAAAACAGTCTAAGTGAACCGTTGATAAAGGGTCACCTAACGTGTTCGATTTAAGCAATTTTTCTAAATCAAACGTAGCTTGTTGCTTGTCTATTTCTAATCCAGTTAAGGATAAAGCAACAATCGTCTGTCCTCTGTGTCCGGTTACTAACAATAACAGGACCGCGACCTTAAAACCTAACTGTTTTATATCTAACCACGAGTTGTGAGGCCAAGCCTGAAACAACTTAAATACTATAGAAACATCCCAAAACCGACTATACTTTGGTTTTGGAGGATTCCTTTGATAAATTGAACGAAGTAAATAACAAATAACATAATGTTTTCCAACTGTTTCGCCATCAATTCTAGGTAATATAATTGATAACGCACACCTCGCCGCATTAATCGATCCAAAGGAAAGTCCTTCATCCTCTAGAGAACGAAGAAACCGAGCTACTTGTGAAATCTTTGGATTTGTTGGCTTAACTTTCATTAACAAACAATGTACACCCCATTTCTTTAAATAGGTTGTATACATTTTGACAGTTCCTGGCCTCCAGGCATCCGATACTATCCTATCCTCAGTAATTCTGTCCAATCCAAATTGCTGTAGCTGCTTCCTTAGAAAAGGAATGCCAATAGGGGCGTCGTTGACACGTCGCCGTGAACCACTAGCGGTCCGTGGTGCGTCAGATTCCCGAGTTTTCTTGGGAATCGTATATGATCTTTTGCCAGTTGTGAAACTGCTGGCAGCCAAGGTTGCGTGTCCCAATCGGGCACCACCAGTATCGCATGTGTCCCTTCCAAGCCGATTTTTCTCACTACTCGGCTGATAATGCTAAATGGTGGGAAAATATAAAAATAATTATTTTCCCAGGTAATAGCAAACGCATCTACTTTCCAAGCATCCGGTTCAGGATGCCAAGAAACATAACAGGGTAACTTGTTATTATTTCGTGATGCAAATAAGTCAACTTCAGGTGTACCCCATTTTTCACAAACGAAGTTAAACAAGTGTGTAGAGAGAGACCACTCTAAATGGTCATGAAATTTTCTACTTTTATAATCTGCAAGTGTATTTTGTGACCCTGGAATATGCGCTACAGTCAGCCAGACTTGTTGAGCCTGTGCCCAGTTCCAAATCAGTTTAGATAACTGATTGCAAGACTTTGATTTGGTTCCACCCGATCGATATATGCCATGGCAGTAGTATTATCAGTTAGTATTCTACCTGTGATTTTTATCTTTACTAAACTACGTAAGCCCAGATAAATAGCACGCAATTCTAGTGCATTAATATAGTCTGATTTTTCATCATCAAGCCATCTACCTCCTGTTGTGACCCCATCTCGATGAGCTCCCCAACCTTCTAACGAAGCATCAGTAGTAATTACTGTATTAGGTTCCGCCATGCGGATTGGATTTGGTGAACTTGCTATATGTTGCATCCACCATCCAATATCCTGTAACCCTTCTTGCGAAATAAACATCTTTCGCTC
>CM059191.1:11671875-11688420 GCA_030323885.1 Branchipolynoe longqiensis
ACATACACATATACTGTGTGGTGGATATACCACACAGAGAGAAATCCCACTCTGCACCCACATCCACAACCCATACCCACACCCACACCCAGTGGCCATCCTTGTGTAGACTGCTAAAACAACAACCCATCTGCCTGTGTGTACATTAGAGTAATGGCTTATATGATGCCACACATCATGATTTGTTCATATTTTTGGTTATTTCTCATTAACTATGTCCAGAATTTTGATTCTAAGAAAAGTACTTTTTTTAAATAGACCATGGTGGTTTCCCAGTAAAAATGACTAATTCCAAAATACAAGCAGCACAATGTTACAGGCAAAATAAGATTATCTCTTTATTTTAATGTAGTTTTAATTGTATATTATGAACATACTATACACAGGAGCATTTTCTTCATATACGCTTTGAAGAGCTACTTACACCCATTCTAATGATATATTTTG
The DNA here is from genome assembly GCA_030323885.1 of Branchipolynoe longqiensis. Lineage (NCBI taxonomy): Eukaryota > Metazoa > Annelida > Polychaeta > Phyllodocida > Polynoidae > Branchipolynoe > Branchipolynoe longqiensis. The sequence continues at coordinate 11,672,323 of CM059191.1, forward strand.
TTAGGTTCCATACTCAATATTAAAGTAGTAGCAGACTGTGACAGGTCACCCCTATTTAATTCTATATGTAAACTGTCTTGGTTTTTCAAGACGTCTTGAGAAAGCAAGACGTTTTGAAATCCAAGTCGTGGTCCCTACCTGTTGATACCATGGATATGACTTGCTATTACAGATAGTAGTGGATTTGGGATTATACAGATAATGGTTCCGTGATTCATTTAAATTGTCTCGGTCAATTATAGCTTTGTGGTTAGTATATGTTTTATTAATTCGATCAGGTGTTATAGGTTACTTTGTGACCACAAAAACCACTTCGATAACCAACCTACTGGCGACCAAAGCAAAAAATGCAAGGGAAAAAAGGGAAGCGGAAGACTGGTTGGAAATCATTCGACGATTGATCAACAAGAGGTTGTTGACTAGTTTGCAACCAATCAGTGTTCGATTGCAGATCAGACACAAATCAGTCTCCAAAAGGAAAGTTTGTTTTATTTAATGACGCCTCTAGAGCACATTGATTGTTATCATCAGCTACTGGACGTCAAACATATGGTCATTCTGACATATTTCTTTGGGGGAAACCTGCTGCTGCCACATAGGCCAATCTTTCCGATAAACAGAAAGGGGTCTTTTATATGCACTTTCCCACAGAAAAAATGGGTGGTCGCAAAGTGGTCCTCTGTGTTCGCCCACCTCCTGGCGACCATTTTGATCGAAAGAAGGTTGCAGGTGTTGCACCAAAAACCTCCTTGCGACCAAAATGGTTGCCAGGAGATTGCCAACCATTTTCACAGCCTTTGAGGAAACAGTTGTGGACCACTGATTGGAATGGAAAATAGCCCAAACTGCAAATGTGTCCAAATCAGTCTCCAACCAGTCCCTCATCACTCGCCGATCAATCGCCAACCGATCACCAACCAATTATGTCATTGATCAGTTGGCAACCAGTCGGCGATCAGTCAGTGAACGATTGCTGATACCCCAGTCACACGAGAGACAGCGTTCGCCGCCAACCTCCCTACGCCCACAAGGACCCCAACCACCCAGCGTTCCATTGGATACATTGATTTAAACACGTTTTAGGCGTGATGTCGGCGCGATTTCGGCGCGATGTCGGCACGATGTCGGCGCGATGTCGGCGCGATGTCGGCGCCGACCACATTGTGACTGCAGCATCGCATGTGTTACCACCAACCCAAGACGGCGCCAGGGCGGCGCCAGGGCGGCGCCAGGGCGGCGCCAGGGCGGCGCCAGGGCGGCGCCAGGGCGGCGCCAGGGCGGCGCCAGGGCGGCGCCAGGGCGCCAACCATTTTGAATGGCGCCGCCGGAACAGGGCGTAAGGAGGTTGCACGTGCAGCAGCAGCAACCTCCTTGCGTCCAAAATTCGCGAAATGGACGCCGGGAGGTTGGCGTCCTCACGGCGACAGCACTCAATCAGGGCGTAGGGAGGGCGCAAGGAAGAAGTTTTGACGTCGCGAATCGATCGTTAGCGAACGCAGGCCTCGTGTGACTGGGGTTTTACCAATCGCCAACCTATGAAAATGGTTGGCAATCTCCTGGCAACCATTTTGGTCGCAAGGAGGTTTTTGGTGCAACACCTGCAAGCTCCTTCCCACCAAAATGGTCGCCAAGAGGTTGGCGAAGACTGAGGACCACTTTGCGACCACCCGTTTTTTCTGGTCGCAAGTAGTCGGAAGCGTAGTGTGACTGGGGTAAATGTCTGCATTCGCATCAATTGTGCCACCGGTTGCGACAGAAAGGTTAACCGACAGGGTTTACTGACTATGATAAAAACGGCATAGTCCGATTAAAACATAAACATTTCTCAAATGGCGCGGTGGCCTAATCGGTAGAGCGCGGGCCTCACGTGCGAAAGGTCGGGAGTTTGGTTACCGGTCGAGTCAAACCAATGACTTTAAAATTGATACTTGTCACTTCCTAGCCTGGCGCTCGGCATTAATAGGATAGGACAAGGAGTGGCTTAGCTCAGTGTCAGGATAATGTGACTGAGTGGGACATCGGGTCATGATGCCAGTGGTGTGATTTCCCTGTGGGGCAGCACTAAAAAGTCACCATGACTGGGCACTGTCACAAATCGGTATCCGTCCTGATATGACCTTGGATGTTGCCAGGACGTAAAACTCCAACAAACAAAAAACAACAAACAAACTTTTCTAACCCAAAGCACTTGTCACCACTTTATCCAACATATCCAACTTAGGTACTGGTGCACTTATTGAAAGCAAGGTATACCGTCCGATGAAAGCATCACATTTTTTAAAGATTTTATTCTGTATATCGCTACCTGATGTATCCATCTTAGAATCTCCTGGTCCCTGGCTTTTATAGCCTTGTATCCTGTTCTTGTACACCAACACTGTTTGTTTTTTTGTTTTACGTCCTAGCAACATCTAAGGTCATATCAGGACGGGTACCGAATTGGGACAGTGCGCATTCATAGCGACTTTATAGTGCTGTCCCACTGGGAAAACAAGCCGCTGGCACCATGACCTGGTATCCCACTCAGTCACATTATCCTGACACTGAGCACACCAGTCCTTGCCCTATCCTAATAATGCCGAGCGCCTGGCTAGGAAGCCACAAGTATAAATTTTTAAGTCATTGGTTTGACTCGACCAGGGTTCGAACCCACGACCCCACGATCTACCAGCACAGGAGACGGACACTCTAACTCATTCGGCCACCCTGTCTGGTCACAGCAACACTGTCACTGACTGGAATATCGGATCAGGGCGCCAATAGCACGGTCTGCCTATGGGGCAGCACTATAAAGTCGGCATGGTGTGCAGTATCAAAAGTGGGTACCCATCCTGATATTAGTTTAGATGTTGCTGCGGCATAACACCCCAACAAACAAACTATAGAATTCTATTCATGTTTAATTTTCAGACCAGCTTGTGATGACGTCATCAGGATCTTCTCTCGGGGTGTTCCTCAATACGCTGAGCAGTCTTCACAGCGGTGTACTGATCATGAACCGAACCGGTAAGACTGGACTTAGGTCCATTTCCAGTTGTCAAGACAATGTCTTTTCTGTGGTGTATGCAGCTACCACCCACATTAGTTCTTGGTACTGCCATCAGAGGGCAGGTGTAAATCTTCGATAACTATAAGGCATTGTCCACAGAGCATGCTGCACAATGAGCTGCCACACACAACATTAGTTCCTGCTACTGCCATCAGAGGGCAGGTGGAAATCTTCTATAACTATAAGGCATTATCCACAGAGTACGTTGCACAATGAGTTACATTAGTTCTCACTTCTGCCATCAGAGGGCAGGTGGAGTAGCTCTATAACTATAAGGCATTATCCACAGAGCATGTTGCACAATGAGTTGTATTAGTTCTCACTTCTGCCATCAGAGGGCAGGTGGAGTACGTCTATAACTATAAGGCATTATCCACAGAGCATGTTGCACAATGAGTTGTTGTGTATTAGTTCTCACTTCTGTCATCAGAGGGCAGGTGGAGTACGTCTATAACTATAAGGCATTATCCACAGAACATGTTGCACAATGAGTTACATTAGTTCTCACTTCTGCCATCAGAGGGCAGGTGGAGTACGTCTATAACTATAAGGCATTATCCACAGAGCATGCTGCACAATGAGTTACATTAGTTCTCACTTCTGCCATCAGAGGGCAGGTGGAGTACGTCTATAACTATAAGGCATTATCCACAGAGCATGCTGCACAATGATTTACATTAGCTCTCACTTCTGCCATCAGAGGGCAGGTGGAGTACCTCTATAACTATAAGGCATTATCCACAGAGCATTCTGCACAATGAGTTGTATTAGTTCTCACTTCTGCCATCAGAAGGCAAGTGGCGTACCTCTATATTAAATCCATTGAAGCTGTTCAGAGAAGGGTAACTAAGCTAGTGCCAGATCTGAAGGACCTTAGTTATCCAGAAAGACTCAGGAGACTCAAGTTGCCAAGCCTCACCTACAGAAGATTTTATGGCGACATGATCAACATGTGGAAGTTCCAGAATGCTGAGTATAATGTGGATGAGGCCTTGCTATTCAGACGCATACAGGGAAGCAGTACCAGAGGTCACTCCAACAAGCTTTTCAAGCCAAGGTACAACAGCTCACTCAGAGGGGCCTTCTTTTCACAGCGAGTGATAAACATGTGGAATGAGCCACCAGAAGAAGCGGTGGAAGCAGCTACCATAAATCAATTCAAGAATGCGCTGGACAAGGCCTGGGCCAGAGAAACATTCCTGTATGATTTCGAGGCTGCATACCACTAGAGCTGTGAGCTACACACTTTGTATAGGCTACCAGAAGCCTGCATCAAAGAAGAGAATAATAATAATAATAACAAGCTAAGAGAATACATGACACAAGAAATGTCAATAAAAATCTTCAAGGGCATGGTGCTCCCCTATTTTGACTATGGAGATGTAAACTACATGGGTGCGAGAAAAGAACTACTAAAAAACTGCAAACACCGCAGAACAGAGCCCTAAAATCCTGTCTTAGAGTAGACAAGCTGCACACCCCACTATGTCATACACAAAAGAACCAAAGTGAACTTACTAGAAAATAGGAGAATAAATCATTTGATACAACAAAACATAAGCTATAGTCAAAACATTAAACTTCTAACAAAATCACAAAGGGCTACTAGAGCAAATAATGCGCCACTACTAAAGCAGACCAGAAGCCAAATAAAAGCTCATGAGAGAAGCATGCTGGAAATGGCTGCCAAGGTGTGGAATGCCCAAACGGTAAAGGAACAACAAATTCCTGACCTAAAAACTTACAAAAAATATCTGTGCAAAATAAGGCTAGGAAACCCCCAGTAAGCTGCACTGCAAAGGGGCATGTGATATGTCACGGCCCACCAGCGGGACGCCCAATTGAAGGTAACCATGCCAAAAGTAGCCAGATAACACACCACACAGCTACGTACAAGCCTATGATATGTAAATTGGAGTAGGCTAGTCTAGTAATAAGAGTAGACAAATAAATACATATATACCAAGAAAATCCAAAAAATACTAACATAGGCTATTAACCATACCAACCAATTATCTATCTGGTACTGAAATGCAGGCAATCAACTACCTTATCAGCAGCTACTGTGTGGTAAAATAACACCAACACTACAGCTGGCCAGCATTGAAAACAAGCCTGGGTACCCAGGCTTATATGCTATGGACAGTATAAATACAGCCTCAATAAAAAAAATAAAAAAACAACTATAAGGCATTATCCACAGAGCATGCTGCACAATGAGCTGCCACACGTATTAGTTCTTGCTACTGCCGTCAGAGGGCAGGTGTAAATCTTCTATAACTATAAGGCATTATCCACAGAGCATGCTGCACAATGAGCTACCACCCACAACATTAGTTCTTGCTTCTGCCATCAGAGGGCAGGTGGAAATCTTCTATAACTAACTATAATGCATTATCTAAAGAGCATGCTGCAGAGTGAGCTATGGCCTACAACATTAGTTCTCGCTTCTGCCATCAGAGGGCAGGTGGAAATCCTCTATAACTATAAGGCATTATCCACAGAGCATGTTGCACAATGAGCTGCCACACACAACATTATATAATAACAGGGATGCTTGGCCGCGTTGAGCACCCCATGCTACTACAATACTCTTCCCCTTCATATCACCTGTGATGTAGTCGTACTAAACCAACACTAATTAATACTAAGGAAGAAAGGAAGGCAAGTCACACGGATAGACAGTGAGGGTGTTGTGCTTTAATCAAGTTAATGACACCAACACCTGCTCACCTACCAGTGACCCATCAGCATAACCCCTCACCTTCTACAGTCCACACCTTGTCTCATTATCAACTTAGCCTGTATACTGAAAGCAGTGCCTACAGCCCATGGGACAGGAGTCCTATGGCTGTGTGTACACTCAATTTGAATAGGTGAATTTGGCTAGCATCAGACAGAGTGTCTGGGGTTCCTGCTCAAGAGTAGGTCTGTCTCACTCAAGAGCCAGGAGTAGAGTGATCCCTCTCCAGAGTGTCTGGAGAAGTTTCTTGAATAATTAATTAGAATGAGACTTGTGTGGCCATGATAGGCCAAGGGGGGTCAGGTGACCGGATCTCCCACAGACAGCCAATCAGACACTCCCCTACAGACTGGTCAGTGCAATGCCCTAATATGGGGGAGTTGCCACCCAAACCAGCCTGCAGGGTGTGGCTCTAAGGAATGTAGTATGGCTGGTGTGCTTGGCCCTGGGTACGGTAGGGGCAGATAGTTGCATACAGTTACAATTAGATATATATATGTATATACCAAAAATGTCCTTTTTCTCCAATTGCATTCTTTATGAATACATAGAGGAACATTTCATCAACCTTGAACTGCTTCATATATAAGAACATCTCTTCATTAACTTTAGGCATCATGCATGAACATATATCTCACATAGTTTATATCATGTCATCATGTGAGTGGGGGCACCATTGCTTTTAGATTACATAACCTTCTCCCCCCTCCAAGCCCAAGAATAATAATGCTCTCTGTCAATATATAATTCTTTACCGAAAATCCGTATATTTTTACAATTAGTTCTTGCTACTGCCGTCAGAGGGCAGGTGGAAATCTTCTATAACAATAAGGCATCATGTTGCACAATTGAATGAGTTGCATTAGTTCTCACTACTGCCATCAGAGGGCACGTGGAAATCCTCTATAAGGTATAATTCAATTAAGGCCGAGACAGAAGTATATGTATATAGTGGGTCTTTATTACACGGCCTCAATGAACGTTATACAGTTTCGGTCAGTAAGAAGCCAGATCAGGCTCTCTCGTCATCTCAGGTCAGCTCTGATGGTGAGCTCCCGGACTCGAACACTCAGCCCTACCTGTTTTCCTTATTTTCCGGTGTGGGTGGGTGGGCAAAGAAATGTTGTTGGTGGTTCAATGGCGATGGCTGCAGCAGTTGTGTCCTGGTCTGAACTGAGGCTCTAGGGTTTGTGGGAAAACTCCCAGTGTCGCCTCCTGGTGCCAAACTCGCTTACAGGCTTTAGTTCGGTGGTTCCCAAATGGGGAATCGAACCCTGGCCGCCACGGTGAAAGCGTGGAATCCTAACCACTAGACAACCTGGGAGTTTTATACAGATGGTGTCACCGGCGGGTCAGTGGGTTCAATAATGTCCCGTCTCTCCCAAGAATTATCCATGTTAACAATAACATGTACAATTCACAGCATTCTGCAGGGTGAGGTGGTAGCTGTTAATAACATTAGTTCTGCCCCTTTCCGTCAGAGGGATGTGTGATGTTGGAAATGGTCCAGTGAGTAACCAATGACTCTGTTTGCAGTACTGACGCCAATCTAGATAACGTTTCTGGAATGTGAATATTATATTATTGGCGAATAACCCATAATATATCACATACCACAAACAATTATAGTTATATAGCATGATTATTTTGAGCTACTCCCATTTTTTGTTATGTGTTGTATAAGGTATTAGGCAATTATAAGTAAGTGGAGAGATAATATGATATCGTTATTATATTCTGACTAATTGTTGTATCAGTTGGACACAACTAAGGCATTACTGTCTATGACTCTAATCCCATCTGTATGTATTCAATGCTCTATATGTTATTGGCAAGCACTGTGACCTCTGACCTGGCCCGCAGACCATGGTGTTTTATGTTTTCAGGTTATTATTTGTGTGAGGGCCATAAATTGATTGACCTTCTGCACCACTACCCTTACTTATGTAAAACTACTGTACACCTTGATTCTGCTTTGGAATCTGCTATTGGGGGCGTGTCAGTCAGCGGGCCCAGACCATTGATCCGGTTTGGACCTACAAATTGCCTATTTGACTGCCCTCTATATGTATGGTCTGCTAGTGCAGACTTGACTGGTATGACTTAAGGATCACAAACTCCCCTGTCAGATTTGCTAAGCTCTCCTTGAACCCTGCCCTTCATGTGTAACATATATGCCTGAGAGCACTATGTATGGATGCCAAGCTGTTTATGTATGTGCCCTTGTTGCTGTGGCCACTTTCAAGCACAACCAAAGCACTATTATGTAAACAACTTTGCTTCAAACTGTATATAATCATGCCTTTATATGCTAAGGGTAGACCCCTGACTGGAGCCCACAGGTAACACCGCTTGATATTTATTTGTATGTTAGAAATTGATGGACAAAGATTTGAATACTACTGCTGCACCTCGGTTCATGGTGCTGATGGAGCTGGTCAGTGTGAGCTTCGTGCTGATGGAAGGACTGGACTCAACCTTCGGAACTGGTACGCCTGATATGGCACATTCACAACAGTCCTTAATGTACATTTGTCATACTGACCCTGGCTTGGGCGTTTACTTGATCACCCAACACCAACTGCAGCAAATGTCAATACCCGATTACCAATATGTAAGTGGTGACACTATCTACTATTGACCACACTCAGCTGTCACTGATACCTGTCTAACTGTCATATATCATCAACTCAAACAACATTGACAAGAACCTATTAAGTAGACCGTACATTAATTAACCAACATGATACACTAATATCATCCCCCCCCATTGAGAAAACCGCAACTAAAACTGAACTCAGCCTAAGCCAACAACCACCACCACATCATGGCTAAAACCCAAATATCAGGTTTAGCTAAAGCTGGATGCCCGCTAGGTGGTAGTACCGGGCAAGCATCCATGCCCAACAAAGAATACGCTATACACCATGACATAAGTAAATACACAACCACATTCACACTCACTGTGGGGGGGGGTCCTTGGGGGGACGGGGCGGACCGTATTTCCAGGGAGGTGGGCAGACTGATGGTGGCCTGGGGCCCTTGGGACCGTGTCATCTGGGCGCACTTCCTCTAACAGATCTGAAGGGCCTGCCAGGACTAAAGATTGGCCACCTAAACGTACGTAGCCTCACACATAAGATCAACCAGCTAAGAGCCGACCTCCCCGGGTCTGGTTTTGATGTCTTCACTATATCAGAAACATGGCTCAATAGAACAGTTGAAGACAGACTCACATCTATACCAGGTTACCAATTTATAAGGGCTGATAGAAAAACAAAGCAACTTAGTGGGCAGACCAAAGCTGGTGGTGGACTAGGTATTTACTTTAAGCAAGATCTCCATGTTGATGCAAGTAAACATGCTGAGCATAACCTATCAAATAGCAATATTGAACTACAGTGGGCTGTAGTCACCAGACCCCATACAAAACTAATATTCATCGGCAACGTATATAGACCCCCAAATGGCAACCTAAACGAAGGAATTGGGCAAATAAGTAACTCTTTGAATAATATAGCCAATATCGATAAATATGAGATACTCCTCATTGGTGACTTCAATGAAGAATATAATGGCAAGAGGCCTAAGATGGGAGGGATAATAAAGCAACTTGCAGCTGAACATGAGTTGCAACAAATGATCCAGCAGTCAACCAGGGTAACTAAAACTACTAACAAAACAATAGACCTGGCACTTACCAATATCAAACATTGTACAAAGGCTGGAGTCCTTAACTATAACATAAGCGACCACAAACCAATATTTATAATAAAGAAAAAAATAAGAAATGACAAAAGAATCACCACCCACTGGGGACGGCTCTTATAGGAACTGCAATTTTAATGAATTGGCTGGCACACTCAAAGAAATAAACAGTGCCGAATTTCTGGATATGAGAGACCCCAACCTATGTTGGGATATGCTAAACGCAACAATCACTATTGCAGCTGACAGGCACTGTCCCCTAACCGAGATCACCACCAGAATCACCATGGGAGGTTACCTTAATGATGAACTACTAGAGCTTCAAAAGGATAGAGATTACTTTATCCAAAGGTTTGAGAAAACAAAAGATCCAGGGGATGAATTCATAGCTAAATGTATGGTCAGAAAGGCTACGAGTGAAGTAAGGAAAGCCAAAGCAAGGTATTATCAAGTCCAGATAGACAAATATAAACAGAATGCCAGAAAATGTTGGTATGAAATAAACCAAATCGAACCTAAAAAAGAGACAAGAATCAGTGGCCTTGCAAGTGAAGAGACTGGTATTAAAATCCCAGATGAATTACTGGCAGAGGAAATCAATAACTATTTCATAGATATAGGTGAGAAACTAACCAATAAATTCAAACAGAAGGATGATCAACACAAAACCTTCCATGCCAAACTAAATAAAGAAAAGTATGACCTTCTGGAAACCACCCAGGATGAAATCCTTGATAGAACTAACAAAATATCTATCTACAAATCATCAGGAATGAAGGACATCAGTACCACTTTGATAAAACGTGCGATCACAACACTGAGTGCAGAATTTACACATTTATATAACCTAATAATCAGTACAGGCATCTTCCCTGATGACTGGAAAGTGGCCACAGTGATGCCCATACCTAAAGTCAACATCCCGCAAACCTGTAGTGAACTACGCCCAATATCGATCCTCCCACTGCCTGGCAAGATCATAGTACAAATAATACATGACCAAATTAAGACATTCCTTGAGTCCTCTAACTATTTGACCTACCAGCAAAATGGCTTCAGGAAAAATAGGTCCACCACCGGGGCACTGGCATCTCTACTGGACGAACTTTTGTCAAACATAGACAAGGGTGATCTTACTATCGCAGTCTTCCTTGATTTCAAGAAGGCATTTGATACGATCGACCACAAAATCCTCATGCATAAAATAGAACGAGCTGGGCTAGGCAAAGAGCACATAGCTTCCTCACAAATTACCTCAGCAATAGGAAGCAATACACAAAACTAAGTGACACCAACTCGACCACTCGAGAAATAAAAACAGGAGTTCCACAGGGCTCCACTCTGGGACCCCTACTGTTTCTAATATTTAATAATGACCTACCTCTAGTTTCCAACAAAGCATCTTTCACATTATTTGCCGATGATGCAGCACTAACAATACATAACAATGACCTTGCCATAGCCGCAACCGAGGCTGGAATGGCGCTGGATGGAGTGAACACATGGTGCAATGAGAATAAACTAACACTAAATGGCACTAAAACTGAGTACATAATCTATGGAACCAAAGCCAGGAAGGTGAGGGCCCAGCCAATACAACTGCAGATGGGTGGCTTAGTGCTCCGTGAAGTGAACTCCTATAAGTACCTAGGCACAACTCTCGATGCGACTCTAACTGGTACCCAACAGCTGGCAAGACTTAACCAAACACTGGCATTAAAAATGAACACATTCAGAAAAATAAGGTCATATGTAAGTGAGAATACTGCGCTGCAGCTGTACAAGTCAACAATATTACCAATTATAGACTACAATGATATCATCTATGGATTACTAACGAAGCAGCAAGAGACCAAATTACAAAGAACCCAAAAACAGAGCCCTCAGAACAGTATTCCAAGGCAAGATACTAAGTGTGGTTGAAATGCATAGCAGAGCAGGGCTGGACCCTCTGGATGTACGTAGGAACCTACACCTAATGATGTTGATGTATAAACGTGCGAGTGATGACAAATACATAGATCGCACAACCAGGGTAACGAGAAGGGGGACATCGACTCTGCTTGGGGTGCCCAACCCTAATACAAATAAGTTAATGAGAGCTCCGATTTACAAAGGAAGTGTCATGTGGAATAAGCTCCCAACCAAAGCCAGAGAAGCGGGTTCGATTCTTGCCTTTAAAAATGCATACAGAGCTCACCTGGTTATTCAGGCCCAAAACCTGGCACTGCAAATATATAATACGACCTGCTGAACGACCCATTGACTTCGCCCCCTCTCATGCCTGCTCTCTCCCTGCGTGTCCGCGCCCCCTACCCATGGACCCCTCCCCCCCATCCACATTTGACAAAACAACTATTATAACTCAATGACTCGAGACCCACTACCCCTACTTTAGACCCATTACCACCACTACATAACTACATCTCCAACCAGCAATGCACACAATATAAACCACTATACATGCACAACATGGCACTATTTAAACAACATGGCACTATTTAAAGACTAACCATTATTAAAACCAAATCTAACTGATATACAAACACAGCATATGATTTAACCACTAGTGTACATTACTGCACACTCAATCTTGATGCATATACCTTGCACTATGTTCAGTACATATGCTGTACACTATGCAGCATAGGCTGCTCCCCCATTTTCTTTTATTTCTTTTATGTCAGAATGGGTTGTGCTGCACACAATGCAACACATTCCACTTCCACTATGTATAGATGAAATGCGACCACTCCAACGGCTGGAAGACCAGTGCCCCAGATGTATTCAGATGAATAAAAATATTTACCAAAAAAAAAAAAAATGTGGTGGGCCTGCCAATCCTGCAATGCCATACAAATTATTCACAAATTTAACCTTCAAAGGTGTGACAAAAAGACAAAAGTCTAACATAGTAGGCTTATTTCTAGATTAGAACACCAATTGCATGGGTATAAGGTATTACAAATGTTAACTACGCGGACAAATATAATCGAAAACAACAAAAATAGGAAACTCCGATTTACACCACAAACAAGTTTATAGATATTATGGATGAAGGAAATCAATCCATGTGGATTATGACCACTACTGCCCAGCGGTGAAAATAAGTGCATGAACTTAACCATTATGAGCAGAATAAACAAATATGGACAATCTCTAAGAAAATATACAAACGTTTAGCAGCATTTGAGATGTGGACTTATCGAAGGATGATGAAAATATCATGGACAAAGAAGATCACCAACAAAGAAGTTCTCAGAAAAATTAAAAATAAGAAAAGCTTGTTTGCCACTATACAGACAAAGAAACTTATTTATTTTGGCCACATCATTCGTCAGAGTTCAATATACCGTACATTGTTGGAAGGGAAGGTGAATGGCAGCAGAGGGAGAGGGAGACCAAGAACATCATGGTTTACAAATATTTCACAGTGGACAGGCTTCAATTATTCACAGTATATCAGAACAGCACACCATTGGGACAAGTGGAGAACCATTGCATCCAACCCTCGACTAGAGGACGGAACAATTGATTGATTGAAACAAACAGACACTAACAAAATGCTGGATTCTGATTTTGGTGACATCTACAGAAGTTATTTTAACTAAGCACTGAGCGCCATCACTTCAAGATGTAAATCTATTTCTTCTTCTAGATATAAATGCATATGCTAAATGTTTTGAGAATAACTTATTATATATTGGCACTGAATAAAAGACTCTCTTTATAAAAATATGCTATTATATTTGGTATTTCTATTCTACGTTCTTGTACCAATGGCTATCTTCTGTGGTTTGGAGAGTGCTAGCAAAGACGATGTGTGCCAAGACGTGCCCCATAGTGCTTTTCTGTGAAATACAGATGCAGTGCTGCCACCCAACGGCAAACAAGGCCCGACCTCTGTACCACTGGAACAAGGGGACGGGTTCCCTAGGCCCCCTGACTGCTGTACCATCAAAGACAACAATTATAGTGTATTACCTCCTAGTCCTAATATTAATGATGAAAACAATATAATAGTATAGTAAAGTTCAAACATATTTTAAACACTTTAATCTGTCCCATACATAAATACAATTTTTATTATGTGTGAGTAATGGTGGTGTCACATTACGACGTTTCTCGCCAACGCGTGTCGACGTGTGTCACTTTTTGGCGAAAAGTCGGGAGACTTCTGGAAGCGTTACGCGCGTTAGTATTTGTTGATGGATGGCGACAGTCGGTAGCGCGCCTCATCGGATTGGCGAAGTTTTGTGCTTGCACAAAACTTTCGATGACCGACAACGCACGCCAACGCGCGGGTGCCAATATTAGGGCTACGTAAGGAGCACGTGGAGATCGCTGGAATAACGTTATGCGAACACTAGGCAGTCACCAGGCGAGCGTGAGGGTCGTTACCACATGTTGCGCCAAACGGTTGCTTTTTGTTGTTTTATGTCCTACCAACATATAAGGTCATATCAGGATGGTGAGCCAAACTTTTACCAAAACGTCGACCACGCGCTACCAATACAGTGCGCTGACATCGAAAAGTTTGGCATCTCTCGATGATTAAAAGTGATTTTGCGCGTTGGCGGCACGCTGGCGAGATACGTCGTAGTGTGACAGGGCTATAAGAAACTACTACTACACCTGATCAAAGAAAATGGACCTTGTTTCCAGTGTCAGTGGGATGGCACCACTGCATAATTATTTCAGAAATTCCTACATGAAAGCAGAGTGGCGTGTCTTGTCGTCATACATTGTCTTTGGTGCTATCCATACAATGCATTATTAGTTTTGAAGTTCTACCCAGAACAAGTTCTTTTCACTGCTGACAGAGGGCGGGTTGGTGGTGGAATTCTTCTAAACTGCTGTCCTTTGTGTCCATTCACAGGAGTTACTCTCTTCGTTCTGGCGCTGGTACTTCTGCGGGCACCAGCGACTGTCGCTGGTACCTTCTATGGCGGATTCATCACCATCAAGAGCGCCACCAACCCAGAAACCAAATTGGCAGAGGTAAGAATCTGGTGTCAACTTCCGGTGTGAAAGACGGGGATGGCCGAATAAGTTAGAGCGTCTGTCTCCCATGTTGGTAGATCGTAGGATCATTGGTTGGAATCCTCGTCGAGTCAAACCAATGACTTAAAAATTTATACTTGTCACTTCCTAGCTAGGCACTCGGCATTATTAGGATAGGGCAAGGAGCAGTGGAATGAGGAAGACCAATCATCCGCGATTGAAATTTCCCCTGCTTAAACAACTAATGTACAAAAAAAAAAAGGTTGTAGATTCGAATCCCAGCCGAGTCAAACCAATGACTTACAAAATTGATACTTGTTAACCGGATTTGGTGGCTGAATTGGCAAGAGCTCAGACTTCCTCCGTGGAAGGTTTGGGAGATTTAAGTTGGGCCAAGTGAAGCCAATGACTTACAAAATTGATACTTTCGCTACCTATCCTGGTGCTTGGAAGTACTAGGATCGGGCAGGGACTGATTAGCTCAGTAAGATGATAATGTTAAGGAAAGCCGGTCATTATGCTGGTGGCCTGGTCTCCTCATTGAGCAGAACTATAAAGATGCCCTGAGTGCACACTGTCACACACCAGTAGACATTCTGGTATGCCCTTAGATGTTGCCAGGACATAACACCCGAAACAAACAAACCGTTAACTAGATTGGAGCTTGGCATTGCTAGGATAGGGCAAATACTGGTTTACTCAGTATCAGGATAATGTGACTTAGTGGGATATCAGGTCATGATGCTGGTGGTCTGGTATCGCAGTGGGATAGCACTATACAATTACGATGAGTGTGCACTGTCAGTGTCACAAGTCGGTATCTGTTCTGGTACCGACCGCTCAAGGGGGAGGATAATAACATGTATGTGAAGTGGGCGAGACTACTCGACCGATTAGTTGCGGGCTAGCATTTTGCGCGGGCACGCATTTTGCTCTTATTTGCAACTGCCACATTTGCGAGGCCGGGTTCCCTGCTGTAAAGCGTTGCTTGGATACGTCGATTGTGACTATCCTAGCAACGATAGAAGGTCGGGCGTTCGGACCCAGACCCAGACCCATCGGATGTGTTTTTGCATGCTCCGATGTTTTAGGCGATAATTAGGATTTTATTATGGAAATTTCAAACTTATTTAACTTAATTATATGGGAGGGGATTTGACTTATAACATACATTCCACTGTTGAACTATATTTAACTCATAACATAAGTTATATGGCTAAATTCATTCTGTTAGTAAGAGGTAAGAATAAAATGGTGAGCTCCTAAGAAGTGACATGAACGTTCCTTGCATTCTTTACTGTCCTCCAGACTTATATTATTAACCGCTATGGTCAACTTCAGATTGCTATTTGGATTGCTCTATAATCTTATTTAATTAAGGGCCTTCTGCCCATGGTCTGTCAGGAGTCGAACTCTCCACCTCGGGCATTGCTAGTCAAGGGTCAGGCTGGCAGGATGACAGACAACCGGCGGCAGGAGGCACAAGTCATTCACATGGAAACAATTATTTATATTAACACGTAGGGTCGCCTTAAGCGGGGGTGGAATAGCCCGAAGGTTTAATATATATATATATAATATATATATATATTAT
>CM059191.1:11688920-11726451 GCA_030323885.1 Branchipolynoe longqiensis
TAAACCATGATGTTCTTGATCTCCCTCTCCCTCTGCTGTCATTCACCTTCCCTTCCATTCATATATATATAAAAAGTTGATATTGGCAAGATAAACAAACCAACTTCCATAGAGCAACTTTAGGTGAAGGACATTTAATGGGGTCCAATCGATTCTTAAATGAAATTGAATTATTATTTATCTCTATATAAATATATATATATATGTATATGTAGGGAAACACATACAGTATGTTTATATGTATATAGCTATATAAAAACAAAACAACAACAAAAAAACAAAGATTAGGCTGCTGGTGAGTGCCTGCAGTCCTTGTTGGGAATGCATGCATGGACGGCAGATTTTGTTTGTTATTTGTAACATCTAAGGACATATCAGGACAGGTACCGACTTGTGATAGTGCGCTCTCATGGTGACTTTATAGTGCTGTCCCACTGGGAAACCAGGCCCCTGGCACCATGACCTGGTATCCCACTCAGTCACATTATCCTGACACTCATCACACCAGTCCTTGCCCTGTCCTAATAATGCCGAGCGCCTGGCTAGGAAGAGACAAGTATCAATTTTTAAGTCATTGGTTTGACTCGACCAGGGTTCGCACCCATGATCCTACGATCTACCAGCAAGGGAGGCAGCCGTTCTAACTCATTCGGCCATCCCGTCTGGTCAAGCATGGCAGGGCAACGCCAGAGCGACTAGGTGCATTTGAGTACATTCTAGGCTATGCCTAAGAATTACTGTTTGGATTGTGGTTCAACACAAAAAGCAACCGATACGGAGGCTTGTCTCAGGCACCAAGCAAAGCAGGCAAAACATGTGGCAACTAAACAGGAAAAGACGACAAGACAGACAAGGCAGACTAGCAAAAAAATGGCAGAATGTCATCGGACCTAAGTAGTATGTCACTGGAAGAGCAGGAAAGTGCTCTGTGGGAAGACGTTCAATGGATGGAGTAGGAGGAGCGTGTCATGGAACTCAAGAGTCATCGGGAAACCTTAGCAAGACGCTGTGACAGGCGTTCAATGACACCGGTGTCAGATGACGAGGCACAGGTGAAAGTTGAGGCGACTGCAGGGGTCACTGTGCCAGCGACCATGATGACACCACCCCTTGACAGCAGCGGACCTGGCGAACACTTGACATATTGCCTGATAAGGTCACATCAGTCACATGTATGCCACCGCTGACTGGAGCAGTTCACGTCGTGGAAGACGTAAGTGGTCACTCAAGCATTACACAGTCAGTTAGAAGGAGATTCGGAAGCTTAATGCTTACAAACTAATTGAAGCACCCTCTAAATGGGTTCTAGACTTCAAGAGCCTCATGGTAAAGGATTATAGAGTCTTCATACAGCATGTAGCTTTCATTGCAAACGGAACTAAAAGTGACGATGTCAGGGACTGTGCACATACTGAATACGACACTGAAATAAGTAAGCTGGCAGAAACCCTGGGTTTTGCTGCCTTCAGCAAACTCCATAATGGCCTACCTAATATTCCGCAACGTAAAACAAGAAAGCAGGAGAACTACCGGAAGTCAACCCAACAAAGTGAGAGGAAATGCCCTTGCTTCAGGTGGAACCGTGAGGGTAGCTATGACCTTACCGAGGACAAGTGCGGCTTTGGTCATTACTGTGGGAAGTCTTCATCACAGTCTCATGCCCACCATCATTTTCCCAAGGTGTGACGGAATGATGCCACCCTGCAGGTCCCTAAGGGTACTGAATTGTCTAAACTGCATGAGCTACCTTCATCGAACACTCAGCACTGGCGCCCCACTAGTGGAGCGAACAACACTCCCCCTCATGCTACTCAGTGGGACAATTACCGGACAGGACTGCACTATGATATTGGGAATTGAAAATACCTACAGTCAATTCTAATGTTGAAACTAATATCTCCATTCCATGTGCAAGTGGGAAGCCAGAGGCTTTCGCAGATGACCAAATTGTTCGCTCTGTTCAACATGTTAATGAATGTGATAATACCACTACCAAATTCTCTGTTTCAGAAATTAAAGGTGCTCAGAGAACTGATAATACCATAAATAAGTTGTGTGACTGGTAGTCACACACTGAGAGTCCTTATAAAGGGATTGACAGTACACATAACAAAGTAAAATGCACTGAAATTGAATTTGAAGGTAATACTTCAAACGTTAGTCAAACTAACCTGAGTAAGTGCATAAATGTTAGCGGTATTGAACCGAATGATATTCTGACAGTTGATAATGTCTTTGATAATGACTACTCTATAAAGTAACTCTCTGTGAGTATCAAAACGGGCCCCAATCGCAATTCTATATATACCAATCATGTGTCGGTGGCTATTGTGACTGTTGCCATGATATTCATGGCATCACAACTCAACTTAAACCTTGCCGTTTTTTTATAGAACTTTTCATGCCTAAGGGATTATGACCCTGATTGGCCTTACATACTCTGGGGTGTTGAATTCGGATTTCACATAAATCCTAACTGTAGTTTAGAATATGACACTAAAAAAGCTAGTGTACGGGATATCTGTGATAAAGAAGCTATTACAGAATGGCTACTAGCCGAGCTAGAGCAAGATATCCTCATATTGGTCACTGTCAAAGCAACATGCTCTCATGGCCTAGTTTGTGTCCCAAAAGAGGACGGCAGAGTAAGAACAATCGTAGATTGGAGTAAGCCAAAGGGGCAACTCTCCAAACACTTGTGTACAAGACGTATGTGAAAAATGTAGTTATAATAGTATACATACCATGATTTGATGAAGGCCGGTGACTGGATATCAACCGTTGACATCAAAGATGCATATTGGGTGGTCTCAATCCACCCGACTAACGGTCTGGGAATTTGATGATGAGTTAACTTATCTGCTTGACACCCACCTTTGCATGGGCCTCTCCTCAAGTCCCTTCATCTTTCAAAAATTTCAAAATTGATAGTCACATGTGCTTTGAGGGAGGGAATTGGAAGGGTTGTTAACTACCTGGATGATTATTGTGTGATAGGTAAGAACAGGGAGGAGGCCACTTCGGCACAACACGCTATTATAGCAATACTTCGGAGATTATCTTTCTTCATAAGCTTTAAGAAGTTAACACCCCCCCACACAGCATTAAAATAAGATTCCTGGGTATTATTATAGATTCTCGTACATTAGAGTTAACCCTACTGGAGGATAAAATGATTCAACTTAAAGCTACCCTCTCGTCCCTCTATGGACATAAAAAAGTTGCGAGAAAACAGCTCGAGCAGCTCGGTAGATTACTCTCCCACTGCTCAAAAGTAATCAGTGGAGGACAAACATTCTGCAGAAGGCTATATGACTTTATAGCCTGACAGCGCTATTACAAGCTCAGATTGAACACTGGAGTTAGAGAGGACATCACTTGGTGGCTAAATTGTCCTAGTCTTTAATGGTAAAGCAATGATAATGGGCAAATTTGCTCCCACATACTCAGTATATAGTGATGCATCCAAATGCGGATTTGGTGCAATGCATGGCCATGACTGGTTGGCCGGTTCATTTTGCGCCCAGGACTGAGGTGCCTTAAAGCCTCACCTTGGGCACCACTATGTGGCAGCTGGACCCCAGGTTGATGATGCTCAGGAGATGTGGGCAGTTTACTCAGCTGCCCTCAGAGGGGTCAATTCCTGGGAGAATTCGGCAATATTGCTAATTACAGATAGTACGACAGTTCTCTCAGCCCTATGCACAGGCAGATCAAAATCAAAAGAAATAATATTTTATATTTGTCCCTTATTTTGGTTAGCTGAACAAAACTTCAGCTATTCAGTAGCATATATTAGAAGCGTTAATAACCAGGCTTGTGACTGCCTAACTAGGTTAAATGAGAACACCAGTGCTCAGAGACTGAGAGATATAGACCGCAGCATGATCCTCTGCTGCTCAGTTGTTTTTGACAAAGACTTTTCTTGTTAGCACAGCAGCTGAGGGAGGAACAAAAGAGGTACCACTACCAGGTGAAGGCTTACACCCCAAATTCCCTAGCAACTAGGAGCACGCAGGTCAAGAAATACCTGGAATTCATCGCTGAATTGTCACTAGGTCCCTCTGCTAGCACTCAATTCTAAATTATTTGACTGGCCTCAATAACTTCTTAAAAACAGAATAACTCGGCTGAGCTTAATTATAATGACTACATCCTATCAAGTACACTGCGCAGTATAACAAGAGAATTAGGAGATTCGGTAAGACAGGGTCTTCTGATCCTCCCCTCTATGCTATTAAAGATATTTAGCTTGTTGACACTTAATTATGGCCATGTTGCTTGGTGCACAGCAGTCCTTTGCTGCTTTAGAGGTTTGCTAAGAAAATGCCAGGTCACCCTCTCGCATTCTGCCCTCAGCCGGAAGGACTTAAAATTTTTCGAGAGGACAGTGAACTTACTCAACCCAGTCATGCGTCTTGTTGTCTTTCCCTAGCTACTGTTTACATAGATTATATAATGTATTATATATGTATACTGAGTAGGGATAGGCTTGGAATTTGTTTGAATTAAGTAATTAACCGGATTTCGGCATGCGCCATCGGGCGGTTCGGGCCACTGACAATGATGGCGCCCTAATTTGCACCTATATAATGTTGTGCATATGGTGCTCTGGCCTCTCTTCACCGTACCGCTAAAATTGGATATATGACATTACTAGTACTAGATATACAAGCAGGTGTGGAGAAGTTATGCTGACAGACGTCACTGATTATAATGAACTATATTTTCATCGCAAATGACTATCACAAAATATTCCATACCGCTGGCCTCCTTCTCTAAAACCCGCTCAAATTACTCTGAAACTTACCACTCAGGGAAATATTGATGTATCAAAGTTAGAATTAGGCTCTGGATGGGGGACAAAAAACAGTCCCCATACGAGAACAAATGTTTGCGAAAACTTGACATACATCTGTCAATTTTGTTCGATAAAAGCCCTCATTTAGTTAAATAAAATGATGGTACCTTCATGGCAGCCGGGAAGGAGGGAGGTGAGTGAGGGAGTGAGGGAGTGGGGGAGAGAAGGAGTGGCAGAGTGGGGGTGAGGGAGTGAGGGAGCGGGGTAGTGGGTGTGAGGGAATGGGGGAGTTAGGTAATTCGGGAATGTGGGTATGGGGGTAAGGGGGTAAGGGGGTATGGGGGTACGGGGTACGTGGGTAAAGGGGTATGGGGGAAGGGGGGAGTGGGTATGGGGGGGATGTGAGTGGAATGGTGGAATGGCGGATTGATGGATTGATGGATAATTGGGGTGTGGGCGTATCGGGGAATGGGGAAGGGGGGAAAGGGGAATGGGGTATGGGGGAATGGGGGAATGTGAATGTGGGGACTGGTGGATGGCGATTGAGGGAATTTGGTAATGGGAGTATAGGGGTATATGGTGGTATGGGGGTATATACTAATGGGGGTATGGGGTAATGTGGGTATGGGGTAATGTGGTATGGGGTAATGGGGGTAATGTGGTATGGGGGTATGTGGTAGTGGGTATGGGGTAATAGGGGGATGGGGGATGGGGCTATGGGGTATGGGGGAATGGGGGAATGGGGGTATGGGTGAATGGGGGTATGGGGGAGTAAGGGAGTGGATGAGTGGGGTAATGGGGGAACGGTGGAACGGTGGAACGGTGGAATGGGGGAATGGGGGAGTGAGGAGATGGGGCAGTGCGGGAATAGGGGAATGGGGGAATGGGGGAATGGGGACTGTAGTCTTTGTGGTGGGTCTATCCATTGCTGGAGTAATCTGTTGTGTGATCGAGGAGCCACTGTGACACGCTCACTAAATAACCGTCAATCAAAACGAAACAGTCCCAATAACATTTCGCACTGTACTTAATGCCTAGTTGAAGTAAATAACAAATGAAAAAATAACTCTACACAGTGCCTTGAATGATATTACAATAACACAAAATAAATTGCATTATGACCATCAGTATTGCTAAAGCAGTGCATTTAGATTACATAATTTCTGTTGAAACAGTCAGTGAACTCTGTGTAAGGGGCACGCTTCGCTGGCTCCCACGGAAGCCCCAACCCGCTATCACATATATCATCCACCACCACTTTAATTTCCCTTCGCCGTCCTGTCGGCTGCTCCTACATGGGCTGGTCGGCTTCCCCCTGAACAATCAACACAATCTCGGTGTGCACAGAAGAAGAAAGCAACTGACATCCACAATAAGAAATGATTTCCCTCAAGATTGTCACGAAGTAGTGTGTAAAGATATGTGGATGACCACTCCCCCTTTCTCATAGTTTCTTTGTTTGTTTGTTGTTTTACGTCCTAGCAACATCTAAGATCATAGAACGCGGGTCATAGCAGATCTTGCTGTGAGTGGTTTATTGTAGACGCCAAATGGTTCATTGTTTATCTGAATGGCTAAAGATGTGCAACAGTAGGCTCCACTTGATGCTTACACTTGGATGCATTTAAAAGTCTAGTCTAGTAGTAAGAGTAGAACAAATAAAACACATATATGCGAAGAAAATCCCCAACAAATAATATAGACTACTAACCAGACAAACCAACTATCTATCTGCTACTGAAATGCAGGCAATCAAATATCTTTTCACAGAGTGGCTGCTGATAAGCTAACCCCAACACTACAGCTGGCCAGCATTGAAAACAAGCCTGTTTACCCAGGCTTATATGCTATGGACAGTATAAATACAGCCTCAATAAAAAAAAAATTTTAAACCATGCACAGTTTGAACAAAGAACTATAATCACCAAACTTAGTAAGGTTCATTCCATACATTTCTTCCTTAATTGGGTTGCAATTAACTTTTCATTTTTGTTATATTTATTTATAGATTGATTTGCTGGTGATAGTGCATTTATGCTGCCCATAACGGTTAAGTTTTCGCGGCTAGACAGTAATAGTCTCATAGTTCCCCTTGTGGCGGTACTTTCACATGTGTAGTTAGCTACTGCGCACATTCTGTGTCTGTTTGTGAGCATCCTCCCACACTTGGGTCCTAAACTTGGGTTAACAACTACCGTAATCTGTTAATAACCAAATTCAGTAAGGTTCATTCCCTACATTTTTTGTTGAATTGGATTATAATTACCTTTTGCTAATTTGGTTCTTGAAGATTGTGAATGCCTATCATGGATGAGTTTGATAGTTTGTCGCTAGAAAGCCTGAGACTACACTTTTACCGACCCAAGGGATTTTTAACCTCCCACACCACATAGACATGGTATGAGAGCAACTGGCCTTTGATGTCGCTGTAAGGTATACACAGCGGTGGAAATCCAAATTGGCAGAGGTGGGGGCACGGGGAATCGAGCAACCAACCTTCAGATTAGGAGTCCAACCTAGAAAAAAGTCAGACACTCTAACCACTCCGCCACATAGAATAACTATCTTAAAAATATATTGCAATTAAATTGTGTTAATAACTATTCCACATGCAATAAATTACCTCTTCCTTGTTTGTTTATGCAATGTTCCATAGCGTTCTCGGTCGTTTCAGACCCATTCTAGCATAATCTTTCATATTAACTAGTGATGGCTGGACACGGACATTGCTATCTCGAAAGTGACATACCCATATGGTGTTGCCAGAAAAGAAAAAGAGAAGATAAGAAAATAGAAAAAGAAAGCTATATGAGCGTGCGGGAATATCATGTACATCTATTTATGACCACTGAAATAAAAGGATGCTGATGTCACCTGCCTAGATGGTTTGTTTGTTGTTGCTTTATGTTCTAGCAACATCTAAAGTACTATCAGGACAGGTACCGACTTGCGACAGTGCGCACTCATGGTAAATGTTTAGTACTACCCCAGTGTGAAACCAGGCTGCTGGCACCTTGACTTGATATCCAACAGTTAGATTATCCTGATATTGTGCTAACCTGTCCTCGTCTTATCCTATTAATAGTATTATTTATATTCTTGCGGACAGACAACGACACAACAGTTAATAGTTGGATGAGAATATCTCTGGCTGAACCTCGAAAGGCCCCTCCGTTTATTAACATAGCTTAATACTAACAATATAAAGTCAAATTTGCGGCCGAAAGGATACCTGATAGCGACCGCGCCGCCCGAAGTCAACTCACCCGGGCCCCCGGCCCCCTGATTGGCTGGTGTTGAGTGGCCCAGGGCCAAGCCAGCCGGGTGAGTCAAGGTGGCACAGCGCGCACCAGCCATACCCTGGCAGGTGATACTAAGGCCCTGCAGCCTAAATAATATGGGCATAACTCGTTATACAATACATCAATTTGATAAATTATTGGTTTGAACTCCCGATGTCCTCCATGGGAAGCCTGCACTCTAACGATTGGGCCACTGCGGTGGTGGTTAACATAGAAACAAGCACTGTAACCACTGTATAGCCGTGTTTACACCCACAACTTTAGGCTGAACTAGGTAAGGCAAACTAGAGGAGGCGAACTAGTGACGTGTCTACACACGGAGCGGTTTAAGGCGGAAATCGATATCTGCACTTGAGCAAGTCCATACTAACCAGTGCCAGTTTTGGTTAGTCGACTTCGCCACGAGAGAGTGTGGGTTCGACCTAGATATGTATGGATTGAATCCTATTGGTTTGGAACAGTCAAAACTTCTGCTGGGCAGTGAAAACCTAAAAATAAATGATGAAACAAATATCTGTGCACCTCTAGCCGGTTCATAGACCAAATTATATTATATAGTGTGACGTGCTTAATCCGCCTCAAGTAAACCGCTACTGTCCACACAGGCAAGGTGGGTCGACTTAAGCTAGTTCGGTTCATATAGGCTACCTCACGACGCGGTTTACTTGAAGCAAACTAGATGAGGCAACTTAGCCTTAAGTCGCCTCAGCGTAGTGTTCACATGACCAATTTGAGTCAAACTGAAGGAGGCGAATTAGTTAAGTGGACTTAACTCGCCCGTATAAACACGGCTTAAGACTCCAAATAGCCAAGGTTTACTTTTTGTGCTGAAGGGTCGTTAAACAAACAAACACAATCCGTGTGGTTGGTTGGTTGTTGGAGTTTTACAACAATGAGCCAACCAGTCATTACCATATCCTAAAGGACGTAAAACAACAACAAACAAACAAACCATATCCTAATAATGCCAATTGATTGGATAGGAAGCGACAAGTATCAATTTTTAAATCATTGGATTGACTCGACTAGTGTTCGAACCCCAATTTTTAAGTAAGTGGCTTAACTCGATCAGTGTTCGAACCCGTCGCTTCGAAACCCACGATCTTCCAAAACGGGAGACGGACGCTCAACTGTCTGGTAAAAAACTAAAACATGTGTGGTGTCTACCATTGTATTTATCACATTATGATACCCATGACGTGATTGCCTCGTCATGCTGTCCCCTGGTGTAAAACTAACCTGACGTTTCATGTTGCCCCCTGGCGGACAAATAACCTGCCGTATCATGTTGCTCCCTGGTGTACAAATAACCTGCCCTTTCATGTTGTCCCCTGGTGTACAAATAACCTGCCCTTTCATGTTGCCCCCTGGTGGACAAATAACCTGCCCTTTCATGCTGCCTTCCCCCTAGTGTACAAATAACCTGCCCTTTCATGTTGCCCCCTAGTGGACAAATATCCTGCCCTTTCATGCTGCCTGCCCCCTGGTGTACAAATAACCTGCCCTTTCATGTTGCCCCCTGGTTGACGAATAACCTGCCATTTCATGTTGCCCCTTGGTGGACAAATAACCTGCCCTTTCATGTTGCCCCCTGGTGGACGAATAACCTGCCGTTTCATGTTGCCCCCCTGGTGGACAAATAACCTGCCTAGATGGCGCTGCCTTCCTTAATACATGGCCTTGCTGAGGTAGGCACTAGATACCATGGTTGATTGCTGCCGCTGTGTTATTGGGGCATCACCTCCATCACACGTGGCACCCTCTATCCAGAAGCAGCGCCACAACCGGCAGTCTCACACACTACTACGTCATCTTAATGCACGTCGAGGTGGACTGACATGACCCAGACAACTCGGCCATAGTCATGGCTATTACGAGTTATTTCTCTCTGTAATTTGCATAATTTGAAATGAATAATTCACTGGTCAGTCTTCTGCTTGTTTATAAGTAACAGTAGGAAGATATTAATGGGTACATAGTTGATACAATTTCTGTTATTGTCAACAGGTTAATTTGTGTATGGAAATCGCGAATAAAAAATGTAATATATTAAAATGTGACATGGCATTAAGCCATTAGCAAAAAATCAATCAAACCAACATTTTACACTTAGGATATAAGCATGAAATCAACTTCAAATGATATACATGTGCAGTGGGCAAGACTATAATCGAGCTGTGGCCGGTATGGGCTTGGGTCGAGCATATAGAAATGCGGGCTGGTCACCGAAGCGAACCAGCATTGGCCATCAAATACGGGGAAGGGTTCGTTGCTGTAACTCGTTGCTAGGAGACATGCTGTGGTGTCCTACGCTACTCTTCTAGCAACGTAGAAGGTTTGAGCCATCGGGCGCAGACCCATCAGACGTGTTTCATTAGAGCTGTCATGTTTCAGATGATAATCTGGCTTTAAACACTGTAATTGGAAGTATCTTGTACTATAAAAGAAATGGAGGGGAAGTAGTTATTCATATGATTGACATTGGAAGAGATTAGATGGTATTGGTAGGAACAGAAATAAAGTTGTGAGTTCTTAAAGTGTGATTGAGATGTTCCTTGCATTCCTTACCCTTCATGAACAGGTCCCTTATTACACTAACCATCATGGTCAACCCCCTAATGATGATTCGTTATTATATCTATTACTATTGGCCTTTTGCACAGATGATGGAGTAATGTAGACATTACAATAACGTAGAATAGCCCTCTCCTCGGGACGAGTAACCACCTTCTTAATACGGACAATAACAATAATAGGTAATATCTCGGGTGTTTATAAGTGACAGCAGCAGCGGTGTACACCATCGGCCTTAGCAATGGAAGTATATGAGTAACTGCTTCGTGTGTTTGTGTGTTGTTTTACGTCCTAGCAACATCTAAGGTCATATCAGGACGGGTACCGACTTGTGACAGTGCACACTCATGGCGATTTTATAGTGCTGTCCCACTGGGAAACCAGGCCGACGGCACCATGACCTGGTATCCCACTCAGTCACATTACCCTGACACTGAGCACACCAGTCCTTGCCCTGTCCTAATAATGCCGAGTACCTGGCTAGGAAGCGACAAGTATCAATCTTTAAGTCATTGGTTTGACTCGACCAGGGTTCGAAGCCACGACCCCACGATCTACCAGGACAGGAGATGGACGCTCTAACTCATTCGGCCATCCCGTCTTGTCATGAGTAATTGCAATTAATACACAAGCGATATGTGGGGGTAGAGCCCGTGGACATGTATTACATAGGCTGTCAGCACTTGGGCGAGATTATATTAACGAATACGTGAAATGGCTACGACGGATGGGAGGAAGAGAGACAGCAGGGGTCGGCAGCACAAGCGGGGAACCCACGTGCATATTAATAGAACGATCAGAGGAGAACCGTTAAATATACATCTATAGCCCTGTTTACACGGGGAATTGTGAAACGATCTAGACAAAGCGATTTATATGAAGCATTTTAGAGGCGCGTTTACACGGACGGAGTTTGAAAGTGTGTCGGCGCCGGGAACCAGCAGCCTTAGTGGGGAGTCTGTAGTCGGCGAGCACTGCTATTTGTTTAGTTGACACCCGTCGATTCGACAATGAAATAGCTGCTACGTTAATATCGCTTGGAATTTAGGGTTAATTTAATTTAATTTCATTATTTGAGTATGTGATTCTGTTAAATATGATCGCATTCAATAGATTTTGGCCTAATCGGTCCCTAACACTGCTGGGCACCAGCGATTAGTTACAGCTGAGCCTGTAGCCGGCGACGACCACTATTTTACACTATTGCCGCCTGGGAACCAGCTGAATCGCTTCATCTATACTACCTCGCGAGGTGGTTTACATGTACCGATTTATATGAATCGATTCAGCCCTAAAACGCCTCAGAGTCGCGTTTAAACGGCAAATGTGAGTCGATCTAGGAAAGTCGTTTTATATGAGGCGTTTTAAATCGCCCGTGTAAACAGGGCTTATAATATATAACATTTTGGGATTTCTTTCCAAATAGGTAGGGCTTTCTGTTTTCGGCAATTCTTGAGAAATGAAAGAATGCGATGACTGGTCTTAGCAGTTCTAGTCTTTGCCAAGACAACAATAAATTAATTCAACGGTGCAAACAAAACATGACTTCAGTAATTTAGCTTCACAAATGTTAAATTACCACGATACCTGCACACATCCGATACTAACAGTATAAACCTGCCGCACACACCTACCATCCACAACCCACTCATACCAATCATACCCAAACCCACCAATAATAACAGCTACCATTCACAACCCACTCATACCAATCATACCCAAACCCACTGATACTAACAGTATAAAGCTGCTGCACTCACCTACCATCCACAACCCACTCATACCAATCATACCCAAACCCACCGATACTAACAGTATAAACCTGCCACACACACATACCATCTATAAACCACTCATACCAATCATACCCAAACCCACCGATACTAACAGTATAAACCTGCCGCACACACCTACCATCCACAACCCACTGATACCAATCATACCCAAACCCACCGATACTAACAGTATAAACCTGCTGAACACACCTACCATCCACAACCCACTGATACCAATCATACCCAAACCCACCGATACTAACAATATACTATAAACCTGCCGCACACACCTACCATCCACAACCCACTGATACCAATCATACCCAAACCCACCGATACTAACAATATACTATAAACCTGCCGCACACACCTACCATCCACAACCCACTGATACCAATCATACCCAAACCCACCGATACTAACAGTATAAACCTGGTGCACACACCTACCATCCACAACCCACTCATAACAATCATACCCAAACCCACCGATTCTTCACAGTGCCTGCAATCTAACCCACACATCACCCCCACACCCAGCTATCCTTCACCATAACTACACACTCACCCACATATACCAACCCCCACATCACCCCCACACCCAGCTATCCTTCACCATTCCTACACACTCACCCACATATACCCAACACCCACATTGACCACTTCCCCACACCCACACCCACACTCTCCCCCGACACCCAGCACATTTTATTCACAACCCGTGCCCATCCACGCGTATTCCCCCACACACCTTCCAATGTACCATTAACATCCCCGTTGCTTCTCCAAACACCCCACCTTACACCCTACTCCCCACACCCCAACTAATCCGACCCCCAACCACACACGGCCCTTGATGAATACTGAAGGCGATTTACCAAATAGACAGGCAAATCTGCTTGTAGCCGGTTCCAATCAAACATGCCGCTTTGGTTATTTTTTGTTGCCTCTTGACCCATTTAACTAAGAATTCCACGCAGTCTTTTCTATATATACCATTCATCTGCACTTCAATGAATGGCATTCAATTAATGTATTATATTAATATAGATTATGGATGGCCTTAAATTATATTATATGTAATATTAATTATGAATTGTATTCAATTAACATATTATATGAAATATAAGTTATGAATTGTGTTAATTTAATCTGCTATATGTACAATAAATTGTAAATTGCATTCATTTAAAATCTCATTATTTGCAATATACATTTGCTATTGCATCTATATATAAATGAGAAATTGGATTCATGTAACATATTATATGTAATATTAATCACGAATTGCATTAATTTAACATATATCTAAAATAAATTATGAATTATATTCATTTAACATAAGAATTGCATTATTCCTTATGATTTAATAGTATATAATTATTTAACTGCCTTGGGTGAACGTATTTGCGACAGGTGCTGGTAGTAATAGTGATAGCTCCTGGGGCCGTATGCATGAAGCAGTGTTAGCGGCGTGTGGTGTTAACCATAACAGGTGTCACGAAGTATGTCACGCCGTATGCATGGGTGCCTAAACGGTTCGTGTTAGCTAAACGTGAAGTTAGCGGCGTGTACCGGCCAAATGCCTTCTGCACACACCGGGCACAAGCAAGGCTTTATTGCTGAGCCTGTTCCCAGGGAGTACCGCTATTTGACAATAACATTGGGTCGATTTTTGGTTTAATTTGACCAAATTTCGGCGGCGGCGTTAATATCGCTTCGATTTTGTGGTTAATTTGACCAAATTTCACTTTTTGAGCATGTTACTCTGTTAAATTTGATAGCATGGAATAGATTGGGGCCTAATATATTGCCGCCGATGGGGCGGCGGCGGCGTCGGCGGCGGCGATTTGTTTAGTTTACATTCGTCGATTCTACAATATTAATATTGCCGCCGATTTAGCAATGGCGTTAATATTGCTTCGATTTTACGGTTAATTTGATGAAATTTCACTTATTGCATATGTAATTCTGTTAAATATGATAGCACTAGTAGTTACTGTTAGTAGTTTCTATATTAGTTTTTTTTTTAATTTTCAAGTTTTTTCCTAACCTGTATATGACAACTTAGCCTACTATGTACATCTACGCAGATGACATACAGGCCTGTGGGAGAGGATCCCATCCCATTGTGGTTTGTTACAGCATCCTTTCACCCATGCCCTGTCCTTAGATAGTACACCCCAGTTCTACTAATACCACCCCTTCTCCCTAACTCACCTATCCCAGCTTACCGTTCAATACTATATGAAAACCCCACAGACTGAAACAGCATGCACTTATTTACCTGGCCGTACAACCATCTCCGGCACTTTACACAGTGACGATACAACTTTCCATTCACCTTTTCACAAAAGATGGCGGGAAATCCTTAGTGTACATGCGCACGTGCTTTCCGCCGCAGCGACCGATTGCAGTTGGCTGATGTGAGTGCGCATTCGTCTGTCAGCAGGTCAACCGTGACATAAAATAAGGCTCCTCATAAATAGCGTCAGGGCGCATGTCTATTTTATCGCCGTCTAGACTCAAGATGGCGCTACGGCATTCCCTTTACTCGCGTGTCTCCTTCAAGGATACCTTGTGATATATAGGCAAGGAGGACTCCGGCTACGCTACTTCTATTCTGGTAACACCACTGTGGTTCCCGGGTTCGATACCAGGGGCGGTGGCAGCGCTGCGTTCGCAGACTGCCACTGTATGCCCCGCTGCACTGGACTCATCATTCGGTCTCCAGCAGCGCTCAACGTAACTACTGAGCAGTTTACTGACTTTGTGAGTTATTAGATGCTTTATACTATACTGAGCAGTAACTACTAACACCACGTGCAGCACTTGCAACGCCACATGCTGCACCACACTTCCATGCAGCACCTTACCGACTACTGCGGGCCCTGCAGCAACAAGCACAAGCTACCAGTGAATGAATTGTGCCCTATGCGTCAGTCGACAACTACAAAATGGTCAACACATGCGCATCCGCTGATAGAGGCAATAGAGGCTGATAGATACAATTTCAATATATCAGCTGTTCATATAAGAACAGATTATAATGTTATATATGACAGTCTCAGCAGATGGAAAAGCCATCACCATCTGAGAAGAATTAAAACTGCCGAGAAAAATGACTTGTTATGCTGTTCTCATGTATTCAAATACTAGTGCGTCACTAGACGCTTTATGTTCTAGGTCTTGCTGCCCTTGAAATTGAGGCTAAGGCTATTGCTTCACAGTACTATGCACCAAACAGTCTCACCACTCGCTAAATGCACATACATAAATATTTTAAAGTCATAGACAAATTTCAAGGTCTGCTAACTCCTACATCTTGTCCTGCAACTCAAGTAACTATATGCATAGCATGGTTATCTCATTCTTTAAAACATAATGAATTACTTGTCTGCTTTAAATTTCTTTTTAAAATCTGACAATGCTCCTGCATAGATTACAGTAACCATACAGTGAAAACTACCCTTGGTTGGGTCAAATGTATTCTCGGGTGTGCGGTACTGCTAAACCATTATTACCTCGTAATTTATTAACTATGTTCAAATTTCTATCGGACTCCCCAGGACACATTGCAACTAAAGCCGCTATATTAACAGGCTTCAGAGCCTTACTATGTAAGTGTAAATTAACTCAATCGGACTCAGTCTTACAACGTTCCGACTTCCACTTTTTTTCCTGGGGTATGCTTAATATCAATCAGAAAGTCCAAAACAATTCAATTCGACGAGAGGAAGCTACTTATTCCAGTAGCCATAATACAAAACAAAGCACTTTGTCCTGTCCACTGGGCGAAATTACACTTCAACCAAACACCAATATCTGACGATGCAGCAGCCTTTCCAATCCCATCTCCTGCTGGCGGACATATGTCCCTAACCTATCAGGTATTACAATCAACTATTAAATATATATGCACTGTTGCAGGTTTAAACCCATATTATTATTCATAGCACCCACTTAGAAGGGGCGGCTGTACGTTCCTGCACATGCAGGGGGCAAGTATAGAGGAAATCAAATATAGGTGGTGATTGGAGTTCAGACTGTGTGTATAAATACATTACCTTACCAATCTCCGAACGAGTTCTTATTGACATGCGTGCAGCGACCATAATTGATGATTGTCTAACTTAATTTGATCATACTACTACAATACCTTCGCACAGTTGCCTGTTTCTTCTTCTTTTTTCTCTCTTTCACCTCTTCTTTGCCTGAGTTTGGTCGTTCGCCCTTGGCAGTTGGCCCAGCCAGATATCATTCTCACATTGATTATTGATTGTTATTAATATTATTGTTTGTGAGACAATTTACTCGATACCAATTGTTCATCGTTGATATCGCATACTATAATGCTAATTGATTATCATATTATGACTGTACTTTGTGCAATTGTTAATAAACTGATATCACCGTTATTCATTATATGTTCGTCGCCTCCTCTTGCTTACATGTGATGTATAACGCATTATACAAGTATAAATGCTAAGGGAACATATATACTTTGCTACTTCCTCCATCAGCCCATTGGTGGAATGCCCCATGGCAGCTTTCGGGAAGTTCTATACGAGTGCCCCCCCCCCCCCTCGCGCCACAGACACTGGAGGATACATATTTACTTTTTGCGGGGGTACATATGTTATTCATCTGAGCACATATTTTGTCAGCGCAGAGGCACTTCTGCATTCCGTGCGGCGGCAGCCCCCCGGGCACGAGTGGCGATAAGTGCACCCGCAAAACATCATAGGAACGTCGCGCAACGCGCTGAACTACAAATAACTCCACAAAGATGGTAAAAACAAATACAAAATCGGCTATGTCTATGGGTGGTGTCGAAGAAGAACGCCCGGGAGGAGAAGCGACGCGTGCAGAAGGAGGAGCCTCAGACGACGAAGCAAGGAGGCTAGAGGCGGAGGTGCTGTTGGAGCGTGATCAGAAGATAGCGGAGCTGACGTCACATTCTGGGACATTGAACCAAGAACTTGCCAACCTGACGCTACACGTGCCGGCATCGACGCAAGCACCGGCCGCAGCCAGCTGGGGAACATCTGCCGAGGATCATAGGTGTGGCCACAGCGTGTCCTGGGACCGAATGGGACAGTGACGACACTGTCGCACTCACCATTGGTCTTCAGACCTCTCGCGAACGAATTCCAAGCCGCGAGAGGAGATTAAGATGTAAGTGGCAAATACATGCATATAATGGAGACAAGGGTGACACTAACAAGTTGAACCCTTTCAAGCTCATTGAGAGCTCCTGTTATTGGATGGCGGATCAGGATATCGCCGTCACCAAGGACTACAACAAAATGTGTTCAACACATTGCATTTATGTGTTAATAATGTAGGTCTTACACATTCATGGATAAAACGCACGTCTCATACGGGGGTTCAACAACTATGTGTAAAGGAGGGGAACAATGCCTTTGGCACTGGTATCTCTTCACTCGCATTAAAATGCTATTCGTTTGAGAATATGAAGTCAACAAATGTTTGTACATCAAATATTCGTCAGTTTTGTTCCGTCCATGTAAAAGATGGGATACACCCATGCTAAAGCTGGAACGATGAGGCTGGCTGGCTACTGAGCGAGTCTCGATGTTCATACGGGCATCGGTGCAGTAAGTGCAGCGCCAGGCCGCACAAAAGCCTAAAATGCAGAAAAGATTGAGTGCCTATAGCACGTGTCGCGAGCACCGGTGTTGCGGATTCCGACGGATACCAGTTTGCCAGGGACACTTCCATTCAAATGCATTGTCAACGGCCGTGAGCAAATCTTCATACAGAAAAAATCTAATATCTCTAGAATTACACCACCTAGAAACAAATCGCTTCGTTCACAAATAGAAAACATCTTTACCATTAAGATTATATTAAATTTATAAGGTTAGGGTTCTTGATTTGTATTAATTTTGAATAAAACTAATGTTTTTCACTGCGCGTACCGTCCAACTCAAGGCATTGTCAATAGCCGTGAGCAATCTTCATACAGAAAATAGAGGAAAAGTTAAATATCTCTAAAACGACACCACCTAGAAACAAATCATTTGGTACACATATAGAAAACATCTTTACCAAAAACATTATATTAAATTTATAAGGTTAGTGACGATGCTGTTCGATTTTGACACATGCGCAGAAGCAATGTGTCCCTGGGAAACTGGTGTCCCTGGGAAACCGCAACACCGGCATCACGGGTGAGCAGACCCGTCGGTCTCCCTTCAGCAGTACTGGGCTAAAAACCTAATTGAAACAATCAACTCACGTTAATTGTGATGCGCGAGAAGGAAGAAAGCAAGGCGGGGGTGGAAGAAAGGCGCGTTTATTACACGCCTCAGCGGAAACATGTTAGGTACATACATAATGAAAATATGCACAGTGGTAAGTGTAGGTACATACAAATAATGAAATATATGCCCAGTGGTGTGTAGGTAGAAGAAATAAGACCAATGCTAACTGCCTTCACTATATTGGCCAAAATATAGTGAAGGCAGTTAGCATTACAACTTCTGCTATTATTTGGAATGCTTTCTGTTATCATTTGGAATGCTTTCTGCTATTATTTGGAATCCTTTCTGCTATTATTTGGAATCCTTTCTGCTATTATTTGGAATGTTTTCTGTTATTATTTGTAATGCGTTCTGCTATTATTTGGAATGCTTTCTGCTATTATTTGGAATGTTTTCTGCTATCATTTGGAATGATATCTGCTATCATTTGGAATGCTTTCTGCTATTATTTGGAATGCTTTCGGTTATTATTTGGAATGCTTTCTGCTATTATTTAGAATGCTTTCTGCTATTATTTGGAATGCTTTCGGTTATTATTTGGAATGCTTTCTGCTATTATTTGGAATGCTTTCGGCTATTATTTGGAATGCTTTCGGCTATTATTTGGAATGCTTTCTGCTATTATTTAGAATGCTTTCTGCTATTATTTGGATTGTTTTCTGCTATCATTTGGAATGCTTTCTGCTATTATTTAGAATGCTTTCTGCTATTATTTGGAATGCTTTCTGCTATTATTTGGATTGCTTTCGGATATTATTTGGAATGCTTTGTGCTATTATTTGAAATGCTTTCACCATTGGTCTCCATGTCATAAATGCGGTACAACGTTTCTGAGTGCGACCCCTTGATAAAATCTTGCCCACCCACCTAGACTTTTCTGACAGCATATATAAAAGTGCCTATGTGTATTATAATGTAACTAGATGAGCGATAGCTACTTCTATACTATCTTAGGTCAAACAGTAAATATAGCTCCAAAATATGTATAAGTAAATCACCATAAAACACTATTAATGATATGTTATGGCCTATATATTAATGTCAGGATCCACAAGGATGGCATTTATCACCTAGCCTAATTAATCGTGGTCCGCTTAGAATGATAAATAATGTAGATAAACTACATTATTCTGCATGTGCTCTAATTATGGCGCATGGGTTACCAGTACTGCTAGCAGTTCCTTCAACCTCAGCTTCCGTCAAAAAAAGGTATCGCAAAATTCAATTATCTGTTCATAGTATTCCATAGTAATCCATAGCAAGCTATTACTATCCCGATTATATTCTTTAGTATTTACTTATAACCGATAGCATGTCATAATGATTCAATCTATTCTGTAGTAATCTGTAACATGCCCTAGTATTCTACATAGCACGTGCTAGTTTTACATGGTATCCCATAGCATTAAATAGTGTTCCATAATATTCCAAAATAATCATACCGTTCCATATTATTCCATTGTATTTCATAATATTCCATAGTGGTCTATAATATCCCATCCTATTTCATCGTATGTCATTGCATTCCATCGTATTCCATAATATTCAAACTTGTCCATGTTATTCCAGAGTTATCTAGAATAGTCCACACTACACGAAATATTCCATATTATTGGATAGTATTCTATAGCATCCCGTAATGTTTATATAATAGTCCATAGTGTAAACAAGTATTTAAAGCTGCATGGTCTGATGAAAACATATTTTCATAAGAAAAACTAATTATCTAGATCGGAACCTACATACCCAACTTAGATATTCGCGCACTTGTTAAAAGCAGTTGTTGCTGCATACTTACTTGAAGATTTATACTGCCTATCATGGATAAGTCTGAATAGACTTGTTTTCACCATTAGACAGTTTGTCGATAGAAAGCTTGAGTCTACACTTTTACCGCCCCAAGGGATGTTTAACCCCCTACACCACATAGACATGGTATGAGAGCAACTGGCCTTTGATGTCGCTGTAAGTTATACACAGCGGTGGAAATCCAAATTGGCAGAGGTGGGGGCATGGGGAATCGAACCACTGACCTTCAGATTAGGAGTCCGACCTAGAACAAAGTCAGACACTCTAACCACTCCGCCACAGAGAAGACCAGGAACACTAAAACAATTTAATCGAACCTGTTACTGATGAAGCCTATGGGGCACGCATGCCAAAATTGAGTTCACATGTTTTCACTTCAAATATCTGCTAAGATAATCATTTAAAGGCAAACTTACTTTAAACTAATGTAAGGTAGATTATAATGATCAACTGAATATATTTATCTCAGAAAATGACAGAAACTCAAAACCATCGGACTTTGCAACTTTAATAGTTTTCCATAATTGTCCGTAATTGTCCATAGTAGGCTGATGTATTGGATCGATAGACAGGTTATTATTATCGCTATTATTATTATTATCAACCAGCAGGTTTCCTCCGAAGAAAATGTCAAAACTTCCTATAGCCGATGATACAAAAATCAATGGGCTCTAGAGGCGTCATTAAATAAAACAGCTTTAATTTGTGAGTAGGATGCCGTCAGAGGTGGGGGGGGGGGGGGTGTCATAGTACTGTGGAGGTTCTACTTGTAAAGACACTGGGATTAGCAACTAAAGGCCCTGTTCCATTACGACGCATCTTGCAAGCACGAGGCCAAAAATAAATCACTTTTTTACTTCGAGAAGCGTCAAACTTGTCAGCATGTGGGGGGGGGGCAAAGTTTGACATATACATACCGTATACATAGCGTATGGCCAACATATGACCAACATATGGCTAACGTACCTGCTGGCGAAAAATGCTCGAATTATGGTCATGGTACATTCACAGAACATCGGTTACCGTTATATACGTTATTTGATTGCCAGAACTATGCCTCATAGGTTACATTCGTCAAGACATGCTGAAGAAATGTTAAACGTACGTAAGACGTACATTATCCATACATTGTCAGTGCACGGACTGTACATTCCCACTGCTTTTAGCATTGGTCAACATAGTGTGACGTAGTGAACAACGTTTGACTAACATACATCTAATGTACATCAACATCAAATCCACACGTTGTCGAACGTTGTCATACATTGAAAGTTTTGTGCGTGCACAAAACTTTGCCGACCCCCTGAGGTGCAATGCCATATCTTGACGATCGTTGCCGTACATTCACATATAGCAACAAGCGCCTAACACATACGTAACACATGCATAACTCATAACGACGTATCCCAATGTAGCAGCCAAAAATCACATGTTGGCACAATGCATCATAATGTGACAGCCGCTTAACAGGACTATGTGTAAGACGTCGCTGAGTATTATGTGTGTCTGCATCCATTATTTAAGATAATAGCATTATTTAAGATGATAGTTAACCCTGTGCTGACGTCACATGAATTCTGATTAAGTCATTAACCACAGAGCTGCTGCTCATGTGCTAGTGCTTTGACATTTCTATGAATCGGAAACAGCTGAGGGGAAATTACTGAATCAATCAAACATATGCCTTCCAAATACGAGGTCATGTGTGTTATTCTTGACTGAGTGAAACAACAAAGTTACAATCATCTTCCTCATCATCACGAGGGTCTTCTGGGGCACGACATATGATTTGAAACCTATTTTCTCCAGTTTTTCCTGTTATCGACTGCCCTCTGGGACTTAGCAAACTCCAGGACAGGCCATTCCCTGATATTATATTCCCACCTCAGTCCTTCTTGGTGCATCTTGTTGCAAACAGCAGATACAAACTAAATACAGTATAACCCCGTTAAACCAAGCTCGGTTAAACCAACAATCACATAAAAAAGTTGGTTAAACCAAAGTCAGTTAATCCAAACTATCGGTTAACCCAAACGAAATGGTCGGACCCCAGGCCACTTCCAATATGGTTAAACCAAACTTTCATGTGGCTATAAGGTCATCTGAGACCTCACCAACTTTTGTATATGATAAATGGTAGTATTTTGATGGGCCGCCAAAAAAAGTTTGGATTAACTGATTGTTTGGGTTAACCAAGCTTGGTTTAACGGGGTTATACTGTATATACATAACAAACAATAATCAAAGTGTCCACATACATTGTATATTACATTCATAATGCACCCACGGTTTTGCCAAAGCCAAGTCAACGTTGAAGCCAAAGCTTGGTTAAGCCAATGATCGGTTAATCCAAAACAAATTTATAGGGTTCCTTCCAGTTTAGTTTAACGGTGTTATACTGTTCATATCTGGGTGGATCTTGTATACAAGAATTGTTCAGATTGACAGCAACATATTGAACAAGCAGGACCAACATACAAGTCCCGATGACTAAGAAGGCACGACTGGGGCACCACCAAGCCAGAGACTATCTTCAACCAACAAGTGATTTGACCAGCCAAGGGCCATGCCACCTAGTCTGTTCCACTGGAACTGCCTTATGACCATTGTGAGCCCCTTAACTTTGACTCACTTCATCGGAAGCGCCTGAACAAACACGAGGCATATATACCCGTTACCAATTTCAACCATCCCCCACAGCCAGCTGTGTCGATAACCCGATTAGAGTTAAGCATATGGTAGCCTCACAAAATCGAACTAAAGACCTATGAACTAAACCATTGTGCCACGTCTGATCAAGCGTAAATTAAATTAGCCATATAAAGGATGGCTACAGTACAGAATAATAGACAAGCCAAAGAAGTGGGTTGAGATAACTATATTCTGGGACAAACAAATATTATCAGGCGCGGTTTGGATTCATGCCGGTGACGGCGCCACCGGCCCCGTGGTGGGAGGGACCAGACACAGAGTAAGGCACATAATAAGTGTAATAAAGAACAATAATATGACAATTCCCTTCCTCGCCTTTAGACTCACATAATTGGTTATACACCGCATATATACATATGTCGGTCTGGTGTTTCTCAATTCCAAGCAAATTCTGAAGGCCCTTCAAGAGCAGCCGTCCAAACCAAACTCTAATCTAATCTCGTAGTCTGACTGGGCTCCTTATTGGTGAGGTCACTGTGAACTACTACTACCACTTCTACTACGATGCCTGCAACGTTTGTTTGTTTGTTTGTTGTTGTTTTATGTCCTAGCAACATCTAAGGTCATATCAGGACGGGTACCGACTTGTGACAGTGCGCACTCATGGCGACTTTATAGTGCTGTCCCACTGGGAAACCAGGCCGCCGGCACCATGACCTGGTATCCCACTCAGTCACATTATCCTGACACTGAGCACACCAGTCCTTGCCCTATCCTAATAATGCCGAGCGCCTGGCTAGGAAGCGACAAGTAACAATTTTAAAGTCATTGGTTTGACTCGACCGGGACTCGAACCCACGACCCCATGATCTACCAGCACGGGAGACGGGACGCTCTAACTCATTCGGCCATCCCGTCTGGTCTCTGCAACGTAACAGTACCAGGACACAGACAGGAGCAGTGCATCAAGGAAGTTTAATTATCCGCAATTGAAATTGATCATGCTCACTCAACGAATGGTTTCAGAAAAAGACTGAGTAGGCATGCAATCTGAGCGCTAATTGGACCACTGTCCGATAAGACGGTCAGTGGCACTTCTGTGACGCACACATGTGGCTAGTGTAAGAATGAGGTTTCGACAGTATTATCGGTTTGAAGGAATAACTTCTTCCTGATCAAAAGAAAATGGAGGGCTGAATTGGGTTCTGTTAAAGCTGCACAGTCCGATTAAAGTATCAATTTGTCTAAGATAAAACACTTGTCTATCCATCATTTAGTATGCACTGTTTGCTGCAGCTAATGGAATGCTACGTTAGGTTAAGCAAACCTCTTACTACTGAAGCCTGTCATGTCAGTTTTGACGTGCATGCCAAAACTCCTTTGAGGCATTTCTACTTCAAACATCTCCAAATTTAGCAATTTAAAAGAAAAGGCACTTCAAATTAAAGTAAGGTATCACATAATGCTCAAGCTAACATATTTATTCCCCAAAAAAGACATACACAAACTGAAAACAATCGGACAACTATTGCACTTTAAGGCAGAGCATATGACCCAATATCTATTATATTGGTACATGATACATTTTTTTTTTCTTTTTTTTTTGGTAAATATGTTTATTCCGCTGAATAAGTCTTTTGTCAGTGCCGAAGCACTGGTCTTCCAGCCATTTGTCAATTCAGTGTTATTTACACAAAAGGTATATAGAATAAAGTGTACAATGCCTGTTGAATAGACAATTTGCACCATGTAACACAATGAAATTCTGAAACCCAAAGTTCCATAACAATATGGTACAGTAGTGTCACATAACTAGATCAATATTAGTCAGATCAATGTGAGTATTTACATAGTATTTAGAATGTAAGCAGAAGTTATCTTCTGTATTCAGTTGGTAAACTTGTAGTAAGTTTTAATGTTCAGTTGCAGCTAGGCAAGCGGTATATAAATGTTGGTTTG
Source organism: Branchipolynoe longqiensis (assembly GCA_030323885.1). Lineage (NCBI taxonomy): Eukaryota > Metazoa > Annelida > Polychaeta > Phyllodocida > Polynoidae > Branchipolynoe > Branchipolynoe longqiensis. Next base: position 11,714,082 of record CM059191.1, read on the forward strand.
TTAGGAAAAATTCTAGTGTAACTCTAATGAAGCTAGTTATGTGAGTTTATGAATTATGTTGTTTGGGTGGAGTTGTTAATAGTACACTGGACCATCTGTGACCAGTGAAGCAGTGGGACCAATCCCAGTGCATTTAGGTCTTAAATTTTACATTTTTTTACCTGGACTGTCTCTGTCATCGTATATGGTTGACTGGAGATAAATCGTGCATCACATGATATATGATGCACGACGCATGATGCATGGTACATGATGCATGGTACATGATGAATGATACATGATGTATGATCCATGATTGATGATGTATGATACATTATATAATATGTGTTGTGGATTTTAATGTTATAAATAGGGAAATAAATGTAGAAAAGATGCAGTCTGATTCGTCATGGATGCATCATGCTGACAAAACAAAGCAAGACAATGCATACCTGTGGACTCTGCATTAACAAATCTATACAAATAAAACAGGTGGCATGTGTAGCCTGTTCAATACACCCCGGCACTCTGTCAATACTTGACATGGTGTCACACAAACATATATTGTTAACTTATATAAAAAGGTGCTTGATCAGCACATATTCCGTTAAGTATCTCCAGCTTAACCTATCATTATGAGCAAATATGTAATGCATCAGAATGTATACGTATATTGCTAGTATTATTATGGAATATGATATTTGCATGTAATGATATGTGTGTTGTTGGTTGTTGGTGTTGTGTTGTTTGTGGTTGTGGTTTTTGTTGGTGGTGTGTTGGGGTGGGTTGGTAACTATATTCTGGGACAAACAAATCTGAGTGCGTGATGGTCAGGAGCATTCAACTTGAAGAACCTGGCCACCAGTTTAATATTACCACCACATTGGAATCCTTCGCCTCTGCACCATGATATGATCATGAAACTGAGCCTACCAGTCCGTAATCCTGAGCACCGTACAAGGAAAAGTCAGGCATCAATTTAGTAATTCCTTGCTCTCATTCCATCGCATATGTCATATTTCTTCCAACGAATTTGTCAAATCCATGCTGCCTATTTGGGAATTGCATTTACAGGATGTTAGGGCAGAGTGAACGTGGACAGGTAAGACGGAAATTGCTGTCCAGGCCAGAGTCGTGTTCGATGAGATCAGCAAACACGACCTGACTAAGATGTATCTACTAAAAAACCTCCTCAATATGTGGCTTCTGAAGAACTTCCCCAAGTTTGACTTCCAAAACCTTCCTCAATATATGGCTTCCAAAGGTGATATGTTGTCAGTTCAATTATGTGGCTTCCAACATCCGCAAATATGTGGCTTCCAAAGACCTCATCAATAGCTTCTCAGTTCCCAAGACAACAAGTACATATTTAGTAAATAATTAACATGATATGGTCGGAAGGCCACGGTTGGAGCATTATCAAAGGCTTTATTGACTGAATAAATTGCATTCATGACAATAACACCCTTATATCTAGTTTGTGTGAATAGATATAAGTACAATGCAAAAAGCTGGAAGACCAGTGCTCCTCCTCTGAGAAGTTAACTATTCAGATGAACAAACAATTGATTTTCAAACAAATTTTAAACTAACTAAAAAGTTAGACAAGCTTAAACAAATTAGGGACAACTAATGTACCATTGGGACAACTTATGTACCATTGGGACAACTAATGTACCAACAACAAAATGAGAGACAAATAAGTGTTCACACTTCCTGTCTACCATTCGCTATATCGCTATATCGCTAAAACAATTGGGATATTCAGCAATGATCGCACCTGTAAAATGAAATTTAATATGGGTATTCCGAGTTCCCTGGTTTCTCTGGAAGGACTGAAACTGAAGGTGGAACTGTAAAACATATACAACATGATACCGCAAGTGGGAATTTACCACATGTGAAATATTTGCGGTGATACTTTCACTGCACTCTATACTAGAACCCAACATATGCGAAGAGACCTACCATAGTACCAAGTTTGGTAATCAGTAGCCTTGTGGTTATAACATAAAAGTGAGTTTAAAATATAGGGAAGGATGGAGTTCAGAGGGGGTCAACACCCAACTTCCGCCTTTATGCTGAAGCTGTGACCCGGCATGCAGGGTCTCTTCTTGAATCCTTCCAGAGGGAGCAGCGGAACTCAGAATGATCTATATATATGTAATAGACTCTACATGAGCTCCACTACGACGCACTGGCGTCAGACACTACACCGCACACCTCTGCAGTTATAATGAACTGCGCTAGGTGGCGGCATGCTAGCCACCGGTCAGGGCCCCGACTGGGTTGTCCTCTACTGCTTGTGGCTAGCACACCCCCCACCCACCAATAGAGGCGATGTGGGACCTAGCGAGGTAGAGGGTGGGTCAATAAACCAGTTGAAGCGTACTGCCTTTGGATTTTGGCATTCTTCCGTGTGTGTGACAGCGAGTGCGAGACGGTGGAACGTCCAACATCAGGCCTATCACATATATATGATCCGGTCCAATTGGTGGGACTCGAACTTGAACCTCCACAACACATTGTACAGCCATAATTGCCTCTGGCGCCATTCACAAATATCGTTGATCTGTGAATGTGCGCGCATACAAAAAAACTAAATTGTGGTTACTTGTGACAAATCCCCTCCAGCGAATTCCAGTACGTTAAATGATGGATGATATCCATTCCCAATCACGCTCAGTATTGACCCCCAAATCCACCCTTATTCGAATTAAAACAGCAATAATATGAGAGGGGGCTAAGTCCTAAAAGGAAGATTAACAAAATTTAATGAAAGAATAATAAAAAGTTCATAAAAGAAGCGCCGACCCCCACACAAAACAAAACAAACAGTCAAAGTACCGCGTTCCGCTAGAGGTCGCGTCGGCAGGTTCAGATGGGTGACACATACTCAGAACGCCAGGTCACAGTGGGGAGAAAGGCCTGGTTCGACCCTTGGTGGGCATCATTAACCCCAGCCATGTCCAATCGCGGAGCTTAATACAAATTGCTGAATACCGTTTTCTGGTTTACTATAGCTACACTAGAGAGACTCAGTATTATGATCAGGTCTTCAGGGGCAGTGGCTTGACTTACTGGGTGCTGACATCAGTACATACACCTCGAGGTGCAGTGGTGACAGTGTGATGCAAGCTAGTGGCAGTTCTTAGATTGTTTTGTTTGTCATTGTTTTACTTCCTAGCAACATCTAAGATCAAGAGTAAATTTAATTGAACCGCTTACTGCTGAATCATCTGATGCGCGAAAAGGAAGAAGAAGGCGGGGGTGGGAAAATAAGGCGTTTATTTAACGCCTCAACAGAGGAACATACAGAGTAAGGAACCGCTCCAGGGAGCACAGTGAAACTCATAAGGAGCAGAGGTAAAAACAGAGGTAAATGTAGATAAAGCTCCAGAGGAACATACAGAGTAAGGAACAGCTCCAGGGAGCACAGTGATAAAGTCATAAGGAGCAGAGGTAAAAGTAAATAAAGCTCCAGGGAGGAGTAAAAAGCTCAGAGGGAGCAACAAATGTACATAATAAGAGTAAGCAAGCTCATGAGGAGCGGAGATATGAGTAAAGTTCGGTAGTTAAATGTCATGAGAGTGAGGGGGTGCCGAGGAGCCCTCCACCAAAAAAGGCGGAGAGGGCTCGCGGCGCGCCCGAGGGGCGAGGCGGGGCAGCAGGGAGAGGCGGCAGGGCGGGGGGCTCTGCGTCAGGGGTCAGGTTCCCTCGGGGGGCGGCGAGTGTCCGTGGCCTGCGTCGACAGGGAGCGGGCGGCCAAAAAGGAGGAGGCCCGCTCCTTGGCGAGATCCGGTGAGGAGGTCCGTTGAGGGTCGACCAGGGGGGGCATTGAGATCCTCAGGGCTGGGCGGGGTGGCGGTCGGGGGCGGGTCAGGTGGTTCGAAGAAGGCGGTGTCGTGGGGGTTGGCGGCCATGATGTCTGCGGAGGGTTCTTGGTGAGGCTGGGCTGGGCTGTGGCCTGAGGCGTGAGGTCCGAGGTGGTGGTCCCCGGATGTGGCTGGGCGGCGCTGCGGTCGGTGGTCGCTGGGAGGATGTCGGTGGACGGCGGTGTCGATACGGTCGGCGGCTGTGGTGCCGGCAGAGGGTTCCTCGTGAGGCTGGGCTGGGCTGTGGACTGAGGCGTGATGCCCGAGGTGGTGATCCCCGGCTGAGACTGGGCGGCGCTGCGATCGGTGGTCGCTGGGAGGTTGTCGGGGGGAGTTGCGGGGCTGTCGGCAGTGGTGAAAGTGAGGCGCCGGAGGGGGCCCCCCGGGCCGGCCGGGGGGAGGCCGGCGGATCAAAAATCCGCCGAGGTGGAGGGGGGGGTCTGGCGCTCACGGGTTTGCTTCGTGATGCAGTCGGCCTCGCTGTGCATGGTGAAGACGCGCCTCACGTTGGCGCAGTACGCACAGACGTGACGGCGTCTGTCCCCCGCCTCACCGTGGGCCTCCCCGACGTGGGCCCGATCGCACGAGGCGGGGGTGCGGTTCCAGGCCGGGCAGGGTACCCCGTGGATCTCCCTATCGTAGGTGGTGCGGGCGTCGGCCTGGACTCGGGGGAAGTGCGCGCCTCGGTGGAGGGGGTCGAGTGGGCGGGCGGGGGCGGCGGTGGCGTGGTCGTCGGGCATGGCGAGGCAGTCGAGTCTGAGGAGGTTCAGCGCTACCAGGTCATGCCACCCCTGGGGGAGGGTTCCGTCCGCGATGGAGGTAAACACCGTCTCGGAGTACCGGCGGACGGTCGCCCAGGGGTATATAAGGTTGTCCCGGCAGACTGCGAGGTGGTGATGGTGGAGTCCCTGGGCGGAGTGGGCGGGGAAGTCGGGATGGTCGATGAGGGTGAGGAGGGCGAGGGTGTACTCGTCCTTCGTCGCCTCCCCCCTCTTCACCGGCTTCCTCTCGGGCCCTCGCTTCACCAGGTCGGAGGGGAAGATGTAGTTGGCCGGGATCCCTTGGCGTCTGGTGCAGTGCCGCGCCTCGGCGGATGCCAGGATGTCCCGGACGGCGTCGGCCGCGGAGGCGGGGCTGTAGCTGGTCCGCTCCTCCTGGTAGGCCGGCGAGGTGATGGGCGGTGCTTGGGTGGAGAGGTGGCGGTACCTCTCGTACTCCGGGTGCGCGGCCCCGGGGGGGGTTGCCTGAGGCGGCGGCCCGGGCCGGGCCGCGGTGGTCGGAGGCGCCCGAGGTGTTGGGGCCTTCCCGGTGCCCAGGGAGTCGATCCGGGCGTGGATGTCGGCTGTGGCCTGGCGATGCTCCAGCTGCATGCGCTGCAGAGCCTCCAGCACTACCGACATCTCGGAGCCCGAGGCGGGGCCCGAGGGCGCCGCGGGAGATGCCGGGGCGGAGGCCGGCGAATCGTCCCTCCCGGGAGTTGGAGAGGGCCCCGGGGTGCGGGGGGCGGCCCGGGAGCCCTTCCGTCCACGTCCTTTCCCTTGAGGCATGTTGAAGCTGGGGTGAGGCAGAGGTCCGAGGTGGAGATGCAGGGAGCAGAAAAAGGCAGGGAGCAGGAAGGCGGCTGGAGGGTGAGTGCCTGAGGGAGGCCGGCGGCGGCCTTATAAGGGAAGGGAAGGGCGGGGACAGCAGCTGAGGTGTGAGAGCTGGCGGCCGGGGGGAGGGCGACAGGTGGCGAGCAGCGGGCGTCGGGTGAGGCGCGAATGCTGCGCGGCCCGGGGGGGGGCGGGGGAGGTGCCGCGCCGTCTGCCGAGGTGACAGGCAGCGCGACCGCGGGGTGGGGGAGGGTCTCTTCCTCTCCTCGCATCAAACGTAATGCTTCGCATTACGACCAATGTCCATCATTTTGGGATCTCTCTGAAATTAATTTGGCATATATGCTCACTAGTCAATCCTGTAGCATAGGCGATCATTCAAACGAAACTACAGTAAATTATAATGACTAACCTAATATATTTATCTAAGGTATATGGAAGAAAATTAAAAAATCAACAGATTTAGGAACTTTGACAGTTGCAGTCACTCATGTGACCTGCACATAGGATATGTGTGTATCCGAAGGATCAGGTTGTGATTTTGCATACACAACTTCCATTTCCTGGAATGTCACGTGCAGAGACACACTGGGGAATTCTCAGTGAGCAACTAGGAAACAAGTTGATGGAAACAAGGCAAAAGTGCATAAAACAATCATAATGCTTTCATACTTATCACAATTTGAAGAGTTGATTGATTGATTGCTGATGGCTTAATGATGTGTCGGCAGCAAGGGCCATATTAATGGCGAAAGTGATGATGTTTTGGGTTTCAAGAATGGCATTGGTTGGTTATTGGAGTTTTACATCCTGCCAACATCTAAGGTCATATTAGGGTGGGCACGGACGGGGTGACAGTGCACACTCATAGCAACTTTATGGTACTGCCCCAATGGGATACGAGGACGCCAGCACCATGACCTGATATCCCACTCAGTCACATTATCCTGACACTGAACCAACCAGTCCTTGCCCTACCCGAATAATGCCAAGTGCCTGGCTAGGAAGTGAGACATATTCATTTTCAAGTCATTGATTTGACTTAACCAGGGGTCGAACCCAGGGTTTTGAATCCCACGATCTACCAATGTGGGAGACGGATGCTCAAGTCATTCGGCCATCTGTCTGGTTTCAAGAATGTGATGTTTTTATCGGACCATGCAGCTTTATCCCCTCAAAGACCATGTAGGACTCTCCAAGGAATTAAAATGTCTATTACATGTGAAGTGGGCGAGACTACTCGACCGATTATTTGCGCGGGCTCGCATTTTGCGCGGGCTCGCAACTGCCGGGTTCCCTGCTGTAAAGCATTGCTTGGATACGTTGATTGTGACTATCCTAGCAATGATAGGAGGTCGGACGTTCGGACCCAGACCCATCAGACGTGTTTTTGCACGCTCCGATGTTTCAGCCGAATATTAATGTGGAAATTCAAAACTTATTTAACTTAATTATATGGGAGGGGATTTGACTAATAACATTGTTGAACCATATTTAACTCATAACATAAGTTATATTGCTAAATTCATTCTGTTAGTAAGAGGTAAGAAAAAAACGGTGAGCTCCTAAGAAGTGACATGAACGTTCCTTGCATTCTTTACTATTCTCCAGAGTTATATTATGTCCTACTAATGTTGAAAGCCAGACGAGGTAGCCATAATGTCAAATTTATTAGACTTTGGTTTGATTCAACCAGGGATCGAACCCACAATTTCGCATAGTAGTCCTGAGTACTGTACACAATATGGACCCTACCTGCAGATTAGGATTATCCTGGACAGGAACGTGTGAGGGTGACACTCAGGAAGGATAATTCCTACTGCATATTATTAAACATAAATAATCCATAAAAATAACAGGAATAACGTCTACTGTTATAAACGGGACAGCCTCAATACTGTCCGTTCTTGGGTTTGCTGTGATATATTTTCTTTATCTGCTTATATACCACTCCAATGTACCGTTCAACCAATCACACTATGATATACTCTATTATATAATGTGAAATATTATAGAACCCATATTGATGGAATTCATTAGTGCATAAGTGCTACTCGGCACCATTGCTTCACATCTAAAGGTTATTATGTTTCAGAAGCATTGCGAAGCAAACCCTAGTTACTGTACAGGAGCGGCTATATTTAAAGTCTGCCCATGCGGAGGCAAATACCAGTTACAATACGTGGTCCCCATAGAATTCATGAGATACGTTTATGAGATGTGGTTATGATGCAACTGTCTGTCTAACCAATCCACTAGCAATTTGTCGAAAGGGGAAAAAATACTCTCGGCCCATCACCATTAACCGCTACAAAGCTAAAGCACATTTATCACTGCAGCTAAACTAGGACATTGTCCATTTGGTGTGTGCAGACCTCATTAGTGAGAGGTTCAGCAGTTCAGGCACTTTGTGAACTTATGCTGTCTCCACAGACACACAGTGACCGAGGTCAGTCACATGTCTTCGTGATCACTCTCCACAACTTCACAAACTGATGTCCACAACTTGGGTGGTTATAATGTTTGTTTGTTGATGTTTTACATTCAAGCAACATCTAAGGTCATATTAGAACGGGTACGGACTTGTGACAGTGTGCACTAAAGGCGACTTTATAGTGCTGCCCCACTGGGAGACCAGACCCCCAGCACCATAACCTGATATTCCGCTCAGTCACATTATCCTGACACTGAGTCAACCAGTCCTTTCCCTATTCTAATAATGATGAGCGCCTGGCTAAGAAGCGACAAGTATTAATTTTTAAGTCATTGGGTTGACTGGACCATGGTTCGAACCCATGAACCTGTAGGTTCGGATCCCACGATCTACCAAAACGGGCGGCGGACGCTCAACTCATTCGGCCATCCTGTCTGGTGGTCTTGTTATAAATATGTTAGTGTGTTTGAAGAAAGAAAAACCCACTGTGCGTGCCTTTCATAATTCAATTAAATCAGAGACAGATATATATAGCGGGTTTTTATTACACGGAAGAACTCAATATGAAACATTTGTACATTCAGGTCAGTTTCCGGTCAATTTCAGTCTCTCTAGTCATTGCAGGTCAGCTCAGATGGTGAGCTCCCGGACTCGAACCCTTAGCTCTACCCATTCTCCTTATTTTTCGGTGTGGGTGGGTGGGCGAAGAAAAACTTGAGGGTGGTTAGATGATGATGGCTGCAGCAGTTGTGTTCTGGTTTGAATGGTTAGACCATTGCACGTGGACTAGTGTTGCAACATGTTACTAATAACATGTACAATTATTGCGGGGGGAAAGCAGTTTTGTGTTGAATATTTTACTAGGCCAATGGTATTAACAATTGTGCGGTGAGATACGTTTTTGAGATGTGTTTATGATGCAACTGTTGATTATAACAATCCACTAGCAATTTGTCTAAACAAAAAAGAATACCCTCGGCCCATCACCATTAACCACTCTAAAGCTAAAGCACATTTATCACTGCAGCCCAACTAGCACATTGTCTAGTTGGTGCGTCCAGACCTCATTAGTGGGAGGTTCAGCAGTTCAGACACTTTGTGAACTTATGCTGTCACCACAGACACACAGTGACCGATGTCAGCCATGTGTCTCCGCGGTCACTCTGCACAACTTCACAAACTGATGTTGACAACTCAGATCATGTTATAATTATGTTGGTGTGTTTTAAGAAAAAAACCTGTCACACATGCCCTTCATATTTATTGAGGGCGGGAGCAGTTTTGTGCTGACTATTTTGATATGCCAAGCGTATTACAAATTGTGTGGTGAGATATGTTTATGAGAACCTTCCATCTAAACAATCCACTAGAAATTTGTCGAAAGGGGGAAAAATACTCTCGGCACATCACCATAAACCACTCTAAATGGAGCATTGGGCGACAAATCAGTTTATACTTTCCAAGTGCGTCGTTATTTCAAATTTCATTTTAAAAAGAAGAATTTTGAGTCATTATATTATCAGATGTGATTACAAGTTAAAATCCAACACATTATATATTTAACCTTCTTGCTTATTTGTTGACAACTTTATTATATACTCTATGCATTGCAATCCAAATGTGGCAACATTTTATATTTACATGGTGTACAATAGTGTACATACACCATATGGAATTGTGACTACAATGATTCTCAAATACTGATCGAAGGAATTCATATCTGACGATCGCCCAATGTGAGCGAAGCTTAATACACATTGCTGAATACCGTTCTCTGGTTTACTGTCGCTACACTATAGAGACTCCGTATTATGAGCAGGTCATCAGGGGCAGTGGCTGGACTTTAGTGAGTACTGACATGAGTACAAAGTGCAACAGGCGCGGTGGTGAGAGTGTGATGCAAGATAGTGGGAGTTCTTTGATTATTGTGTCTGTTTGTTGTTTTACATCCTATCAACATCTATGGTCATATGAGGCTGGGCACCGACTTGGACAGTGCACACTTATGGTGACTTTATAGTGCTGCCCCATTGGGAGACCAGGTCGCTGGCATCATGACCCGATATCCTACTCAGTCACATTATCCTGACACTGTGCTAACCAGTCATTGTCCTACCATATTAATGCCGAGCACCAGGCTAGGTGACCACAAGTATCAATTTGATAAGTCATTGGTTTGACTTGGCTGGGATTCGAACTCCTGACCTTCCGAACGATAGGCGTGCGCTCGACCCATTCAGCCACCGCGTCCGGTAGCAAGTTCTTTGATGTTGGCATTGAAATTGGTAAAATGCTAATGTTGACTAGGTGTGACTGTAGTGCGTACTCATGCTGGCAGGCTGGTGCCAGGACAATTGGTAGGGAATCCTACAACTCGGCATAGACCGCTTGAGTTGTTAAGTTTGAAAATGTAATACCCAGCTTGGTGTTCTCAATTGCAGTGCAACGCATTCAGAAGTGGGTGTGGTTTTTGGATGCAAACCCTCTCGCCTTCCACGTGTTGGTTATTGTAATATTCCAATATTATTAATATAGACCCTGCCAGTTAAGCTGGAAAATACCCGACTAGAGTAGTTCCACATTCTACCGACAGATGTATTAAACCCTCGAGTGAAGCTAGTGACATGTAAAGAGAGCGGCGGTGAAACCTCGAATAAAAATACAATATAGTTGTTTCTTTTTAAATATATATTACACAGATAAGAGTTTGATGCCTGGTGCGATATGAATATCTTAATATAATCAAGCATTTTATTATGTATCCAAGCATTCTTTACGAAGATATAGCATGTGAAATCATAGGCAGTCGGGGAATGTACCCGACTAGATTACTTCCAGATTCTGCTAACATATGTCACTAGCTTAACTGCGGGGGGTGGGGGGGGGGGGGGTCTATTGGAGCGTTGATGCCTGTTTAGTTCCGCGAGTAGACCTACTCACTACCTGGAACTGCCGACTCCGGTGGGTCAGGCCCACATTTTTACGGGTCCCACAGGGTGCTCGCATCCTTCCAGCAGCAACCGCCTCCCTGTAAACACTTCCGGTACCAGACCGTTGATATTATGATGGACTGGATTACATGGTGGCTACGAAATAAAGGACCAACAATTGTTTCAATTAGGTTCAAACATTATTCTGACTAGCATCCGTTATTATAATCAAGACAGGCACCACGTGGTAGTGAAGCTCATTATTGACTGGTACAGCATAGCCATTTTACTTAATTGTTATTTGACACAAGACCTCTTATAGGACATCCCTGCATTCATAAAGGAATTGCTTTAATTAAAATCAACTTGATCCAGAACATTGCTAGATGTGCTATCCATCTGCAGCTGACCATACGCCAGATCTGGCGCTGCATCAACATTGTTCTTAAGCCAATCACAAAAGTCATCCTTCATGTAATTCAACGTTTTAAATGGCAGTCGATCAGTTTAATTCTGGATATTACATCCGTACACAGATAGCATAACTGTAATCCTTTGAAATCCTAAATATATACCATATCCCTGCAGTGATGACACAATCGTAATGTGTGTAATGTATCCCTACACATGGTAATAATGCCTTGCCCAATTTAGCGGCACATATACAGTTATATACATATAAAGCTATATACAATGCCATTAGACAAAACTTGACCTATCACAATAATTATTAGGAGAATTACACAATAATTGAATATATTATGTTATTCCAGTTTTAAAAAACCCGCATATATGATGTTTTATAGCATTTTATCTAATTTATTTTAATGATGTCTTTACTGACATGACTTCAAAAGAAAGACAAGATGATTTTAAGGATAGTCCATTTCCACCTATAGTCATTCACTCCACATCATCATAACCATAACCCAAGAAACCTAACACTCTTTGCGCCTCCATCGTTTCACAGCGTTCCATTCTCGTTCATTCTCAGTTTTCCTTTCATCCTACACCCATCTCCATCCACCCACCCACCGACCCACTTACTTAAACCCACTTCATTCATTCATGCGCAGCCCCGTACATTTGTAGTCTAGATTACTGATATGATATCACACATTACATTAATGCCATTACTTAAAGAAAACTGATCCGAGAACATTTCACCATATGCTCCTGTGTGTAGACTTGAATGATCTGATCCCAATTATACTCTTCCTCTGCCATCTCTCCTCAGCTGTTCATCAAACTTAACCTGCTAGTCCATCTCATCATTAATTCCACATCATAATCCAACAATCTTACCACTGTACCCCACCATCCCCTCCCGGCGCCCCAAATCCATCCCTCCATCCTTCCATCCCTCCCTCCGTCCATCCATCCAGCCATTCATCCATTCATCCATCCATTCATTCATCCCCAGTTGTACTTTCATCCTTCTCGACATTCGGCCCTCCCGGCCGCCTTCCCCCGCTCTTCATTTAGTATTCCTGGCCGCAGCTCAGGCCCCTCGGCCGGGACTCTCCTCGCCCAGACGGGGGCAGCCTCCTGTTCGCCCTC
>CM059191.1:11726948-11752123 GCA_030323885.1 Branchipolynoe longqiensis
AATATTTATTTTACTGTTGGTTATCACATTTTATTTATATTTATATTATTTGAATTGAGGCCTGGTGCCGGGAGTCTCGGCGCCGGGAGGCCGGGAACCCTGGCACCGGGAAGCCGGGATTCCTTGAGCCGATAGGCTGCCATCTGCTCCCACCCCGAACCCGAAGCCTGTATGCCTATTATAAATGCTATACATATACCTATACATACCTATGCATACCTATACATACATATATATACACATATTTCATTTACATTCATATACATTCATATACATTCATATACGCATATAAACGTACATAAACATACATAAGCAATTTTTATATCTACCTACTATGGACCAAATTATGTAACTACCATAGTCATGAGTCTGAATTGAATGAATGAATATACATATGCATACATATACATACATATACATACATACATATACATACATATATATATATACAATCATATACATACAATCATATAAATACATATACATACATATATATACATATACATACATACACATCAAATTATCTGATGCATAATCCCCATGGCTGCCATCTCCTCTCCCACACACCCCGAAATCCAAACCCCCTATGTCTATTATAAATGTTATACATATACATACATACATATACATACATATACATACATATACATACATATTAACATGCATATATATACATATATATATACATATATATACATATATATACATATATATACATATACATACATACATATACATACATACACATCTATATATACATATGCAGACATATATACATGACTCTACACATATGCATATAAATACATATTGTATTTAGAGATGACTGCATCACATATCTTAGAGTGGTCCTCCATTTGTCACTGCTAAGTTAATCCATATGTAGTCTGTGTCACTATCAGACTTATTGCAACAATGCAAGGGGCCTAAACTCTGACACTTTCACACTCAGATTTTAACCAAACACTGCCATTACCCTAAATAACATTCCATTTATATTTAATTTATTTTTGATTATGCATGTACATGTACACATACTTTTAAAGCTATACATATATATGCATATATGCACATACATATGTATGTATTAGATATAATATATAAATAATATTGCAATATCAGGTGAAGAATAACTTACCAGTGTTCCTAAATGTAAGGATGACTGTGCCAGATCCTTCACAATGGTAATCCATTTGCAAGTAACAAGTTGACTGTTGTGTAGTGTGTGCCTTCAGAAATATGTGTGTGCAGTGCACTGTGGCACACACCCTTATAAACCAAATCCAATCCACTCTCACACCTATTCAAAGGGCATAAGCTCTGACACATTCACACTCAGTGAGCTCATCTGTCAGTGGAGGTGCAGCCCAGAGAACCATTGGCAACCTGAGGTGTGAAAGCTTTCCTTGGCAGTTTTTGGTTAAAATCTGAGTGTTAAAGTGTCAGAGCTTATGGCCCTGTCACACTACGACGTAATGACGTCAGCGTAGGGAGAACGTGAAGAACGTTGAACTTCTCGGCGTAGTATGCAAATTTGGGCCCAAGTTGAACATGGATGCAGCGTAATGGACGAGATCGTAACGTCGGTAAAGCATAGTGCTCCCGTCATTCAACGAGAGAGGTCAACTTCCTTACGTTCACGGAACGTTATGAACGTTATTCCATCGCCAGAAGAACGTTACATGACGTTAGATACGTCATGAGACGTTGAATGCACGTTCTCCTGACGTTCTCCTGACGTTTTCCTGACGTTCTCCTGACGTTCCCATTACGCCACGTGGCCATTTGCACTCAGTTTATTGTGGGTCAACGTAGTGGAACGTAGTTGAACGTAGTGACTAACGTTTTAGTAACGTCGGTTTAACGTCATTGACGTTCACCGAACGTGTACAGAACGTACGGCAAACGTAAACCCTTACGTTCGCGTCACGTCGAAAGTTTTGAACGGGTTCAAAACCGTGACGCACACCGACGTAACACGACGTAACATGACGTAGCTCGACGTCAGTCTAGCGTCATTATGACGTCATAATAACGTAACCCAACGTACGACAACGTAATGACCAAATGTGATCACGTCAGGCTTACGTTAGCTCGTGACGTAGTAGTGTGACAGGGGTATTAGGCCCCTTGCAATAAGTTTGAGAGTGAAACAGACTACACATGGGTAATGGGGCTGTCACACTACGACGTAACGACGTCAACGTAGGGAGCACGTGAAGAACATTGAACTTCTCGGCGTAGTATGCAAATTTGGGCACAAGTTGAACGTGGATGCAGCGTAGTGGACGAGAACGTAACGTTGGTAAAGCGTAGTGATACCGTCAATGACCGAGAGAGGACAACGTCACTACGCTCATGGAACGTTATGAACGTTATTCCATCGCCATAAGAACGTTACATGACGTTAGCTATGTCATGAGATGTTGAACGTACATTGAATGCACGTTCTCCTGACGTTCTCCTGACGTTCTCCTGACGTTCTCGTGACGTTCTCCTGACGTTCCCATTAAGCCTCGTAGGCTTTTGCACTTGGTTTAATGTGGGTCAACGTAGTGGAACGTAGTGGAACGTAGTGGAACGTAGTGGAACATAGTGAGCAGCGTTGAAATAACGTCCGTTTAACGTCATTGACGTTCACTGAACGTGAACAGAACGTAGGGCGAACGTAAACCCTTACGTTCGACCTACGTCGAAAGTTTTGAACATGTCCAAAACCTTGACGTAACTCGACGTAACACGACGTAATGTGACGTAGCTCGACGTCATTCTAACGTCATTTTGATGTCATCATGACGTAACCCAACCTCATGACGAAAAATGACCACGTTAGGCTCACGTTGGCTTGTTACGTCGTAGTGTGACAGGGGTATTAACTTAGCAGTGACAAATGGAGGACCACTCTACAATATGTGATGCAGTCATCTCTAAATGCAGTATGTATTCACATATATATATATATGTATATATATTATATATATATATAATTATGTAGTCACATATATTGGTCTCCATATGTATATATTTATACATATATGTAGATGTGAATGCATGTATATATAGACATATATACACATAGGTGCATATGTAATATATATATATGTATATACACATAGGTATATGTATATTTATATGTATACACATATGTATGTGTATATGTATATTTATATCTATATATATATATATTATATGTATACATACATGTATATGTAAATCTAAAAATAATGCCAATAATGATTAAAATAATATGGTAATAATAATGACAAGAATAATAATAATAACAATGATAATAATGATAATAACGATGATAATAATAACAAATATATAATGATAAAAATGGCAATAAAACTTGACGTCACCCAACCTGACTTTACCCGACCTGACTTTACCCGAATCTACTTTACCCGACTCTCCTTTGCCCGACTCTCCTTTGCCCGACCTGACTTTACCGGACCCAACTTTACCGGACCCGACTTTACCAGACCCGACTTTACCGGACCCGACTTTACCAGACCCGACTTTACCAGACCCGACTTTACCGGACCCGACTTTACCAGACCCGACTTTACCAGACCCGACTTTAGCCGACCCGACTTTAGCCGACACAACTTTACCCGTCCCAAATTTACCCGACCCGACTTTACCCGATCCGGCTTTAGCTGACCCGACACAAGTTGAACCGACCCGAGTTCACCCGACCCGACTTCACCTGACCCGACTTTAACCGACCTGGCTTCACCCGACCTGACTTCACCCGACCCGACTTCACCCGACCCAAGCCGACTTCACCCTCACCGACTTCACCCGACCTGACTTGACCTGCCCGACTTGACCCGAACCGACTTGATCCGACCCGACTTGACCTGATAAATGGTAGTATTTTGTGGGCCGCCCAAAAAAGTTTGGATTAACTGATCGTTTGGTTTAACCGAGCTTGGTTTAACGGGGTTGTATTGTATCCATATATAAACATATATTTGCTGAGTGGTTGGCATTTTTATTTGATTTATTTTACTTTTGTTTATTACTTTTTACTTCTATTCAAATATGTGGGATGTGGTGGAGGGAGGCTCGGAACTGGGAAGCTGAGAGGCTATAGATATCGTTTTAAATCGATAAAGTGTTTATTAATATATGTATATGTGTATATATGTATATGTGTATATATGTATATATGCTGTCACAACAATAAAATAAATCAAATACAATAATATCTAAGGTAGGTTTTTCTTAATGTTGTACCAGCATCTTTGTGGTGATTATGCATCAGATGCATAATCACAGTGAATTATTTATTATGCATATATATATTGGTATGCAAAAAATATATCTACATGATGCACAACAGTCCCCACAGGACCTCCCCCAGTGGCAAGTGGAAGTATATGAGTGGGCCACAGACCAGCATATACCCCTATTGTTGGCTGGAGGTTCCTCTATTGTTTGGGATTTATGGCTATACCAACACAGTTATAACATGGGCAGTTCTGTCCTGTAGCCATGTATTGTAACTACTGAATTATTTCCTAATATTCACTGTTAATTTACTCAATCCGGTCCCAACTAAATGTCCTATGAATATCCAGGAAATTAGATATAATTTTTGGCTTTCTAGTGATGTATTCCAATATGTAAACTTCCCAAAACTCAGTGTTCCACAACCATATTTTTGAACCTGCTAACTAATCCTATATAAAATTCGACCTTGGAAATAGATCCGGGGCTCAAATGAAGTATTTAACCACCATAGCCCGATCGAGGTAAGCTCTCCAACCTGATTAATTTATCGAAGATCTAGCATTCGATTACCTTCGTTGTAAGTTGCATGACACCACATGTGTTTTAAGTCATAACAGATCACATTTATCGCACGTCACAAGAGATCACATCTGTCACACGTCAGATGACATCACAAGACATCACGTGCTTCCCAAGCCATAACAAATCAAGTTTGTAAAAATTTCAAGGAATCATATTCGTCGCAAATTGTAACAGATTTGGTGTGTCACATGTTGTTTGAAATCAGATTTCTCGCAAGTCGTAAGTCACATTTGGCATACATCTCATTCTTCGCAGGTCGTGACAGATCATCCTTACTGCAAGCCGTAACAGATCACAATTGTCATACGTTGCATGCCATGATATTTATCGCAAGTCGTTCCAGATCAAAGCATGCCATTTGTCACAAGTCTTCCCAGATCATGCCATATGTTGCACATCGCTCCAGATCAAGACTTGACATTAGTCGAAAGTCGTTCCAGGTCGGGACATTTGTCGCAAGCCGTCCCAGATCGTGACATTTGTCGCATGTCGTCCCAAATCAAGGCATGACATTTGTCACAAGTCGTCCCAGATCAAGACTTGACATGTGTCACAGGTCGTAGGATACCCCACGCCTTGCAAGTCGCAGGAATAAATCGCAGTCTCCTTTAGTGTGTGTCCAGCTTAAGCGACTGCGTGTACGACGGCGCTACAATCGATCGCACCTGAGTGATAGCTTTACCTCGCCAATGTTCCGTCAGTTGGCACCGCGCTGTCTGTCCACTGTCTACTCGCATGGGAACAGGTTCTGTCCTACAGTTCTGTCCGACAGTTCTATCCCCCAGCCTCCTGTCTGACGACTCGTGCTTTGTATATGTGCCGATAATTGCACCGACCACTTACACGCCTATTCACCAGGGAACGCCGCGCCATTAGGCGGGAGTTTGGCGATATGCGCGACGAGGCAGACGACAATTGGCGGCGCCTGTGTCGCGCTGGTGCACCGTGTGCGCTCTGCGCGCGGTACTGATCGATCTGCATAAATATTGGAACAAAGTCATTTTTGGAAATGGTTTTTTTTCTCGCTGATACTACTGCTATCTGGAATGAGGTGGTTCTGTTAGTTATGTCGGTGCAGTGTACGGAACCTGCTACTTTTTCTAAGCTTAGTAGTCACGTGGTAGTCATTTGTTTCATTCAAAGCAATATACATTTTAGTTGATTGTGGAGTTTTATTTCCTAGCAACATCGAGGGTCATATCAGGACGGGTACCGACTTGTGACAGTGCGCACTCACAGCATGATGCCCCACTGCCGCCACCATGACCTGATATCCCAATCAGTGACATTATCCTGACACTAAGCTAACCAGCTCTCGTCCTATCCTAGTAATGTTGATCACGAGGCTAGCAAGGGACAAGTACCAATCTTGTAACTCATTGGTTTGACTCGACCGGGAATCGAACTCCCGACCTCCCTCATGGGAAGTCTGCACTCTACCAATTGGGCCACCGCGTCCGGTGTATCCATTTAAGGTTACTTACTGTACTGTGATAAAAAATAGATTAATATGTTTAAAAAAAGAATAACTGAATACACTGAATACAACATAGCCTCTTCATTAAATTAGAAACGCCAATTCAGTAATGCATGGATTTAAAATATTCATACTGCAGAAATGTTTTATTTAAAATAACGGGTAATAAAATAAATAAATAAAACGTGCATTCGTCATTAAGTATATATTTAATAGCAATTATTTATAAGGAGCAATATTCACTGCTTAATTCTTGTTGATAATTAAATATAAATATGAAATGCAGTCGTATTCAGTTAGATCCCTTTGGAATCTGAATCTCATATGTGTGCAATAGCATTGTAACACGGGGGTAGTTTGTTAGTGGTATGTTGTGTGAGCACATTAAATAAGGTGCAATAACATAGTTACTATTAAATGAGTTTGCTTCTTTTTTTTTTTTTGTCCATTAATTGTTTAAGCAAGGGAAATTTCAGTCATAGACGACTGGTCTTCCTCATTCCACTGCTGGTCGATAGAAAGCCCGAGCCTACACTTTTACCGACCAAGAGATTTTTAACCTCCCATACTACATAGACATGGTATGAGAGCAATGGGCCTTTGATGACTCTGTAAGTTATACACAGCGGTGGAAATCCAAATTGGCAGAGCTGGGGGCACGGGGAAACGTACCGCCGACCCTGAGATTAGGAGTCTGACCTAGAAAAAAGTCAGACACTCTAACCACTCCGCCACAGAGAACGCCAACTGTACTGATCATAAACCTGAGCTGCACTTGGTGAAAGCATTTTGAAGGTTGTCTCACACTACACAACATATTCTAATGGACAGTTACGGTGTTATTGGGCGTATTCGATTAATCAACCCAAGTCACTTTTTGCTGCATGCGTACATCGGACAAACTCAGGTCGAATAAACGAATACACTTCTCCACGCTCGGGATGGAAAAAATGGTAGCTTAATCCAAAACCTTAATTTTTAAATAATCGATATAACTACAGCAAAATAAGATTTAAAATATTCTATGATTGCATAGTTTAGTTATATTTCCATTTCATTAGTCATTTAAGAAAACATGTAGGACTGGTACTGGTAGCTGTTATCCTACAGGTCGGTACCAGTGCAAATGTGACGTCATCATTCCTAGCCACCCCCAGTCAAGACGTAAGTTACTGGGTTGGGACTGTTTGCATACGGCACATGTTTTTGTCAACTCCACTTGCGGTGTTCGTTTTGAAATTCTAGCAACTCAGGTGACCCCAGTCGCCCGGGTCGTGTTAATCGAATACGGCCATTAAAGTTGCATAATCTGATGGCTTTTAGATTCTGCATAAGTATTTTAGATAGATATATCAAATTGGTCATAGTACTTCTGCATTCATATTTTGTTAATAGATATATAAGGTTGGTAATGATATCGGTTCAGGAAATTATATGTATTTTTTATCAGATTACGTAGCATTAAGAGAATGTGTAGTAAGGTCTAAAACAATATATTTAGTTGATGATTAAGTCTCTGATAAGAGACCTACCGGTATTCTGTATTCAATTCGCATGATTGCTGGATTTGAGTTTCTGTCATACTTCTTAAATATGTGCATTAAGATGATAATTATAATCCATTTCACTTTATTTTAAAGTAGCTTTTATTTTGTAAGATTAATTACGGAGATATTTGAAATAAAAGCAACACGCACAATTAATGCTGGTGGACACACTGACATATTGGACAGAGGTAATTTCCAAACATAGCAGCTTAACACACGAGCGCCAACCTGCAATAAATGCTTAATTAATTCACCAGTGTCTAAGTTGGATGTGTACAATCAAATGTAGTCAAGTGGTTTTGTTTGTTGTTGAAAAATGTCATGCTTCCATCCAATTGTGCAGCTTGAAAGCATGATTTCAGATTAACTTTGATGATAAGCACAGTATCTGGGGACTCGGGCATATCGTTCCCGCCAAACCAAATGCAATGATAACATTGCAACCAATCAACCAACATAGTAGTGACTGCAGTGGTGACAGTAACACGTTTTGCTGAATAAACGATTTTGCCAACACACAAAATGATGACTGTTAAATTTGTTTGGGCTTTTGAGGAAAGTTTCTCAAGTTGCCATAACACTACATATCAGTCAACTTCCTGTCGGAAAAAAACAACCCGACATCATAAACCTTTATTCCAATTTACAATACCACTCATCCAATACCACTCATCTTTATATCAAAGTGTCGCATAGTATGAGGTGGGCTTTTGATGCCTGCTTTTTTTTCAGTGAGTAATTGCTTTATAGTGCAACCGTAGGTCACCGGCAATGCACATGTATCCATATGACCTTTTCAATCTGCACACGCGCACTGCACCGCTCGATCTTCAATGCACCCAGAGGTATTCTCCGTCCTTTCCTAGTTCGACGGGTACCGGCCCGATAGAAGCGAAATTCAATTAGATATGAGGAGTGCCGGCCTGAGGGACCCTGACCTTCGGAATATTGTGTGCGTCTGCGCACGCAGCCCCACCGCAAACCAGCTGACATAACCCATAGTCGGCCATCTTGTCCGGTGAATGCAGCGTGCCCAACATAATATCGATTATTTCTAAACTGTTGTTAATATCAGTGGTGTTAATATTTCAAATATAGCTAGATATACTGCTACAGCAGTGTCATCATAATTTCAACTGTCGTTGATTTGGCGGGGTAGGCGACACGCCACCTGGTGGAGGCATCGGGTACTGCTCACGTAACACTGGCCATAGAAAAGACACTCGGCAGAGCACCTCAGAACCAGCAGCATTCAAGGATTACCATGTCCATCCACCCTTTATTTTAACTATTTAAGACTCGGCTCGCAGGTCCTTTTTGGCAGACTACTTGGTCCCTCCAAAGGCAGTTTCCTTGGACCCAGATTACATCGATTTATTTAACATGCATATGCATTAAAATAAATAAAGTAACACAATAGTCACCTTTCCCAAAAACCATTATTGTGTCCGGTTCCCTTTGTCCGAATGAATGCGGGATTGTCACTCAGTCATTGCTTGTGAACTACACTTTACGGGTGGCATAAGCGTTGTCAGGACACTCTGAACACCAGTGCAGTACAGCCTATATTTCACCCCCTCAATGGCGAACGTTAAATCTCTTGATGAACCTTCACCGGACGGGATGGCCGAATGAGTTGCGCGTCCATCTCCCATTTTGGTAGATCATGGGATTCGAATCCACGGGTTGGAACCCTGGTCAAGTCAAATCAATGACTTAAAAGTGTATACTTATAGCTGGCATTTGGTATTATTAGGACAGGCTAAGAACTGGTTGGTTCAGTTTCAGGATAATCTGACTGAGTGGGATATCAGGGCATGGTGCCGTTGGCCTCGTCCCCCAATTGGGCTGCATTATAAAGTCACCATGAGGGTGCACTGTCACAAGTCGGTACCGGTCCTGATATGACCTTAGATGTTGCCAGGATTTAAGATTCCAACAACCACGAAACCTCCATGAACCTTTAATCCTTCAACATAAGTAGGACATACACACTTTATGCACATCTGTTTTTGTTATATTTGTTGATTAAGCAGGACAAATTTCAATCGCAGATAATTCGCTTGAGCAGCCTTGGTGATTGTGGTTTGTAGCCAAGTGGTAAATTGTCGTCTGGTGACTGAGTTGCAGTCCCGTGTGATTTTAGTCGGTCCATTTGGGCCTGAATTTTACTTTTTCTAAACACTATTTTCTGACCAGACAGACTGATAGATTCGAGCCAAACCGTAATGTGTGTCTCGTATTCATTCAATTTAATGACAAATTTCTGTATCTAATTGCTCAAGTACATTTATTTTAAACGCTTTCCATGTTAAGGGATTTAGTTTTGTAGTTATGTCTACAGTTTGTCTGGTAACATGGCTATTAGAAATGTACAAGCTCCTCCCCATAATAATCCCCATATTATTCCAAATTGCACAGAGATCAGAAATTTAAATCGCGGACAATTGGCATTTCTCATTCCACTGCTCCTTACCTGATCATAGTAATGCCGAGCATCAATATGAATTTTTACCCCATTGCTTTGACCCCGCAGGGGATAGAACCCAATAACTGCCTCATGGGAGGTGAGTGCTCAACTCCTCCGTCGTGCCCGCCTGGTTTGCTAATTTCTATTAGCAATTGAACCTGATGGCCCATGTGCTATATATATCTAAGCGTATCCCTCCACTGAGCCTGAAAGAGGTCAAGTTGGTCGGGTGGTTGTTGGAGTTTTACGTCCTTGCAACATCTAAAGTCATATCAAGATGGGTACCGACTTGTGACAGTGCACATTCATGGCAACTGTAGAGTGCATTCCCACTGGGAAATCAGGCCGCAAGCATCGTGCCCTGATATCCCACTCAGTCACATTATCCTGATATTATCCTGACAGGACAATGACTCGTTAGCACAATATCAGGATAATATGACTGTCTGGGATATCAGGTCATGGAGCCGGTGGCCTGATCTCCCAGTGGGGCAGCACTATGACGTTGCCATAAGTGTGCACTGTCACAAGTCCTGATTTGATCTTAGGGGTTGCTAGGATATAATTTAAAACAACAACAAATAAACTTATAGCTATTTGTATTGTGCATCCTAGCCTTGTATGGTGCGTATGCAGAATGAATGAATACACATTGATGGCGCCGTCTGGGGAAGAAGGCCTACTAATAGTTGCGTAAATCTGCGTGTATTTATTACATATAGTAATTAGATGTATTGATTAATTGTCAATAATCAGGACGTTATGGATGAGGAGAGAGGCAAACAACACGGGCATTCGCCATAGGACCATGTGTGTGTATTCTCGATAGGAAGGATCTGAATTGAAGTTGCATCGT
Source organism: Branchipolynoe longqiensis (assembly GCA_030323885.1). Taxonomy (NCBI): domain Eukaryota; kingdom Metazoa; phylum Annelida; class Polychaeta; order Phyllodocida; family Polynoidae; genus Branchipolynoe; species Branchipolynoe longqiensis. The sequence goes on from CM059191.1 coordinate 11,738,117, forward strand.
TCAGTGGTTTTGAGTGTCTGCCTTTTTTTATTTATTATTTACATGAAGTAATTATCCTGAATGTCATAATTAGTCTATATAACCTTAATTTGAAGTTAATTATCTTGATTGTTATAATTGACCTATATAACCTTAATTTGAAGTAATATTGTTATTTTGTTCTTATGACTGGGTAATTAATATTGGAGATATTTGAAGTGAAAACATGAACATTAATTTCGGCATGCACATTGAAAATACTTACACCAAAGGGTTCAGCAATTGCAGGTTCTAGTAAATTGACTTAGTTTTCTTCTCTATGCACCATCAAATGCATAAAGTTTGCGGACAAGATGATTTTTAGCTTCCTGCAATATTTATAGAGATATATATATAAGGTTGGTTGATCATTCTAATGTACTTCATTGTAAGTTTGAAGGAAGCTTTATTATGAATGGCTAACGTTGGAGGTGTTTGAAGTGAAAACATGCAAGGTTATTTTTGGTGTGCATGTCAAAATGTTAGACACCATAGGCCTCAGCACTAGTAGGTTCTATTTAATCGACTCAATAGTCCCATATATACAGGTCCAAATGCTTAAAAATGCAGCAGTATATAATTTACATATGTGTAATATCATCTAGATATGTGTTTTAATTTAGAATAAAATACGATTTCATGGGACTATACAACTTTAATTAGTGTGCCAGTATCGAATTTAAGTTTGTGGGATCAAATTTAAGGGAGTGTTTTGGTTTCGAACATTTGATGGTTCCATCGGATTGTGCAGTTTTAAAATATGCCTGGGGGTATTGTACACAGACCCGCAACAATCAGTAAACATCGGGTGTAAACACAACAGTGGCTTGTATACAATCAACACTGGGCTCAGTGGTGATGGCTCGTTGTCAGCTACAGTAGTGGTCCTTTAAATGAAGATTTCCTTAACCAAATCCTCTAATCATATCCTTAAAATTATATATTCTAACGTTTTAAGTTTCTGCCATATGTTCTTTGATATATATATATATATATAAATATATATATATATACATAAATTAAATTAAAATGAAGTAGATTCTGATTAGGAACCTAATATATATCTCTCTCGCGATATATAAGATTCTAATTAGGAACCTAATAATATCTCTATATATATATATATTGGAAGGGAAGGTGAATGGCAGCAGAGGGAGAGGGAGACCAAGAACATCATGGTTTACAAATATTTCACAGTGGACAGGCTTGAATTATTCACAGTCTATCAGAACAGCACACCATCGGGACAAGTGGAGAACCATTGCATCCAACCCTCGACTAGAGGACGGAACTATTGATTGATTGATATATATATATATTAGTTTCTAAATAGGAACCTATTAGATCTCTCTCTATATATATTGGATTCTAATTAGGAACTTAATAGATCTCTCCCTATATATATATTAGGTTCTAATTAGGAACCTAATAGATCTCTGTATAATATATTAGATTCTAATTAGGAACCTAATAGATATCTCTCTATATATATGTTAGGTTCTTAATTAGAATCTACTTCCTTTAAGAAAAATGTACTTCAAATTAAAGTGATTAAATTTGGAGAATTTTGGATTGAAAACATGCAAAATTACTTTTAGCATTCACACAGAAATGATGGACATTAAAGACTACAACAGTCGCATGTTTTTTTAATTAAATTTACATAATATTCTTTCGATGGAACAATATATGACTAGTTCAGGTGCATTTATAGTACAGACACCGGTCGCGGTGGCCTAATTGGTAGAGTGGGAGCCTCGTGTGTGGAAGGTCCGGAGTTCGGTTCCCGATCGAGTCAAACCAATTGTAAAATATTCCGATAATGACGCATTGTTGGGGGAATGCAAATGTTCTACTTATGAAAAAGGTATATAGGGCCAGGTGCATAAATGTGTTTATGTAGTTGCTGGTGGTATTTGACTCATTGTAAATAGACATTGCGGTGCTAGTAAGATAGTGTGTAAGGGCACTTGGAGCTCTACCCACTACCCGCTCCCCCCGCTGCTAGTCATTGATCACCACACACTCAGCTCAGGGCAGGTGGTGACCAATGGAGCCATGCTGCTTGGTGGTGGTGGGCAGATCACTGTAACCATGGGGACCGAAAATGCTTGATTCTCATTGGTAGAGCTGTAGATGCTTGATTCTCATTGGGAGAATGTGGTCAGGTGATATGCCATACTGGATCCATGTACCATATAAGAATAAACCTGAGGGCTTGGCTCTCTCTCTTCTTTCACTCTTTATACTCTTCCTTCCTCTTTTTGCCTGTATTGATTTCACCATAGCCTGCCTACAAAACCACAGATTCCAGCCGTGGACTTTACACAATGACTTTAAAATTGATACTTGTCACTTCCTAGCCTGGCGCTATTAGGATAGGGCAATGATTGGTTACCTCAGTGTCAGAATAATGTGACTGAGTGGGATATCGGGTCATGGTGCCAGCGGCCTGGTTTCCCAGTGGGACAGCACTATAAATTCGCCATGAGTGTGCACTGTCACTAGTTGGTACCCGTACTGATATGACCTTAGATGTTGCCAGGACGTAAAACTCCAACATCTAACCAATATAGTACAGCCACCACCAGCCAGTTGGGGGTTCTTTTAATTTTGAAGGTTTTCGGTGTTGACCCACTAGTGATCCGCTCGTAGAACCCCCCCCCCCCTCCTACCTGACCCTTGTTTGTGTGTTCCTGGTACAGATAAGATCTGGATATCCATGTTTTATAGGCCTGCATGCAGTGCTGAGTGCATGACGTGGTCAATAGCGGACTCCCTATTTAGCTAAACCAATACGGCACACGCTTCAACAGCCCCGTAATAGTGAGGCCGGGGATGGTTAATACAGCACAGTTTGGCTGTATGTATTTCAGATGGGATCTGGAATTTGAAGCCACCACTCTTTGCTACCATACATGTGTTATTGATACTTTCGAAGAGCAGCGCTCTCCAATAGATATGTACAACATCATTTGTCTACAGCGACACAATATGCTCGGTAAACCCCTGCCATGTGCTGAGAATTTGTCAATGAGCACATTGCTTTGATTCATGTGTTGTCCATTTAATGATATGAGACCTGCTATGTCAGGACAACATTGGTATGTCTAAAGAATTGTCCGTTAAAGACAGTTACTAGTGGATTGTTGATAGGAAGAATAAACGAATTGATGTCCTTTATTATTTTCTCAACCGATATTAATCATTGGAAGCCATGTGAGAAAAGGGTATGATATAGCTTTAAAATCCAACAATTCAGATTTGTTCCTCGATTTAGCATTTTCTAATAAGTAGACACTTCCGTGACTGTGTACGCTTACAAATAATATCAAAATATACTAAAGTGTAAGCTTGTCATTAGAATATAGACTTATTCAAGTATACTTGCTGGCATGAGCTCTTTTATCAGTTGCTTTCTATTTGAGGATGTGAGTAGAGTGCCACGATGCACTATGTCCAGTTGTATGCTCATGGGGGTTAATGAGCAGCTCTTGGTAGCTCAATGAGCTGCTCACACACCCAAGTGCGCTCTGTGTGCGTGTATCGCGATGGTGGTCACGTGGGTAAATGAGCAGCTCTGAGCTGCTCTAAACTACTCTTAACTGCTCATACATGCCCATGTGCAATATGTGTACTTGTATCACGTGGGTTAATGAGGTTGATCAGCTCTGAACTGCTCCGGGAAGCTCTGAATAGATGTGGGCCTCTCTGAGCTACTCTGAGAAGCTCAGAGTAGCTCAATGAGCTGCTCACACATGCCCAGGCGCAATATGTTTGCTTGTATCTCCCTGATGGTCATGCGGGTAAATTGGCTGCTATGAGTTGCTCAGAGTAGGTAGCTCAGACTAGCTCACAGTTGGCCAATCAGCTGCTCACACACATCACCATTAATTCAGTAAATGTGCTGTGTTTCAGTAACTCACCGATACAATGTTTCACACCCACATACCGTTGTTGGGGTCTGCGGGAGGGCGCGGGGTGAAGGATGGGTGAGGGTTGGCATGGTGTGGATCTGGATGGCGTCAGGTGAAGAGTAAGTATATGTTTGGAGCGTGGAAGGCTTTGACTGGGGATGTGGGTGAATGGGGTGTGGGAGTGGCTGGTGCTGGATCGGAGGGCTAATCATATGTGTGGGGTGAGTGTGGGGTGCGTGTATGTGTTCATGTGAGGTAATGATGGGTGTTGGTGCTGGATCGGTGTGGCTAATCATATGTGTGGGGTGAGTGTGGGATGCGGGTATGTGTTCATGTGAGGTAATGATGGGTGTTGGTGCTGGATCGGTGTGGCTAATCATATGTGTGGGGTGAGTGTGGGGTGCGGGTATGTGTTCATGTGAGGTAATGATGGGTGTTGGTGCTGGATCGGTGTGGCTAATCATATGTGTGGGGTGAGTGTGGGATGCGTGTATGTGTTCATGTGAGGTAATGATGGGTGTTGGTGCTGGATCGGTGTGGCTAATCATATGTGTGGGGTGAGTGTGGGGTGCGGGTATGTGTTCATGTGAGGTAATGATGGGTGTTGGTGCTGGATCGGAGGGCTAATCATATGTGTGGGGTGAGTGTGGGCTGCGTGTATGTGTTCATGTGAGGTAATGATGGGTGTTGGTGCTGGATCGGTGTGGCTAATCATATGTGTGGGGTGAGTGTGGGTGCGGGTATGTGTTCATGTGAGGTAATGATGGGTGTTGGTGCTGGATCGGTGTGGCTAATCATATGTGTGGGGTGAGTGTGGGGTGCGGGTATGTGTTCATGTGAGGTAATGATGGGTGTTGGTGCTGGATCGGTGTGGCTAATCATATGTGTGGGGTGAGTGTGGGGTGCGGGTATGTGTTCATGTGAGGTAATGGTGGGTGCTGGCTGGATCGGTGTGGCTGATCATATGTGTGGGGTGAGTGTGGGTGCGGTATGTGTTCATGTGAGGTAATGATGGGTGTTGGTGCTGGATCGGTGTGGCTAATCATATGTGTGGGGTGAGTGTGGGGTGCGGGTATGTGTTCATGTGAGGTAATGATGGGTGCTGGTGCTGGATCGGTGTGGCTAATCATATGTGTGGGGTGAGTGTGGGGTGCGGGTATGTGTTCATGTGAGGTAATGATGGGTGTTGGTGCTGGATCGGTGTGGCTAATCATATGTGTGGGGTGAGTGTGGGATGCGTGTATGTGTTCATGTGAGGTAATGATGGGTGCTGGTGCTGGATCCGTGTGGCTAATCATATGTGTGGGGTGAGTGTGGGGCACGGGTATGTGTTCATGTGAGGTAATGGTGGGTGTTGGTGCTGGATCGGTGTGGCTAATCATATGTGTGGGGTGAGTGTGGGGTGCGGGTATGTGTTCATGTGAGGTAATGATGGGTGCTGGTGCTGGATCGGTGTGGCTAATCATATGTGTGGGGTGAGTGTGGGGTGCGGGTATGTGTTCATGTGAGGTAATGATGGGTGCTGGTGCTGGATCGGTGTGGCTAATCATATGTGTGGGGTGAGTGTGGGGTGCGGGTATGTGTTCATGTGAGGTAATGATGGGTGCTGGTGCTGGATCGGTGTGGCTAATCATATGTGTGGTGAGGTGGGGTGCGGGTATGTGTTCATGTGAGGTAATGATGGGTGTTGGTGCTGGATCGGTGTGGCTAATCATATGTGTGGGGAGTGTGGGGTGCGGTATGTGTTCATGTGAGGTAATGAGGGTGCTGGTGCTGGATCGGTGTGGCTAATCATATGTGTGGGGTGAGTGTGGGGTGCGGGTATGTGTTCATGTGAGGTAATGATGGGTGTTGGTGCTGGATCGGTGTGGCTAATCATATGTGTGGGGTGAGTGTGGGGTGCGGGTATGTGTTCATGTGAGGTAATGATGGGTGCTGGTGCTGGATCGGTGTGGCTAATCATATGTGTGGGGTGAGTGTGGGGTGCGGGTATGTGTTCATGTGAGGTAATGATCGGTGTTGGTGCTGGGTTGGAGGGGAAGGGTTGGGTAGGGTAGTTAGCGTGTACGATTAATTCTGGAAGGGGAGTCTGTTCTGGGCCTGTGGTGGGTGTAGATACGGGCGGCAGTGGGTGTGGGGTGATTTACTGAGGGGTTAGTGCATGCATACGGTGGGTGTATGTGGGAAGGTGCTGAGTGAGTGTGGCTGTTTATATTAGTGTTGTGTTCGTCTCAGTCTGAGCTCGCAGTTGGATTGTGTGTAAGCACCGTGTATAAGGCTGCCGATGTGGGTGGGTGTAGATGTAGAGGGTTAATCGGGGGCGGGGGGAGCGTTGATGGGGCGGAAGTGATGGGGTGCTGGTGGGGGGGTTGCTCGTTGGGATAAGAAGCTTATGTTGCATAGTCCGATGTTTTCGGGTTTCTGTAATCTTTCTGAGATAAATATATTAAGTTGATTGTTATCGTCTACCTTACTTTATTTTGAAGTAAGTTTTATTTTAAAGGTCCAAGTTTTGAGATATTTGAAGTGCAAACATATCAAATTAGTTTTGGCATGCATACCAACACTCTGACCCAACAGGCTTTAGCAGTAACAGGCTCTATTAAATAGCCTCGGTATTCCATTCGATTTGGTAACAAATGCTTAATGATTGGCTCAGTGTCTAAGCTGGATATGCAGAATCAATTCTAAATAATTGGTTTGGTTTTGAAAATGTGATGCTTCATCAGACTATGCAACTTTAAGTTGGGGTAAGTGTCCATATGGAAGGAGGTGGTTGGCTGGTGATTATGGCACTAGAGGCGGCTACGAAGCCTGACTACATCTCTTATGGCACTCAGCAGGCCACGTCAACGTAAGAATACACCAGTGATCTGACCAGCTTAATGGACTTGTCTCTAATGAGGTCATGGAACTGGAACAAGGCTTCTGATTGGTTGTGTACTCGACAAGGGACTCCTTGTAACCGGAAAAGGAGGTCCCTCATTCCGTTATGGGGTGTCCACATGGTGCCCCACCACTGGCCATAAGAACACTCCGGTAATCTAATCTAACATGCGCCGTGGACTTGTCTCTAATCTAATGAGGTCATGTGACTGGAACAAGATTTCTGATTGGTTAATTACTCCGTTATTGGGGTGTCCACATGGTGCCCACATGGGGGTATGCAGGTATTGCAGTTATTGCAATACCTCAGGACGCCCCTGCCCTGCAGAGTTGTAAACCACTGCCTTGTGGTACAGGTTCTTGACAGAACCGAAGGCTAAGGGAGCAAACCCTAAACACAAAACCATGTCACTGTGGAAGCATTAAGGGTGGTTGATGTATGGAACTCCCAACATCTCCCGACCAGCCACTGCAGGGACAAATAGTTTTGCCCCTGTCTGGACATGTTCTTGCCGGTGTGAAACCTCTATTTGCTCCCCGAGAGAGTGCCGCTGGTAACTTGCAAAAGCCAGCAGCACTTCAACGATTTTGCAGGCAGCTTTCATGAAATGTTTAAGACCGACTCATATACATCACTCTCACAGCAGAGAGCTAAATGGAGAGCGGCAGTCAAGTAATGACAGCAGTCTTTGTCGCATTGCGACCAACAGCATGATGATGATGATGGCACTCGAGCTAGGGTAGAGATAGAGGTGGTGGTATGAAGAGGAGGGTGGAGGGGTGAGGGATGAGGGGAGGTATTGGGATAGGTACGGCATAGTGGGGATGTGGATATGGTTGTGTATATATGTTTAGGTGGTTATGTTGACTTACATTGAGGGATGAGGGGTTAGAGTAGGTATTGTGAGAGATAAGACATAGTTAGAATGTGGATATGGTTGTGTATGTATGTTTAGGTGGTTAGGTTGACTTAAGTTATGTGATTAAGGGGTTAGAGTAGGTATTGGGAGAGATAAGCCATAGTGAGGATGTGGATATGGTTGTGTATGTATGTTTAGGTGGTTAGGTTGACTTAAGTTGAGCCGTCCTGATATGACCTTAGATGTTGCTAGGAGGTAAAACAACAACAAACAAACAAACTTAAGTTGAGGGATGAGGTTGAGAGTAGGTATTGGGAGAGATAAGTCATAGTGGGGAAATGGATATGGTTACGTATATATGCTTAGGTGGTTAGGTTGACTTAAGTTGAGGGATGAGGGGTTAGAGTAGGTATTGGGAGAGATATGTCATAGTGAGGATCTGGATATGGTTGCGTATATATGCTTAGGTGGGTAGGTTGACTTAAGTTAAGGGATGAGGGGTTAGAGTAGGTATTGGGAGAGATAAGCCTCAGTGGGGAAATGGATATGGTTGTGTATGTATGTTTAGGTGGTTAAGTTGACTTAAGTTGAGGGGTGAGGGGTTAGAGTAGGTATTGGGAGAGATAAGCCATAGTTAGGATGTGGATATGGTTGTGTATGTATGCTTAGTTGGGTAGGTTGAGTTCTGTTAAGGGATGAGGGCTGAGAGTAGGTATTGGGAGAGATAAGCCACAGTGGGGAAATGGATATCGTTGTGTATGTGTGTTAAGGAGGTTAGGTTGGAGTAAGTGTCAGGAAGGAAACAGTTTGTTTTTGAGGAAGGCACTAGGGCTGACTGCGTGACGGGGTGGAGGCTGCCTGTTGGTTTGCCCCCAAGTGGCGTGCTTGTACAGGTCACGTGATGGCAGGGATGGCGTGTAGAGGCAGCATTTCATGACCCCAAACCAGCGTAATGATGTTGTATAAAACAATCGGCTCCAATTATGTGGCTACAATTTCCTCTCCGTGAATTCAAACCGAGATACTACGACTGATAACAGGTCAGGCTATAATACAATAATTCACCGTGCGTGTTCCTTGAGAGAGAGAGAGAGAGAGAGAGGGAGAGAGGGAGAGGGCGGGAGGGTGTATGTAGGGATGGGGCCGTGGTTCAGGGGTGTGCTTCAGATACTTCCTCTAAGTCTAAGCCAAAAGGGGAGGGATATGACGGGAGTTCTCTTTGCATTTGTGTCACTAAGAACCCACAGATACAAGATAAATCCAACCAACCTGAAGTATTGCCAACCTACCACCCATTATCCTGGTTCCAAAATCAATGAGTCATGCCAAAACCCCAGCAATCTTCATTGATTTAATTAAGTAGACATAGATAATGATGTAGATACTGCGTTGTATATGGTGCCAATAATGCATTTACAGTTAAGGGTGTGTAATTTGAGTTAGATTTTCTTTTCATAATAGGAGTTTGTGGTGGCGATTTGTTAGGAAGCCCTGACACCAAATGCTTCAATGAAAGCGACCCTTGACAGCATACTTAGGCCCGTTTCACAAACGCATTTTCTAAATCTCCTTCAGCACATTCAATATAAACACCACACTAAATTATTACTTTCATGACACTGTGCAATCCAGCTAAATAACACCAAGTAAACTAGGTTCACTAATTTGCCAATATTATTGAAATAGCATTATGCATTAGAACCATGCTAGACATAGGTTCATTCCAAAATATAAAAAAACTTACACAAAAGACACACAAATAAAAACCAGTCTTGACGCAAGAGTATTGAGTGATTGCAGGCCTTAGATGACTGACAGCAGAGAAGTGCTCTGACGCCAGCTATCGATTTAGCCACCATTTTGGGGGTAGACATGGTATGGGAAATCTCCTTATTTCCATGTATATAATATTACCCGGCCTATTATTTACCAGTTTCCTAGAACGAGGCTTCATGGTTAGGCACATGCCTATATGGCCTAGTCCTGCTATGGCTGTGGCATTATTCTGCACTCAAACTCTGCCTCCCCCATATGATTGTAAGGTCACGTGATGTGTCTGTTTACTGACAGGCATGCGCAGTGAGCGCCGCAGACACAAAACATTGCGACAGTTGATATACAAACACAACATATGATTTAACCACTAGTGTACATTACTGCACACTCTATCTTGATGCATATACCTTGGACTATGGTGAGTACATATGCTGTACCCTATGCAGCATAGGCTGCTCCCCCACTTTCTGTTATGTTCAGAATGGGTTGTGCTGCACACAATGATGCATATACCTTGCACTATGGTGAGTACATATGCTGTACACTATGCAGCATAGGCTGCTCCCCCACTTTCTTTTATGTTCAGAATGGGTTCAGAATGCAACATATTCCACTTCCACTATGTACAGATGAAATGTGACCACTCTGACGGCTGGAAGACGAGTGCCCCGGCGCTGACAAAATATGTATTCAGATGAATAAAAATATTTACCAAAAAAAAAACAGTATGTTAAAAATGAGACATCAATACACTAACCTCTGCCAGGAGGTGAAACTACCCTTTGATGGGAGCAAACATTGTCTGTTGAAGTTTTGCATCCTTCCAATATTTAATTTCATATCAAGATAGGTGCAGACTTGTTACAGTACTCACTCATTGCAATTGTATAGTGCTATCTCGCTGTGAGACCATGCCGTCAGCATCATGACCCAGTTTCCCACTCAGTGACATTATCCTGGTACTGAGCTACCCAGTCCTTGCCCTATCCTAATAATGCTGATCGCCAGGATAGGTAGTGACAAATATAAATTGTGTAAATCATCGCGGCGATTCGGCTGGAAATCGAACTTCCGAGCTTCCTTGCAGGGAGCCTGCACTCTAGTGAAAGAAGGCTTTATCGCATTCTTTATATGCCGCGGACGTCCGGGTTGTTGAGGGGCTGACTGAGTAATGATGGTATATTCACTCACCCCATTGACCAACCGGATGGAAGGAACATGCCAACACTGCCCCGCTGATGGAGACTTGTGTGATTGCCTAGTGAAATAGGAGGCTACAAGGACACACCCCTTCGTGTTATTGTGACCCAGGGTCTGCAGGTCTCTCGCTGCAACACATGTTCTGTCACACACTGACTGAGTATGAGTGTGTGAGGGTGTCGGTGTGTGGGAGTGTGGAGGTGTGAGAGTGTGGGGATCTGGGGTTGTGGTTGGTTGTTGGAGTTTTACGTCCTGGCAATATCTCATGTCATATCAGGATAAGTACCGACTTGTGCCAGTGCACATTCATGGCGACTTCATAGTGCTGCCCCACGACTTTATAGTGCACCGACTTGAGACAGTGCATGCTCATGGTGAGTTTAAAGTGCTGCCCCAGTGGAAGACCAGGCTGCCATCATTGTGACCTGATATCTAACCAGTCACATTATTCTGGCACTGATCCAACCAGTCCTTACCCTATCCTAATAATGCAGAGTGCATGGCTAGGATTAGTAGGAAGCGACAAGTATCTATTTAAAGTCATTGGTTTGATTCGACCAGGGTTGGAACACATGGGTTCGAATCTCACGATCTACCAAAACGGGATACGGACACTCAACTCATTCAGCCATCCCGTCTGGTGTGGGGGTACAGGTGCCGGGAGGGGGGTGGGGTGGCCCATACAGTGGTTCAAAGCCCATCTATGTGGTTGATGGTTGGCTACAATTCCACTTGATTGGTCCCCAGTACACCACGTGTGTGGTTTACAGCACACGTGGGTGGTTCATATCGCACATGGCTGAATAACAGCCCACGTGACTGGTGACACGCGCGGATATGTAGGTCATGTCCTACATGGGAGCTTCACAGCACATGTGCCTTAAATCATTTAGATCTCATGGGGGTGGTTCACAGTCCATGACTGCATCTCTTTAGGGCGCTCATATCCCATTTGGTTCAATCCCCGACCGAGTTAAAACAACAACAAAAACCTAGAAAATCGATCATTGTCGGTATACCTTCCCTGGCTCTTGGTATATACTAGGACATTGGACACGATTGGCTTGCTCAGTATCAGGATAATATGAGTGAATGAGTTGAATTTCGATGGCACATCATCCCAGTGAGGCAGCACTATTAACTCGCCATGAGTGGGCGCTGTCACAAGTCGGTAACCAACTAGGTTGCTATAGCCTGAACCCAAATAGATCAAACAAAATCTGAGCGTGTCATTCACAACCTAGGTATGCGTTATTTACATAATGAGACTGTCTCAAAAGGTGCTAAGCAATATGGGACAAAACTTTGTCCATTGTAACGATCAACATACTATCTGCTTATGCATTTGCTCAGGATAAACTGATAAACTGATTTGTTTGTTACATGGTGTTTCATAATCCCAATAGAATACATATTTATTTGAAGCAAATGTCCTTGTGTTTTCAGTGTAATCGTTTCTGTGCTGTTTTGTATCAATCATTACAATGGAGGAAAAAAAGAAGAGTTATCACCTTTTGAGACAGGTTCATATGCGATTACATTGGTTGTGGTGGTGAGATGAGGGGGGGGGGGGGCGAATGACCACAGTTTGTGGCTATTGCTATCTGAATCAATAAACATATGCTATATATTATATATATGCTACATATATATATATCCTACATATGTATATATGTATATATGTATATATGTATATATGTATATATAGGTATACATAAATATATACAGTAGTAGTGTCAACAGGACCTCAGGTAGGCGTGGCTAGGGTTAACCTAGGTGCTTTAATGGCTAGCACAGTACCCCAGAATGCAAAAGGTGTAGATGCAATTCTTTTTTTCTTGAAGATTTATACTGCCTATCATGGATAAGTAAGAATAGACTTGTTTTCACCATTAGACAAGAGAAAGCCCGAGCCTACACTTTTACCAAGGGATTTTTAACCTCCCACACCACATAGACATGGTATGAGAGCAACTGGCCTTTGTTGACGCTGTAAGTTATACATTGCGGTGGAAATCCAAATTAGCAGAGGTGGGGGCATGGGGAATCGAACCACCGACCCTCAGATTAGGAGTGCGACCTAGAAAAAAGTCAGACACTCTAACCACTCTGCCACAGAGAACACCACTTGTTCCCATTTTCATCACTCCGAGAATATTAATTGCCATGAACTGGATCCTGTACAACCTAAGCACTGTATGGTTCTTTAACATACTGTGTGTATGTATATGTAAGTGTTTTACCTGATGTAATTGTAAGCATTAAACCGACTTATATTATGGATTTAAACCACGTAAAAGACTTACAGTTCAAGGGTACGAGTGTAATAGTCTGAACTAACCTCTCAGGCAAGGAGCTATATAGACAGGTGGGATATGGATAGGGTGATTACATCAGGGAGCCTATGTGGCGTATTGGTGAGCACACTACCCCGGAATCCAAGAGGTGTGGGTTCGAATCTTGTTCTACTACTTCTAGGCGCAATATTTCCCATTTTCATCACACCCGTGACATATATATGGAAAGGGAGAGCAGAGAGGTTTTTTGTTCTCTTTTGATTGATGGGCACACATGGATAACAAGAACCCTGATATCAGATCCTATAAAGGCTTTGGCAGGTGAACACTTGTACTTCGACATGCGGGTGGGGTTTTAACGAGGTTCTCTGTGCGCATGCACGCGCACCGGACACGACAGAAGTGTGGTGCATGCCGGGTGGTGACTGGGCAGGGGAGGGGCGACACGTCTGTCGGCTGCGGACAGCGTGGCACTGCAAGTGTTGCCAGTGTGTCACTTTGGTTGCTTGTTTGTTGGGGTTTACCTGGTACCAACATGTAGGTTATATCAAGTAGGGCGTCTGATAAATGCTTGATGGGAGAAAGGAGACACGAAGGAGGAGGGAGAGGGGAAGGAAAGGGGGAAAGGGGGGAAAGGGGGGAGGGAGGAAGGATGGAGAGGAGAGAGAGAGAGAGGAGGAGGGAAGAAGGTGGGAGGGGAGGGGGAGGAAGAATGGAGAGAGAGGGGGGATGGCAGGAGGGGGGAGGGGGAGGAGGGAGGAGGGTGGGAGTGACATAGGGGGGAGGGAGAAGGATGGAGAGAGAGAGGAGGGAGGGAGGAGGTGGCAGGGGGAGGGGAGGAAGAATGGAGAGAGAGAGGGGATGGCAGGAGGGGGAGGAGGGAAGAGGGAGGGAAAGGGGAAGGGAAGGAGGAGCAAATGGGGAAGGGGAAGGAGAGAGATACGAGGGACAGGATGGGAGAGGGGGGAAGGAGAGAGGAGGGTGGGAGTGACATAGGGGGGATGGGGGAGGGGAAGGATGGAGCCAGGAGGGAAGGAGGGAAGGACCAGGGAA
>CM059191.1:11752623-11769646 GCA_030323885.1 Branchipolynoe longqiensis
TACAGCTGCAGTGCCGCAGGTGGGTCAGTGCATGGTGGAGGGCGGCGAGCTCTGTATCGAGGGTGGAGGAGTAGTTCGTGACCCTGATAAGGCGTCTAGCCTGCCCGTCTGGTAGGAAGTAGCCAGCCCCGGCTCGGCCTGGTTCAGGGTTGAGCGAGCCGTCGGTGTAAACCATGGTGGCTAGAGGGAAGTCCTCTTTGGCCGGGGCAATGGTTTCCTGTGCCAGGGTTTTGAGGACTATAGTGGGCTAGTTGGTTCGGGCTGAGCAGAGGCTGGTGAGTCTGACCTCAACGGGCACGGAGTACCAGGGGGATCTCGCCCGGAGGTCAGGGACATCAGCAAGTGCCAGCCCGTGGGTTTCTTTCAGGGTGCGGTTGGCCGTTTTCGCACCCCAGGAGAGGCCGAGGAGCCGTCCTGGACCGTTTTGTAGGCAGGAAGCTGCGCTGCGGTTGAAGGTGGAGTGGCCTGTGGACAGGACTTGGCAGAGGTGGTTTGCCAGCAGCTGTTGTCTGCATAGGTGGAGTGGTGGGAGGTTGGCCTCAAGGAGGAGGATCTCAACCCTGGTTGTCCTGCGAGCTTGGGTGATGCGTCGCACTGCCTGGTATTGGACTCTTTCCAGGGTGAGGCGGTCTTTGGTCAGGGTGCTACTGCGAGGGAGGTGTGCCTTACGGTTCTTTCTGCAGTGACCAATCCAGGAAACGGTGTTGGCTGCATAGTCGTAGAGGGCCCGCACGGCCTGTTTGTAGAAGAGGCTGAGCACTTCAGCTGATGCTCCCCAGTTGAACCCAGAGATTCTAGTCATTAGAAGAAGTCTCTTGTTCATTCTGGAGGTCAGATGCTTCACAAGTGGGCTCATGGAGAGTTCATGATTGAGCCTGACTCTGAGGTAGTCGAAGGCATCCACCCACTCGACGTCCAAGTCTGCGGCACGGAGTGGGTGGGGAGGCTGATCAGCAAACATCATCATAGCTTTGGTTTTGTTTGCGGATATTTTGAGCACCAGTAGGAGCAGGACATCCACCGCGAGGAGGGGCATGTCCCTGGTGTGTGAGCAGACGACAGCGATGTCGTCTGCATAGCACAGGATCTTGATGTGTTTGAGGCGGCGTTCAGTAATGCCTGTTTTCAGTCAGCTTATGAGGGCAGCGACTACAGCATTAAAGAGGAAGGGGCTGAGGACAGCCCCCTTTGGGATGCCGTTTTTTAGGTGGTTGAGGGGAGAGGTGCTGCCCTGGAAGCGGCCACTGGCTCGCCTATCACTTAGGTAGTTCTTTACGAACGCCAGGGGCTTCCCGGTGACTCCCAGCTCAACCATGGAGGCAAGGACTACGTTGTGGTCGACCAGCTCGAAGGCCTTCTCCAGGTCGAGGAAGATAACAGCCGCGCCAGAGCGACGTCCCTTGGCGCATACTATCTCCTCGACGAGGATGAGGACGGCGTGCTGCGTACCACGACCGCTTCGGAACCCGACTTTGGGGAAGCAGTGCTGGTCTGCCTGGGGGTTTGTGTGGCGATGGATCGTGTGTGTGGGTGGTGTGTGGTGGGTGTGGGTGGAGGGAGAGGAGGGGTGGGGCACGTGGGGTTGGGAGGAGGGCGCGTTTTGGCCGTAGTGGGGGGGGGGGAAGTTGGTGAGGGGAGGTGTGGGTTGGGGGTTGTCGGGTGTGTGGTAGGGGGAGGTGGGGGGTGGGGTTGGGTTGGTCGGTTTGGGAGTTGGTTTAGGGGGGGTTGAGCCTGCTCCAGAGCCTGCGCTTCTCTGGGCAGGAGGGGTCTCGGGAGGTGTGGTCGCCGCCGCTCGCTGCTCATCTGGTGTTCAGCGCGCACCCCTCCGCGAGGTGGTTCGGTAGCACACAGTGTCCACAGATCACATCTGTGGCGCTACACTCCTGCTGTGGCGCTACACTCCCGCTTATAGTGCTCTGGCATTAGGTGCAGTAGGTTGGGCATTTGTGGGGGTTTGCCACCCAAAGGTGGCCTGACGGGCCGAAGTCAAGCTTGGCGAGGGTGCTGAGGGGGGAGGTGGTGTAGATGTTAATGCAGTGGGTAGGCTTGCCACTTTTGGGGGTGATGCATGAGGCACGGATAATCCTGTGCTGTCCGATGAGGTCAGACGGGTCAGCTAGGGGATGGAGCCCGGTTACCACGTAGTGGTGGGTCTTCGCCGAGCCTCTGATCTCGGCTAATTTGGGGGCTGCATGGAGTCTCGAGAGAGACTCCGGTGTCCGGACTCCATCACCATGTGGTTGGGGTACTTGTCTAGGGACAGGGTGTCGGTGCCGGTGGTCCTGTCTATCTGGAATAGGGCCCTCAGGGTTTCCTTAACATCACCGCTATATAAGAAAAGGGCAAGGAAACGCTTGGGGCGGCGTGAATCGGGGTGGAACTCTGTGGGGTGGGGGGTGGGGGGTTCTTCTTGAGGGGGGCGGCAGCTTTTTTTGGACCTTCGGACCACAGTGGACCATCCCACGTCTACTGAGGAAGGTTCAATGGCTGAGGAAGGGGTGGCGGCGCTGGTGCCCAGGACGGGGGAGGTGGGGGGGTGGTGGTGGGGGGGAGGGGGTGCGGGCGGGGGGGGGGTGGGGTGGTGGTGTGGCGGGGGCAGCTGTGGGGGTCCCGCTGATTGGCTTGGACGATTTCCCCTTCCATTTGCCCTTCCCTGTGGGTTGTTGGGCATTGGGCTTGGCGGGGCTGTGGGTGAGGGCTGTCTGGTTTTGGGGTCTTGGATTTTGTTTGTGGTTGGGACAGGTAGCGGCGGGGCTTGTGATGGTGATTGTGGAGCGTGTTGGGGATGGTGGGGGGGGTGTTGGAGGGGAGCCTACATCAATGTCAGACTCATCGTCCGAGCTAGACGATGAGTTGCTGTCTCCTGCAGACTGGTCAGGGGGAGGGATGATAGTGTAGGAGTGGTCAGCCCCTGGTTGGGAGACCTGTGGGGGTTGTTTCGGGTTTCCGTGGAGTGTGTGTCTTCCCGGGGGGTGGTATGGGGTTGTGTGGCCCGGGTGGAAGCCCCGGTGTGAACCCCAGAGGGGTCGCAGGGGGTGTCCGTTCGCGGCATGCTATGCCCTTGTTCTGGGGGGTGGCTACCCGGGGCTGGCATGGGGGAGGCGTCGGTGGCAATCCACCGGTAGCGGCGAGGGGTTTGGGTGAGATTCCCGGCTCAAGGGAGTCAGGGTGGGCGGCGAGGCGGTTGAGGGTGATTGGGGAGGGGGGGGGGGGGGGGGGGGGGGGGGGGTGGAGGTGGAGGCCCGTGCCCGGGCAATAATTTCGACCCTGTGGCGGCGGTTGGCAGGGGGGGGGGGGGGGGGGGGTGGAGATGGGGTAGGGTAGTGCGTGTGGGGTAGGTGAGTTGGTCAACAAAAACACAACAAGCAGAAGGAAGCCCAACCCATCAGTAATAGTAATAATAAAGGTTTGTTTGTTTGTTTGTTCTTGTTTTACGTCCTAGCAACATCTAAGGTCATATCAGGACGGTACTGACTTGTGACAGTGTGGACTCATCATGACTTTATAATGCTGTCCTACTGGGAAATCAGGCCGGAGGCACCATCGCCTGATATCCCACTCAGTCATATTATCCTGACACTGAGCACACCAGTCCTTGCCCTGTCCTAATAATGCCGAGCGCCTGGCTAGGAAGCGACAAGTATAAATTTTTAAGTCATTGGTTTGACTCGACCGGGGTTAGAACCCACGACCCCACGATCTACCAGCATGGGAGATGGACGCTCTAACTCATTCGGCCATCCCGTCTGGTTAATAATAAAGGAATGGTATAAGAAGATAAGTATCACTGGTGGGTAATGGTGTAGAGATAGGTGAATCAACCGGCTATCTGGGGGAATGGGTGGTTGGTGTGCATGTGGTGTGGGTGAGGTGTCTGTAGGTGTGCTGCTGGTCAGTCAAAAGTATCAGATCGATTAGGAGCCTATAGGTAACAAGAAGCCCGCCAACCCATGCCCAGGTAGATGATCATTACCCCACCCGAATCAGTCAGTAGTTGTTTGGACCCTGCCCGATCAAAAATGGAGTAGTACCCGAACAGGGGCAGGATGAGCTATCAATCGATGGCAGATAATAAATCAGTACTGGATCAAATGACGAGGAGAAAAAATGGGGGGTACAGAAGACAAGGCAGTCAGCGGGGATGAACAGGAGGCTAACAGGGACGGGACTTAGCACCGTCATACGAGAGACACAAATCAATCAGAGTGCAACAAGCAAGCGGAAAGGGGAGGTGGGGGATTGGGAGCCTTACCAGGGGGCAAGGGTGTTGAGAGTCGGCAGTCGGCAGTCCATTCTAGAAGAGAAGTAGACAATGTACGGGACTAACCTGGGGACGTCTGCCGATCGTCGGCGGTGGTGGGTGGTTGTAGTCGGCAGCGGGGGAAAAAATAGTATGGCAAAGAGAAACAGAACAAGCCAAAAGGGTGGCAATAGAAATTCCTAAAAAGAAATTGCTGTAGTGAGGGGAAGAGACGGGACTCACCTGGGGACGTCTGCCGATCGTCGGCGGTGGTGGACGGTTGTAGTCGACGGTGGGGGGAAAAGCAAGTGTACATGGAGAAAAAACAGGCAAGAACAATTCGTCCTAGGGTCACGGTAGTGAGGGGGAGAGATGGGACTCACCTGGGGACGTCTGCCATCGTCGGCGGTGGCGGTTGGTTGTAGTCGGTGGTGGGGGGAAGAGCAAGTACGCATACAAAAATGGCAGCAGGGAAGAGAAAGAAGAAAGAAGGAAAAAAAAAGAAGAAAAAAAGTGACAGTGACGGAGGTGGGGGGTTGCCGCAGCTGGGATTAGGGTGACAGTGACAGTAACAGTGACAGGGTTGTGCTGGGGAGGTCTGCCGGACGGTGGCAGTGGGAGCGGTATTAGTCGGTATTAGGTATGTATGTGTCGTGGGGGTGATGAAAATGGGAAATACTGCGCCTAGAGCGGGACTCGAACCCACATCTCTTTGCATTCCGGGCCAGTGTGCTAACCATTACACCACCTAGGCTCCCTGATATCAATACACTCCCCACGCCTACCTGTCTATGTGGTTACTTGCCTGAGAGGTCAGTGCAGACCACTACACTCGTCCCCCTGGAATTGTAAGTCTTGTAATGCTTACAATTACATACATACAGGCAATGCACTAACACATACATACACAGGGTAGGTTCAACAACCATACAGCGCAAAGCTTGTACAGGATCCTGATCACGGCAACCAGTGTCATGGGGGCGATGAAAATGGGAAATACTGCGCCTAGAGCGGGACTCGAACCCACATCTCTTTGCATTCCGGGCCAGTGTGCTAACCATTACACCACCTAGGCTCCCTGATATCAATACACTCCCCACGCCTACCTGTCTATGTGGTTACTTGCCTGAGAGGTCAGTGCAGACCACTACATATGTAAACAATGACAAAATTAGTGTCAGTGACAGTGGGGGAGGGAGGTGACAGCGTCAGTGGGTAGTGACGAGGGTGAGTGTGGTATGCAGACAAGCAAGTAAGGACAATATATATGTATTATTGTTTTCTAATGGTGTCAGTGACAGGAGGGGTACTGACAGTGACAGTGACAGTGATGGTCAGTGACAGTGGGGGGGGTGACAGTATCAGTGAGGTGGTGACGAGGTACACAGTGATAGGCAGGGGGGATTGGAGGTTGGTTAGGGGTAGGGTGACAGTGACAGTGACAGTGTCAGTGGGTAGTGACGAGGGTGAGAGTGGTATGCAGACAACCAGACGTTATTGTTTCTAATGGTGTCAGTGACAGGAGGGGTACTGACAGTGACAGTGATGGTCGGTGACAGTGGGAGGGTGGTGACAGTATCAGTGAGGTGGTGACAGTATCAGTGAGGTGGTGAAGAGGTACACAGTGATAGACAGGGGGGGATTGTAGGTTGGTTAGGGGTAGGGTGGCAGTGACAGTGACAGCGTCAGTGGGTAGTGACGAGGGTGAGAGTGGTATGCAGACAACCAGACGTTATTGTTTCTAATGGTGTCAGTGACAGGAGGGGTACTGACAGTGACAGTGATGGTCGGTGACAGTGGGAGGGTGGTGACAGTGGGAGGGTGGTGACAGTATCAGTGAGGCGGTGAAGAGGTACACAGTGATAGACAGGGGGGTATTGTAGGTTGGTTAGGGGTAGGGTGACAGTGATAGTGACAAACAACTGCAGAGATGGGAAAAGTAGGACGGTCCAAACATGTGCTCTAACCACTATCAAGAGCAACTACCTGTTAGGAAGCAGTCTCCATATGATGTATGAAGAAATGGGACGGTACAAACATGTGTGTTAAACCGGCTCAGATCGGTGTTTGTAACGTTGACAGGGAGCAGGGGGGGGGGGGTGACAGGAACGAAAATAACAACAGGGAGAGGAAAAACAACAACAGAACCAAGCAACAGCAAACAACAACAAACAACAAAAACAAACACCAAAAACACGGAAGGCACACAAAAAACCAACAGCAACAAAAACAACAGGAAACAACAATCAGCAACGAGTCACCGTAGTGAGGGGAAGGGACGGTACTAACCTGGGGACGTCTGCCGATCGTCGGCGGTGTTGGGTTGGGAGGAAGGGTGGAGAGGTGGGCTTGGGCTGTCGGCGCTATGTGTCGGCTTCCAGCTTGGTCTGTCAGCGCTATGTGACGGCTTCAAGCTTGGTCTGTCGGAGCTATCTGTCGACTTCCAGCTTGGGCTTGAGCTGTCGGCGCTGTGTGGTGACAGGAACCTTGGTCTCTCGGGCTGCTTTGCTGACTTTAGCTTCCACAGCCGCATCAGGCAGGGAGTCCGGCGACCGTGGTGGCTAGTGTCCTTGCGGTGTTAGCTGCTGGATGTCACGTAGTGGCGCTTGGTGATGGTAGAGCCGGGCAGGGGTCCGGGTACCGTGGTGGCTTGGGTCGGTGCGGCATCAGCTGCTGGGGTGTCGCGTGGAGGTGTTCGCACTTCGAGCGTGAAGTGCATGGGTCACTCTCCTGAAAACTGGCCAGAAGTGTCACATGGAGAGTTATAATCTAATATTTGAATTTTTTTAATTTGTTGGTTGCAAATGAAAGCTAGAAATCTCCCCTTTACAGCTATGTAAAATATGAATTGATGAGAAAAAAAATTAAGGTGTAGTCCATGATTAAGCTATGTCATATGGCAGTATGGTTGCTCAGATGTAACACATGTTTAGGACACCAGAAATATGTAGTGCTTATATTGATAAACAAAAGAAAAAGTAATTCCCAGCCATGCTTTATTAGTAGCTGCCCACAGTATATATATGGATCATATTTATTTTAAGCTGAATAATTAGTGTACACTATTTGTGTGGCATCCAGAGTAGGACGGTCCAAACATGTGCTCCAACCACTATCAAAAGCAACTACATGTTAGGAAGCAGTCTCCATATATGATATATGATATATGAAGAAATGGGACTGTGCAAACATGTAGGACAGTCCAAACATGACCGTTAACCCAGCTAAGATCGATGTCGAGACCTATGGCATACGCTTTGAATATGCTCTGCATATGCTGTTAATACACTGTGCATACGCTGTGCATACACTGTACATATGCTGTGCATACGATGTGCATATGCTGTGCATACACTGTGCATACGCTGTGCATACACTGTGCATACGCTGTGCATACACTGTGCATATGCTAGGAGTATGCTCGAATACGTAACACGTAGGTTATGCGTATGCTACATACGCTAGAGATATGCCGGTGACGCAAGTTGAGCATATGCCTAACCTACGCCAGCATACCCCTAGCGTACGAGGAGCGTACACCGGCGTACGAGGAGCATACACCGGCGTATGAGTAGTGTATGAGTAGCGTATGAACCATACACTCCCGTAGGTCGAGATCTTTTGAGCATGCACAACAAAATTTGGATGGACGGACGTGAGAAAGCGTATGCCGGCATACGACAGCATATGCCGGCATACACATACCTTGCATCTAATCAGGTCCAATGCTAAAACCCAGTAGCATGTGACGCGCAAAGGAGGCGGATTGCAGTCACGTTACGGATTTTTTTTCTTCCCAATTAGAAATCCCAAATGAAAGGTGTCGCGAGTGGGGTCCATGGCTGTCACCACTGACAACAGCCCCGTTTGACTAACAAATCGTCAACCAAATCACACGATTAACCACCAACACATGGACGCAGTACTGGAGGCAGTGGTCGAATCGCTAGTGCGTAGGCTTCCCGTCCGGAATGTCGGAGTTGGATTTCTGATTGAATCAAACCAATTGCTTATAAAATTGATACTTTTCACTTCCTAGCCTGACGCTCAGCATTAATAGGATAGGGCAAGTACTGGTTAGCCCAGTATCAGGATAATGAGACTGAGTGGGATATCAGGTCATGATGCGAGCCGCCTGGTCTCCCAGTGGGGCCACACTGTGTAAAGTTGCCATGAGTGCACACTGTGACAAGTCGATACTTGTCCTGATATGACCTTAGATGTTGCTAGTATGTAAAACAACAACAAACATGGACCTGGCATAACGCAGTGTCGGCCGTGTCACATTTTCAATTTAAACAGAGATGTTTTGTAGTGGATGCTGATAGTCTATTGCTGATCTTAGCGAGGAAGAGAACATGTCAATATTAAAACCACTATTTGATAGGTTAATCTATAGTCGGCGGGTACCATAGAGCGTTGGTGAAAGAAATGTGTGAAACAGGAGATATGAGTGGGTAGCTGAGGCAAATAGTAGTTATTGCAGCAGATTCACAATACATGTGCCAATTGTACCTACAATAACTACGACTAAAGTCACACTGTGAAGTGAGTATCCCTACTAACACTAGCGCAGGAGTAGGGATATACCAAAATGTTGCAAATGTGGCACCACAAAAAAAAAAAACTCCCACAAAAAACTAACATAACTACTAACAGCTAAGATGACAAGGCTACTACCAAATTGAGACTATTGCTGTTCAGCGATGAAAACAAACCGCAATGCGACTTATTCGTTATGGACAGGGTAAATATACCATCACAAAAACAAAACAAACAAAAAACCAAAAATAATATGGGTACTCCAATATGACAGTTCTCTCAGGGAGTAGTTCAGCTTACATGGTTGAAGGTGATCGTGGGGGGGGGGGGGGGGGTGAATATACGTTTAGTATAGGTTTTGTATTTCCTAATTTTGATTATTATTATTATCTACTTTAAGTTTATTTTAAATGGCTAACTTTGGAAAGATTTGAAGTGAAAAAATGATAAATTAATGTTGGAATCACGTCATAATTCTGAGAATATGGTGTTTCAGCAGTAACAGGTTCTAGTAAATTGACTAATTTGTCCTATCGGTATATGCAGCACTACATGCTTAATAAGTGCACCATTATCTTTGTTCTATATGTAGGTTCAGGTGTGTTGATTTTCAAAATTTGATTCTTTCATCGGACTATGCAACTTTAATTGCGAAATATATTTAATTTAAAATTCTTAATGATCCAAGCAGTCCAAGTTTGAACACAAAGTCATCCAATAAACATGTTATTTCCTTAGTCAATCATAGCCTGCTAATGTGCAATGACGAACCCGATCAGACGCTGCTGACACTAAACAACACCGATGAAAATGAATAGATATTAGAATAAATATTAATTTAGACTAAATATTAAATGGCATGAATACAACCATTGAACAAATAAAAAGTAATAAATACAGATTTGTTTGTTATACGTTCTAGCAACATCTACGGTGATATCAGCATGGGCATCGACTTGTGACAGTGCGCATTCTTGACTTTATAGTGCTGCCCCACTGGGATACCAGGCCGCCAGCACTATGACCCGATATCACACTCAGTCACATTATCCTGACACTGAGCCAACCATCCTTGGCCTATCCTAATAATGCTGAGTGCCTTGCTAAGAAGCGACAAGTATCAATATTTAAGTCACCGGTTTGACTTGACCAGGGTTCGAACCGACGAACCCATGGGTTCGGATCCCTTGAACTCCCCAAAACAGGAGACAGACGCAAAATTCCCGTCTGGTTAAGAAATACTGAAACAAACATCACTTCCGAACTGTGGCGAGCACTTCCGGTCGCAGAGCTTGCTGTCCTGGGCCGTGTTCAGGGTACACCTCCGAGACGGCTCCGAGACATCTCGGAGCCGCCGTTTGGCTTATTTCCGTTCAGGGTACGCCTCGAGTCATCTCTGAGACCTCTCCCTATTGGAGACAAACAGCGCCTCGAAAATGGCCACCAAATTCAGTGGTTAGAGCCAATCAGGGCTCTTCTTTTCCATTGCAAATGGCTTCCCCCTATCGCGGCGGCCATTTAGACTAGCGTGACGTCAGGAATTTCCATGACTCGCAGAAGTACCCTGAACGCAGCCCGGGTGTGTGGGTGGGTAAGAGTGGGTGCAGCAGGCCGGGCTAATCACAAGGCAGGCGGCCACCCGGTGCCCTCTGCCAACCGGAGCAGTTGGTTGGTTGTTGGATGTTTACGTCCTGGCAACATCCCAGGTCATATCAGGACGGGTAACGACTTGTAACAGCGTGCACTCATGGTAACTTTATGGTGGGGCCCCTCTCGGAGACCAGGCCGCCCATACCATGACCTGATATCCCACTAAGTCACCTTATCCTGACACTGAGCAAACCAGTCCATGGACTATCCTAATACTGCCCAGCGCCTGGCTAAAAGACTCATTTTTTTTAATTGGTCGCAAAGTTAACATTTTGTTTGATTTGGCGGGAAAAAGTCACCTTCTCCAACCTACCTACCTGGCCTTTGGCCCTTTAGACTAAACTTCAGGTGGATGGATGAGTCCACTGGGCATCCACAAGATTGGCCAGTGGGCTTTCACACCCTTCCCCCTCCCATTACGGTCTTAGTGGGATATCAGGGCATGGTACTCGCAGCCTGGTCTCCCAGTGGGGTACCACTATAAAGTCACTGAGTGTGAACTGTCACGACTCAGGACCCGTCCTGATATGACCTTAGATGTTGCCGGGATACAAAACTCACACAACCAACATCTTGTCATCTTTTTTTATGTCTGGGCCCTGTCAATATTGGTCACGTATAAATATAAACTCCAGTTGAAGAGCTCTTCCAAAGCGCCATATGCGCCAGTACAACAACAAAAGTTTGCAATACCAGAGGCGGGTTCGTGGATTATGTTTTGGAAAGGAGCTCTTTATATATATGAGACGGTCTCAAAAGGTGCTAAGCGATATGGGACAAAAATTTGTCCATTGTAACGATCAACATACTATCTGCTTATGCATTTGCTCAGGATAAATGATTTGTTTTTTTACATGGTGTTTCATAATCCCAATAGAATACAAATTGATTTGAAGCAAATGTCCTTGCATTCTCAGTGTAACCGTTTATGTACTGTTTTGTGTCAATCGTTACAACGGACACAAAAGAAAGAGTTATCATCTTTTGAGACAGGCTCATATACATTATATATATGTGAGATACACATTTGAGATTGAGGCTGTGTGGCTGATACAATATTTATTACTGACAATATAATCAAGTACCTGGCTGGGCTAGAAATGCCCTACCAAACACATAAATACAGATTTTAGGTAAAATGGTCATATGGCGTTATGGCGAATGACAAAGTGATGGGGCCAGCCCGCGCATGCTAGTGTATATATATCGTGGGACACCCCAGCTGGTGGAATAACCGGCCAGCCCCTGAAGGCTCCCTGACCCGGCGGGAGGCGGGAGGGGGCAGGACCATGCATTACTTACATTGGCATATACGTTGTATATACATTGGTGTAAGATACGCATTTGAGACGGAGGCAGTATGGCTGATACAATCTTTATTACTGACAATATAATCAAGTACCTGGCTGGGCTAGAAATGCCCCACCGAACCCATAAATACAAATTTAAAGTACAATGGTTGTATGGTGTTATGGCGAATGTCAGAGTGAAGGGGCAGCCCGCACACGCTAGTGTATATATATCACGGGCTCTGAAGCTGGAGGAATAGCCAGCCACCCCCCCACCCCCCTGCCGGCTCCGCGACCCGGTGGGAGGGGGCAGCACCATGCATTACTTACATTGGCATATACGTTGTATATACGTTGGTATAATCAAGTACCTGGCTGGGCTAGAAATGCCAAGTCCCAAAGGACCCACCCAGACAGATTTAAATTAAATAGCACCCAGAGGGACATAGCCACACACATGTCAGTGATAATCCGTTCGGAGAGGGGTTGAGAGATGTACTTATAAACAGTGTTCGATGACCAGTCACCCCTGGTTCTGATTTCCTCAATTGTTGCACCCTGGAGGGCCAGGTAAGTGCACCAGCCACAGGGGAGTGAGTGGCAGGACAAGTTGTCATTATCGAAACCCGCCAATGAGGCGAAATACTTAATGCTTGACTGAACAGTCACGTAGTCAAGAGGGGCATAACCTCCGGCTCTGGACGGAATCTGGAATGCTGGTTCCGACACAGGTACCTTCACTTGGGCAAAATGTTTCTTTACCCCAAAAACTGCTCACAATTCAGTGTTTGGGACACTTGCAACTGGAATAAGGAACTCACGCTCTGAGAACTGAATGGTTTTTGAGCGGCGGGCAGTCACCACCATACCCCATGAATGAAATATGAATTCTGATTGGAGCAGGACAGATTCTGTGGTGGTAATCTAGCACTTGCGCAACAGCACCCTGAAAGCCGTCAATATGGCTGCCCTAGTGCAGACATGGCCCTCACTCCCAGACATGAAAGAAAACATTTTAATTAGCTCTGCCGGTAACAATGGCACCGCGCCCTTAATCGTGCAGCCCAAGGTTCGCTTCCCCCCCCCCCATAATAGTGCATATCTGATGTGAAGAAAAATCAATAGGCTTACTGCCGTCCGACTTCAAAAAGCAAATTGAGAGCACTCACATAGTTTGTGATGGACGAATACTTAAGGGAGCGAGATAACCAAACCACATAAATTGCCACCTGAGAGGGGGGGGGGCATGGCAAGAGTGACAATATCCCCTTGAACTCGTCTATAAAAGTCAGATACTTTCGAACCTACATCACCCTTGTTGAACGAGAATTTGTCAAATAGTAATGATCGCTCATTGCCTTAGCCACCCCTCTCAGATGGTCCAAGCCTGGAAGAACAAAGAGGAATGCGTTAAATTGAGAAAATTGAAGCACAACAGAGGTGCCCGACATGATCCGCAGTAGCAATACGATATCTACTAGCTTTGTTCCTCCATCGGCTGAGGGCATCGCATATAGTATTATCTCGACTTCTTACATAAGCAGATTTAATATCGAAGTTATATGTAAATGATCTTTTATATCGATTGTTGCAATGTGATCTCCTTGAACCATCATTTTGACTAGGTCATCAACCCCTTGGTAGGAAAATTTGTTGGTAATCGCGGATACAAAATTATTTACCAAAAGGTTGGGCGGCTTGCTACAATCCACAATTCTAAAGCCACGACTCAATTTATTTGTGTTTGTTTGTTTTGTTGTGTTACGTCCTAGCAACATCTAAGGTCATATCAGAATGGGTACTGACTTGTTTTGTTTTGTTTGTTTGTTTCTTGTTTTACGTCCTAGCAACATCTAAGGTCATATCAGGACGGGTACTGATTTGTGACAGTGCGCACTGATGGCAACTTTATAGTGCTGCCCCACTGGAAGACCAGGCCCCAATATATGCGCTTGGCTTGGCGCTTATCATGTTTCGGTCACGCTCTTCAACTGTTGTCACGTTCTGTCATTCATATTCAAACATACACTTTCTGTACATATACATATTTACCAGGATACATTCATAATGGTTTCAGTAAGCGCCTACCTGATATTGACTTTGTAATCGGGTCCTGTAGCATTCCTGGGGGAAAGTCTCGTTAATTATTTAGTATTCCACCACAATATTGCGCTTTTTATTGTTTGCAAATGTCAATCGTCTGAGAGCTATTTTTGATCGATCATTTATCTTGAAATAAAGCAGGGGCTCTTTGGGTATCCCTGTCTGTGTGTTCTGTCCCAACTGCTGTCGCTTGTTTGTTTGATGGGGTTTTACATCCTGACACCATCTAAGATAATATCAGTGTGGGAGAATTGGACCAGGTCAGTTCGAGATTATGTACAGTGAAGGTAGTACCGGTCAAATGGCACACATGCCCTTAGCATGAAATGATTGGCTCTCTTCTACCTTCTTTCATGAGGCAGGGCTGAGGTTGGGAGGGGGAAAGAAAGAAGAGGGAGAATGGAGCATGCTTTGGGACTATGTTTGTATTTCTGTTCTCAACTCTTGAGAAATAAATGCCCTTAGCTTGAATACCGCCAACTGGCAAATATGCTGAAGAAGGTACAACTGTCATTGGATAATGTCTGACCAATAAAGCGTACTGAGATAGGCAGGCAAATGAGCAAGGTAGTGTTCACATTAGGATGGGGGCGAGCGGGCGTGTGACCGAATCGGTAGAGTGCAGGCTTCTCATGTGGAAGGTCGGGAGTATACTTATCGCTACCTAGCTTGGGGTCAGCATTAATAGGTATAGACACGCATTGGTTAACACAGTATCAGGATGTTTTGTTTGTTGTTTTATGACCTAGCAATATCAAAGGTCATATCAGTGCGAATCAAAATAATTTGACTCTGTGGGGTATTGGGTCATGATGCGAACAGCATTATCTCCCAGTGGAGCAACACTATAAAGTCACCATGAGTGTGCACTGTCACAAGTCGGTTCCCATTCTGATATGACTCTAAATGTTGCTCGGATGTAGAAAATCAAACACCAATAACAATCACGATGGCGACCATCTTGGCTCCAATTATTAGCCACGTATGTATGAGCACAGACGCAGCTTTGGGTGGTATTTGTGTCCGCAAATCAATAGGCGCCTTTGTGCCAGTTTGTGACACTGCAGGCCGTATATAAATATAGACCAGGGGTGCAAGGGGCGGTGATTGGCGAGGCTGGGTGGGGCACGCTTGGAGGTGGTGTGCTTGGTGGTGTGGTTGGTGGTGTCCTTGGTGGTGGTGAGTGGTGGTGATTGGTTGTGGTGCTAGGTGGTGGTGCTGGGTGGTGGTGCTGGGTGGTGTGGTTGGTGGTGTGGTTGGTGGTGGTGCTTGGTGGTGGTGCTTGGTGGTGTGGTTGGTGGTGGTGCTTGGTGGTGTGGTTGGTGGTGGTGCTTGGTGGTGTGGTTGGTGGTGTGGTTGGTGGTGGTGCTTGGTGGTGGTGCTTGGTGGTGGTGCTTGGTGGTGCGGTTGGTGGTGGTGGTGCGGTTGGTGGTGGTGCTTGGTGGTGGTGCCCTTGGTGGTGTGGTTCGTGGTGTCCTTGGTGGTGTGGTTGTGGTGCTGGTTGGTGGTGCTTGGGTGGTGGTGTGGGTGGTGTGGTTGGTGGTGTGATTGGTGGTGGTGGTTGGTTGGTGCTTGTGGTGGTGGTTTGTGGTGGTGCTTGGTGGTGTGGTTGGTGGTGTGGTTGGTGGTGGTGCTTGGTGGCGGTGGTGGTGGTGCGGTTGGTGGTGGTGCGGTTGGTGGTGGTGCTTGGTGGTGGTGCCCTTGGTGGTGTGGTTGGTGGTGTGGTTGGTGGTGTGGTTGGTGGTGTGGTTGGTGGCGTGCTGGGTGGCGTACTTGGTGGTGGTGGTTTGTGGTGTGGTTGGTGGTGTGGTTGGTGGTGTGGTTGGTGGTGTGATTGGTGGTGTGGTTGGTGGTGTGGTTGGTGGTGTGCTTGGTGGTGTGTTTGGTGGTGTGTTTGGTGGTGCGGTTGGTGGTGTGGTTGGAGATGGTGCTTGGTGGTGGTGCCTGGTGGTGGCGCTTCGTGGTGGTGCTTCGTGGTGGTGCTTCGTGGTGGTGCTTCGTGGTGGTGCTTCATGGTGTGCTTGGTGGTGAGCTGTGGGGTGGTGAACTGGGTGGTGGTGAACTGGGTGGTGGTGAGCTGGGTGGTGGTGAGCTGGGTGGTGGTGCTGGGTGGTGGTGCTGGGTGATGGTGCTTGGTGGTGGCATTTGTGGTGTGCTTGGTGGTGTGTTTGGTGGTGGGCTTGGTGGTGTGCTTGGTGGTGTGCTTGGTGGTCTGCTTGGATGTGTGCTTGGAGGTGTGCTTGGTGGTGTGCTTGGTGGCGTGATTCGTGGTGGGCGTGGTGGTGTCCTTGGTGGTGTGCTTGGTGGTGAGCTTGGTGGTGTCTTGGTGGTGTCTTGGTGGTGTCTTGGTGGTGTGCTTGGTGGGGTGCTTGGTGGTGTACTTGGTGGTGTACTTGGTGGTGTGCTTGGATGTGTGCTTGGAGGTGTGTTTGGTGGTGGTGCTTGGTGGTGTGATGGGTGGTGGTGCTGGGTGGTGGTTCTTGGTGGTGTCCTTGGTGGTGTGCTTGGTGGTTTTCTTGGTGGTGCGGTTGGTGTGTGGTTGGAGAGTGTGCTTGGTGGTGTGCTTGGTGGCGTGATTGGTGGTGTGGTAGGTGGTGTGGTTGGTGGTGTGGTTGAAGTGTGGTGTGTGGTGTGCTGGTGTGGTCTTGGTTGGTGGTGTGCTTGTGGTGTGCTGCGTGTGGTGTGCTGGGTGGTGGTGCTTGGTGGTGTGCTTAATGTAAAGTCCAATGGGCTTGGTGGTATGCTTGGTGGTGTGCTGGGGTTGCTTGGTGGTGTGCTTGGTGGTGTGCTTTGTGGTATAAGGCTTGGTGGGTGTTCTTGTTTGGTGTGTTCTTGGTGGTGTGCTTGGTGGGTGTGCTTGCAGTGTGGGGTGGGTTGGTGGTTGCTTGGTGTGGTGGTGGTGGTGGGTGCTTGGTGGGGTGGGTTAGTGGTGGTGCTTGGTGGTGGTTGGTGTGTGGTTGGAGAGTGTGCTTGGTGGTGGTGCTTGGTGGTGGTGCTTGGTGGTGGTGCTTGGTGGTGTGCTTGGTGGTGTGCTTGGTGGTGGTGCTTGGTGGTGTGCTTGATGTGTCATGGGCTTGGTGGTGTGCTTGGTGGTGTGCTTGGTGGTGTGCTTGGTGGTGTGCTTGGTGGTGTGCTTGGTGGTGTGCTTGGTGGTGTGCTTGGTGGTGTGCTTGGTGGTGTGCTTGGTGGTGTGCTTGGT
>CM059191.1:11770145-11844347 GCA_030323885.1 Branchipolynoe longqiensis
AATTTTTTGATATGATCTTCAACATTTATTTTTGACAAATGATCAGTATTGGTTCGGATAACATGAGTTAACACTGTTAGTCTTGAAAATCTGATTATTATTTTTTATCATGTACTTATTGAATTATCTAGAGGAATACTAGGCATAGTTGAACTTATGATTATCATTGAGGAAGTATGATGTTTCACATATCTAGCTTGAGGTAGTGTAATTGATTTTCAGCAGGCTACACAGCGAAATGGGAGTAACTGATGGTAGTAAGACAACATTAATGAACTATTGGGGAATGACTTTCTCACTAATATAAAATGGCATGAACTAATTACTCTGTAACTCCATTACTTTATAGATAGCTGCATTTACGTTCATTTGTTATTTTGAATTCAATAGGACTGAAGAGTTGAATATATTTTTCAATATGTTGTTTAACTTGAGGAAGTATGTTGTAACTCAGCAAGGCTGAAGAGTAATTAACATATATATTTTTTTGAGATCATAAGCCACTTTTTGCAATATGTCATACTATTGTTATTAATTAATTAAATATTGCTAAGATTGTATAGACATTGTACTATATTACACTGCATAAAATGTTTTACTATTGATGATATAACATGGTTCAAGAGATGACTAACAAAATTCTTTAAGGTTTGACTGAGAGTTTCCGTAAATGTTTAAATTAAATTTTTTCAACAAACACAACCAAATATGAAACTTACCTGGTGGATTAGGCCACATAACAAACTTGGTTGTTGACTATCTACGACATTTTGTCCTGATGAAGCATTTTTGTCCTGATGAGTACATTCTATCTGCAGCATTTTGTCTCTTGAGATGGGCTGTAGTACTGTCGCCCTATATGCTACATATTCAGGAGTCTTGTCTCTTGAGATGGGCTGTAGTAGTATCGCCCTATATGCTACATATTGTCAGGAGTCTTCTCTTTTGGGAGAAGGACTATAATAATGTCGGCCTATATGTTACATGTTGTGGTACAACATAGTTCTTGTTTGGAACAGGACTGTGTGGCCCACTCCATATGGATGGAGTCAAGTTTTGGGGATTCATAGGGTTGGGATGAGTTCATTTTTACATGTTCTCATGTTATTAAAATAGAGGGACACTAACCGATGTTATTCCATAGGGATGGAATGAACTTGTGTTCAGAGGGTGGGAATAAACTAAATATTACATGTTCTCATGAACACATAATACAATTTCGAAAATCTAATGATTTTGATTTTGATTAAAAATGAACAAGAACCTATGAATATTATCATCATTGTCATGAAATATCAAAGATAGAGGTTATCTGAATTAATTAAAACAATGCATAAGCACTATTGATATCATTGTCATTAAATGTCATTCTTATTTGAAGTTATTATGAACAGAAGGTGACTTGGATATTTATTCATTTGTAAAATGTGTATGTATGTTCAGTGTGCATGTGTTCATATATTATTCATTTGAAAGTCATTGACAGGTATGATGTTAAATGTTGCATGTGTTACAGGTATTCATTGAAATTCATTGACAAATGATAGATTAATATTGCATAATTCATAAAAATGTATTTAAAGCTAAATAATATGATGTAAAATGTTATCATAATTGATTAAATGTCATAGTCAGAGGTTGATAAATGGTTCATTTATAGTGCATGAGTATGATTGAATGTTATCATATATTGCAGGGAGATGTATTCATTGAAATTCATGAGTTGCATTAACATTAATTGTCATGAGATGTATTTCAGATTGAAAGTGTCCTAGGCAGAGGTTGTCTACACAAAACGTTCTTTTGAAAGAAATCATGTACATATGAAATGTTGAATGTTGCATGAAAGATTCGTTGAAAATTGATGAATGATGAGCATTATCATATATTCCTCTGTTGATCCATGACGAGGAAGGAGAGGAGGCAGGAGTTGGAATAAAACACTTTATTCAGATCGACAGAGGCAGTATATGATAAATGTATAATGTACAAAGAGGTGGTCAATGAGGAACCTCTATCACTGAAGATCAAATGTCAAAGAGTTCAAAATAGTCAATAATACCAGGGGGCCATGCCCGAGGTTAGTGTTATCTGAGCTATGAAGTCAGATGGGAGGGAGGTGGCCCGAGGAGCCCTCCACTAAGAGAGAGAGGAAGAAAGAAAGGACAAAAAAAAAAGGAGTAGTAAGGGTGGGTGGGTGGAGAAAATATGTCCGGGCCAGGAGGGTGATGTGAGGCGAGTGGCTAGGAGCAGCAAGGGCGGCCGGTTATAAGGGCCGAGGGAGGGGGGGGGGTTATGTCATCGACCCAACGGTCGCGGCAGGGAGGCAGGAAGGCGGGGGGGGGGGTCCTCCTTCCCCGCCACGAATCAAACGCAATGCGAGCATTACGACCGATCCGTGACGAGGAAGGAGAGGAGGCAGGAGTTGGAATAAAACACTTTATTCAGATCGACAGAGGCAGTATATGATAAATGTATAATGTACAAAGAGGTGGTCAATGAGGAACCTCTATCACTGAAGATCAAATGTCAAAGAGTTCAAAATAGTCAATAATACCAGGGGGCCATGCCCGAGGTTAGTGTTATCTGAGCTATGAAGTCAGATGGGAGGGAGGTGGCCCGAGGAGCTCTCCACCAAAACTGAGGAGAGGGCTCGAGGGGCGCCCGAGGCGGCGATCAGGGGAACGTAGGCGTGGACCGAGGCGGGGGTCCAGGTCCCCTGTTCCATGAGCTCCGACAGGGGGACGCCGGTGCGCTGACAAGCCTGGGCGGCCCCCCGGCGCAGGCTGTGGAGAGTGTACCCGTCGGGGGCGGGCACCCCGAGGGCCGAGAGGGCGCCTCGCAGGATGGCCGTCAGTGTCCGAGGGTCGAGGGGGCGGCCGGAGGGCAGAATGAAGGCAGGATCGGCGGGGCAGGCAGGGGCCAGGGCCACAGGGGTGGTCCAGGCGGCGACGGGACAGAGCGGGCGCCCGGGCGAGGCGGGGATGAAGAGGGCGACCGCCCCCGAGGGCAGCGCGATGGTCTTGGTGGTCCGGAGGGTGACCCGGAGCCCCCCGGGGGTGGGGGCGACGTCGCCGCGTGTGATGGTGTGGGGGCCGCCCCACACCTCGGGGCTGGGGGAGAGGAGGCTAGACTGCCGTAGCATCCCGTAATACCCGAGGAGGAGAGCGGCCCGGGGGACGACGCCCGAGGGCCCGGCGAGGGCGAGATGGTGGGCGACGGCGGCGAGGGTGGTAGGCGTCAGAGGCGAGCGGGGCGGGCGACGTGGCCGGGGGCGCGCTCGCCGCCGCGACAGACGTCTCTGGTGAGGCGCGAGGTGAAGGCGCTCGGATCGCCCCGGCCGCCTCCAGCCAGGAGCGAGCCCCGGAGAGGTTGTACCGGACGGTGGCCGGTGCCAGGGGGCGGGCGTAGAGCGTGGCGGTGTAGGCGGCGACGTCGAAGGGCGTCGGGGCGAGAGGGTCCCAGTGGTGGCCCGAGGCGAACTGGACGTAACCTCGGGCCTGGCGACGTCGCTTCCTCCAGGTGGAAGGGGCGAGGGCCGAGATGCGGAGACCGTCCACGGCAGCGACCTCGGAGGTGGTGTACCCTGGATCAGAGGGCAGGGTTGTTGGGGAAGTCATCATGGTGGGCGTCGGCGGGTTCGAGCCCGAGGCGGGCGACCTCGTCTCGGGCCACGCCGGCCCACCGACCAGGGAGGTGGGCGCGGCTGAGGGCGTCGGCGAGGACGAAGTCGGCGCCGGGCTTGTGGAGGATGGTGAGCTCAAAGCATGCCTCGGCCGCCATGAGCCAGAGTTCCCGGGCGCACGTCCCGAGGGTGAGGTCGTGGGCCCGCCCCGACTCGAGGGAGGCCGCGGAGGCCATGTTGTCCGTGTTGATGACAACGTTGGCCCCCGCGACGTCAGCGGGAAGGAGGGTGCGGAGGGCCACCACCAGGTTGACCGCCTCGAGCTTGTGGATAGTGGGGAAGTGGGCCCGGAAAGGCCTGGAGTACCCTCGGGCCTAGTAGCGCCTGGGGGAGTAGGCCCCGCCCCCGGTGAGGCAGGAGTCGCACTCGATGACGATCCTCCGGTTCCCCATCGGGCGGAGGAGGTGGTGGCTGTTGGAGGCGCGCCCATAGGCCAGGTCCCGGAGGGCGTCGTCCCCGAGGGTGATGGTGGCGAACCCGTGGCAGCTGCGGTGGGCCGCGAGGAGGCGCGCCATGAACTTCCTCACGGGGAGGACGCAGCTGCCGACGTGGTTGAGGCGGCCGAGGATGCTCTGCAGCTCCCGGCGCCCGAGGGGAGGCTGGGCGGCCCGGGCCTCGCAATCGGCGACGAGCTCGTCGACTTTGTCGGGGACGATGCGAATCGTCATGGCTTCGCTGTCGACGGCGAATCCGAGCCAGGAGACTCGCATCGCCGGGGGGTGGCACTTCCCAGGGGCAACCTCCAGGCCAAGGGCGCCGACGAGGGCAATGAAGCCGTCGAACGCCTGGCGGGCCCTCAGGTAGGTGAGCTCACACCCGACAAAGTCGTCAACGTAGACGAGGGCATGGAAGCCCTCGCGCCGGAGGATCCAGGCCACTGCGGCAGTCACCCTGACGCAGGCGGCGCCCGAGGAGCGGCAGCCAAAGGGAAGGGCAAGGTCGACATAGGTGGCCCCCTCGAAGGCGATCCCATATAGGGGGCAGGAGAGGGGGTTGGCCCGTAGCTGGCGGTAGGCCCTGGATATGTCCGCGGTCCAGGTGTAGGCCCTGGTGCCCAGTCCGACGAGGCGGCGGCCCACGTCGGCCACGGAGGGGAGCCGGGAGGCATGGGGCCTACCCAGGTACTCCCGGCGGGGTATCCTATCATTGACGCTGTGGCCGGGGGGGTAGGAGAGGTCGACGATGACCCGCCTCTTACCCGGGTCGGACTTGGGGCGGGTCATCATGGGGGAGACCTGGGCCCAGGGGGTGAAGGGGGGGGCGGTGAAGGGGCCGGCGAGGGCACCATGGGCGAGCTCGGTGGATGAAGTCGCGGAGGTGGACTTCGTGCTCGGGGGCCTCCCGGTGGTTGGTGTATGTGGGCCGGGGGGGGGGGTGGTTGGCGGAGTAATTGGCGGGGAAGCCGTACTCGAGGAGGTCGACTAGGTCCTTGTCGGGGTGGTCTCGGAGGCGGGCGCGCCAGGCGGGGATGTGTAGGCCTGAGGGGGGGGATGCGGGAGGCCAACAAATTAGGGAGGCCCGCATCACGGAGGGTATGGTAGGCTCGGGAGAAGGTGGCGTGGCGGCTCCAGGCGGCGCCGGAGAGGTGGGGCCATATGGAGAGGAGGGTGGGGCGGTAGGCGGTGGGGGTGGGGCCGCAGGAGGGGGCGGCGGGGAGGGTGTCTTGGATGCTTGGGTTGACGACCTCGGCGACTGGTTCGCCGAGGTCGCCGGGGGGGGGGGGGGGGTTGGGGGGGTTGACGGCCTCGGCGAGCGATTCGCCGGGGTCGGTGGGGGGTGGGGGGTGGGGTCGGGGGGTGGGGGGGGGGGGGGGGGGGGGGGGGGGGGGGGTGGGGGGGGGAGACCGGGGGAGGCGAATGTATGCAGTGTCGCCGGGGCCGGGGGTGGGGGGGTGGTTTGGTGCGGCTGGAGCGGGTGCGGGGGTGGGTGCGGTGTTTGGGGGGGGGAGGATTGAGGGAACGGTTGCGGCGGAGATGAGAGGGGGCGTGTGAGGGGAGACATCTGGCGTGAGCGGTTTGGCGGTGAGATGCGAGGGGAGGGTGGTGGCGGCTGGCAGGTTGGCGGTTGGCGCGGGCGTAGCCTTGGTCACCGGGGGGGGGGCGAGGTCGCATGAGGCGGGGCAGGGTATCCCGTATGCCTCTCGGGTGTAGGGTGTGCGTGGGTCGGTGTTGGTGGGGCGGGAGCCTGTGTGTGTGGGGGGAGTGGGGCGGGCGCGGGTAGGGGGGGGAGTAGTCTGGCTCCGCCCCCGGAGGCAGTCGCGGGGGTGGTGATCACGTCCATACGCACAGTGTTGATCGCGACTGGGTCGCGCCACCCATCCGTGAGGCGTCCATCGGCAACCCAGGCGAAGATGGTCTCTGAGTAGCGCCGGACGGTAGGCCAGGGATGGGTGACGGCGTCCCTGAGGATGGTCATGTTGTGGTGGAGTTATCCGGGGAGGGCGTCGGTGGGGAAGGAGGGGTGGTCGCCTCGCGCGCTTCAGAGCCTTCCCCTCGGGGCCTCTCTCAATGAGGTCATGAGGGAACAGGTATCCGGGGGGTATACTTTTTCGACGCCCGCTTCCCTGCACTTCGGCGGACTCAAGGATCTCCCTGACCGATTCGGCCGCGGATGCGGGAGAGCGTTCGGGGGCTGGGTGAATGGCGGCGGGAAGGGGGGCCGCGGAGGCGGCCTGCTGTGTGGCGTCGAGGCCGCGCCTGAGGTAGGGCTGGTAGGTCGGGTGGACGTCGGAGGCGGGCGTCGCGGAGGTGTGGGCGGGCGTCGGAGAGGCGGGGGCAGGCAGGAAGCGAGGATGCGAGGCCGTGTGGGCACCCCCTCCGGCGGCGAGTTCCTGGAGCATGTCTGATATGCGGTCGGCTATGGACGGGGGCGAGGCGGCCGGGGCCCGAGGCGGGGGCGCGGCGGCAGGGTCCGGGTAGGCTGAGGCCCGAGGTGGGGCGAGGGTGATGGACTCAACCAGGGCTGTGAGGTGGTCAATGGCGCCGGCCTGGCCCTGCATCGCGGCGGCCTGGGCATCCATCCGGGCATTGACGGTGCTCGCCCAGGAGGTGGCCTCCGACTTGAGGCTGGGGGCGGCAGAGGTCGCGGAGGCGGCATCCTGTGAGGCGGCCGAGGCGCTGCGGCCTCGGCGCGATCCGCGGCGGCCCGGGGGGCGGCCCCGGGAGCGTGATCCGGCTGGCATGGTGAGTGAGTGTGTGGGTGAGTGTCAGCCCGGGAGGCGCGGAGGCGTGAGGCGGGCGGCGTCGGGTGAGTCGGCGTCGTGTGAGGCGGCGTAGTCTGAGGGCCCGCGTGTGAAGTGAGGTGCCAAAAGAAAATGTGTCCGGGCCAGGAGGGTGATTTGAGGCGAGTGGCTAGGAGCAGCAAGGGCTGCCGGTTATAAGGGCCGAGGGAGGGGGGGGGGGTTTTGTCATCGACCCAACGGTTGCGGCAGGGAGGCAGGAAGGCGGGGGGGGGGGGTCCTCCTTCCCCGCCACGAATCAAACGCAATGCGAGCATTACGACCAATTTGTTCCATTGACATTGACATATGATTGAACATTACATATATTATTAACTATTAACTATCTAAAACTATCATTGACATTAATTTGTTATAGGGACCTATTGATGATCTTTTGATACTAGATATATTTCAGTGACATTATTCATGTTGTGGAAACATATTAATGATCTTTTATACTGAAGAGTTATTTCATTGACATTATTCATGTTGAGGAGACATATTAATGATCTTTGTACTGGGGATGTATATTATTGACATTACTCATGTTATAGGGACATATTAATGATCATGATTTACAAAATAACTAAACTATATTCATTTACAAAATGATATAATATAATCTATGAGGTTATAGATTTAAATTTAAAATTAAAATTACTCAAAATTTATTGAATATAAACATAAAATTGATATATTGTATCAGTGATTTCTATGTAAAAGAAGAAAGAAGTCATCCGTTGCCTTCTACGAACTATAGGATCACCAAACCTGAAACATTGACATCAGTACGAACAGTCGACTATGCTCAGTGTGCGAGGAGCTGCATCATATACTGATGGTCACTATGTTCGCAACAGAGTTGGGTAGGAACTTTGGCATATGTGACTGAGTCAATGATTTTGCGTCACAGTACGAGGAAATGCTAAGTTCACGTGGAGAACTAAAGCATATGCTGACCAGTGCTTCCATTAGTCTTCGATAAATTGCAACAATAACATTGACATTCGAGGAACTTTGTGTGCAATAATATCAAGCGTATCGATGTGAATGGTTGACAGCAAATACCAAATCCGATTGAGCAATAATGTAAGATCGATGCTAAGTGACTGGAGTGTGCCTTAGAATCGTTGCAGAACGAACTCTAAACCGTCACAAAACTAAAAAAATGCTTGGAATAAGCTAAAAATGATGGCAAATGAATCGTATGCTTCTTAAGACATCAAATATGTTATCAGAGGGGTAAAATAAGACTTGAAACATAGTTAAAATTTTAATTATAAAAATAAAATATAGAATTATTTTATTAAATACAAAAAAAAAGAAAAAAAAAGAAGAGAATGAAAGTTTTCGAAGTATTTTCTTTGCTCTCAAAGTCAGATGTACCTTATCTATTAGCGCGACTATTTCAGACTCAATTTATTATTTAGGTTGATAGAAGATAAAAGATTTAAAGATGTCAATGTAGTACTGTGCACTTCTTTCTATACTGCTGGGCAGATGGTAAGAAGTGGAGGGGTGATGTACGTTGTAAAATTGTTCGATTTAATACATGTGAACCGAGGTGAAATTACTATAATAAATTACAGACTGTCTACATAATGATAAGAGTTAAAATATAAAAACCCAAAGGCATATGAGGGATGTGTGAAATTGGTAAACTATTATTCATTGAGTATAGAATTTGTATAATTGAATAGTCTTTAGAGGGAGTGTCACTTCTGGGTTTGACTAAGAATAGTCTTTGGAAGAGTCACCTCACATGCCCCCTCCCCCCCACATGGTATTGTTATGATCATTGACCACTGCATTGGATTCTAATTGGAGGAGTGAGTCATGTGACCACTGCATTGTACTGTGATTGATGAATGGAATCATGTGACCACGGCCATCTTGGATCTTGAGAAAACCTATATAAGCCAATAAATTGAAGAGTCTCATTCTCTTACTTTCACTCTAACCCTGTTTCCTTCATTACCTGTAGTGCTTTCATTTGACCTATTTACACCACCCACACCCACCAGCCGGCACGTTTACAAACCGCTCTCCTCAGTTACGTGACAACATTAAAAAGTGTCTAACCGAACCGCGCCCCACAACACTGACATGCCTGGATGTGTTTAATGTTAATCCCCGTCCATGCAAGGCTAGCCACCCAGATCTACTCCTATATGTCACTAGCTCATTGAGACCAACTCCAGTAAGCCATTAAAGACTGGCATAGCAAACTGATCTTACTGAAGTACCATTACATCTAACCAACTGAGGGTAAAAGAACAAATGAATACTTATCCAGCCATATCATCAATCCCTTTATTTTCCTCCACACAACCATAAAAAAGGTTGATTCTATTTGAATTATTATAATGTAAATATACAAATTGATAACAAGAATGTTTGTCTATTTCTTCCCATCCAGAGAGTATCACTGACTGTTTTGTTCTTTCGCTCATATTTTATATTTTTGTTGTTGTAAATATAGTTTATTCATTGAATAAAGTATTTTGTCAGCGCCATATCATTGTTCTTCCAGCCATGTGACAATGCAGTTATTTACAATATATGTATATGTAGTCTGATATTGTCATCAGCAGCTAGCTCAAATCAGCTGAAATAACAATATTAAACATTCAAAGACTTACATATGATATAGTTTGACAATTCACATATCAAAATAGCAGTTATATGTTGTATTCATACACACTTGATACATACATGTGTATTGATTAGACCTTTACATTACGGAGTGGTTAGGTGCATAGTTTCCCTTCATAGGTTTGTATGCCTACTATGTTGTGAATTGCAAAACTATCATGTTGTTGGAGTTAACATTTTGAGATGGAGTGTTAGTAGAATGGTTTGTTTATTCTGTTAGATAGAGTTTGGTTAGCTTGTAGGGTTATGCTTAAAAGGTTAATACCTCGCGTGTGTTTTTTGACTACATGAAGTAGTTTGAGTAAGTAGTTTGAGCAATAGAGGGAAGTCATGACTAATGTGATGTCGATAACGATATATGATAAACTGGTAATGATGAATACAATTGATATTTGACTAAAGACAAGATGGTACCGGGGACTTATATCCTGTGAAATTATGTAGCATACACAATTCACTAGTAAACAATATATCTTATAGTTAATATATCGTTCAAACCTGGAATCTCTCAATAATTGAAGTATGGAAGAGAGAGGATAAATTGGTCGAAGCGCCTTTCTGCGCATTCATACTTTTAGTATCTGCAATACATATAACCTGAAAACCAGTGCCTCAGCACGGGGGAAGAAAGTGCATATTCTAACGAATAAATGTATATATGTGATGCATACCGCATTATACGAGTATAAATACTAAGGGAACATATATACTTTGCTACTTCCTCCCTCGGCGCATTGGTGAAGTGCCCCCGCCCCAGTTGTCGGAGAGTTATATACGGGTGCCCCCCCCCCCCTCGCGCCAGACACACTGGAGGGATATTCTCTATGTAGCTAGCTCAGAATGGCGAATCGCATAACGAGTGTACGGAGTGATCACCACGGAGGGATGGTGGCAATCCAGAGCGGGCAGATGGGGCGAACAGGGAACGCCCAGTGCTTATCCCCAGGAGCCCTGCCTAATGGAGGAAGCCCATCTGGGAGGAATTCACAACTGGCATCGGCATCTGGGCGGCTATCTCCTGAGGGTGGTGTCCACACCAACTGCCTGCTATTAGCAAATCCAATATATATATATTTATACACATATGGAAAAACTATCAAAATTAGTTTTGTTCTGACAAACAGAATTGAGCGTTGTGCTTTCACGTTAAAGTCTATCAATTTAATTATGAGTAGTGCATTGTATAGGGGATGTGGCACCTTCTGAGAAGAAACCGATTCAACTATCAGAATGATGGCAGCTTCAGCTCAAAAGTGGTAGTCATGGTTTCATTTCAACCTGGATGGTATTTGTCAGTTTTAGCGCATAATATATTTACATATACATGTATATACATTCATATATTTATACACATGCACACATATATATCGGTTATGATTGGGCCACTGTCCAATTATAATCTATATCCCTTGAAATACATAGATACCGATGATATGGTGGCGGGCTATCAATACTTGAGTGAAGTATATTTGTCTGATTACTTTGTTGTTCAGGTATGTTGATTTTTCTAGGTAGGATGACCCTCCAGCCCCCCCCCCCCCCCCCCAACACATTTACACCACAACCAATACAACCGTCCTCCCCCGCCCTTCACAGTCTGCCCCCAGCCTGCCCCCAGCCTGCCCCAACCCCTCCCTTTACACAGTGCTCGGTCTCCAGGGGCCTCCATACAAGGACCCGACAAGTCGCGTGGAAAAGTTGGTTTCCTGACCCGACTGGACAAACCTCACACCTCCAGGCAGTCCTGTCTACTATAGGCGGCTGCTGTTTGGTGTGGACGGGGAAGGGAAAGGCTGGGAGAGGGGAGGAGGGATGGAGTTGGTTTGTTCGTTGTTAGAATGTTACGTCCTGGCAACATTAAAGGTCATATCAGGACGGGTACCGACTTCTGGCAGTGTACATTCATGACAACATTATAGTGCTGCCCCATTGATAAATCAGGCCGCCAGCACCATGACCCGATATCCCACTGGCACATTATCCTGACACAGTCCTTGCATTATCCTAGTAAGGCCGAGCGACAATCGAGGACACGATAAGTATCAATGTTACAATTCGTTGGTTTGACTCGACCGGGAATTGAACTCCCGATCTCCCGCACGGGAGGTCTGCGCTCTATCGAATCGGCCACCGCGTCCGGTAGGGGGAGGGCCAGAGGGAGGGGCAGGGGGGGAAGGGTTCAGTTGGGAACAGTCTGCCTGGAGAACTTCAATTAGGCACGGAGGTATATTTTCATTTTCTTGTTTTCTTATTCCCCACACACTTCATCCAGAACAAAGAGGTTATGAAAATGAAGGGGGAGGATTTGGAAAGCAGGGATGAGTCACGAGAGAGGGTCCGGCAATGTGGTGGTGGTGGAGGGGGGGGGGGTGAACACGACTGTG
Organism: Branchipolynoe longqiensis; assembly: GCA_030323885.1. NCBI lineage: Eukaryota > Metazoa > Annelida > Polychaeta > Phyllodocida > Polynoidae > Branchipolynoe > Branchipolynoe longqiensis. Next base: position 11,782,090 of record CM059191.1, read on the forward strand.
GGACCTCCCACGAATATGTGCGTGTGTATGTGAGGGGAGCGGGTATGGAGATATATGGCGGGTGGCATGATGGTGGGGGGTAACAAGATTGTGGGACTGTGTGCTTGTGTGGGGAGGGTTGGGGGGATGTGCAGAGGGAGGGGGGGATCATGGTGTCTGGAGCTGGTAGGTTGGGTGCTGGGTGCTGAAGGATGATGAGTTGTAAGCATTTGTAAGAAATATTGTGTTTGTCTTCATCAGTTTGTTTCCCAAGTCGTCGGTGCCCCGTTGTTGTATTGTAATCATCAGAAAAGGTAGTAAATTGTCGCCACCTTATTAATGAGCAATGCACCCATTTTATTGTCACTCTTGCTAGTGTTAAAACGTCACAAGTCGGTATCCATCCTGATATGGCCCTCGATAATAAAACATGACGATGACCTTGTTAGTATATGCAGATATCCTGTTAGTAAGCATACATGTACATGTAAACATGGTAGAGAGAATTACTTAAAAAATTATACTTATCACTCTGTAGCCTGGCGCTCGGCATTACTAGGATATGACAATGCCTGGTTAGCATAGTATCTCGATAACACGACTGTGTGTGATATTAGGTTATGGTGTCAGTGCCCTGGTCTCACAGTGGAGCAGCACCAAAAGAGTACCATGAGTGCACACCGTCATCAGTCGGTACCCATCCGGATATGACCTTGGATGTTGCCAGGACATAAAACACCAACCAACAAATAATATGACGTCCGTCATATTATTTGTTGGTTTGACATTGTTAGTGCAGATGTCCTTTTACTTTGTTATTAAGCTCATAATAGATGCACAAGCGAACATGGTCCAAAGATAAGGAGTAAAAAAACACCCCCCCCCCCCCCCCATCCACCATGCTCTTTCTACTGGCACCGGGCGTGGTGGCCGAATCGGTAGAGCCCGGTGTGGTGGTTTCAGCCATGTCCCGTGCTCAGCCGTGTCCAATTGCTTCTGCGCATGCGTGGATTTCGCATCAACTCGGGTCACCCGAGCCACTTATTGGCGCATGCACACATCCTACAAACTCGAGTCGAATAATCAAATACGCTTCTCCGCGCTCTGGTGGACAATTCTTTTTTTTTTTTTAATAACCGATAAAACTACAGCAAAATAGGATTTAAAGTATTTTATGATGGCCTAGTTTAGCTATATTTCCATTTCATTAATCTAAGTTATTCTTTTTTTGCACACGGCACGTGTATTTGTCGACTCCACTTGCCGTGTTCTATTTGAAATTCCGACCAGTCAGATGACCCGAGTCGCCCGGGTCGTGTTAATCAATTACGGCCATGTTTATTAGATTCTGACGCATGCCCAGAAGCGATGGACACAGCTGAGCACGGGACCCGTCTGAGTATGCCACACCGGGCCTCACGTGCAGGAGATCGGAAGTTCTGTTCCCTGTCGAGTCAAACCAATGACTTATCAAATTGATACTTGTCGCTTCCTAGCCTGGCCCTTGGCATTTATATGATAGGGCAAGGAGTGGATAGCTCAGTGTTAGGATAATGTGACTGAGTGGGATATTGCCCTATGGTGCCAGCAGCCTGATTTCCCAGTGGGGCAGCACTATAAAGTTGCCATAAGTGTGGACTGTCACAAGTCGGTACCCATCCTGATATGACCTTAGATGTTGACAGGACATAAAACTCCAACATCCAACCAACTTTCTACTGACAACTATTACCTACTGCCGTCCAACAGTACCTATTCACTCGACGGCCAGCACAATCCCAATTGTTAATTCGCAGTTAATTGAGCTCCTCCTGTATTCAAAGTGGCTTTCGGAATTGGGCAGGTTATTCCAGAATTAGGACATCAATGCCCGCCTGCTGTGTGGCTAGCACCTCCCGCTTCTCACTGGCGTAGAAACGCCCGGTTTGAACGCTGTTGCAGCCGGTGAATGGTGCCGTCGGAACGCACTTCCGGTTGTAAAGCTTCGTAGCGGCGGCTTGTTTCGAGAAGGGTTCACAGCGAGGAAAGGATGATGAGTTTCGCATTCTGTAATTACTGATAATGTGTGATTTAAACAGAAATTGATGTAGATAAATTTCAAGTATACTTCAAACACTTTAATCTGTGAAAAAGTCTTTAATAATTTTGTTTAGAAGCATACACAAATAAATGTTGGTTCAGCCATACACAAAATAAGGCTTGGGTCCCGTGCAGCTGAAGTAAATAGACTCATGAATATTAATTGTGACCTATATACATATGATGGTTCGACCTTGAACTTGCTAGATCATGGTGTCTACTGGTGTTGTGGTTTGGTTTGCAAAACATTAGTTTTATTCAAAATTAAGAGAAATCCAGACCCCCCTAACCTTATCACTTTAATATAATATTTTTGGTAAACATGTTTTCTATATGTGTACCAAGGGATTTGTTTCTAGATGGTGTGGTTGTAGAGATATTTATTTGTTTCTGTATGAAGATTGCTCACGACCGTTGACAATGTGACTGTACAAAACATTAGTTTTGTTCAAAGCTAATAGAAATCCAGAACCCTATCCATATCAATTTAATATAATCTTTTTGGTAAACATGTTTTCTATATGTGTACCAAGTAATCTGTTTCTAATCAAATGTAAGTTTTGAACTGTGCGAACACGAGAAGAGGAGAGTCTATTTCCGGCAAGTTCAAACAGGCTCAAACGAGTTCAACTGTGGCTGGTTGGGTCGCAACCGTGGCTGGTTGGGTCGCTCCGTAGAGCGCTGAATATCGTGTTTTACTAAGTGTGTCATGCCAACTAATGTACATACTTATATTCCACTTGTTAAAACTGACTACTTGCATGTTTTGACATCATATACATTGTTCTAAGCGTAATCATTGACGTTGTCAAAATGTAATCTGGTATTGTCTGAGATCATGCCACTTGTAGGCCTACTATTGTTGGGACTGAAATTAAAGTTGCATAGTCCGTTTATTAGGTCGATCATTATAATCTACCTTACTTTAGTTTGAAGTAACCTTTATTTTAGATGGCTAATTTTGAGATATTTGAATTAATGTTGGCATGCATGCTAAAACTCTGGCCATAGGCTTCAACATTATCAGGTTCTATTAAATTGGCTTGGTATCCCGTTCTATACAAATGCCTTAGCAAATTTATACTTGTCGCTACCTAGTCTGGTACTTGTCATTACAAGGCTAGGATAAGGATCAGTGGAATGGAGATGACCCAATTGTCCGTGATTGAAATTTCACTTGCTTAATCAATGAATCATTGGGTTTAAATAACAAAAGAATTTAAGAAAAAGATGTGTATTGAATATGTATTCAAATAAACCTAGCTAAAATCGCTTCATCGGATCAATCCTTCGTGAATCATAATCTGGTCTTGTATTTATATAATACCCTGTAAGAAATAATACAATGGTAATAATAATGGTACAATATTCTGATTGATGGTTTCATAATCCGATGGTTTTGAATTTCTGCCATAAATTGTTGGATAAACATTATTAACTGTTGTATGGTGGCACTTGTTTTATAAGTGAACCAGTATCTATGTTAGATAGGTATAATCAAATCTAGATCACTGTTTTGGTTTTGAAAATGTTCTGTTTTCATCAGACTATGCAGCTCTAAGTCAGTTTTCCGTCTTCGGTGATTCAAAGTACCGACATGTGAAGAAGACCACTTGTCTGGCGGTATGTTATTGCACATCGAAATAGAGAGATGTGGATATTACTGACAATGCAATCCACACACTGAGGCAATGTAACATTTCAAATTTGTTTCAGATATAGTCAGTGAGAAACTTGACATTGAAATGGACAAATTGACATTCTTTGCAAGTAAATAATTAATGGCATTGTTTTAAATTTATTTTAGTGAATATAACTATGTACAGATGCGTAGTGAATATAGCTATGTACAGATGCCATTGCATGAAGGGGTTGTACATAAAGTCAAGTTACAAGATATTCCCTGTGAGTAACTTTCAATCATTTTTGGGTCATTCTAAATCACTTAGAGACACTAACATTCATTCAGAGCCACACCGCGACTATATATGTATATTGTCCCATAATTTCCTAATAGAATGTATATATGTAGTGTAATAAAGCTGTTTCTGGAAATCTTCTAGCATTTACTCTGAGTGCAAATCACATTTTACATTCGGTTAAAAACGATTCATAGCACTCCATATAATTAGCACCAACTGCAACTGTGTCCAAAGTAATATTTCCACAATTCCTCTATTAGACATTATAGTATGGGAAACGGGTACAACTTATAATTACATATCATTAGAATGCTCTAGTAGCAGTCTCCAGCACAAAGATGAGGTTTGCGAGTCACAGCAGACCGACTAAGAGAACGGTTGGTTCCGTTTGCAGCAACTTGACCTGAGGTTATCAGCGAGAAAACAAAAATCACCCTTCCCCCTCTTCACCACTACAACGACCACAACAAAAAGTGGGAGAGTGACCCTAGTGACACTTCCTGCCCTCAACAGATTGGTCATCGTCGCTCATCCACCAGGGGGATGCTTAGATGAGGGCGGACCGCCCTGCCATGTCGGGATGGGCGGTGCCTTTAGAAATACGCGCGGGCCCGCGCTGACTTTGAGCCGGGTCTTTGGCGCGCCTTAGTATAGCAACCTCAAAGAGAAGAATAATCAGCCATCGGCTCCTATCCAGCTCCCAACCAGCTTCCACCCAGGTGCAGCCGGGAATAGCTGGCAGTGACCACCGTATAACCCCGCCCCCACCACCACCACCTCTATCTCCATCGCCAATACCTCTACCACCACCACCGCCAATACCTCTACCACCACCACCAGCAATACCTCTACCACCACCGCTGCAACACACCGCTGCAACACACCACCAATACCTCTACCACTACCACCACCACCACTACCTCTACCACCGCCACCATCATCACCCTCACACACCACCACCGCAAACATTACCATTACCACTACCACTACCACCATTACCACTACTATCACAAGTACCACCTCGTTATATGACCTTAGATGTTGCCAGGACGTAAAACCATAACAACCAACCACTACCACCACTACTACTGCCACCACCATCACCACCACCACCACCCCCATCACAACCACCACCACAATCAATACCATCACACATCACTCCCACCACCACCACACACCGCCACCCCCCACACCCACCCCCACCGCCCCTCCTCCACAGAGACGTACCCCGTCCACAGATGCGCACATACAAACCCCCCATATCCAGGTGGCTTCCCCTGATTCCTGGCCCTAATTAATTCCCGCACCGCCTTTTCCCGCCAAAATAAATGAAAAAACACCAACAAATAAAAGAGAAATCAAATATATTAAAAAAAGAAAAAGAAAAGGCAAAGAAAAAGCTTGATGCAGCAGGGAATGAAGGATTTTCTTGTGAAAGACAACTTCAGCAAGCTTTGCTGCACCACAGAGCTAGTGCCGAGGGACCCTTTAGGAAATGGAAGCCATAAGACTGTAAAGGTACTGTGGCTTAGGCTGGTTGCGGCCTAAGGGAGCGGTGGAGGGGGTGGCTCTAGGAGGCTGCTCGGTCCATCTCTGGTCCAACGATGAAGCCTGCTTGGCCCAGCAGCGCTTCTCTCCAAGCAGGACTAGTCGATTGGCAGTATTCCCTGCAAACAGGATTGGCCTATTGGCAGTATCCAAAGCAAACAGGACCGGTATATTAATAGTATTCTCCAACCTTGGCTTGTCCATTAGCAGTGTTATACTAATTTGGCTTGTCCATTAGCAGTGCTATACTAATTTGGCTGGTCCATTGGCAATGTTTTATAAACGTGCCTGGTCCATTAGCAGTGTTCTATAAACTAGCCTGGTCCATTATCAGTGTTCTATTAACTTGCCTAGTCCATTAACAATGCTATATTAACCCGTCTGGTCCATTGGCAGTGTTCTATCAACTTGCCTGGTCCAGTGGAAGTGTTCTATCAACTTGCCTGGTCCAGCGGAAGTGTTCTATCAACTTGTCTGGTCCAGTAGAAGTGTTCTATCAACGTGTCTGGTCCATTGGCAGTGTTCCATCAACTTGTCTGGTCCAGTAGAAGTGTTCTATCAACTTGTCTGTTCCATTGGCAGTGTTCTATCGACTTGCCTTGTGCGACACACCCACTTGGCTTATTGGCAGTATTTAATGAAGTCTCAGTTTGTTAATAATCCTCTATAAGCCGCATGGTTTATGTTCGGTCAACTACAAGCCTAATTGCTCCACTGGAAGCGTTTCAACCTAGTTGCTCTTTTGGCAACGTCACACAAATAGTAGTGGTCTTTTGCCAGGTCTTTACATTCATGATCGATCTGGTAATACTACTCTACCGGGCTATTTAATATATCATTTAGCAGTTATGACTACGTTCCTGTGTGGTCTGGTACGTCCTTTACAAACTGCATATTAACATTCCACACTACACATATGATTGTTTAAGAGAGTCGCCTACACTCCTATTTGGCCTTATGACAATCGGGTCTCCATTGCTGATTCATTTATTGGCAGTCCTCTGTATACAAGCCTTTTTGCTCTACTGGCAGTGAACGACACACCTACCTGGTTTATTGACAGTCCTCTATCCAAGCGTACTTGATATATTGAGTCATCTATACACCTACCAGGTCTTTCTGACATTCCTCTATAAGAGCCTACTGGATATACTGACAGTCATCCACACACCTATCTTGTCTATTGACAGCCCTCTGTTCAAGCCTAATTGATATATTGACAGTCATCTACACACATCCGTCCTCTGATAAACCTTGACTGTTGCTAGGACGCAAGACAACAATCTACACATCTGTATTGTCTGTTAACAATGTTCCCTACAAACATACTGACACCGACTGACTGTCCATTCCGGGTTACTTTATTGACAGTCTTATCTATAAGCGTGTCTGATATATATATATGTACATATATATATATATATACATATATATATATATATTTTGACTCTCCATTCCTGTTTACTTTATTGACAGTCTTATCCATAAGTGTGATATATATATATATATATATATATACATATTAGACTCCATTCCTGTTTACTCTATTGACAGTCTTATCCATAAGCTTGCCTGATCTATTGATAGCCATGTAAAGATACATTATCAATGCTTCCTGCGCACCTGCTTGTTTAAGTGGCTGTTCCCTGCTAAACTGCTCATCTATTAGGAATCCTCTCCCGTCCCCCGGCTCTTCTCAGGGCGGATCCAACCCATCCCTAAGCAGCCTCCCGCCGCGCCAGGTGGCTGATGCAGGCCTTTTCATCCTAGGGCAGTCCCTGCCAATCTGGTTTACACCACTTGTACCTGACCCTCTACTGATTGGCCAGCCAATCACTGCGCAAACTAGCTTTCTTAAATCATCAGCGTGAATGAAACTCTGATGGAATCAGTAAGAGAGTTGCGATGTTGTGTTCTAAGCATTTACAAACAAACAAAATGTCTTGAGGATGTATACTGCCTATCATGGATAAGTCTGAATAGAATTGTTTTCACCATTAGACAGTTTGTCGATAGAAAGCCCGAGTCCACACTTTTACCGAGCCAAGGGATTTTTTACCTCCCACACCACATAAACATGGTATGAGAGCAACTGGCCTTTGATGACACTGTAAGTTATACACAGCAATGGACATCTAAATTGGCAGAGGTGGGGGCACAGGGAATCGAACCACTGACCTTTAGATTAGGAGTCCGACCTAGAACAAATTCTGACTCTAACCACTCCGCCACAGAGAAAACAAAAACAACACAATTTGCAAGAATATTGGAATGAGATCTGCTGACCTCCCCATGTCACATTCCACATAGGCGTGGGTAGGTTGATCGCATCATAAAGCCAAGGTGATGTAGTGGTGAGGATGCCAGCCCCGCAATGGTAGAACAGGGTTCACACAGCTATTCGGCATCCGCATTTAAGGCCATTTTAGGCCTTTTTCAGGTCATCAATTAATATTTTAAGGCCATAAATATATGCCATTCAAATGGTTATATTTACATGTTAGCTTGTTATGGTCTTACTTCACTAGGTTTATCTATGCTATTTTATGAAGCAAAAGAAGCAACTAGGAATTTAGTTTATATCAAACTGACCAACTTCCATCCAAGTCACCATGATTAATACCCCTGTCACACTACGACGTAACGAGGTGATTTTTCATCATTACGTTGACGTACGTTGGATTACGTTATGATGACGTCAGAATGACGTTAGACTGACATCGAGCTATGTCACGTTATGTCGTGTTACATCACGCACGTCAAAGTTTTGAACCTGTTCAAAACTTTTTACGTAACTAGAACATAAGGGTTTACGTTCGCCGGACGTTCTGTACACGTTCAGCGAACGTCAATGAAACGCTGGTCACTACATTGCACTACGTTGCATTACGTTGACCCACATTAAAGGTGGCGGGAAAGTGCAGTCCGCGTCATGAAAACGTCGGGAAAACGGATGCCTAACAGACGTCCAACCTACGTTTACCGTTTTATGACGTAAGTAACGTAAGGTAACGTAAAGCAACGTAGTTCTGGTGATGGAATAACGTACATAACATTCCCTGAGCATAATTATTTTGTCCTCTCTCGTTGAATGACGCTATCACTACGCTTTACCGCCGTTACTCTCTCGTCCACTACGCTGCATCCACGTTCAACTTGTGCCCAAATTTGCATACTACGCCGAGAAGTTTGACGTTTTTCACGTTCTCCCTATGTTGACATCGTTACATCGTAGTGTGACAGGGCCATAAGGATGGTCCTCTTTGAACGTTGGTGCTGCTTACCAACAAAGGAAGGAGTCTTAGTATGGTTAGCACAGCGGCCGCAACCCTATATCCATATCAAGTCGAATTTATCGGAAATCAGGAACTTAATTCCCGAGGTTCAAAGGGGCCATTTATCATTCTTGGGTGCATCACCAACCCAACTTCACACGGCTGATAACGACCCCATTTTCTGATATTGAAATGCATCAACTCAGGATTTGCCGAGCTGTTGGGAATGCTTGTCAAATCGCCGAACCGCGAGATTTCATTTGTGATATCGTGTGGTGTCCCCCGCGCTTTTAATCCAGGGGAAAATATCGTGTCGGTTTAACCTGATTCCACACTTGTAACACGATGCGGCTAAATGCCTTCAGGTAAGCGTCATATATTGCATATATCTACATATATTTTGTTGTTTGAAGTTTTACATCCTGGCACCATCTAAGGTCATATCAGGACGGTTACCGACTTGTGACAGTGCGCACTCATGACGACTTTATAGTACTGCACCACTGGAACATCAGGCCATGACCTGATATCCGCCCCAGTCACATTATCCTGACACTGAGGTAATCAGTATTTTCCCAACACTATTAATGCCAAGTGCAAATCTCGGAAGTGACAAATATCAATTTAGTAAGTCATGGGTTTGACTCAACAGGAATTGAACTTTCGATCTCTCATATGGGAGGCAAGCGCTCTACAGATTCGGCCACCATGTAGTGTGTACCTATATATATGTATACATGTTTAACCATTCAGCTATTTCACCCCCACCTAAAGCGAGCCTACATGTTAATTTATGTAATTATTTCCATGTAAATTTCCTGGGCCTGCCACGGGCCGCCACTGCCTCTCATCCTGTCTGCAGGTAGACCTCCTCCGTCAGTGTAATTATCGGGCTACTGGCGGACAGCCAGAGTATCACAGAAATACAGTTTGTTGTCCCTCCCCGCATTTAAGATAACAAAGCATTTATTTTAGTTTCAACTAACTGGCTCTCCTCCCCGCCATTTGGTGTGAGTTAATATACTTCAATTTAATCCAGAACTAAGCAGACACTCCCAGTATTGATAATCAGCCTACGTTAATGTCTTATTTTCTGCCAAATATCACTACATTAATTCTGTTAATGTCTATTAATATCCCTGCAGAAGGGTGGATCGGCTGCATAAGGCCTATCAGTCATAGGGCCCTTAATTACATATAAAGCAATCAAATAGCAATTTGACCATAGCGGTTAGTATACAAGAAGACTGGAGAATAGTAAAGAATACAAGGAACATTCAAATCCACTTTCCAAGAGCTCACGGCTTTATTCTAACGCTAACAGTACAATCCGTTTCTATAATTCCAATAAATACCCCTCAATACATCCCTTCCCATCATATTTACTTTAATACTCTTCCGAATTCCGACAATAAAAGCCTAAATCTTGTCTAAAACATCAGAGCGTGCATAAACACATCCGATGGGTCTGAGCCCGAGCGATCAACCTTCCACCATTGCTAGGAAAGTCACAATTGACGTCTCCTAGCAATGCGTTACAGCAGGGAACCCGGCCCTGTAAATGGTGGCAAATGCGGGTCTGTCTTGGTGAGTAGCCCGCATTTCAGAATGCGAGCTAATCGGCCCAAGCCCGCAATTGCCACAGGACGAGTAGTCTCGCCCACTTCACATCTATATGCATATACATATATAGCAATATCTACATATACGTACAATGTGTGTGTGTGTGTATATATATATATATATTATATATATATATATATATATAATTTTTTAAAGTTCTGTCGAAGGTAACAGAGAAAGGACTAGGTTGGATAATATAGTTTATTACTTATGTGTTATATACATATATCTGGGGTCAATTGCCCTGACTAAACTGCCCTGCCCACAAGGACACATGCACATCTCGTTCGATGTAGACTCTGTCGTAAATTGGTCGCTCTAACCGCCGGCGGTGAGCTATATAACCCTCCACCCCCCCACCCCCCCCTTGGCGGCAAGTCTACGCACTATCCTGGCATACAAGTATCCTAGGAGAGATGGCCTACACACGCTCCGGGCTACATTCTTACAGCTATATATACACTATATTATTATATTATGAATATATTCAATGAACATATATCTGTATTAAATGAAATAAACATTTAATGAAAATGAAACTAGTCAATGACAAATTAATGATTAGGTTTGGACTGGTTATGAATTAGTTATGGACTAGTTATGGACTAGTTATGGATTAGTTATGGATTAGTTATGGATTAGTTATGGATTAGTTATGGATTAGTTATGGATTAGCTAGGACTAGTTATGGAATATCCATGACTAGTTATGGAGTAGTGAATGATAGTCATGGACTAGTGAATGACTAGTCATTGACTAGTGAATGACTCGTCATTGACTAGTGAATGCCTCGTCATAGACTAGTGAATGACTCGTCATGGACTAGTGAATGACTCGTCATGGACTAGTGAATGACTCGTCATGGACTAGTGAATGACTCGTCATGGACTAGTGAATGACTCGCCATGGACTAGTGAATGACTCGTCATGGACTAGTGAATGTCTCGTCATGGACTAGTGAATGACTCGGCATGGACTAGTGAATCACTCGTCATGGAGTTGTGAATGACTCATCATGGAGTAGTGAATGACTCGTCATGGACTAGTGAATGACTATGTAAAGTCTACGGCTGGAGTATGTGGTTGTGGAGGCAGGCTATAGTGAAATCAATACAGACAAAGAGAAAGGAAGAGTATGAAGTGTGAAAGAAGAGAGAGTCAAACCCTCTGGTTTATTATTTATATGGTACATGGGTTCATTGTAGAGTATCACCCCACGCTTTTCCCCCAATGGGAAACAAACATTCTATATATATACACCTGGTCATGTATACCCGATCAGTAATAGAACATTTGCATTCCCAGACCAATGCATTAAATCGGAATATTTTAAAACTAGTCATGGACTAGTGAATGACTAGTAACTGACTAGTCATGGACTAGTGCATGATGGGTTATGGACTCATTAATGACATAGCGCCTTAAGTTCTAGTACTACCCGACCGCCTAAACCCGATAAGTTAGTGTGAGATTCACTCGCCGAGAGGCGTGTCGGGTAATTGGATCAGGGTGTTCCTTCTGAGAGTCGTTGGCCATCCTTTAAGCTGCGTAATGCAACCAGTTGCATAACTATCCCCAACTGCATAACCAGCACCGGTAAGAACAAGACGCACTTCATGAGCAATGAGCAGATGGGGGACACTCTTACCCGTAACTGTCTTGGTGTTCTAATATACATACGGGTGTAGCCTCGCTGTGATAATTACTGCAGTTACGTCAGAACAGTGCAATCTGGAACTGGCAACCTCTCACATAAATCGCACCACTCCTACTAGTTCATTAATGAAAATCCAAATTTCCTAACACCATTAGCAAATTATCATAATTGACAGATTGGCGCCGCCAACGGTCTGTGGAGCGCTGGAGAGAATTAGCAGCAACAAGAACTAAACATGATATAATACAATTTTCTTTTTAACTTGCTTCTCCGAGTCTTGTCTACACTGATGTTGAGTGGGGCGACATCTAGCGGCGTTTTAATTGCGTCAAGTTATTGGTGCTGACACCCAGTGATTCTGCTATTGCAGGGGATGGGAGGCGGCGTTGCGGATTCCGAGGGACACCAGTTTGCCAGTGACACTGCCATTCAAATGCATTGTCAATGGCCGTGAGCAAATCTTCATACAGAAAAAGTCAAATATCTCTCAAATTACACAACCTAGACACAAACTGCTTGGAACACATATAGAAAACAGGTTTAGCAAAAAGATTATATTAAATTGATAAGGTTAGGTTTCTGGATTTCTATTAATTTGTAATAAAACTGACGTTTTGCACTGCGCGTACCGTCAAACTCAAGGCATTGTCAATTGCCGTGAGCAGTCTTCATACAGACAATACAGAAAAGGTGAAATATCTCTAAAACGACACCACCTACAAACAAATCGCTTGGTACACATACAGAAAACATGTTTAGCAAAAACATTATATTAAATTTATAAGGTTAGTGATGATGCTGTTCGAGTTTGACGCGTGTGCAGAAGCGATGTGTCCCTGGGAAACTGCAACAGCGGCAGTGGGAGGCGCGGAGATGTATCGGCATAGACTGCAGGCAAATATTTACTATGATTGACACATTGGGCCTAATAGAATAGCGATTTGCACATCTGAATTGCCGTCGATTGATCAATACTGCACTGAAGGGTGCAGTGCGAGGGCTTGCTGATAGCTGACTTTTATTGTGCGTAGAGGCATGCCTATCCACTACCCCAATAGGGCTGTCATCACAGTGCCGATATGGTTTAATCAATGAGTTAGTGATATGATAATGATAATGGCTGCAGCTAGAGAAGCACTTCCGCTGATTCCCCAGTCTTATCACAGCTAGCGCCGACCTAGTAGAACAGCCTTAAGACGATTTCAAATGGATACATAGTTGTTGGCGAATAACGAGTGCATCTATGGTATTAATGGGTGTAATCATATTTCCATTTTAATGCATTTGGGTTTCAAATAATTTTAACTCACTGGTATCTGCTATTTCGGTGTTGGTTGTGTTGTGTATGTCTTATTTAAATACAATATTAAAAACCGCGCTTTGGGTAGACTTTAAGGCTTGCTCCTGTGGAGGGCTACTTGGGTCTTTGGTCCTTATAACTGAGGGCTTACAATAATTGTTAGAAAAAGGGGTTATACCCTGCACTGAGAGTTAGTTTTTTTTATTGGTGATTATGGTACACTGGATGGTAGTCTTCAATTTCCAGGTCATCAATTTCCAAGTGGATGACTGCTGGCCACCCTTGAGCAATTTTCGTGATTAACCCTCTAAAATTGCTATATAAATACCGATAATGAACACAAAATGTCATCTAGAACCATTGTTATTGAAGATAATAGATCATGTGACCCATATAAACGTGGCTCTTGGGAGATCTTAATAGTGGTAGGTGTTATATGCAAATCATTTCAATAATTCGGTCACCAAAGGTCAAAAGGTCACCAATTTTAGGCCTTGCCTAAAATCTCGAATGCTGTTATAAACACCCTTATGTAGGCGAAGAACAAAACTAAATTGTCCATTTTATACCTTAGTATGTTTGCTTAGACACCTTGCTATGACTTTAACCCACCTATGTTTAAATATATTGCACAATGACTGCCCTGTAGGAATCGATAGACAACATATGTAAAAAAAAGTGTACTAAAATAGCTATTTTTGACAGGAAAAGGGAAAATGTCCACAATTATGCACTAAATCAACTGTGAATAACCAATGATTCATTAAAGCGTAACTGCTTTCGTCCTCTTTTTGATGGCCATGGCTTAAGATGTTTACCTATCTATGTGCAGGTGTCAAGGGATAATAGTCACATGGTTTTGGTCCCTTTGGTTTTGAGTGCTTTGATAAACAACGGTCAATATTACAGGTATTGGATATATTGTGCTTTATTTAAGGTAGATCCTCAAAAGCCTCAATATACCGCTAGGGAGTTTTCACAATTGGTTGTTAGTGTGTAAGATATTGCTTCACATTTGAAACAGGTCTGAACAGTGCCAGCCTCCGGCCAATGGATGACTCAAAGCAGAGCAGAACCATATATCACCAGCACATCAGTCTTTCCTGCATTTCTACTTGACACCTCTAGTTGGAGACTCTTCTTCAATTGTGACGTATTTGTTGCCATCGCTGGTAAATATCATGGTTGGCATATGTGCAAGCTTGTGTGAGAGGACATCCTTGATATCAATACCCTGTGAGCTGGAGAGCAGCCCAATGACCCGTGCATTGATTGCATTTATGTCTGTAATCCTGTTGTCCCCAATAGAAAGTGCCTGCTTGGTTATAGTCATGGCAACTACCTTCTTGGAAATGGTTGCATAAAACCCACTTACCCACTTCCTTTTGAATTCCACCATTTGTGTCATTTCAATTTCCACAGCATTGACTTCAGTTTTGCCAATTTTCCCACTTATATTGACTATCCCTTCTGGGTGGTCTGCAGGATTCAAAGGGTCAATGCACACCTCTAGCTTTCTGCAGATGTCTTCTCTCTCCTTTTCATCAGCCTCACATCTTGCCTTTCCTTCTTCCTTGTGGGTGATTTGGGTTTGCATATAACTCTTTTCACCTTTCTCCATATCAGTGAAGCTTGACAGGAGCTCTCCACATAAATGTCTACTGAGGGCCCAAACCTTGAGGGCGTCTGGCTTGAGGGTAATTCCAACTATGCTGCCACTCCAAATCCCATTCCATATGCCTTGGAGATGATGCATGACATGCACACCCATGAGGAACATGTTAAAATTAGAAACCTCTGACCTATTTCAAAGGTCATTTGTTGAGCATGGACCATGGCCATCAGTATTGTATCTAGATCAGATGGTTTCATGTCGATGAGAGGTTGGTACACGACATGTCTTTGGTTCTAAGGGATGTCCTTGCTTATTCCAACGTGCTGAACTCTGGAGTGTCATCCTTCTTGACATCTTCAAGAAATGACCTGTCTATCTTTGACACACGGTTCTTAGCCAGCACTTGGTGTGAAAGTAATTTCAATGGTAATACACCCTTCATTGCTGCTTGGGTTGGCATATCAGGGTTCTTTTGCTGTTGAATCTATGGATGTTTACATAATAGTTAATTGGTGTGGACATATCTTCCTTGCTAATCCATCTTATCTGGACCTTATCATAATTGACAATAATGCTAGTATTGCATGTACCTGAATCTACTCATCCTGTGGGTTATTGCATAGCTTTGGTTCCAATAAATTAAATTATAAAGTGCACTGAATATTTTAGGCTAAAGGGCTAAATGATTCATAGAAAATTGAAGAAGTATTTTCCCCATAATGAGAGGTCATCATCAATGTTGTAGGCATATGTTGGACATACATTTTAAGGTGTTTTTTTTCTCTCTCCAGTTTGGGACCGAAAATGTATTGTATGATATGGGGAGTTGAGTATACATGTATGTAGGGTGCCTCAACAGATAATGTCATGCCCCGACTATAGTCATGTTCACACTGGGCAGTTCATTCGAATCATAAAAATTGACTTGTATACGCGGCTGGGGCGGTTTAAGCATGAATCAAATCATATAATTTGGATTTTATAAACCACCTAAGTAGGTGGTTTTTATGATTCGACTTATATCGCCCGTGTGAACGCAAGTGGATTTTATGAGCCGGTTTAAGGATGTCACACGCATGCGCAGTCCAGACCTGACTTTGTTTATTTTCCGGTCGATCAAAAGCCCATATTATATAATTTGGTCTATGAAACTGCTAGTTGGCCACAGATATTTTTTTCGTGATTTATTTTAAGGTTTTCACTGCCCAGCAGAGGTTTTGACTGTTCCAAACCAATACGAGTCAGTCTATACATATCTAGGTCGAGCCCACACTCTCTCGTGCTGACATCGACTAACCGAAACTGGCGCTGGTTAGTATGGACTTGCTCATGCGCTGATATCGATTTCCGGTCCAAGTACTGCCCGTGTGAACCGGCCTCTAAATCGATTTATATAATTTGCCTTGTCTAAATCGATCTAAACTTTTCCCGTGTGAACACAGCTTAAGATAGGCAGTGTCCACACAAATATCAGTGGATATTACATTGTGAATGCATGTCACCAATTTCATCTTCATCAGTAGGATTCCCGCATTAGTTATAAGTGTATTTTAAATATGGGTCTCTTGTTTATTTTCCTTACATCTCATACTTACATCTTCCATCTTTTTGGAAATTGAATTGCACATTGGAGAGGCTCAGACTGATCGTGAAGTTTGACACAAGTTGATCGTAAAGTTGCAGTCATGATTGAAACATGTGGTTTCCGACACATCTATCTGTCTAGTTGTTTGACCTTTGACCTAGAAAATTTGACCTTGAATGTCAAAATTTGGCAGGAACCTTTCTGAGTTCCCTTTTGGAAGTATTTGAAGGCAGCCATTTGTTATTCTAGGTTGACTGACAGCATTGCTGTGGGCATTTTCCCTTTTGCTAGCAAAATTAGCTATTTTAGCACTTTTAGCTATTTTAGCACTACAGGGTCATCACTATGAAATATATTTGAAAATTGGTAGGTTAAAATCATAACAAGGTGTCTAAGCAAACAGATTAAGGTGTAAATAATAGTTCAATTTTGTTCTTGTCCTACATAAGGGTGTTTATAACAGCATTCAAGATTTTAGGCAGGGCCTAAAATCTGTGACCTTTTGACCTTTGGTGACCTAATTATCTAACTGATTTGAATGTAAGAAAGAGCTCCCCAAGACCCACGGTTTATTGGGTCACGTGATCTATTATCTTCGATAACAATGGTTCTAGAGGACATTTTGTGTTCATTATCCCAATTTTTATGGCAATTGTACTCCCAACGCAAAGGATTGATCCAAAAAGTTGCTGAACGGTGACTAGCGGTCATCCACTTCGAAATTGAAGACTACCACCCAGTCTATCAAATTCACCAATAAAAAAAATTCTACCTCTTGGTGCAGGGTACGGACTAAATTTGGCCTTTGGCTCCCGGACTATTACGTTCGATGGCCACAGTGGAGGTGATGGATGTTGCCGACATGGCGAACACCACTCACATGGATGTTGCCAACATAGTCATCACCGACATCATAGTCCCAACCAAAATCACATTCACCACCATTTAAGACTCTTTTATCAGAATCTTTTGTGAAAACACAAACAAACCAACACACATGTTCGCTTTTAATTGTCTAGATTTCACCAACGCCTATAAGGGTTCTATCGAAAGAGCAAACATTATGCTTCAAATTTCTGTTTCTATAAATAGCCTACATTCAAATTAGAATGTGGACGTCTGCTTGAAACCCTTTGGATTATGTGGGTGTATCCTCAAAGAGAGCATAATAGTTAGATCAAAGACCCTATAATACTAAGATGGTTCACTCCCTATCTCACCCATGGTAATGTAAATTTTGCAGTGCCACCTTGTGGTGGGTTTGATCAGCCCTGCTGCTGGTTGGTGTTTCACATGTAAACACATACAATTATATTATACATGAGATAGGTAAGTATGAAGAAACATCAATATGAAATTGTTATGAACAAATACACATCATCATCAGCATCGCCATCATCACACATCTTTCACATTCATATATACATTTAAACATATAATATAGCACCTGTTTAACCAAGAGAACAGCCAGCGTACCAAGTGGTGGGTTTGATCATTTTGATTACACAGTACAGGGTGAGTGAGCCTTCTTAGTATTATAGGGTCTTTGGTTAGATTCACAAGTTATTGCCCCATTTAGATATCCACGAACGATGATATCCGAAATGCTATTTCAAATATGCGCCAAGTCGACGCTGTTCCATTTCGAATGTAGTGGCACACAATGGGATCAAAACCGTCAACATAAAAAAACCTCCAAAAGCATCAGCGAAAACATAAGCAACAAAAATAACTTTCGCTCGGTGACATTTCTGCGGGGAAGAATGGAATTACCATCGAAATGTGAAATGTGAATGTTGTCACAACTGTCTGAGCTGTCACTTATCTTCCAAGGAGGATGAACTACTAGGATGAAAACTGACCTCAATTTTGTAAGATACTTATACTAGGCCATGCAGTTGAAGTATTGTCCTCGTGATTTAAACTAAAAACATTGCCCTGAGGGTCTGAACTGGGATGAATTGACAACACCTACAACCACCGCAATAGGAAAGAGTTATTGCAATACAATTATGTAGGCCTACCGTGTAATATGGGCATTGTTCATTATATTCATATCTAATGTGTTTACAAATGAGTTGCAAGCTGTATTTCGTGTGACATGCTTGTCATACTTGATGCTTTTCAAAACAGACGAGGCATTCAGACGTCGTCCATTATAGTTAGTATATTTATATACGTGTATAAAATCATCGGTATGAGGTATTTCTTATTATTTCCTATTATTGTTATGATCCGTTATCCCAGATCTATTCACTGCGGCACTCATTTGCCTACGGTGGCGCCGCCACTGGCCATCTTGGTACTCATTCCTCAGAAGTTGTATGGATCACTTGATATATATTATAAGTATATATATATATATATATATATATATATATAATTATATTGATATATATGACTTTGACATTTTACTTCGCATTTTATGACATCCACAAACCTACATGGATGTTATGGCGACATGGTTATTCTAACCTATTTTTAAAATTTGTGCCAACATTCTATCAATGTATCATGCATTCCTTTATTAATGTGGCATGTTTTCACGTTAAATATCTCCAAAATTAAACCTTTTAGAATAAATATCAATTCAAAGTAAATTGGCATAGCTGATAACAATCGACACAATATATTTAGCTAAAAATGAGATGACCGAAAATCAAAGTCATTTGTTTCCTCAACTTTAATAATGCTGGTCCTTGCTAGGATTGGGAAAAAGTTATAATTACTATTTAATTCGAAGCACAATTAATTACTTTGATAGTAGTATTGACGTGCATTACAGTGCTGTGACAATTTATATTGGGACTGTGCCAGCCATGCTCATGATGACTCCATTTGGTTTTCTGATTGAACTGGAACTGTTTTATTCTTATTATGCACGGTGAAGTACATTATTCTTCTCACTTTGACGACCACACGCGATGGCTGAATGAGTTTAGAGCATCCGTCTCCTGTGTTGGTAGACCATGGGATCATGGCGTTTAAACCCTGGACCAGTGACTTAAAAATTGATACTTGTTGTTTCCTAGCCTGGCGCTCGGCATTATTAGGAGAGGGCAAGAACTGGTTGGCTCAGTGTTAGGATAATGTGACTGAGCGGGAAATCAGGTCATGGTGCTAGCGGCCTGGTCTTCTAGTGGGGAAGCACTATGAAGTCACCATGGGTGCACACAGTCACAACTCGGTACCCGTCCTGATATGACCTTAGATGTTGCTAGGACATAAAACAACAAACAAACAAAATCAAACCCTGGTCGAGTTAAACCAATGACTTAACAAGTTATACTTGCTGCTTCCTAGCAAGGTGCTCGGCATTATTAGGATAGGGCAAGGACTGGTTGGCTCAGTGTCAGGATAATGTAACTGAGTGGGATATAAGGTCATGGTGCTGGTGGCCTGGTCTTCTAGTGGGGCAGCACTATAAAGTCATCATGAGTGTGCACTGTCACAAGTCGGTACCCGTCCTGATATGACCTGATGTTGCTAGGATGTAAAACCACACCAAACAACCAATCTCACTTTGACATATTATGGCACGAATCTGAGATGTTGCCAACAAAGATACCAAAGGTAGGTCGTCATGGCTCATTATGTGCCAGTCGCAGGTGGCGCCACCATTGCAATTAATGGAACTAATCATATTGTCAGTGTGTTCCTCATTTTTATTATATATATACAGATGAACCTCGATCCAACGGACACCGATGCAACGGATTCCGGATCCAACGGACACAATCCGCTAGCCACCCGTGTATACTCCCACCCCTCACCCACCAACATCCACACCCGTATACTCCCACACCTCACACATCCACACCCGTATACTGACATCTAAGGTCATATTAGGATGGGTACCGACTTGTGACAGTGCGCACTCATGCTGACTCTATAGTACTGCCCCACTGGAAGATCAGGCCGCCAGCACCATGACCTGATATCCCACTAAGTCACATTATCCTGACACTGGGCCAACCAGTCCTTGCCCTACCCTAATAATGCCGAGCGCCAGGCTAGGAAGCAACAAGTATCAATTTTTAAGTCATTGGTTTGACTCGACCGGGGTTCGAACCCATGACCCCACGATCTACCAACACGGGTGACGGACGCTCTAACTCATTCGGCCATCCCATATAGTATACTTTACTGAATGTTTTCCACATTATCACTGTGGCACCTATAGATAAAGCAATTTCGTCGCTGCAA
The DNA here is from genome assembly GCA_030323885.1 of Branchipolynoe longqiensis. NCBI lineage: Eukaryota > Metazoa > Annelida > Polychaeta > Phyllodocida > Polynoidae > Branchipolynoe > Branchipolynoe longqiensis. The sequence goes on from CM059191.1 coordinate 11,802,879, forward strand.
TGGACAAACGGCTTTAACGGACAACTGCTCCCCCCTATTAGTCTGTATATACTTATTTCCACTCCGTGCATCCTGACTACCATGTTCTGAACGGTGGCGCCACCACTCTTCCTACTATGTTCATTTGCACCGATGTATATTATAGATATTTGATATATACATGTGTAGTATATATTGTATATATTATATGTGTATACTTAAATATCCAAATTGCAATTGATGCACAAAGTTGGGAATCAAATTTGATTATAGGAAATTTGATCATAGGAACTTTGATTATAGGAAATTTGATTCTATGAAAGTATATTTAGTGAATTGAAACGGTATTAGCTCTCATGTTTCAGATTGTCTTCAAACCGACTGACTCCTCATATTCTCAGTAGCAATTATTTATTGAAGTCTCATCGCAATGGCGACGAGTTCAGTTTATTTAACAAAACGATAGCACCGACTGCCACAGCATGAAATATTCATCACGCAGACAAATGCCTGTACAACTGAGTACGTGTTGAGACACTACAGGGGCAGGCCATTGAGCTGTTTGCTTTACTGCTCAGACAAAAACACAAAGACAGAAACAAAGACAGAAAAAAGGCTAGATCGGTTCTGATCTGCAATGCAGATGTGGAAATGGAAGCAAAGTCAGAGAAGGGGATGCCGGGTAATGGTCATCAACCAATGGTATGCACATCTCGTCATATCCCCCCCCCCCCCACTCACATATCACCAATATTCCTTCCTTGTAGTCTTCATAAGGAGACTAACAGCATTGCAACTCCAGTGTTATTGGGGCACGTGATATGTGCGCATTGCCCAGACATCCACATATATTAGGCCTACGCCTAGAAGGCATATGTTTGTATATTGCTGTTATCACCTACTTGTGTTAGTCTGCATTGGAAATGTCACCCACTGTGCAGTAACTCCAATAGAGATGGTTGGTTCTTGGAGTTTTACGTCCTGGAAACATATACGGTCATATCAGGACGGGTTCAACAGTGAAAGGTGATATACAAAAGTAATCTTACTGTTTTCTTTGAGTGGGTTAGGGTTGGGTGGTCTTGTTCTTCCTTTCTATTTTTTCTATTGATTGCATCCTTATGTTTCTCTGAGTTCACAGGTAGGTTCTACATACCACACTGTGCTGTTAATTCAGTGACGTGTAGACATAATTTATACTTGTCCCTTCCTAGCCAGGTGCTCGGCAGTATTAGAATGGGGCAAGGACTGGTTGGCTTAGTGTCAAGATAATGTGACTGAGTAGGATATCATATCATGGTACTGGCGACCTGTTCTCCAAGTGGGGCAGGACTAAAAACTTGCCATGAGTGCACACTGTCACAAGTTGGTACCCATCCTGATATGACCTTTGATGCTGCTTGGATGTAAAATTGCAACAAACAAACATATACCATGTCTTGTCTGAGGAGTGGGAGGGTGGGGTGTCACCTTCTTGATTAAAATAAAAATCCCCGGCTTCCTATGGATATCTGAATGCACTTTTGAGACATAGTTGATTATTGTCCTTCTCATCCGAATGACGCTAGTATCAAATAAACTTATTACATTATAGTTCCATATCAATTAGAAAAAAGAACTCTGTACTTGAGCATAAACACGAAATACATAATGATTGTGCATATATTTTATAGTCTGCATAGCAGTACTCTTGTCAGGCCGGGATTATTTCAAATGTGGCTCTATCTTCAGGTTTTGACGACCAGATGGGATGGCCGAATGAGTTGAGCGTCAGTCTCCTGTTTTGGGAGTTTGGGGGATCCAAACCCATGGGATTGTGGGTTCGAACCCTGGTCGAGTCAAACCAATGACCTAAGAATTGATACCTACTGCTCCATAACCTGTCGCTCAGCATTAATGGGATAGGGCAAGGACTGGTTGGCTCAGTGTCAGGGCAATGTGTCTGACTGAGTGGGATATCAGGCAATGGTGCTGGTGGCCTGGTCTCCTAGCGGGGCAGCACTATAAAGTCGCCATGAGTGCGCACTGTCACAAGTCGGTACCCTTCCTCATACGACCTTAGATGTTGCTAGGACGTAAAACAACATATAACCATTCTGGTTTTAACCATTTTAAATTACGCTGTCCAGCCACAACTTGGACAATAATCCATTTCCACAGAGCATGATGAACAGTGAACGGTTCCCCACAAGAGTAGTTCCGCCACTGCCATTGGAGGGTCAGTTGGCGGTGGAATTCCTGTATTTATAAGACCTATTCCGAAAGGAATTCGGAACAGGGAGCTGTTTAATGAGCTGGTACCCACAATATTGGTTCGTCCACTACCATTAGAGGGCAGGTTGGTGGTGGAAGTCTTCTAAAAGACTTGTTCCCATCCAGATCGTATGCTACACAGTCGGTTGCTCCATTATAGGGCATGTTGGTGTTGGAAATGGTCCATTAGAGCGTTTCCCACCGCAGTGTATGCTAGAGTCAGCTGCTCACCACATCATATCTGCCGTATTATTATTAATTAGAGTGTCGGTTGATAGTTAAATCCTTTATACAACCTTTTCTGCACAGCATGCAGAATACTGAGCTGCTCCCAACTACACTGGTTCTCCCATTGATGTAAGAGGGCGGTTTGGGTATGGAAATCGACTATCGCACAGAGTACATGTATGTAGGTTGGTTGTTGGGGTTTTACGTGCTGGCAACATCTAAGGTCAAAACTGGACGGGCACAGATTTGTGACAGTGCGCACTCATGGCAACTTTCTAGTGATGCCCCACTGGGAGACCAGGCCGCAGGTACCATGAAGTGATATCCCACTCAGTCACATTACCTTGACCATGATCAAACGAACCCTTACTCTCTCCTAGTAATACTGAGCCCCTGGTTAGGAAGTGACAAGAATCAATTTTTTAAGTCTTTGGTTTGACTCGACGGCGAATTGAACTCCCGACCTTCCACACGGGAGGCTTGCGCTCTACCGACTCGGCCACCACGTCTGGTACGTGTAAGTAAGGTGGTGTGGAAATCGACTATCACATAGTGTAGGGGCCCTACATGTATGTAATGTGGTGCGGAAATCGACTATTGCATAGTGTAGGCCCCCTACGTGTATGTAATGTGGTGTGCTAATCGACTGTCACATAATGTAGGCCCCCCTACGTGTATATACTGGGGTGTGCTAATCGACTATTGCATAGTGTAGGCCCCATACATGTATGTAATGTGGTGTGCTAATCGACTATTGCCTAGTGTAGGCCTCCTACGTGTATGTAATGTGGTGTGCTAATCGACTATTGCATAATGTAGGCCCCCTACATGTATGTAATGTGGTGTGCTAATCGACTGTCACATAGTGTTGGCCCCCTACGTGTATGTAATGCAGTGTGCTAATCGACTGTCACATAGTGTAGGCCCCCTACGTGTATGTAATGTGGTGTGCTAATCGACTGTCACATAGTGTTGGCCCCCTATGTGTATGTAATGCGGTGTGCTAATCAACTATTGCATAGTGTAGGCCTCCTATGTGTATGTAATGTGGTGTGCTAATCGACTATTGCATACTGCAGGCCCCATACGTGTATGTAATGTGGTGTGCAAATCGACTGTCACATAGTGGTGGCCCCCTATGTGTATGTAATGTGGTGTGAAAATCGACTATTGCATACTGTAGGCCCCCTGTGAGTATGTAATGTGGTCACAAATCGACTATTGCATAGTGTAGGTCCCCCTATGTATATATAATGTGGTGCGCAACTCGACTATTGCATAGTGTTGGCCCCCTATGCGTATGTAATGTGGTGTGCAAATCGACTATTCATAGTGTTGGCCCCTATGTGTATGCAATGTGGTGCACAACTTAACTATTGCATAGTGTAGGTCCCCCTATGCGTATGTAATGTGGTGCACAACTTAACTATTGCATAGCATTGGCCCCTTAAGTGTATGTAATGTGATGCGCAAATCGACTATTGCAGTGTTGGCCCCCTAGGTGTATTAAGGTGGTGCGCAAATCGACTATTGCATAGTGTAGGCACCCTATGTGTATGTAATGTGGTGCACAACTCGACTATTGCATAGTGTTCACCCCCAATGTGTATCTAATGTAGTATGCAAATCGACTCTTGCATAGTGTAGGTCCCTACATGTATGTAATGTGGAGGCAAATCGACTATTGCATAATGTAGGGCCCCCTACGTGTACGCAAGGTGGTGCGCAAATAAGACTATTCTGTAGTGCAAGGTGTTGTCTTTCGTTTAATTGTGTTATACTGCATTTCTAATGTGCGTCACATCAATGATCCGCCCCCACCTATGACGTTATGACTGACACGTCAGGCAGACACAAAGAGAATCAATCCCCGGCCATGAATAACTCACACGCCGCGATGTTATCTGGTCCTGTTCACGTTACACCAAAAGCCACGCAGTGCAAAAACATAACCTCATATACTCACCATAGGAGGAAGAAACTTAACGCATCCAACACTAAATTCATTTAAGTCAAAACTGGGCAATCACTACGAAAGTCATCCTCTTAAATGGAATTATAAATCTCAATTAATTATTAAATATTATAAAGGAATTATATTCTCAGATATGGATATTAAATCTCCGGACAGTTATTATTATTCATAACGATGAACTATATTTCAGATATGGAAATAGAGGCTGTAAAGCCTAAATCCATAATAACATTGTATTGTATTGTATTTACAAAGCTGCTCGATTCAACTGTGTGCTCGAAATAAAGCAGAGTATGTAGTTATCAATTGTGTGGCATGCATACTGGTTTGCTTGGTACTTTAAATCAATTCATTCAGTTCGTATGGAGTGTCAGAATGTATGTAGTCTATTCCGAGTGATCAGATGTAATAACAAAGATTTTCCTACAAAATGTGTAGTTAGGCCTACAAATATAACCTGTGTATATATGTGTAGTTAGGCCTACAAATATAACCTTCAAATCGTTCTGCTCCTACCTAGCATCGCTCACAACAAATTGTTTATATCTGGGAAAATTAATCCAGAGCCCGTCAATGTGAATTAGGTTCCATGTGAAACTTGCTCTTTAGGAATTGTTGTTATTTGTTTAAGAAACACAGTTAGGGTCTTAGTTTCATGTATTTTGCTTTAAATTCGATTTGCTCTGAGCAGATACTACCACAGTAAGGTATTACAATCCAGCTTACTTTAGTCTGAAGTAACTTTTATTTTACATGGCGAATTCTTTAGATATTTGAAATCCAAATGTGCCGAATTAATTTTGACAAGCACTCTGGCACCATAGGTTTCACTAGTAACAGGTTCTAGTACATTTACTTAGCATGGCCCTCTATGCAGCAACATATGCTTAATAAGTGCGCTGGTAGCTACGGTAGATATGTAGAATCAAATCTAGGTGAGTGTTTTGGTTATTAAAAGTTGATGCTTTCATCGGACTATGCAGCTTTAAAACCATGCCGCAGGTTATTTCCATCTGGTTTCATATGGATAATCTGGGGCCATATGCATGGAGCAGTATTAGAGAGCCAAACCGCGTTTAGGGAGGGATTTCTGGTTTAGCGCCGAAAAGTTGGTATGCATGGAGCAGTGTTAGGCCTAACACCGTGCATTTAAACTAGGTTAAGCTAAACCAGAAAAAAGCTGGTTTACAGGCGATGTTAGTTATCAAATCTATTCAATGCGATCATATTTAACAGAATTAGCTACCAAATAAGTGAAATTTGACCAATTTAACCCTAAATTCGAAGCGTTATTAAGGCTACCGCCGTAACGGCGGAGATATTAACAGTTATATTTTCGAATCGACGAACGTAAAGTAAACAAATCGTCGCCGTCGCGACCGCCGCGTCGACGTCGACATCCATACTGGCCGACATCTACGCATTGGCGGCAATGTATTAGCGATTTGTTTACTTTACGCTCGTCGATTCGAAAATATAACTATTAATATCGCCGCTAATGCGGCGGTAGCCTTAATAACGCTTCGACTTTAGGGTTAAATTGATAAAATTTCACTTATTGCATATGTAATTCTGTTAAATATGATCGCATTCAATAGATTTGAGCCTAATATATGGCTACAAACGCCGAGGGATTTCCCAAATCTATAAATACATTCACATTTAGCTAACACTCACCGTTTAGGCGCCCATGCATACGAGAACGACACCGCCGATAACCGGTGTTAGCTACCCTGTGTTAGAGCAATAACACCACACGCCGCTAACACTGCTCCATGCATATGGCCCCTGGTGTAAAAATATAATTAACAATCCCTCCTCAGCCATACTCTACTGGCAATAGACTGTAACGGGGAATATGGCGTCTGAGGCCTACTAGTGTGCTTTATGGAGTAGTTTATCTAGTATATGACAATCATGTTGAGATCCACATAGACTGACAGTTTCGACTGGTCCATACTTTCTTTTTTAACCCAAGAACTACCATATTTTCTTCTGACTGGTTTTATCCTGGATCTAACACCAGTGCAATTAGCTCCATGCATGGAGAAGCGTGTTAAGCCTATTTGTAATTCTGTAACATGATTAACTAACAAGAGAATCACGTTTGACCTACTTTTGGAACTATAAACAAACTTAACAAAAGGCATACACAGTGAAGTGGATTATTATTTACCATGTTACAAATGTGTTGAAATTTAGCATGAGATTTATAGTGGGAAATACAACTATAACCTGATAACACTATAAAATATTCTGATAAAACACATTGGTGTGGAATGTGAACTGGTCTATAAAGGATTACAAATGGTCTATAAAGGTAAATGATGTATAGGGCCAGGTGCATGAATGTATTTATGTAGTTGCTGGTGACTCTTTACTTGTAGTTCATAGTCATTGTGTATTAAATAGATAGTGTAAGAGGGCCACTATTGTTAGTGTGGAAGTGGCTCAAGAGCTATACTCACTACCCCCTCCCCCAACTGTTAGTCACGGAACACCATACACACACAGCAAGGCAGGTGCAGGTCAAGAGCCACAAGGCATGGTAGTGGTGGGTAGATCACAGTAGCCATGGCGACACAAGAATGCTTACTGTTCATTGGTGGACCTAGAAATGCTTGTTGTTCATTGGAGAGCATGGTCAGGTGGTATGCCATATCCAATCCATGTACCACTATATAATAATAAACCTGAGGGTGCAAGCTCTCACTCCTCTTTCACTCGTTATACTCTTCCTTTCTCTCCTTGCCTGTATTGATTTCCTATTAGCCTGCCTACAGAACTACAGCTGCCAGACGACGACTTTACAACACGAAGAGAGAGAAAGGGAGAATGGGAGCGAGATATGTATTGTCGCGCTGTAAGCGCATGTGAACAATTGCGCCCTCTTTTACCTCTTTTTTTCCCCCTTGGCTATGCCCCTGATATATATGTGTGTGTGTGTACAATTGACAATATTCACAACGCATGCAACACCTGACGGCGACGACAAACACTATGGTTGTGGGACCGCTGCCACAGCTCATACAAAAGCTATGGAAATTACTAATTATCAAATGCACGTATGTCAGTCAAATTTTGGGATATTTTGAAAATTCCAAAAGTATATTGCTTTTGGGTCATTGGAGCTTCCAAGCAATATAAAATTGTCATGTTTGGACCCTTTTGGAAATTGTAGGAGGGTACCAAGTCACTGTACACTGCTGGGTGTTCTGGCAATATTCACAATGCATGCGACATCTGACGGCGATGACAAACACCACGGTTGCAGGACCATGACCACGGCGCATGCATGGTAATATCCTCTATTAACTCAAAGACATGTGATTACACATTTATTCTAAATAATATATATAAATAGGATGTATAGAACAGGGATGAAAGTGATCTCTGGGAAAAAAAGGGGAAATGCTGATATTCTCCCATACCCATAAGCTGCGGGACTTCAGTGCTACGGTGGCGCCACCACCTGACCACTGTGTTTTCTGGTAATTTAGAGCCAACTGCGGCCAAAGACCCTATAATACTAAGACGGCTCACTCAGCCTGTACTGTGTAATCAAAATGATCAAACCCACCACTTGGTGCACTGGCTCTTCTCTTGGTTAAACAGGCGCTATATTATATGTATGAATGTATATATGAATGGGAAAGATGTGTGATGGTGATGCTGATGCTGATGCTGATGCTGATGTGTATTTGTTCATAGCAATTTCATATTGATGTATATTCATACTTAGCTATCTCATGTATAATATAATTGTATGTGTTTACATGTGAAACACCAACCATCAGCCGACTGATCAAACCCACCACAAGGTGGCACTGCAAAATTTACATTACCATGGGAGAGATAGGGAGTGAGCCGTCTTAGTATTATAGGGTCTTTGCTGCGTCCAAAGCACTATACACAAATGCATAATCATTGCTTGTGAATTACTGTTACACATGACTGAATTGCACCAATTCACTATTTTGTTTCCTTGTTTTGCGCCGTAAATACTTACATGGATCGCTCTGTAATAATACCAACAGATTGAGCGTGATTTTTTTGTATGCGCTCACCAGTAGGTGACGCCACCTGAGCGTCAAACACGCCATTTCCCGTAGGAACTGTACATCAAAGATCCATGTTTATGTAGTACTATCTGTGACATGAGTCACACTGCTCAGTTCATAACACGCGACCACCATGTGCAACGATAATGGTGGGTTGGTTGGTTGGTTGGTTGGTTGGTTGGTTGGTTGGTTGGAAGACCAGGCGGGATGGCCGAATGAGTTGAGCATCCGTCTCCTGATTTGGAAGTTTGGGGGATCCGAACCCATGGCTTCGAACCCTGGTCGAGTCAAACCAATGACTTACAAATTGATACTTGTCGCTTCCTAGCCTGGCGCTCAGCATTATTGGGATATGGCAAGGACTGGCTGGCTCAGTGTCAAGATAATGTGACTGAATGGAATATCAGTATGTTGCTGGCTCCCAGCATGGCAGGACTATAAAGTTACCATGAGTGGGAATTCTCACAAGTCGGTACCCGTTCTGATATAACCTTAGATGTTGCTAGAACGTAAAACAACAAACAATCAAAACAAAGTTGGTTGCAGGATTTTTACATCCTGGCAACATGTAAGTTCATATCAGGACAGGTAACGACTCGTGACAGTTCACACTCATGGTGATTTTATAGTGCTGCTCCCCACTGGTATATCAGGTCGCCTGTACCATGACCCGATATTCCACTCAGTCACATTATCCTGACACTGAGCTAACTAGTCCTTGTCCTATCCTATTTATGCCGAGCGCCAGGCTAAGGAGCAGCCAAGTATTAATTGTATAAGTGATTGGTTTGCCTCGACCGGGAATCGAACTCCGATCTCCCGCACGCGAGACTCGCGCTCTACCGATTCGGCCACCGCGCATGGTACGCTGCTGGGTGTTCTGGCAAGTTACAACTGATGTCCTGGTATTTACCCGATAGGTTCAGACGGGGGCCTAGCTTGGGATTTCCATTTGGTACACAAATGAAATAAAATGTTATTGGAATAAAACGCGCTGAAATAAAATGTTATAAAAGAGCATATATATATATATATATTTAATATTTGTAATCCGAGGTGGTACACAACTGCGTAACGACGTATATATCGAAGCTATATATGGGCCCTTGCCCATACCTTTTTTAATTCAGCGTTATTTTGGAGGAATGCTTCCATTGATATTTAAAACGTGTAACACAATGCAATTTGATTTCGAGAAAAGAAACGCAACAAGAGATAATTAATGGAATTTAAGCTGTTGTAAAACACAGGGTCCTTAATTCCTTGCTGTCAGCGGTGTTGAGTGTTGTTCACTCAAATTGAATAGGACGTTTATCAGTCACTAAGCATGTAGGGTCAATATGCTTAAATATCATTTACACATGTATACGCGTTTATAGGACATGGAAAGTGATGCTGTCTAGATAGAAAACTCTGTTGAGTTGCCTCTCTTTACCCACATATCCCATGTTTATTCCATATCCAAAGAAAGAAGAGATATATATATATATATATATATATATATATATATATGTTCTATTATCTATTATGGGAATATAAACAAGGACACTGCCGTTGATCAGTTCTCTTGTGTATATTATTACCTACTATCCTACTGCCATAGTTCCTGCTTCTGCCACTATGGTGCCACCTGTGAGAAGCTCCTGTCCACCTAGATAAAAGATTCACCCGGTACTTGTAGTACACGGGTGAACGACAACGTATTCTAAATACGGCCGAAAATAGCTTTAGTATGGAACATGAAGTAGAAACTGTGGTTCCATGATCAAATGGCTACATATATTGGCACAGATTTGGTGAAATGGGAGAGAATGCAAAAAGACAAGATGGCAGCCAGAGAACGCCACCGATTTCACTTTTAAATTGCATTAAAGTATATGTTTTATTATATTTTCCAACTCAAAAGTAGCTGGTAAACATGAAGACATATACAAAAAATAAATGTTGCTTCTTAGATTGTGAAATTAGGCTATCATAACGACTCAATTCATTAGCCCGATTTTTCGACCGTTTTTATATAAGGCTGGTCTTCACCCTTGTACTACAAGTACTGGGTGAATCTTTTATCTACTGTCCACCCTGATACCAGCTGCGTGTGGTCACTACCGCCTCCAGACCATACGGTGGAACCCCGTTTAAACGTGCCCCCATTTAACGACATTTCTGATATAACACGACAATTCATTGGAACAGGTTCTTTGATTCAAGGGTGATTCAGTATTCAGTCAAGTGAACCCCGATGTAGCGCAACCCCGTTTTTATCCGCGATGATTGCGTTTTAATGGGGATTAATTGTATATATATATGTGTTATATAAGCAATTATACAAGTATAATTATCCGTAAACTAATTACTCATTAACTGTCTCTAGTTGATGCCAACTTGACAGTATACATCTAATGCCACTCAACTACTCAAGTGACTGGTCAGGCCTTCTGCCTCGCCTAGTGCTGCCACCTGACCTATTTATTATCATGGCTCTGCCTCACACCTGTACCACTCTCTCTCTCTATATATATATACAAAACATATAGCAATTTTCAGGAAAATAAATATGATTCATTGATTGATTGGTGGTTGCTTTACGCCGTGTAGGCAGCATAGGCCATATTCACGGTGAGAAACGTTTGTTTTTTGTTCAAACCATCGCTTTTACATGTCAAAGCAGACAATCAATTATGTGCCAATGTACACTCATTAAATTAGAAAGCTCACAATCATATATTTGTGTTCAAGGGAAAGAAATTCCCATAAAAAAAGAAAAGTTTTATTAATAATTGATAGAATCTATTTAGTAAACTATATGAGGTGGTACAGTCCGGCTGCCCTCAAAAAGGCTAAAATGTTTTCCTGTTTTACCTTAGTAAAAAGGTCATGCATACTGTCTGCAGTGTAGAACTGTTGGCGCAGGGCCGTTGCTAGAATAGGGTGATTCGTTTTCAGTCCAGCAAGAGCCAGGAGGCAAGAGAACGAATCACTGTATATAACATAGTTAGTGTGGTTGGATACCTCGATACACTCCAACGCGAGAAGGAGTGCTCGGGCTTCTGCAGTGAAAATCGAGCTCTGATCGGGCAAACGTACGCCAAATTTTTCCCGTCGGCAGACTGCCGCAGCAGCTACCCGGCTTTGGTCTTTCGAACCATGAGTGTATATGGAGAGGTGGTCTGCAAACTGGCCTTGAATCTCTGCATGCAGTCCTTGGTACTCGAGTGGATGTGTCCCAGACTTCCTCAGTTCTGTGAGTCAGGGGATAACCGATGGCTTTCTCAACGACCACGGGGATGTTCTGGGACTTTGGCATCCTCCAACATGTCCAAATCCACGCCCAAGGCCTCCAAATGAGGTTTCATTCGGAGCCTCAGTGGCCGGATGTAATTCGGCCTGGCTTCATACCTGGATTCGTCATGTTGCTCGAATAGACAATTGTGTGCAGGATTCAATGCATTAGTTTTTATCTTGACTACATATTGCATGGCCAGTTTGATTCTCCTGTTGTTAAGTGATGGTTCATTGGCTTCGACATAGAGGCTCTGAACTGGTGAGGTGTGGAAGGCCCCAAGGGCCAGGCGCAGTCCCTGGTAGTGGACGGTGTCTAACAGCCCAATATATGATTTCCTTGCGGAACCGTATACTATACTGCCATAATCCACTCGTGACCGAACCAAGGTTCTGTACACGGAGAGCAGAACATCTCCGTCCGCTCCCCACTCTGAGCTGGACAGCATCCTCAGAATATCTAGCGCTTTCAGGCATCTTGTTTTCAGGTACTTTATATGTGGCACAAAAGACAGTTTTGCGTCGAGAATGAGGCCCAGAAATTTAGTTTTCTCAACGACTTTAATGGGATCCCCATCCAGGGTTAGCTCCGGTTCCGCATGCATTCTACGCAGCAGGAAGAAGTGCATGCAGACTGTTTTGGTCTTGGACAATTTGAAACCGTTCAGAACTGACCATCGATGGATTCCATTTATGCTTGGTTGTAGCTGTCTCTCTATGACATCCATGTTAGCACCGCTGTAATATAACAAAGGTTGAGATAAGATGCAAGAACTCTGATAAGGACTATAAGTGCCTCGCTGATTGTCTAAAATGACTTGTTATTGATCACGTGAGTAAAGCAATTATAGTGACAAATGTGAACAGAGGTGTCTCCAAAGGTGTAGAAATGACAGCTTCAAGAATTACAGTAACATGGCTTGAATACCACTGTGATTTATATCCACGTTATGGATTATGTTGTACATATTATATATATAAAATATATATATATATGTAATGTAGAATAAATTATGCTAATATGATGAATAATGTAAGGGACCTAATCCTTCACAGGTCGCCATGTTTCAAAAGTACACTCCTTGCTTTTAACACTCACTGGCGGTTCTCCTAAGGGGTGCGTGTGTGTGTGGTGGTGGTGGTGGGGGGGGTTAGTAATTGTCTGTCGCAAACATAGCCATTAACTGGCTATAAGGTTATCATTGCGTTTGACCGACACCACTCTCTCCACCTAGTGCTTTGTGGCCTCTACTTTGGGTGGATGGACGAGTCCATCATCCATCGAACCCATTGGCTAGTAGCCTTTCACACCTTTCGTTCCGCTGTCCTCAACTCACCGCTCTCTCCTCACTTATCATTGAGCCGGCGACATGTACACATCCTCCCCACGCTTCCCTACTCTCTTCCTTTGTGTGCATCGCTCCTACCCACCCTATTACATGTTATCCATCTTTAAAGCGGGCCCGGCACTTCTGTCCAGCTGCAATACATTAAAAATGTCATCTTCACTTCCTTGTCATATGGACTCTTAGCGAATCGTACTAGCTGTGTTCAACGACTAACCCGCTCTCCCAAACTGTCAAGTCTTTAATCCTTGTAGTCGTGTGATTTTCTTCCTTTATAAAGAGGTGGAACATTAAAATAAACTACCGCAGCCCATGTCCAGTCTTTTTCATGCCACATACAGATAATAAATAACAATGAAAATCAAAAATTATAACAAAAGTTGTTTCTTTTCTATTTACACACATTTTTATCGAATAAATAGATTAAATACTAATTTAATTCGTAACAGATTCCAATACTACATTCTTAACCTTTAACATGCTACAATTAATAATATTTCCACGCTTAAAAGTATAATTAATTAATTAAAAAAGAAAACTACCGATTGGAAGAGATGAACTTCCCTCTTCCATTGGTTACACATTGTGTTCAGTTCAACTAATCTTTAGTTCATGTGATGAGTTTATTTACCCTGCTCATAATGGATAAGTGTGTTAACAACACCTGTTTTCACGACTGGGCAGCACTAGTCCAATTTGATTCAAATCTTTTGAATTTTGTTTTCATAATACTATATATTTTCCTGCTTCTTGTTTATAGCTTGTAACTGTTTGTCGATTGCAAACAAATCAAAGTCCAACTTTTACTATACTCTGTGTTACTCCATTTAAATTTAAATTGTGAATGGAGTGTAGTTAATTAATTAATTACTTACCCCTATTCAGTTCATGTTACTTACTATATTAGTTACTATTCGTGTCTGCAGAAATGCATTTAAGGCAGCCTGTGTAGGACTGATACTACCTCCAACATTTCAATTGGTTCTAGGGAGCACCTCACTATCTCTCTTCGGTAAATTCAAGGACTGATCTGACAAAATGGCCATGGATCTGCTTATATGATGAGTCACTGCACACAGGGTTTCAAATAGCAATTTTCCAGGGTTTCAAATAGCGGATATCTAATGGTCAACTGCCATTTGGGACGGCTACACAATTGTCGACAGAGACGTTCACTTCTGGATGTCCGGTCTTAGCCCTATTCATGACGTGTTTCCCCATGGTAACCTCAAGTAAAAGAAGAAAGTCCTATTTAAAGAATAAGTGTGGCTATATCGTCAACTTGTCGAAATTTGCATAGATAATTAACGAACCCTCGGAAAATGACTTACATATTTTGTTTATTTTAATTAAAGTTGCAGAATCCATTGAAAACATAACATTTTATTTATGAAAGCGAACCTACAAATTAGGAGCTAGTCGACTTATTAAGCATTTCTTTCTGGATAAAAGAGGCATTAAGTCAATTTAATAGAACATGTTACTACTACAAGCTTATATTTTGTAAAAAGTTAATGGATGAAAATGGGAAGGTCATACCAATAATCAATAGAAATCCCTCAATTAAAAAATATTAGGACATACCATTCCAGATGGTTGGTGACATATATGGCAGGTCCAAGAAGTGCGGGATTTAGATGGAGAGGTGCTAGGCTATTCGACTTGTGAGGCCCCTCTCAAAGGCCTATGCCAGTGTCAAAAATATTATACACCTTCGTCGGAACCCTCTCGATTTTGAGGCACTAGGCTTCAGCCTGCCAAGCATATAGGTAAAGTCGGCACTGGGTCCAAGTTAACACCAATCCACGAGTACCTGAATAAATATAGAACATGTAGAGAAAGAATAGAATATATTGACAACATTACTGGCGTGAATATGGCTTCAATAAAACCAATACTTGATTAGTCTATCCCTACCATTATATCTACCATCCACTACATCATGGTCCTTCTAGACTGAGGGATGCTTGCTATTTAGTTTGACATTGTCATGGACCAAGGGGTGCCATGTCTGTTGCTCGTTAAACTGCTAGATGCAGACACTTTTGCTAGTAGTACCAATCCATTTCGTTTCCTTCCAATGTTTGGCACATCTGTGTTTTGCCTTCGACTATACTCTTGTTGGATCACTCTTTCAAAGGACTGGGTTATGCGCTGTTTGGTTTTGTAATTGGTCAACCTCCACTAGATGTCCGCCTGCCAGCTCGCTATATACTTCTGCACCTAAATAGGCCGCTAAGATTGAATATCACCTACATGAGTGTAGATAAGGGAAACCCCAATAACGCACTCTAGGCAAGAAAAATGACACCCGAGGCTTTGTCCTGCCAGGAAGGGCTAGTTTACAGCGTGTTTACATCTAATAGTGGTTACTAATAGTTTGTTTTAAAATATGTAGTGGTACAATTTCGGAGCGGCCATAAAAATAATCCTAAGTCTAGTAATGTGCACGGACCTCTCAGCTGAGGAGACAGGTTAGGCGTGGATAGGATTGTAAAATTGTCCGATATAATACATGTGAACCGAGGTGAAGTTACTATAATAAACTACAAACTGTCTATATAATGATAAAGGTTGAAATATAAAAACCCAAAGACATATAGAGGATGTGTGAACTTGGTAAACTATTATTCATTAGGTATAGAACTTGTATATTGAATAGTCTTTGAGAGGGAGTGTCACTTCTCGAACTAAGAACAGTCTTTGGAAGCACCTTTCAAATGCCCCCTCCCCCCCCCATGGTATTGTTTGATCATTGACCACTGCATTGTACCTGATTGGATTATGATCATGTGACCACTGCATTGTACTGTGATTGATTAATAGGATCATGTGACAATTGGCCATCTTGAATCTTGAGAACCTATATAAGCAATAAACCAGAGAGTCTCACTCTCTTACTTTTCCTTTCTTACCCTGTTTTCCTTTATTACCTGTAGTGTTTTTACTTTGACCTGTTCACACCACCCACTACCAACAATATATGTGACTGAGTCAATGATTTCGCGTAAACAGTACGAGGAAATGCTAAGTTCACGAGGAGAACTAAAGCATATGCTGACCGGTGTTTCCATTAGTCTTCGAGAAGATTGCAACAATAACATTGACATTCGATGAACTTCGTACGCAGCACTATCAAGCGTAGCAGTTCTGGAGAACTGTACTACAAGCTGATCGTCAACAGAGTTCGGCGGGAACTTTGACGTATGTGACTGAGTCGAGGATTTCGCTACAGCAATATGATGGACAATGCTATAGTTCAGTTAGAACTAACGCATATGCTGTAGTGACTGGATCGTGTTGGTGATATTAAGCAACGCAGACGGACGAGTTCACATAGAACTACACAGAAACAATTATATTCAATATAAAATTGCCGTTTCGTGGAGAAAACGCCTTAACATCGATCATCGACGTCAACGAATACAGAACATTCGAATACTACTATTCTATACGTTAAACTTGAGCAAAAGCATGTAGATCTATTATTATTTAATAATATAGATAAGTATTATGGTTTTGAAGTTCAAAAAGAACCACTGTCATTGCTTTGTTTACATTATGCTGCTAAGTTACGCTATCGTATATGTTGAATTTCTGTTGATGCGATTAGGATTGTTAAAACTGATAATTGATGCTTTGTCTTTGTACAGGAGTTACAAAAACACATATTGATTCATCTTTTGCCATTATTTCGAGATAAAACGACTTAAAATTGGTGAAATCGAAGATTTTGGTCTAGATTTGCAAGAAAATAGTTCCTAAAACTAGGTCATCGATTCAAACCGCTTAGGCCTTGTTTTCTCATTGGATTGAGTTCCGTAATGTTAATCCTATGAGGACCTGTCGATCAACCACGCGTCTACCATCGACGTCGCAGGTTTTCTACGAGTTTAGCATTCGGTAAAACAAAAAGCCTTGTAAAAGCGCAGCGATGTTGGAATATTTGACAGCAGATACCAAATCCGATTGAGCACTAATGTAAGATCGATGCTAAGTGACTGGACTGTGCCTTAGAATCGTTGCGGAACGACCTCTAAACCGTCACAAAACTAAAAAATGCTCGGAATAAGCTAAAAATGATGGCAAATGAATCGTATGCTCCTTAGGACATCATATATGTTATCAGCGGGGTAAAATAAGACTTGAAACATAGTTAATATTTAAATTATAAAAATAAAATATAGAATTATTTTATTAAATACCATAAAAAAAAAGAGGAAAATGAAAATTTTCGGAATTTTTTTTCTTTTTGCTCTCGAAGTCAGATGTACCTTATCTATTAGCGCGACTATTTCAGACTCAATTTATTGTTTAGGTTGATAAAAGATATTAAAGAGGATATAAAGGTGACAACGTAGTACTGTGCACTTCTTGCTATATGCTGGGCAGATGGTAAGAAGTGGAGGGGCGGAGTACGTTGTAAAATTGTCCGATATAATACATGTGAACCGAGGTGAAGTTACTATAATAAATTACAAACTGTCTATATAATGATAAATGTTAAATTATAAAAACCCAAAGACATATAGAGGATGTGTGAACTTGGTAAACTATTATTCATTAGGTATAGAACTTGTATATTGAATAGTCTTTGAGAGGGAGTGTCACTTCCGAGTTTGACTAAGAACAGTCTTTGGAAGAGTCACCTCACATGCCCCCTCCCCCCCACATGGTATTGTTATGATCATTGACCACTGCATTGTACTCTGATTGGAGGAGTGAGTCATGTGACCACTGCATTGTACTGTGATTGATGAATAGGATCATGTGACAACGGCCATCTTGAATCTTGAGAACCTATATAAGCAATAAACCAGAGAGTCTCACTCTCTTACTTTTCCTTCTTACCCTGTTTTCCTTTATTACCTGTAGTGTTTTCACTTGACCTATTCACACCACCCACACCACCAGCCGGCACGTTTACAGGATGATTGCATCAGAGAGCCTAGGTAGTATAATGGTTAGTACCCTATCGCCGGAATGGCAGGAGGTGTGGGTTCGAAACCTGCGTGCAATATTTCCATTCACATCAACCCCACGGCACATAGAACGCTCATTTTAACCCTGGTTGTTTGTGATTGCAGGAAAACAATGGAAAATGACTTGCTAATTTAGACCGTCTTGGTTTGTAGTCCTTTTGCTTAGATTCTTGGAAAATGGACGATAAAAACTGAATGTTGATGCATACCTCTCTTGCCTGGCCATTGTAATCGCTTCTATAGTCCATGATTTTCGCTTTCCAGTCATTTAGGTAGCATCTCTTTGGGGACACAACAAACATGTTGCTTCACTTGCATGTCCTTGAATTTCAAATGATATATATATGCTATAATTACAATCACTTTATCCACAAAGCTACAAATATTGTAAGCATTTTCTCCTCTTCACTTGAAGAAATCCACATTTGAATAAGATTTAAGAAATAATAAATGGAAACTGCGACCGGAAACTGCATTGTGACACCTAACCATTTCCTATCACTAGCCCACATTTTTGGAAGAGAATCGCATGGTGATGATTAAGTAATTTCTAGGCCAGTCTCTTACCACATGCGTTGATCATCTAAACAGGGAAGGAATAGGCCTCCCTAAGTCATTGCTGTATGCATACTTACTTAGTCTATCTAGGTGGTGGCTCTCTGCAGTCTTCAGTTAGGAGGCACAACCTGCAATATGTACATGTTATTTTCACAGAATTAACATTTGACCTCTGACTATTCCTCTTTCTTAGAATTCGGCTATTGGGTCATAGACAATAATAGGAACAGATTAGTACATACCGCTTTGGTGGCTCTTGTAACTCCCCTGTGGTCCATGATCCCCGTATTCCAGTCGTTTCGGCATCATCTGTTTGGTCAGACAGCAGACATATATATAGTGAGTGTAGGCGGGGGGGGGGGGGGGGGGGGGTTCGGGCAGTGGTGCGTACACACACGGGTGGCGCCACCCAATGGATCTGAGCTTGACTAGGCTGGAACCATATATGACCCATCATGACTCCTCGAGGCTCCACTAGTCGAATACTGAGGGAGGAGGTAGGTTTTTTTTGGTCCATTAGTTGTTTAAGCAGGGGAAATTTCAGTCATAGACGACTGGTCTTCCTCATTCCACTGCTGGTTGATAGAAAGCCCGAGCCTACACTTTTACCGACCCAAGGGATTTTTAACCTCCCACACCACATAGACATGGTATGAGAGCAACCGGCCTTTGATGACGCTGTAAGTTATACACAGCGGTGGAAATCCAAATTGGCAGAGCTGGGGGCACGAGGAGCAGATGGAAGCTTCCGGCTGTATTATACTCGTAACTCTTATACAACATATATATTTCTAATAATAGTGCTATTTTCTCAGAATAGAAATGTAGTTAGTCACTGATGGCCACAACCACAACGTCGTGGCAATGGTACAGCTAGAAAGGGAGCATGAGAGTAACTGCTCCCCCTAAGCACATTCTTAAAAACAGGTATCTTTTCAACAATTTTTTTAACTCATTATTTGTGTTGTGCGTTTGAAGTTTTATCTTCTAGGGTTTAAACCCTAGTCGAGTCAAACCGACGAGTTTAAGAACTGATATGTGTCACTGCCTAGCCTGGCATTCTGCATTCCTAGGATAGGGCAAGGTGCAGTGGAATAAGGAAGATCAAATTGTTTGTGATTGAAATTTCCCCTGCTTAATCCACTAATGTACACGCAGACAAATTTGAACAGGATTAAGAACTAACAAGCGGAAACGGCATTGTGCTACCTAAACATTCAACACAATTTGCACAAGATTTTCATTGGCAATGGAAATAGGGAAGCAGGGTCCATACCCATATGAAGATATGGAATTCAAGGCTTTTGACGGTTGTTTTTAATAGGAATTCAAGACTATTTTCATTTGAATTTAGTCCAAAATCACCATTTGGGATGGCAATTTCGGTATAATTTAGATCGGTGGGCATAGGTTAATGGAATTCAAGGCTTTTCAAGACTAATTACCCAAAATAGGTTACATTCAACGCTTTTCAAGGCCTTGAAATAGGGCAAATGATGTTCAAGACTTTTCAAGACTTTCCAGGCCCTGTACGGACAGGCATATAGAAGTGTCTACTGCATGCATGCATTTATTTACCTATTTCAAGGAGCGCCACTTGTCGCGCAAAGTGGCCTCAACTGTGGACATGCTTGGACGATATTCCTGATGCACCAGGCAGCAGGATCTGGCAACGGAGCTGAGAATGTGCTGCACGATGGGGTCCCTACTCTCTGCACACATCGTACCCACCAGGTAGCCTGCAACATCAGGTAAAATATTCTGATATTCGGCAAGGGGGAATGCAAATGTTCTATTACTGATTGGTGTATGTGACCAGGTGCATATATATATATATTTTACCTCGGTATACAGCCTCAGGCTAGCCTCAGGCTAGCCTCAGGCTAGGGAGAAGGAAGCACATCCGGGTCCAGCAATTAGCATAAACAACTCACGATTGGATTACGTTTCGTTGAGTTGCTCCGGCAAATTTAGTCTACACACGCAAATACGCAGTAAGTATATAAAAACTGTGGTTAGCTTAATTATGATGCATTATAGCATCGTTATGGAAAGTTCAGAACTTTCTTTGGTCCTTTTTGGACTAGTTTATTCGGTTATAAAAAACCAAGGATAGAACGCTCTAGATTCCTTCTCGAAGGAACGAAACCGATACCACGTCTATTCCGTTGGTGTACCATTACGGGAAAATCATAGTATCCATTGTATTGAAAGATCATTTTTATCCTGAATAAGTAGGTAAAGATTGCTGGACCCGGATGTGCTTCCTTCTCCCTAGCCCACGTCTACCCAAGGCTTATACCTCGGGAAAACAACAGTTATCCATCATCTATACCCAGGTAAGACTCGTATAACTATACTATATATGGGTTGGTTGTGCGTGAGTGGGATGTAAATAGAGATAGTGGTGCTGGGAGGTCTGTGTGTGATTTCACTCAGGGCCTAGCCCTTCTGCTGGGGTAGGGGTCACCACACTCAAAAGGTCAAGCTTGGTGGTGGCCTAAGGGGCCATACATCTACTGGTAGTGGGCAGACCACTGGTATCCATAGAGACCAGGAATGCTGGATTCCTAATGGTGAGGTCAGGAATCCTGGATTCCCATTGGTGGATGGAGGTGGGATGATACTCTACCAAGAACACACGTAACTATATAACAATAAACCAGAGGGCTGGACTCTCTCTCTTACACTTTACTCTCTTCCTTTCTCTTTGTCTGTATTGTTTTCCTCATAGCCTACGTACACAGCCACAGATCTGAGCATTAGATTCTACAAAACTGGTGACCACGACGACTGGGTAGTTTCTACAATGTGGCAGAAGCTGTTACTGCTTGCCTAACATTTTATTCAAAGAAGCAATTTGCACAGACTGTGCATTTGAAAAGATGAAAAAGTCACCGGTTGGTCTAGGGGGAGCACTCTAGAACCTACTCAATTCAATTCAATTCTTTTATTTTAACTCTCTGCAAGGTATGTTTACAATAAATTGAGGTGATACAATAAATGCATACAAATTCCTTACAGAAGAAGGATCCAGAAAAGCGATGCTTATTAGCTGGTCTCCATGATGTGAATGAACAGTGATGACAATAAAATATTAAACTTAAGTACATTTTTACTAATGATTATGATGAGCTACTGATGCGTCTCTTCACAGTTAGTAAAAAACAAAGTAATGATAGGAATATTATATGGATATTGTGTCATGGATTCATGTACTTACATGCAGTATCAGTAGTGTCAGGAAAAGGGATTGTTACAAAACTTTCAAGGTCAACGTCCATGTACACTTGGATTAATCAATCTAGGTCAAGGCAGAAAAATGCCAGACTGTGGTCAGTGGTGACATATTCCTTCCCTCTCTCCACTAACCACGCACTGCAAACTCCAACACTGAACTAGTAGCAGTCAACTAGTCCAAAATCCCCACCTATTAACTGAATGAGTCTGAAAATGCTTCTAGTTAGATTATATTAATGTACATAATTTAAACACTATTAAACTACTTATCCCTGAAATATATTTAATTGAACTGATACAATGTGATAGCACTAGATGAACTAATACAATGCAATATTGCGATATGAACTCATATAATGCAATATTAATTTGAACTGATAGAATGCATCAGTGCAATATGAACTGATAGAATGCAATATTGTAATTTGATACATTACAATAACACTAGATGAATTGATAACAATGCAATAGTGAAATATGAACTGATACTCGTCACCTTTCCAATATTACATGGGTTTTGTTTCTTTCGTATTAGCTGACGCCCTTTATAAACTCAAAAGAGCAACAAAAGTAATGGGAAATGAGTAACAATATGGTTGAGATTCGATTCCCACTAATATGTTAACTAGAGTATTAGTGAACACCCAAGCATACACATTCTGTTGTCTTTGCGGTGCTTCTGTAATGGGGGAAAGCGGAACACATGTGTCATGATTTGAAAAGAAACATGAATCAATGAACAGCTAGACAGGAATATAGATGCTAAATTGAATGTGGCTAAACATTAAATAAGTTCAACAGAACACCTTGCTGAAAGTGAACACATTTATGGAAACAATGGCACATATTATTATTGAAATAAATGGATTGCTTCTGTACAAAATAACCACTATATTAGACTTATATATCGCAATGTTATCACCAACTAAAAGTAGGCATACTGCACATGATTTAACATATTAAGGAGTACAATAAATAAGAATTGTCATTTGTAGTATTACACTGCATCAAAACTACTTTGGTAGTTTGGGAGGGGGGGGGGAAGAAAGGAATTCCGTGAAATATAAGTTTCCAAAAGGTTAAGTACAATAATGTGCTATTAATTACTACCCATAATATAATTTGACTAGAGCAAGGAATCAGTGATTGACGTTAGAGATCTAGCACTCATTTATCCAACTCTGAAGTGATACATTAGGAGCTATACCTTGGAATGGTCATGTTGTCCGGACAATGGGTAATTCATGGTGTTGGAGAGAAAATTCCATCGCCATGCCACATAGTGCCTTGCGCCTGAACAAGTGTCCCGACTACGACGCCACCTAGCGCAATCTGGCCGTACTACCACCTATTGGGGTTGATCACTCACTCACACGCCTCTTGGAGCATGAATAGGCTGGATAGGATCAGTCGCTTTGCCACCCACTCACTACCTTGGGGGACGCACTCCACATTGGTACATATATAGTCCGATGACAGCATCAAATTGTCTAAACCAAAACACTTATCTAGATTTGACTCTACATTTGCAACGTAGATATTTGTACGGTCAGTAAGCATAGTTTAATAGAACTGTTGAACCGTTTGCTCATTGTACTTGATTTGTTCTGCTTTGGTGTTAGAGTGTCGAGTATATATACATTATATAATTGGTCTAAATATACACTATTGAAAACCCACACTCTTTCTTGCAAACCTTGATAACTTGTAATTATATATTCTCTTTATTCTATTTCCAATCAACATCGTCACAAGCACAAGCACAACAAAAAATAAAAGATTTTTTTTGTTAAACCAAAAAAACAACCCCATATATCTGCTACTGAAATGCAGGCAATCAAATTACTTGTCAGCAGCTACTGTGTGGTAAGATAACACCAACACTAGAACTGGCCAGCATTGAAAACAAGCCTGGGTACCCAGGCTTATATGCTATGGACAGTATAAATACAGTCTCAATAAAAAAAATATTTAAAAAAATTAAAAAAGCATGTTCCTTGCCACCTCGGCCAGCGTCCCCACTCCAGGTTACACATGAATGAACTCACAAGATTTTATCTCACTACTTCAACCTACCTGCTAGGGTACTGGTTTATTTTTTCTTGAATACACTTTTATTTGCTTTGTTCCACTTTAATGTGTGTTTCCTAGTTATTACAAACTATAAGGGCACAAAGTTTAGCAGCATTTGAGATGTGGACTTATCGAAGGATGATGAAAATATCATGGACAAAGAAGATCACCAACAAAGAAGTTCTCAGAAAAATTAAAAATAAGAAAAGCTTGTTTGCCACTATACAGACAAAGAAACTTATTTATTTTGGCCACATCATTCGTCAGAGTTCAATATACCGTACATTGTTGGAAGGGAAGGTGAATGGCAGCAGAGGGAGAGGGAGACCAAGAACATCATGGTTTACAAATATTTCACAGTGGACAGGCTTGAATTATTCAGTCTATCAGAACAGCACAACATCGGGACAAGTGGAGAACCATTGCATCCAACCGTCGACTAGAGGATGGAACTATTGATTGATTGATTGATTGAAGGGCACACTATCAAAAGTCGGAAGATTTACTGACCTGACATGTTGCTAGGACCTAAAACCAGAAACGAGCAGTGGATACATGTATTTACCGTAGCTGAAGACGTCAGTCTTGGTGCTCGTGGAAATGCCATTCTGCAGCTCTGGAGCCATTTGTTTGCACTTACTGACAGCTTTGGAGGATCTCTTGCTTTTGAAGTAGTAGAATTTACTGTTGTACGATGTGTATCCAAAGTCTATCAACCTAATCTGTGGGAAGTGGGGGAAATTATGTAGAATTAACAACAAATTTCAAGCAGGCCTGAGGTATTGGCCCACCTTCCACAATGTATAACATGGTATAATGTACACAGTGACAGATTTAGATAAAGAGGGGCCTTGCGCTATTTCACTTGTGAGGCCCCTCTCGAAGGGCCATGGCAGTGTCAGAAATATTATACACTGTAGCCAGAGTCTTCCCCCCCCCCCCCACCTAGATTTTGAAGCACTAAGTTTCAGCTAGATTAAAGATTCACCCGGTACTTGTAGTAAACGGGTGAAGACCAGCCTTATATAAAAACGGTCGAAAAATTGGGCTAATGAATTGAGTTTTTACGAGAGCCTAATTTCACAATCTAAGAAGCAACGTTTATTCTTTGTATATGTATTCATGTTTACCCGCTACTTTTGAGTTGGAAAATATAATAAAACATATACTTTAATGCAATTTAAAAGTGAAATTGATGGCGTTCTCTGGCCGCCATATTGTCTTTTTGCATTATATGAACACCCACACCCCATTTGACACTGGTGCCAGGCATTCTACTTCTTGTTCCATATTACTAAAGCTATTTTCGCCCTTATTTATATAAGGCTGGTCTTCACCCGTGTACTACAAGTACCGGGTGAATCTTTTATCTAGGTTTCAGCCTGCGAAGCCCGTAGGTAAATCCGACACTGAATGTACCCCATATGGAGCGAGGATGTGTGTGGGTCATTCATACCAACCAGCCTGCAATAGTGGACACCTACAGCCAAGCTCCATCCTAAATAATAGCCAAAACTTGAAATATATACAACACAAAACTTGTTCACTCGACTATGAGCATAGTTATTAAGACATTGACCTTGGTTTCATTTCTTTGGGGTTTTATGTTCTATGAACGATTAACATCACGTTAGGACTGACCCAGACTCGCGACAATGCGCACTCATGCATGGTGGCCCACTACCACTATGAAGTCACGTGATCTTGACACTGAACAAACCAGCCCGTGTCCTACCGAGTAATACCCAGTACCAGGCAAGGGAGTGACCAGTACCAAGTGTCTAAGTATGTGGCTTGATTAGCGATAAACCTACAGCCTGTTCTGTGTATGCATATATAGCGTGTTCACATGGGGCAGTTAATTCGATTCATATAAATCGCCTTGCCTAGTTCGACTCACATTTGGCATGTGAATCCGTGGCCGAGGCGGTTTAGGGCTGAATCGATTCATATAATTCGGATTTTATAAACCACCTAAGCAGGTGGTTTATATGAAGCAAATTTTATGAATCAACTTATATCGCCCGTGTGAACGCAAGCGACTTAGTTGAGGCGGATTAAGGTCACACTATATAATATAATTTGATCTATGAACCGGCTAGCTGTGCACAGATATTTTTTTCATCATTTATTTGTAGGGTTTCACTGCCCAGCAGAAGTTTTGACCCTTCCAAACCAATACGATTCAGTCCATACATATCTAGGTCGAACCCACACTCTCTCGTGGCGACGTCGACAAACCAAAACTGGTGCTGATTAGTATCGACTTGCTCATGCGCTGATATCGATTTCCGGCCCAAGTACTGCCCGTGTGAACGCGCGTCTAAATCGATTTATATAATTCGCCTTGTCTAAATCGATTTAAACTTTTCCCGTGTGAACACGGCTTATGACCCTAGAGTTGCTGGCGACCCAGGCAAGCGGTCTTACTATTATAATTTTGACAAATTTAATACTGGCGTGACACCCCATACCATGTGGCACACCGCAACTGCCGGAGTTGTCAGTACCTTCAGCTGGCCCGGTCTGTGCGCCTTATATGTGTATAGCAGGTTGCAGAGTTTACCTCGTTTGGGCTATGGTGGTTAGACTACCTCATTTGACCCCCGGTTCAATTACTATGGTTGAATTTTATATAGGTTTAATGTGCAGGTTCGCAAATGGTTGTGGCACACTGAGTTTTGGGATGTTTTCAGATTGGAATACATCACTAGGAAGCAAACAATTATATCTAATTTCCTGAATATTCGTAGGATATTTATTTGGGACCGGATTGAGTAAATTAACAGTGAATATTAGGAAATAATTCATTAGTTACAACAAATTGCTACAGGCCACAAGTGCCAATGATAGTACTGTGTTGGTATAAATGCCAAACAACAGGGCACCTCCAGTCAAGCATGGTATATGCTGGTCTGTGGCCCACTCATATACTTCGACTTGCCACTGGGGGACGTCCTGTTGGTATTGTTGTACATCATTTAGATACATTTCTTTGCATAATAAAAAATTCACTGTGATTATGCATATGATGCATAATCACCACACATAATGAGAACAATAATGATGACAATATGACAATAATAATGACAATAATAATAATGATGATACTAATAATAACAACAATAACCGACAATAATAATGAGAATAATAATAACAACAATAACTAGTGAAATACATATGAAGTGGTCTGTCCTGGAACAAGACTGGGACTGACCAGAATGTGGCTTGAGACTCCTTATATCCTCTTGGCCCTAAGCATGGGGTGTGGGGGTGAGGGGAAGTGAGTCCCGTGAGAGTTTTTGGTGAGTCCCGGGGGGTGGAGGGGGGGGTAACTCCACTCACTCAGAAGTTTATATATATAATATTATATACATGTAGGCGTATATACATATATACGCCTACATGCCTATACACATCATTATATACATCACTATATAACTAAATAATACATAAATAAATGCATAATTATATAATAATTATAGTCGTCATACTTAACGTATTTATTATCATTATCCTGGCCTCCCAGCACCGGGGTTCCCGGCCTCCCGGCACCAGCGTTCCCGGCCTCCCGGTACTGAGCCTCCCGTCAAATAATATGAATATAATAAAGAAGTGACAAAAAACAATAAAATATGATATTTAAGGTAAGTTTTTCTTAATGTTACTGTACCAGCAGGGAAAAAACTCATAATTATTCATTACGCAAAATATATCTAAATGATGTGCAACAGTCCCCACAGACCCTCCTCCCCCAGTGCAAGTGGAAGTATGTGAGTGAGCTACAGATAAGCATATACCCCCATGGTTGACTGGAGGTGCCCTATTGTTTGGGATGTATAGCCATGTTAACACCTGGGCGTTAAGTAGCCTCATCTAGTGCGCCTTATCTAAGTCGGCTCACATTGGCAGTGTGGACGCGACGCTGAAGCGAATTAGGGCTAGTTCGCCTCATCTAGTTGGCTTCAAGTGAACCACGTCGCGAGGTAGTCCAGATGAACCGAACTAGCTTAAGTCGGCCCACCTTGCTTGTATGGACGATAGACGTTTACTTGAAGCGGATTAAGCACCTCACACTATATAATAAAATTTGGTCTATGAACCGGCTAGAGGTGCACAGATATTTTTTTCATCACTTATTGTTAGGATTTCACTGCCCAGCAGAAGTTTTGACCGTTCCAAAACAATACGATTCTTTCGAAACAGATCTAGGTCGAACCCACTCTCTCTCGTGCCGACGTCGACTAACCGGAACTAGCGCTGGTTAGTATGGACTTGCTCATGCGCAGATATCGATTTCCGCCTTAACCCGCTCCGTGTGTGGACACGACACTAGTTCGCCTCATCTAGTTCGCCTTATCTAGATCGGCCTAAAGTTGTGGGTGTGAACACGGCTTATGCCTATACCAACACAGGACTATCATGGGCAGCTTTGGCATGTAGCCATTTGTTGTAACTAATGAATTATTTCCTAATATTCACATCCTAATTTACTCAATCCAGTCCCAACTAAATGTCCTGGAAATATTCAGGAAATTAGACATAATTTTCTGTTTTCTAGTGATATATTCCAATATGGAAACATTCCAAAACTCAGTGTGTCACAGCCAAAACTGTCAAACTGCACCTTAATCTTATACAAAATTTGACCTTCCTAATTCAATCGGACATCCAATAACCTCCGTAGCCCAAACGAGGTAAGCTCTCCAACCTGTATACTGGATCAGTAACATACCACATAGTTTCCGTTATTCTTCGGGTTGGGAATCAGAAGTGTATTGGAGGTGTCAATGTCATTATGTAGATACAAGGCGTCATGCATCTTGGCCAACAACCCAGCGATATCAGCTGCAATCACGAGGACCTGACCGCTGAAAGGATCACAAAGGTGGTTTTTTTTTAAACGCTGTTAGTATAAGATTTAACTAGTTCTTACAATAACTATATCTCGTTATGTTGAGATTCAACAATATTTGCTCACTAAATTAAGCAAATATGGCATTACATTATCTTACATGCTACACAGAGAAACATCTTATTAAATATGGTACAGCTCCTATTGAACAGATTAACTCAAATTAAATTCAAATTATCGTTTAAATTCTAATTAAATTAGTTAATTTAAAATTCACTTCAAATTAATTTTACTTTAATTACAATTTAGTTTAGATTGAATTTTAATTAAGTTTCCTTTAAATCTTAATTCAATTAAAAAATCAATTAAAATCATATTCAAACTTATATTAAAATCATATTCAAAATAATATTCAAATCATAATCAAAATATTTTCAAATTATATTCAAATTATATTTAAACCAAACAAATCGTTATTCCAAGAAACCCCTACCGATGTTTTTTTTAAATGAATACCAGATTCAGAATAGGGTAGGCTTACTTTCAAAATATGTTTCCTTCCTAGCTAGAAATAATATTGCTCTTCGTCTTATTTGGTAATCAATGACAGTTTGCGGACACTCACGTAGTGTAGTCGTTGATCTTGAGCTTAAATGTTTCCACTGTCATTGATCCTGGAACGTATTCGCCTACCATGCCGGGCAGCCCAAACCATGCCGACCTGGTGAGTCCAAGAACCGCTGGTCCTATGCCTAGTTCAGCCATGCGCACTCCTACAGCTGCCTCGCTAATAATCTTATTGTAGGTAACGCTCGGGTTCTGTTTATGGTAGTATACAAACATGTGGTCTGTATGAACAGAACAGGCGAACCAAACAGTGTTACGAGTACTCGTTTTGAGAGAAACCTTGGCATTGTGTATCTGCTATTGAATTGGTACAGAAAAAAAACATATGGTCTGTATCAACAAAACAGAGCGGAGAGTATTCATTTTGAGAGAAACCTTGGCCTTGCTTAAATACAGTACTGATTTGCTTCAGAAACAATCATATTGTAGAGTTGGTACCAGGATCTGTGGCTGTGCAAGTATGATGGAGGGAAATACGATACAGACAAGAAGGAAGAGAAAGTAAGAGTGAAGAGAGTAAGGGAAGAACACACATTCTATTTTTATTTTTATAGTACATAGGTTCCCAGGTGGGTATCACACTACCCCTGTCACCCAATAGGAGAACAACATTCCTAGTCCCCATGGCAACCACTAGTCTCTCCACCACCAGTTGCTGCTTGGCCACCACCAATTCACCCTATTCACGCCGGGGCCATGTTGAAACCAGACCGAGGGCACTTACGCGTCGGCGAGGCGCTGCTGTATGTAAAGTGATGTGAATACCTTTCATATTTGAGGGTATTCATTTTTGAAAGTAACATATTCATCTTTGCATACCTGTTTTCTATCTATTGGCCAATTTTCACGAAGATTGGGTGACCCTTGCATGGTGATTTTTCCCATTCTTTAACTACAATGTGACTGTCAACTTCAAGTCTGCATAGTTATGGTGGTATCATGTAATGCAGCACTGTCAGCATAGTTATCTGTGCAACACAGTTGAACAACTAGTCTTAGTAATTACAAATTAATAAAAGCTTTAAAAGGGTTAAAATATATTTTTTAAATATATCTATATTAAGAAAGTTATGCAATTTTGAATTTAAGAAAAGATTGGCAGCCAAGGTGAGTGACTTTGTTGACATTGCCTACTGAAATGCATCTGATCATCACTCAATCTTCATGAAAATTCACAAATAAATAGAAAAAAGGTATGCAAAAATGAATATGATAGTTTCAAAAGTGAATATCTTCAAATTTTACTCCTTTAATTTCTGTAGTAGTTCATACACGTCGGCACACAGTAGTGTCTTATGGCCATTTGCAATACCGACGCTTACTCAGTCTCGTTCTGATGACGAATTAGGTAGCGCGTGAATAGTGTGAATACTGCCCTGGGTGCACCTCACAACCTGACTGCATTGACCCCTATTGGAGTGGGTTGACCCTTGCACAGACAGAAGGGTCAGGTCCTGAGTGCCACTGCACTCAACCTGCTAGCACTCACTATGTCATCCACATGAACTCATTATATAACCCAACTTATACATGTATATACACACACATATATACACATACCTATCTGACTTCGAATCCACTGGCTAAGCATACGAATAACACATAACACAATAGCATCCCCCCCCTGCCGTACAAATCGGAAAATTTCACAAAATGGTCTGTACTAACAGATATCAACTCCAATGTTGCTCTGCTTCGCTGATTGATCGAGAACCGGTGTTTCGAAAGAGAAATTGGCAATGGTAATCAAACATATTTAATAAATACCAGCTACACATAGATAGCTAGATAAGGGTACAGTGTCGCAAGGGTCCTACATATATAGGATGTCCACAGCGAGACTTGAACCCACATTCATGCAATTCCGCGGCAAGCACCTAACCATTAAACCATCTAGGTTCCTTGCTGCAATCACTCCACCCAGACCTAACCATACATGTGACTCCTTGTCTATGAGGTCAGTGCACATTACTACACTCCCATGAAGCCTAAAGCCGTGTTCACACGGGCAATGTAAATCGATTCGTAGAAATTGACTTGTATAGTTTGGGTTACATTTCGCGTGTGAACGGGCGGCTGAGTCGGATTAGGGCTGAATCGATTCCTGTGATCCTGATAATGTAAACCACTTGTCGAGGTAGTGTACGTGAGTCGATTTCTGTGAATCGATTTATTTTGCCCGTGTGAACACAACCGACTTACTTGAGGCGGATTAAGGACGTCACACTATATAATATAATTTGGTCTATGAAACCGCTAGCTGTGCACAGATATTTTTTTCATCATTTATTTTTAGGGTTTCACCTCCCAGCAGAAGTTTTGACCGTTCCAAACCCATACGATTCAGTCCATACATATCTAGGTCGAACCCACACTCTCTCATGCTGACGTCGACGAACCCAAACTGGCGCTGGTAAGTCTGGACTTGCTCATGCGCAGATATCCATTTCCACCTTAAACCGACTCAAAGCACTGCCCGTGCGAACGCGAAACACTTTCAAACTAAATCGATTCATATGATTCGCCTTGTATAAATCGCTTTACATTTTGCCCGTGTGAACACGGCTATAGGTCTGTAACTGGCTTGGGTCCATACATTTATTAAAGTTGCATAGTTCGATGATTTTAAGTTTTTATCATTTTCTGGCATAAATTGGTTGTTATAATCTACTGTTTATGCTTACAGTTATACACATACACATGGTATGGTCAACATCACACAGCGCTTTGTATGTATAAAATCCCAATCAGGCATAAGCGTCATGGTCGGAACAGTGTGCCGTGAGAGGGACGCGAACCCGCCGTTCTGCCATTTCAGGACGAGCATCCTAACTATTAATCCAGTTAGGCTCCTTAATGCAATCACCCTTTCCGTGCCTACCTTTGTGATTCATTTCTGTGATGTCAATCAGACTCCCACTGAACATTGCTTAGACTATGTATGGATACACAATTAACAGTGGGTAAATTATTTACCAATACCGCAAAACAAATTAATTCTCAACAAGTACTACTTACAATTGCGTATTTAACTATGACATCCTGATCGTTATATTTGGCGGTGTAAACCTCACCAAATTTGCCTAAGCCAAGGCGCCTTTTGTTGGTAATTTTGTTAGATGGAATCCAGACGCTTTGGAAATTGTCAAGCAAGGGCAAACCAAGCAGTTCGGTGGCTTGCTTGTCCCAGTCAGGTTTCTGCATCGGTCGAACTGAAAGCCGCATCCATTTCAAGTTAGTATATGGTTCAGTTGAAATTTCAGGATTTCACTATAATTTAAAAACAAATAACGGAAATATTTATTTTGTTTGTGTCGGTTTTTTTCTTTAAATGTTTTGCACTACAAAGAAGAAAAACAAACTACAATATCAAACAGGGATTGAGCGATATTGATTATCCCAACGTAAAGGGAAATCATTGAGTATACCATTATAGAGTAGAATACAAGCGGTGGTGCTCTGGCAAAACACTAATCGTAAATAAACGGGTGCATTCAAGGTTTGTTGGTTGGCTGTTGAGGTTTCATTTCCCGGTAACATCCAAGGTCATATCAGGGTGAGTACTGACTTGTGACAGTGCGCACTTACAGTGCTGCCCCACTGGGAGACAAATCTGCCAACACCATGACCCGATATCCCACTCGGTCACATTATCCTGACATTGAGCCAACCAGTCCTTGCCCTATCCTAATAATGCTGAGCACCTGGCTTGGAAGAAATAAGTATTAATTGTTAAGTCATTGGTTTGACTCAACCAGGGTTCGAACCCACGGGTTTGAATCCCAGGCTCCACAAACACGGGGGATACACGCTACACTCATTCGGCCATACCGTCAGGTCATTCGAGAAGGACCAATTTGATGTGCAGGGTGAATGTGACCCCTGAATGCCAAGAAGTGTTGATGGCTAGCAACTGGTTGTCTTATATACGGTAGTTTTAGGGTGTGCAAGCCCTCCGCCATGACTTGGGTGGACAGGGAGGAAGCTGCAGTGGACACTTGCTATCCGGACCGCACTTCATCCGCACTTCTCTATCTCCTCTCCTTGATATGTCTGAAAAGAGTTCCAGGAGGGGGAGCCCGCCGGCATTTCACTTTCTACTCTTACTCTGTCCGTGTCTTTGGCTCGCCGGCTGGTCACCATATAGCAAATAGACACGGTCCTTTGACTGAACTCTCCTCATTTCTCTTTCCTATATTCTACCCCTTTTTTTTTCTCAGAGGCATACTCCTCACCCTGACCAGGGGAGTTGTGTGCTTGGGTGGGGCCCTGTACCTTTACGTTTTCTCTCGCTTTGTTCTCATTGCTGGAACCACTGCTGCGCCTATCTTTACCCGCCCTTCCTCGAAACCCTTGCTGCTGTCGACTGGATACAAGTATTCAACTACCGCCGTACCGAAGCGATTCGGGGCCGCCTCAACACTTCGCCATTAGAACGTTGTAAAGAGGTCCCCAGCTTCTCCAACCGTCCCTACTGAAGATTAATCTTCAACCAAAGATTGGGCCGATTTATCGGAGCCTCTCTATAAATGTTGCAGTTCTGCAACCAGTCATCGTCGTAAGGTTACAAACCACCCCCCAAGCAAGTGGCAGTGGCCAGCGGCTGAGCGGGAGGGTGGGTCAGTAGTCAGTCCGTTCAAATCAAACGTAATTTCAACATTGCCACTGATACTTTTTCATCAGCACAAAGTTAAAATGAGGAATTTCCATCGGAAAACTTACTGTGCAAAAATTCCTGGATGCAGATAAATGCTCTCCTAGCCAGTCTCCGTGCGTTATCACCCATCCGTAGCCCAGTGGTCCTATCCAGCACAACCTCACCATAAAGCTGGCTTATTCTGGTTACCGCGGCCGGCAAATCCACCCAGTTCTGCAAACGTAGACACAGGTATCAGGGTGTTCTGTTATAGCGGTCCGCAAAGTGGTCGCAAGCCATAGTGTGGCTGAGGCATTAGGTTGAGTCATATTTATCCCCCAACCCCTGTCCCCCAAACAAAACAACTACAGAAATCTTGAACTGGGTCCATGTTCTTCAAAACACAAATACATCTTGTCTGATGGTAAACTCAACCTTAACAGATGATATTTTCGAACACTAGTATTTGCAATGTGGACAACATTTTCAAACCACACCAATCTGAAAATTGATGGCATTGTTAAAAAGCTTTGAAAACCATAAATGAAAACCCATAATCATGTCAAGCGGTTGGTTATTAAGGGTGGTAGAGCCATTTCAATTTTGGTAATGACGGGTCATTTTCTTCCTTTGTTTTAATGCTTTTAGCATTACAAGTGTTTGATTCAAAATCTAGATATCTAGTCATTTTTTGTTCTAACCTATTTTATAATCGAGATATCTCATGTAGATGCCAATCTCCTCCGTCAATTCCACCCATTAAAATAAAAGCTGATCGTATACATTAGTGATTTAGAAAGGTTATCTAAATTACTGGTTGTGCAATGAATAAATCGATGGGTTCATTGTAACTTCTTTTATTTGGGCAGGATATCTGTCAATTCTAGATGGATTTTGACCCAACAAAAACCTGTCGAAGTTAATGGTCATGAGAATGGCAGGATCCCACTAAATTTGAGCAGAGCTAACCCCACCGAATCCTGATTTCTCTGGGCGATGCAAAACTGCTTAATTACAAATGATGGCATCACTGTGTGACCTGCAAACAGCATGGATTTCCAAGTGTCTAATCTTATCATGGGTAATGTGTGGACCTAGCAAACTACCTTTTCGACCTTATATCATCATGGAACTTCACACAAGAGCCAATTAATAGGTTTACATGAGCGTCTACTTTTTAAAGATGCCTGAGATATATGGAAGGTGGATTTTGAACATTGAAATCAGGTCAAATCTTCAGAACATGAGACAATTTGGAAAGTGTGAATGGATTTGAAAAATGTAAACATGAAGTTGTAGAGTGATATTTTATCTATGTCAAGGGCTGGAATTCCTACGGGATAGCCCCCAAAGAACTAATGCAAATTGTGCATTATGGGACACCCCTCTACTATTGAACTGTCTATTCTGGGAATAGTAATATGGCACAAAACTGCCGTTGCTGAACGTGGGTACGCGCACATACCTACTTTAGGCTACGACTACTTACTAGTATGAGTAAACTATACTAGCAAAGTAGCATCACGACACCGATAACATCGAGACATTACAAATTACAGCAAATGATGTATTACTACGGTACTAGCAGTTAACTTAGTAGGCCTACTACTCATACACGGTAATAGGAGTGCATAGTAGTAGTAGTAGTAGTAGTATTACTACTACTACTAATCCATAGACCCCTTTCAATGATTATAAACATTGTGTATGCGCGCGCAGCTTGGCTGCAGAACGAATGCACACTGCCATTGAGTTTGTCGATACGCGCAGTACAAAACGTCTATTTTATTCAAAATGAATAGAAATGCAGAAGCCTAACTTTATACATTTAATATAATCTGCTCGGTGAATATGGTTTCTATACGTGATCCAAGCAGTTTGTTTCTAGGTGGTGTGGTTTTAGAGATATTTCACTTTTTCTCTATGAAGACTGCTCACGGCCATTGACAATGTATTGAGTTTGCCGATATGTGCAGTTCAAAATGTCACTTTTATTCAAAATTAAGAGAAATGCAGAAGCCTAACTTTATAAATTTAATATAATCTGTTCTTTGAATATGTTTTCTATATGTGTTCCAAGCAGTTTGTTTCTAAGTGGTGTGGTTTTAGCGATATATTTCACCTTTTCTCTATGAAGATTGCTCATAGCCATTGAGTTTGCAGTGTGACAGTGTGTCGTCCTGCAGCCAAGCAGTGCAGGCACTGACCTAAATACCTCTGCTGACGTCATTTGAAATAGGTCTATAGACCCCTTTCAATGTTGATAAAGATTGTGTATGCGCGCGCACATTGGCTGCAGAACAAAGGCACTCGGCCATTGAGTTTGCCAATGCGTGCAGTGCAAAAAGTCAATTGTATTAAAATTAATAGAAATAAAGAACAGTAAAGACATGAATTTAATATAATCTCGTTTAATACTATATACTGTATAGCATTAGAAAACTGAATGTAGCATATAATGACATTATGAGGTTATTACTCCAGCTACCTAGATATCACAGTGCTAGTCAGCTGTTTGCCAATATTGATGTGCCAGCCTTCCAGGCTGTTATCAGGAATCTAACATTCAAATTTATTACTAGACTTGACAAATCAGAAAATGATATAA
Source organism: Branchipolynoe longqiensis (assembly GCA_030323885.1). Taxonomy (NCBI): domain Eukaryota; kingdom Metazoa; phylum Annelida; class Polychaeta; order Phyllodocida; family Polynoidae; genus Branchipolynoe; species Branchipolynoe longqiensis. The sequence continues at coordinate 11,839,579 of CM059191.1, forward strand.
TACAGGGACTTGCATAAATAGAAGAGAGTGATCTCAGATTTACATCTGCCATATGGAGGCATTGGTACAAACTACTGTATGTTGATCAAGATTTTGATATTGGCTAGTATGGTAGTATTCATACTATTACTTATATCATATTCACATTAATTTTTATATCTAGCTACTATGGACCAAATTATGTAACCACCATAATCCTGAGTCTGAAATAAAGAATTGAATTGAATTGAATATATCTCTGTGTGCCAACCGGTTTGTTTCTAGGTGGTGCAGTTTTAGAGATATTTCACGTTTTCTGTATGAAGATTGCTCACAGCCATTGAGTTTGCAGTGTGACCGACCGTCCTGCAGCCAAGCTGCGCGCGCACTGACCTAATTACCTATCATTCCTATGCTGACATCTTATGAAATATGTCTATTGTATCGTTAAAACGTGAATAGTGGCGGGGTATTACAGAACAAATTCTAAGCGTTATTCTGATCGAAAGCCACATTTTAATGTATCACCCAATGTTGAAAATAACCTACGCGAAACTGCTGCACCGCGTTGAACATCACGGATTGGGGCTCACGCACTGTTCTAAAGAAATAAAATCCTGACCTGGATTTTGCACAGTTGCTTTTTTCTACTTGCAGTTGACAATGTGAGCCCCGCAATCAGGTCACCGCCAGTCGAGACCTTAGTAATGTCAAGGTTATTTCTTGGAACACTATTAATATACATTAATCCCAAATAAATTGTGCGATCTAGTCTTCAGCGGCGGCTACCACTGATATTAATAATTACACTACTATCTCGCTAGGAGCAAAACGAGTTTAAATTTCAACAACAAAAGCCGAATATATTTGCGAGGCTATTAATATTATTGTCAGCCTCGAATTCCGCCATCAAAGTTACTGCCTCATTTAGATTTTAGGACATATCAGAACATAGCCCTCCGAATAGTAAACTACTTTTTAGCATTACATATATTCCTCAACACTGTTAATATCTTCGAATAAGAACTGTATCCCTCATAAAATGCAATGCATAAACCTATCTGAACCCTCATCAATCACAGCGACACCACAATTCCAGCCTTACCAGAGATGGCGCCACAATATCGGTTTCAAAATGGATGTACTGAAGCGCCACAATGTGGCGCTGGGAGTAAGTTAATTTGAACACCTAGTTTTAGGACGTTTTGCATGTTTTTCCCCCCTGAAGTTGCTCTTTTTAATTATTTCATTTTCCCAGCAGATATTTATTCCTTGGCTATAAAAACACATCAGACGTATAATACTCGTATCCCAGGATATAAACACGCATTATACCCCAGTCACACGAGGCCTGTGTTCGCTTATGATCGATTTGTGACGTCAAAACGTCATCATTGCGCCCTCCTTACGCCGGTGCCCCTAGGATGCCAACCTCCCAGCGTCCATTTCGGAAATTTTGGACGCAAGGAGGTTGCAAGTGCTGCACTTGCAACCTCCTTGCTTCCAGTTTGGTCGGCGCCATTGTCCATGATGTTCGCAACATGGGTAATTGAATGAACGAGACTGTGAATCTCAGTAGATTAGGCACTGTGGCGCCGACTATATTCTATTCTTGGAACTAATAACCTTGGCCGCTGATCGACGCGCCATCTACATGATACTTCTTGAACTCCTTATTGCGCAGTTAACTTAATTACGCAGTTAGTTTTAATATCAGATTGTGGCGACACCTATATTCGAGTTTAGAACTAGAAATGGTCGCCGATTGACCCGCCACCTGTAGGGATTTCCAGTCAAAGCCGATGACGTGGCACTGGATATCTTCACTTCGACCAGACTTTTCAAACCGAGAGGACGTACTTCTTCCGACAAGATTTGCCTCCCACCCACCCAACTAGTATGATGTACCGATAGGGTTAAGTGCCTGTAATCCTTGAAATATCTAAGGTCATTTTCATCATCAAGAGTAATGTAACAAGCTAATTAGAAAGAATTAAATTGCCACTTTATACTACTGTCTCGTTCTGTTTTCAATTAAAAAGTGGTTGGTGACCTGGCTCAGCCAGGTAGCCAACCTCTTGGTTGGCGAGATGGCGCCGAGTTGGCACCAACTCATGCAATGCCGCGCTAGCTGTGTGGTCGCCGCCAGGGCGCCGTCTTGGTGCCGACCCGGCGCCAGCTTGGTGCCGACCATCGTTTTGAATCAATGTATCGAGTGGGATGCTGTGTGGTTGGCGTCCTTTTGAGCATAAGGAGGTTGGCGGCGAACGCAGGCTCTTGTGTGACTGGGGTATTTTAAGTGTCGTCAGACAATACACTGGGATATATGTTGTGACTCAAAGAGTAGCCAGGCTAAATATAGTCCGGTGTTGCAGTCTAAAAAGGACCCGGTTTAAAAAGGGGTTTCGCAATGCGCATGCATCAAAGTCGAATGGTGAGCTTGAAAACTTATCTGAGTGTATGGCTTGCTGTTGTCTGTGGGAGAGCTCTTTGGAATTCTAGGGCGAGACAAGCACGGATTCCTTCAGGAATCGTTGTAGTGATTATTTCATGCTTGAAATATTATAGGCCTATATTCTGCATTAATACTCGAAGGCGCGCACTTCCTCCTCCAGACTTCTGGTGCGCGAAGCCATGGTTGCCAGACGCTTACGCCGTTCCAGGATATGTAGCCTGTCCTCAACATGGGTACAATCTCAATCAGGCAGAAATGCATGTGCATGCGCATTGTGAAAAGCCTTGTTTTAAACCAAGGGCCCTTTATATCTGCAACACCGGACAATAGGGCCAGGCCTACTTGTGATTGACACTATATAGTGAGTTATTTTAGCATAGCTATACATTTTGTATGCTGCACAGTGATCATCTGTAACTTGTAAGCCTATGTAGTAGATATGTACTGGATATGGACTGCTACAGGAAGAGGGCTGGCGAGTAGGGCATAGGCCTAACTAGTAGGCCCAGTCGGCCTATAAAAATGCTACATCATGTAGGCCTACGTATCACAAATGCCTTGCTAGCGTATTTTGGTTCGCCTTGAACTTGGCCTTTGCAGCCGATCACACTTAAAAATTCATAAGTGTCTATTGACACATAACTGATTGTATGCTTTTACATTATATGTAAAGGCGATGGTTGAACAAAAAACAAACAATTCTTCCGGTGAATATGGCCCATGCTGCCGACACGGCGTAAAGAAACCACCAATCAATCAATCACTTCATGGCGTGGAGAATGAAGCTCTACAACCAGTTAAAGAGAATCCCTATTTAATTTTGCTGTACATAATTCATAATATGCAGTGAGTTATGGTCATACAGCTTAGTGATAGCAGTGAGTTATGGTTGTACAGCTGAGTGATAGTAGTGAGTTATGGTCATACAGCTTAGTGATGGCAGTGAGTTATGTTTGAACAGCTGAGTGATAGCAGTGAGTTATGGTCATACAGCTTAGTGATAGCAGTGAGTTATGTTTGAACAGCTGAGTGATAGTGGTGAGTTATGTTCGAACAGCTTAGTGATACCAGTGAGTTATGTTTATGCAGTTTAGTGATGGTGGCGAGTAATGGTTAAGCAGCTGAGTTAAACCAATGAGTTATAGCGGTTGTATATAAGTTGAACAGATGAGTGATAGTAATGAGTTATGTGTACAGCTGAGTGATAGTGGTGAGTTATATTTGACCAGCTGAGTGACAATGAGGCTGCTTCTATTCCGGCAGTTAGCCGTATGACTGTGGGTTTGAACAGTTGAAAGTTACCGGCGAGACCGTAGTTTCTACGCGATGATTTTCCTAAGTGTTAAATTTATATTTGGGGGCAGCCTTTTGATAATACGCATATTATACATGTATTGCAGGTATAACAATACCTCAGGGAGTTTGACGCCCCTGCCTTGCAGAGTTGTAAACCACTGCCTTGTGGTACAGGTTCTTGACAGAACCGAAGGCTAAGGGAGCAAACCCTAAACAGAAAACCATGTCACTGTGGCAGCATTAAGGGCGGTTGATGTATGGAACTCCCAACATCTCCCGACCAGCCACTGCAGGGACAAATAGTTTTGCGCCTGTCTTGACATGTTCTTGCCGGTGTGAAACCTCTATTTGCTCCCCGAGAGAGTGCCGCTGGTAACTTGCAAAAGCCAGCAGCACTTCAACACTTTTGCAGGCAGCTTTCATGAAATGTACAACCGCACAAGAATGGAGAGCGGCAGTCAAGTAATGAAAGCAATCTTTGTCGCATTGCGCCCGACAGCATGATGATGATGACATAATTCATAATTATATGCATGTGAGACCTAGGCTTACCTGTATATAGGCATAGGCCCCTATGTATATAGATCTATATATTTAGGCCTAACCTACCAGTATCATTGTGTGTGGATATAGGGAGCGGGATGTAGATCAGGCGGTATTGTGTCCACCTGTGATGGTGAATGTCATCTGATCAATCCTGCTCAATGGACCCATTTGTTGTTTGAGCTATTTTCCATTCCATCCAGTGGTCCACAACTGGTATATCAAAGGCTGTGGTATGTGCTGTCCTGTCTGTTGCCGCTTATCGGAAGCAGTACCCTATGTGGCACCAGCGGGTTTTCTCCAAAGAAATATGTCAGAATGACCATATGTTTGACATCCAATATATGATGATAAAGATCAATGTGCTGTGGAGGTATTGTTAAATAAAACAAACTTTCCTTTTTATTTGTGGATAATAGAGAATACATATATAAATTGTATGCCTATAAACTATGACACTGCAGGCCTACAGCATGTTGGTTGAATAGGCAGAAAA
>CM059191.1:11844846-11868624 GCA_030323885.1 Branchipolynoe longqiensis
AGGAGTCAGTGTTAGCGAGGCAAAACGGTGTTTGGCAGGAATTCCCGTTTAGCAGCAAAAAATGGCATGCACGAGTCAGTGATAGGCCTAACACCAGAAGCTTAAACTAGGTTAAGGTAAACCAGAAAAATACCTAGTTTACAGCAGTGTAGGGTATCAAATCTATTCAATCGTGTCATATTTAACAAAGTTACATAGTCAAATAGTGAAATTTTATTAAATTAACCCTAAAATCGAAGCGAGATTAACGCTGCTGCCGCAATGGCGGCGATATTAATATTAATATTTTCGAATCGACGAATGTAAAGTAAACAAATCGCCGCTGCCACTGCATCGACGTCACTTTCATCCGCCAGTATGGAAAGCGACGTCGATGCAGTGGCGGCGGCAATTTATTAGGCCCATATCTATTTAATGCTATCATATTTGACAGAATTAAATACACAATAAATGAAATTTTATCAATTTAACACTAAAATCAAAGTGTGATTAACGCTGCCGCCGCAACGGCGGCGATATAAATATTAATATTTTCGAATCGACGAATGTAAAGTAAATAAATCGCCGCTGTCGCCGCATCGACATCGCTTTCATCCGCCAGTATGGAAAGCGACGTCGATGCGGCGGCGGCGGCAATTTATTAGGCCCAAATCTATTCAATGCTATCATATTTGACAGAATTAAATACGCAATAAGTGAAATTTGATCAATTTAACCCTAAATTCGAACCGATATTAACGCCGCCGCCGCATTGGCGGCATTATTCATATTGTCGACTCGAGGGAATTCCCAAATCTATAAATAACTCCACGTTTAGCTATAATGTAAGTGTTACATACTCCTGCATACCACTTGACACAGTTCCCGACGTCGGTGATAGCTAACCGGTAACAGGCTGTAACACCAAACACCGCTAACATTGACTCCTGCATACGGGCCCTGATCATGCACATCCATGTGAAATACATTCACTTGCATTGAGCTCTATTCCGAGATCATGCCCACAAATGTTGAAAATACAAATGCAACACATTTCCAGACGAATGACTTACGGGAGTCAAGTTAGTGGATGCCTCAAAATAAGCAGTGTCATAATATAGGCCCTTGCCATTGAGAACATCTTTGAATGTTTAACAATTTACTTTATATATTCAACCCTTCTTTGAGAATATTAGGTAACGAGTTGAGCAACATCCAACATGAGTGAACTTCGGGAGAAACGCACTGCCCTCGTTGAGGGAGGGAGGGGCGTGGGTGGAGGTGGGGTTAGGCCTAATTGGATCAGAGTATTGTTTTTCTGTCACAAACGGTGTTATGTAAGGTAATATTATTGCTGTCATAGGGCTAGTTTCCGCGATTGATTTATACCGGTGTAACAATTTAAATTTCCCCCCTTTCCAAGTTCCCCCCCGGGAATCAGAAAATGTTTTAAATTTCCCTCCCGTGAAATTGAAAACGTAGGGAAATTAAAACAGTTTTCAGATTTCTCCCACTATTTTCAAATTCCCCCCTATGGGAATTTAAAATTGTTTAAAAACTTTTTTAAATGTTTTAAAATTCAGACCTATCATTTTTTTTTCTTAGCCATAGCAATCTTGGAGACTTTGTGTCATTTTGGGTGAAATATGTTTTGTTGTACTAGTAATAATTTACATTATGCTTAAATAAAATATAAATAAACATAATTCCCCAAAAATGGGGGGAGGGAAAGTTAAAACGAGGGAGGGAAAACGGAAACATTTTCAAATTCCCGTGGGATGAATTTGAAAACGTTTTCAAGTTCCCATGGGGGAACTTCAATCAGAGGGGAATTTGAAATTTTTACACCGATACACAACTTTCGACTCAGTACTATTGACTCAGTTGGGATGACTTCCACTACACATAAGGTATTTTGTTTATTTATGGTTATATTGGTTGCAGTGTGAATTTCAATAGACCTCATGGACAATTGGTCTTCCTCATTCCATTGTTCGACACCTAAACCTAGTATTAATGCTAAATCTGCCAACTGTCACTTGTCGATACTGGTCCCGAAAATACCTTACATGTTGACCGGATGTTAAATCCCAACACATGTTGCATCCACTGACATTCACTGGATTGTGGAAAAATCGATCACTGCCTCATAGACCATGACCTTATACACAGGTATACCTGGCGCGGTGGCTGAATCGGTAGAGCGCGGACCTCGTGTGCGGAAGTCCCGAGAGTTTGGTTCCCGATTGAGTCAATCCAATGACTGACTCGCTTTCTAGCCTGGCGCTCAGCATTAATAGGATCGGTTATAGTCCAGTGGCAGAACCCCATATTTTCCAAAAAGCTTGCAGTTCTCTGCATTTTTGATTGGTCCATTCCATCTAAAAACAGAATCCTGTGGGTGTGAGCTTCACAACCATTTGGCTTTTTCATAATCCAAGGTGGTGGACAAAATGGCCAAAATCCTAGAAATGCCATAATGTCTTAACGAGTAGAGATAGGAAGGTGATTTTGGGGTCTAGATATAGGTTTTTGTGGCCAAGGAATCTGTTATTGTCATAACTGTGATCTTTCAATGTAGTGCTAGGCGTGAAAATCCAAAATGGCCACCAAAGAGCTGCCAAACTATTAGAAAAGCCATAAATTCTGAACAAATTGATTTGAGAAGGTGATCTTGCGATCTAGGCATCTGTTCTTTTGGTCAAGGAATCCATTTACATGATTCTCATTAAGATTGATCGAGCATATATGTTGAAGAATCAACCAATATGACCACCAAAATGAGTGTGCCAAATAACACAGAGTGATGGTATTAGTGTCTGCATATTTCTGATGTAGTCGATTTTTGATTCTAGTATCAATTACGAAGTGACATGATTATGTTCTCCAAAATGGAGATATCAAGGACAAGAACTGAAGAACTACATGTATTGTTTGTAATTATTGATGAAAGAACAAATTGAAACTGGCATATATGAAACAGTCTATTTATTAATAATATAAGTTCAGTCTTATGAAGTCATCAACGATTTGTCAGTAAACATGTAAATCATAACACAATAAAATAAAGTCATAAATAAATTACATTGACTTATAACACATCAATGTTAGTGACTATGATTAACACATCAATGTTAGTGACTATGATTAAGTATTGCACGGATGCAAACATTAACATATTATCTTGACTTAGAACAAATAATTGTCAGTGACTGTGACTACATATTGAACAGATGCCAACATTAAAATATTATGTTGACTTAGAGCACATCAATGTAAGTACTAAACATATGAAAACATTAAGATATTACCTGGACTTAGAACAAATAAATGTCAGTGACTGTGACTAAATATTGAACAGATGCAGCCATTAAAATATTACCTCGACTTAGAACTCACCAAGTAATCAAGTACAATACAAGTATCAGATATTAAATAAACTGGACAGATCATACCACAAAATATAACATGATCCCTCTGTATATCGCCCATTAACACACGGACACAATTACTCAATACCCTCATCAATGGCATCCATGTTGTCATCTGACACATCTTCATCATCTTCTTCGGCAGAGACTTTCTTATTGAATGGGTTGTTGCATTCAAGTCCACCCATACAGACACACAATATGCCGCATGACACTTGGTGACTAGTGCATCTGCAGTGATTGCCTTTGCAGGCTTGCTTCGACTCACAGCCACAGCAAATAAGCTTAAGCACAGCCTCAGGGGCTAGGGGTACCTCACCAAGAACAGTGCCAGGAGATAAGAGTTTTGTTGGCATGGTCTGCCTCCCATCCAAACTCTCTCGGATTCATGACAGCAGGTTCTGATTCTAGGGCCCCATACCATTGTTCAAGCTGATAGGGACATCTTAAAACAATCTGGGAAAAGGACTGGTTAGCTCAGTGTCAGGATTAAATTACTGAATGGCTTATCGTGTCATGATGCCATCAGCCTAGTCACCGTGAGTATGCACTGTCATAAGTTGGTAGCCGTCCAGATGACCTTATATGTTGCTAGGACGTAAGCTAATGACCATTGTTGAGAAATTTGCTGAGTTAATAATATATATAGAATATATATGTTCTTCAGCATGTCTGTTGTTTCGATAACATTGGAAAACACATTACCGTTCGATTATAGGATGTTTTTGGGGTAAATAAATTGTATTCAGGACTATAAATCTTTTGTCAGCGCCAGAACACGGGGCTTCCGGTCATAAGGGTTACAGGTATCTTGGTATTTACACAATTCTTTTATTTATTTATTCATTTTTAAACATGGTTTATATAGTGTCTTGAAATGTGAAGTAGATTCTGAAATTAAAGTGATTTGTTTTGATCAATATATATACTTATATCTGCTTTCTGATATCTTCTATAGCAGAAGTAGAATTCCTCACAGGCAACAAGATCACCTAAGATCATACGCATACAACAAATAGCGAACCAAAAAAATAACAGATTACAAACAAGGTGCACAAGAATCAACAATTGTCCGTTATTGGCAATGGTGAAATTAAAATGCAGTGCAGATAATCGCAATGTAGCTAACATGAGAGCCACCATCTGGAATGTAGTGAGGGGCACTGACCGTCCCAGGTGAAAAAATACCAAATGTTCAGGTTATTATCGGTAGGTAGGTTGATTGCATCAGGGAGCCTAGATAGCCTAATGGTTAGGATACTGTGATATATGCGTAATAGACGTCTAGACCTGTGGTTAATATATGTTAACGATATGCAGAGTTGGGGACAAAGAGATATTCAAATGAGATGACGTCATGGAAAGTTTAGCCGGCGGGTCAAGCGTGCCCTACGCCGTGAATAAACCATTCAGTAACCAGAAGTCAAAGTGTTCAGACGTTGTACTTTCACAGATACTAGTCCAGAATCGATGATGTGTGGGTTTTAGTCCCACTCTTGGCACAATGTAACCTTTATTTCCAAACATAGCTCCCTCGATAATATTAATGGGTTTTTTTTTGTTTTGCTTTTCTTTGTTCAGTAACCAAAAGGGAAGCAACATTTTGACACGATGACGCTGATTCCCTCAGCATGTCTCGACAAAGGAGGATCGTATGCGTAGTGTTTTGGCGCCGGGAACCAGCAGCCTTAGGTCCGCCTGTAGCCGGCGAGTTACACTATCGCCGCCCGGGAACCAGCAGCCTTAGGGCCGCCTGTAGCCGGCGAGCACTGCTAGTTTACACTATCGCCGCCCGGGAACCAGCTGAATCGCTTCAAATAAACCACCTCGCGAGGTGGTATAGATGAACCGTTTCATATGAATCGATTCAGCCCTAAAACGCCTCAGAGTCGCGTTTACACGGCAAATGTGAGTCGATCTAGGCAAGTCGTTTTATATGAGGCATTTTAAATCGCCCGTGTAAACAGGGCTATAGGCGGGTGTGGTCAGAGACTATTATTAGGTTTCATGATATCTCGTGAATCCCTTTTCCTTTTCAGTAATAATTGCATTCAACGAGTGAACAACTTCTTGTATCGCTGTGACGGTACTAGTCTTCTGGGCATGCCATGTTGCAAGTTTTTTTATTTTTCATAATTCTTTTTGTTTGCATAATTTTATTTGCCAGTGACATAGGAAGTATGCATTGATTATATAATAGGTCTAAGCAATTATTATAATCGGAGATGTTTCGTAATAAGTGAAAAATAATTGTAGAACATTTTCTGACTTTTCAAATATATTCTTTACTTGTGATGTCCGAGATGGTGATCATATAATCGCTGTTTGACCGATTTCTAAATCGGTACGCTTGAGCCAATCACCTGGGATTCTAAAGGAGATTTCTCTGAGAAATTAATGTCTCTAGAAAGGTTTGGTGTGTATATATAGTTCAATTGTTGAATGTTTCCGATTCTCGTTAATATTTAAAACTCATCGTTATAATCGATATTTTATTGAAGGGAGAATGAATGCATTTGGTAATAGTATATCATATCTTAGAGCGCTCTGACATTTCTGTTTGGAATGTTTGACTGAAATAGCTACATTATAGCCATGATATATAACCTAGTCATAATTTAGAATGTATTTGAGAAATATCAAATACAGAGTGATACCATCTAACAACAGTATCAATAATAATATTTAGCTTCACTATCAAACACAATCTTACAACATTAACAAATATATTATTTCCTAAATAATAAATTTATCGTCGCCACAGGTCTAATCCAGTTGCAATTCGATATAAAATCTAGCTGCATTGCCAAGTAAAATACCAGTTACCGTGGTCATTCACAAATCATTCCGATACCTACGCGTGCAACCCACCTCCTGCACCCCCCCCCCCCCTCCCTTGCTCCCTCCTGTCCAAGTTGTCGTCCCTGTCTAATCAGACATCCTGTCGTCGAACGTATCAATGTAGTAGCAGACGCTGTGACCGAATCGGTAGAGCGCAGGCTTCCCATGCGGGAGATCGGGAGTTCAATTCCCGGTTGAGTCCAACCAATGAGTTACAAAATTGTTACTTGTCACTTCATATCCTGGCGCTCGGTATTTATAGCATCGGACACGGACTGGTTAGATCGATGTCAGGATAATGTGACTGAGTGGGATATCAGGTCATGGTGCTGGTGGCCTGGTCTCCCAGTGAGGCAGCACTATAAAGTCACAATGAGTGCGCACTGCCACAAGTCTGTACCCACTATGATATGACCTTAGATGTTGCCAGAACGTAAAGCTCCAACAACCTCACAATCAACATACACCACCACGTCAGCAAATAGCCTCGCACAAACTCGCCAACTCGGACAACCAGTCAGCTACACCTCTCCCCAAATATACCAGGCGCGGTGGCCGAATCTGTAGAGCGCAGGCTTCCCGTGCGGGAGATCGCGAGTTCAATTCCCGGTCAAGTCAAGCCAATGACTTAACAATTAATATTTGTTGCTTCCTAGCCAGGCACTCGGCATTAATAGGATAGGACAAGGACTGGTTAGCTCAGCGAAAGTGTCAGGATAATGTGACTGAGTGGGATATCAGGTCAATGTGTAGCTGGCCTAATTTCCCAATGGGGCAGCTTTATAAAGTCGCCATGAGTGCGCACTGTCACAAGTCGGTACCCGTCCTGATATGACCTTAGGTATTCCTAGGACGTAAAATAACAAGAAACAAACAAACATCTCCGAAGTCCAACCCGTCATAGTGTACCATCACACCCCACATCATTTCACCCCCAATACACACCAGCACCATGTTAGCTATGTTTCCCTTACGTACTGTAAACATCAGCTGCCACCAGCCCAGCTCCCCGAACCAGACCCCCCCCCCCCTCCCCTCCCACCCCTCCACATCCCACCACATCAGCTAACCCGCACCCCACCCCACCCCTCACATACTATATAACTCAGGCTCTATCGTCGCCTCTCCCTCCACCAGTAATCCAACACACACACCCTCCCACCCTCTCCACTTCCACCCGGAGCTTCTTCTACTTAACACGATCCATCCATAACTCACCCAGAATTGGGACACGCTACGACGCACTGTCTCCCATCCCCGGGTGATTTAACATCCACCAGTGATATTGTTACCCGGCTCCCCTCCTATATATAGGCCTTCCAGAAACAACCGTGCAATATCGACTGTGTGGTCGGCGCACGCCGGCGGGATTGGCGAGAATTTGTGAGAAATGTCGGCGTGCAAAGGCCCTGTCACACTACGACGTAACGCGGTAGCGTAAGTGAACGTAGGTGAGATTTGGCTATTACATCGAGATTCGTCAAGATACAGTGAAATACGTTACTTGTCCGTTAAGCCTATGTCGAAATATGTTGAGTTACATTGAGATACGGTGACACAAGTCAAGGTTTTGGACACACCCAAAACTTTGGTCGGATCTCGACATATAGGCCGTTATGTATGGTTACGTTGGGCTTACGTTGTGCTCACGTTATGCTTATGTCAAGATATATTAGACATTCATGGTAGACTGATGGAGAGCTGGGAGAAACATGCATCCCGCATACTGACAACATCGTGTTAATGTATCTCAATGTAGGTCTAAGATGTCTCTGACGTGTGTCTAACGTTAGTCTAACATAGGTCCAACTTGTCTTGATGTATTCGACATAGTTTATGAATGGCTGGCACGTGCATAATGTCTGTAACGCGCGCCAACATTCTTCGAACGTAAGCGAACTTGCTGTGAACATGGCGTGAACGCTTTGCCTCGCTGTCCTAATGCTGAGCATGCTGGACTGTCACTCGCGGGCCTGACGTTGACTCATGTTACAAATTACGCCAGACTCACACGTAGCTACGTTAGAGCGGGCGTACATACACACATATATACACACATGCACACATACACACATACATGCACACGTACACACATGCATGTATACATGCATGCACACATACACACACATGTATACATGCGTACACACATACACACATACCCATATATATACATATACATACACATATATACACACATACACACATACATACACACACATACATATGCACATACATATGTACATGCATGCACGCATACATATACATGCACATATACAGACAAATACATACACACCCAGATACATGCATACACACATGCATACACATGCACATTTGTACATGTTCACAGTGAATACGGTGACCGACTAACGTCTGTCACGTGCCGATAATCTTTGAATGTGGCAAATTTGCTTCATTTGTTTGTCCCTTCGATAAAACACCACCTGCTACGTTAGAACAACGTCGGTCTGGAATATTAAGTCTCCGTTGAAGATGAAATTAATATATGTATGCATATAAGACCGACAAAAATAGGAATGTCTAGGAGACCAACCAGTAATTGAGCCTGCCGGCTCACTATTGGTTGGGGGAGATTGGGGAGTTGTGGTATGGGGATGTGTCCGCCGGGCATACCTCTCAGCATGTCATCATCTCAGAAAGCAAAGTAGTCTACTTCAGGAGGCAGACTACCGCCACACAAGCACCCCGTCCTTGACCTTCTCACCTCCCATCTCAATGCTAATCAACCTGCAATGCGGTCCATGCTACTCACCGATCGACCCCCCCCCCCCATGCCCCCCCCCGTCCCCGGCGCCACATATACCCATTGTCCCCAGTCCCACTCCCATCCATCCACCTTACCTACCCCCCCACATTCACTCCACCCCTTCCTGTTATCATCGGACGTGTCCCGTGGTCTTACCAACAAGCTACCCCCCCCCCCCACACACACACACATCCATATTTCAGCCCATCTCTCCACACACAGACGTGTGCTTTGACAACATAATATTCGCTACGAATATGGCCTATGCTGCCGACACGGTGTAAATAAACCACCAATCAAGCAATCAATCTTTTGACAAATATTTGATTGTTGTGCTTTTACACTCTGTTTAATAGTGATGGTTAAACGAAAAAGGACAGAATACAAGTTAAGCACTTATCGCCGTGAATATGGCCTTAGTTGCCAACATGGGGTAAAAGAACCACCACTCAATCAATCAGTCAATCAATCCACACGCAGACATACACGCACCATCTCCACCATCATCCAACGGTTCCCGACCATAAAACACTCGTTCCTATTCCTACCAATCCCCCTCCTCCACCCACACCTACACACTCACACACACACATCCCTACACCTACGTCGCCCGGTGCTACTCCAGTTGACTTCCGGTGGATCCGCTACCATCCGGCGTCCCCCTACATGGCTCTCCGGGGCGCCACTTGTCCTGACAGCGCCGCCTGGTGCCACTACCGGGCGGCGACACGCTCCCCTAAGTAGTCTGATCAGGGCGACTTCTAATCAGGCTCCACTGATGCCCCAGCCGGGCAGTTGGCGATCGGCTACAGCGGTTCCTACTTGTGTAATGACAGAGCGACTCACTTCTGGCAGCTCGAGCAGCTAAGGGCTCAGTGCGCATGAGTGGCGCCGATGGGCGCAGGAGGCGAAAGGGGCCCGCGCCGGGTGAAATGGAATGCCATCTATCGGGGAGACCCGGCGCCGTGGCCGAATCGGTAAGAGCGGCGACCTCGCGTGTGGGTGATCGGGAGTTTGGATCCCGGTCGAATCAAACAAATGACTTATGAAATTGATAATTGTCACTTCCTAGCCTGGCACTCGGCATTAATAGGTCAATTCAATGCAAGGACTGGTTTTGCTCAGTGTCGGGATAATGTGACTGAGTGGGATGTTGTGTCATGGTGCCGGTGGCCTGATTTCCCAGTGGAGCAGCACGTTATGTCACTATGAGTGCGCATTGTCACAAGTCGGTACCCGTCATGATATGACCTTAAATGTTGTCGGGACGTAAATCTCTTAACAACCAGGTTATCAGGGGTAAAAAGAACTAGGTTTGTGTCCATGTGGTTAGTGGATAGATGGTGAGGCTTACACGTCAGAGTAATTGGCCATTGCGATATAAAATGCTGCTGATTGGTGAATATTATGGTAATGGTCCTGTTAGCGGTCTCGCTAAGACATGTCAGGGTAATTGACCTTGGGAATAAAGCGCTCATGATGGCTGAATGTTGTGGTAATGATGGCAGTTTGCTGAGAGCGCCTCGCTGTCTGAACTTGGAACGGCCGTGCATTATCGCAATGGGGGATTCGCACTGTATACTTGTAGTTAGTCACAGCGGGGAGGTGAGCCCACAGAGAGTTAAGGGAAGGTTCCAACTTGCATTGATATGTTAACGTTTATGTAATGCACAACAACATGCAATATGGAAAATGATTAAACATATGTATGCAAACAGGGACATATCTGGTTCTATGTACAATACAAAATTGTCAATTGCTGTTTTATTTTGAAAATGAATCTTGCATAAGTATGAATATTGCTGCGACAAATGTACCATAAAATAGGAATAACATTGGGGAAAGGTTGTTCCTGTACATCACTTGTCATGTGGCCATTTTAAATGCTTCCATATACGTGTATATACAGCTACATATATGATTTTAGGTAACTATTTCAATTGCAGATTTGTTCTAACAATGTATTTTGCATAAGTATGAACTTAGTAGTGAAACATGTGTTGGTCAGCTGGGAGATTACTCAAGAAACAGTGACCTTACTATATGTCTTTTGGTAAATAAAACTCAACTCAACTCAAAATAGAAATGCACTTAGGTCAATGAGGGTATCAGAACTGCCAACCGTTACGATTTCTGCGGAATTATTACGATTTTTTGCCATACCTATATTAGGGATTATAAGTATGTGCATACATATATATGTCATTGAGAGTCATTTTCCAAGTGAAGAGAAACATGAAAACTATAGCAGGCCTAGATACAACACTTCTGCCTTTCAGGAACTCGGCTCCTAACCAGTAGGCTCTCTAGGCCACACATCCCAAGTGAAACTGTGCTCTGCGTGTAACCTGTCACTATTCACCCAATATGTCACAATTCGCGTGAAAATGGTTATGCGTTCCCATTTTTAAATGTTGGCAGGTAACGGCTATGCGCAATCCGGTGCATTATGCATGAAGGGGAAATTGGAGTGGAGGAGCAAGTGTCACAATATAAAAAGGTTGTATGCATGAAACATACTGGGTCTCATATATGTGGAATCTTACAATCGCATGTCAGATACGCCTGATGCATATCATGCAGGATGTTATTGCAGACCTATTGAAACTTACCGTTGGCTGGGCACCCTTTTATGGGCTATAGGATGCATGATAGTAGTTGATGGCATCGCCAAGGCACACTAACATTGCCCAACAATGGGCATGGAATCAGTGTGTGGTGGTTGGGATGGAGATGGGTGTCGGTGTGAATGGTGGGAGGGAGGGGGTGGGGGAGTGGAGGGGTGGTGGAAGCGGATGACATTCCTCTAAGGAATCTGATCTAGGTGTGAGGTTCACCATCACCCTACCCAACCACACACACTCCTGTGATATATGCGTAATAGACGTCTAGAGACGTCTGTAATATATGCAAATGAGATGACGTCATGGAAAAGTTTGGCCGGCTATGGTTTGAGCCCTGGAGGGGAATAAAGTATCCAGATGTCAAAGTGTTCAGACGTTGTACTTTCACAACTCCCTACCCAATATGTCAGCATCCCACCAATGCACACTCAACACTTCACCATTTCACCATCATCACCCCCACACACGAACTTCCCACCTCACCATCATCCCTCCCACATACATTCCACCCCACCATCATCCCTCCCACATACATTCCACCCCACCATTTTACTATCACACACACACACTCCATAACCCACCATTATACCACCACCCACACACACACTCCCCACACCACCATTTCACCATCATCCCTTCCACATACATTCCACCCCACCAGTTTACCATCACACACACACACACACACTCCATAACCCACCATTATACCACCACACACACACAAGCTCCCCACCCCACCATTTCACCATCATCCCTCCCACATACATTCCACCCCACCATTTTACTATCACACACACACACACTCCATAACCCACCATTATACCACCACCCACACACAAACTCCCCACCCCACCATTTCACCATCATCCCTCCCACATACATTCCACCCCACCATTTTACTATCACACACACACACACACACACTCCACAACCCACCATTATACCATCACCCACACACAAACTTCCCACACCACCATTTCACCCTCAGGCCCTCCCCCCCCCCAACCATACAAACTCCCCACCCCACCATTTCACCATCCACCCTCCCAGAGTCACTCTCCACCCCACCATTTTACCATCACCCACAAACAGACTCCACAACCAACTATTTCCCAATCACCCCCACTCACCCACCCTGATTCATTGATACAATGTTAAGCTTGTATTTTTATTACACACATTGATTAAGCCGTTGGGGAAATTGCAACACTTGCAATTTGGTTTCCTAATTCCATCAGACATGTTGTGCTACCCAATTGCAGGTGCATTCGGGCGCACCTGGACCGTGAGCGTTGAAACTCTGTGGGCGCCCCTGGGCACTCCTGGCCCTAAAGGGTTAAGTGTGCACACAACCCGTATTTGAGTGTTAGATGACATTGCGTTACCTGAATTAAAACATAATTAATGACAAGGCAACCGAGCAATTGACACTCACAAAATGCTCCTTCCCATTACACATCCCGTCAGCTAGTTTAATATCAGAATTGTGATGGTCATACTAAACCCACGTCATTCATAATTTCATGTGGAACACGGTATCGATTTTCGGACATAGTCAGTTCCCGATAGCCAACCGCCAATATTTTATTATTTTTATTATTATTATTGGTATTGGTATTGATATCGGTATCGGTATCGGTATTGGTATTATTATCAGTATTATCATTATTACAAGCAATGTGCTCTAGAGGCGTCGTTCAATAAAACCGGCTTTCCATTATCATTATTACTATTGTCATGTTATTATTTGTATCCAATGATTGAGTTGAGGTAATTTCAATTAGTGCAAATTAAAGTGGTGTGGTCATATTTCCCATTCATCAAGGCCTGGCCAGAACCATCTTGCAAGTCAAAATGAAAGGAGGAGGAAGACAAGCCAGACAAAGGAAGAGGTGGGATGAGAACATCAGGGAATGGACAGGCCTGGAGTGCTCAGAGGGCAGTGGAGAACAGGGACAAATGTAGATAAAAGATTCACCCGTTGTAGTACACGGGTGAAGACCAGCCTTATATAAATACGGGCGAAAATAGCGTTAATATGGAAGTGAGGCTCCAGTATGTAGCCCCAGTATCAAATGGCTACCCATGTTATGCATATAGGCACAGAGTTGGTGAAATGGGAGAGACTGCAAAAAAGACAAGATGGCGGCCGCAGAACGCTGTCGATTTCACTTTTAAATCTTATTAAACTAGATATTATATTATATTTTTCAATTCAAAAGTAGCGGGTAAATAATAAGATATAGGTAAAGAATAATTGTTGCTTGTTAGTTTGTAAATTAGGCTCTCAATTCTTTGACCCGTTTTTTCGCCACCTTTTACATAAGGCTGGTTTGCACCCCTACTGCAGCAGTACGGGGTGAATCTTGTACCTAGGACAAATGGTGAACACTAAATGCAAAGTAATATGTTGTGCCCCAATGACCATCGGAGTTATGAGATTGATGATGATGGTTGGTTGGTTGTTGGAGGTTTACGTCCTGGCAACATCTAAGGTCATATCATGACGGGTTGATAATGATCAATTTCAATTGGTTACATGTGACCTTCCCTTATTACCTTGTCCCTTGCCCGATCCGACTATTGCGCAGTGTCAGGCAAGGCTGCCACAAGTATCAAAGGTGTAGTTCTTTTAACTTCACTCTTTTGGAGATTGAATCCATCACCAGAATCAAGCTGTAAAATGGCTAATGCTCGAATTTGTGGTTGTATAGGCAGGCTAGAGTGAAATCAATACAGACAAAGAGAAAGGAAGAGTATGAAGTGTAAAGGAAGAGAGAGAGTCAAGCCCTCTGGTTTATTATTTATATGGTTACATGGGTTCATTGTAGAGTATCACCCCACCCCTTTCCCCCAATGGGAAACAAGGATTCTTGGCCCTACCAATAGGGATCCAGCATTCCAGGTAACATGGCTATCAGTGGTCTTCCCACCACCACCAAGCTGTATGCCACCCCCCCCCCCCTGGCCACCACCAACCTTGACCCTGAGTGTGGTGATCCTACGCAGCAAGGGGGAGGGGGTAGGCCATGAGTGCCCTCACACCCAGACCTGCCAGCACCACTATGTCTATTTACATCCCACTCATGCACCACCAGCACTTACATATATATATATATATACATATCATGTACAACTGTTTAGTAATATAACATTTGCATTCCCCCCAATGCCGTAAATCAGAATATTTTACAAAGCGTTCTATTCATTCAGTCATATGGCTTAAGTTGGAAATATTTTCTTACTTTACGTGTCTAGTGGGGACAAGAAGCAAGAGTTCTACTCATTCAGTCATCTGCCTCAGGTTTGAGACATTTTCTTACATTACATGTCTAGTAGTGACAAGAAGCAAGAGTTCTACTCATTCGGTCATCTGGCTCAGGTTTGAGATATTTTCTTACATTATGTGTCTAGGGGAGACAGGAACCAAGCGTTCTACTCATTCAGTCATCCAGCTCAGGTTTGAGATATTTTCTTACATTACGTGTCTAGTGGGGACAAGAAGCAAGCGTTCTACTCATTCAGTCAACTGGCTCAAGTTTGAGATATTTTCTTACATTACGTGTCTAGGGGAGACAAGCAGCAAGCGTTCTACTCATTCAGTCAACTGGCTCAGGTTTGAGATATTTTCTTACATTACGTGTCTAGTGGGGACAAGAAGCAAGCGTTCTACTCATTCAGTCATGTGGCTCAGGTTTGAGATATTTTCTTACATTACGTGTCTAGTGGAGGCAGGAAGCAAGCGTTCTACTCATTCAGTCATCTGGCTCAGGTTTGAGATATTTTCTTACATTACGTGTCTAGTGGAGGCAGGAAGCAAGCGTTCTACTCATTCAGTCATCTGGCTCAGGTTTGAGATATTTTCTTACATTACGTGTCTAGGGGAGACAAGCAGCAAGCGTTCTACTGATTCAGTCATCTGGCTCAGGTTTACTGTATGTCTCGAGTGGAGACAGGAAGTGAATGCTCCACTCATTCGGTGATCCGGCTCAGGTTTGAAATATTGTCTTAATTTAAGTGTCTGGTGGGGACAGGAAGCGAGCGTTCTACTCGTTCGGTGATCTAGCTCAGGTTTGAAATATTTTCTTACTTTAAGTCTCTGGCAGTTATTTCCTATACCTGAAGTGGGCATTCGGCAGTGTGTTCGCACTGCTCTAGGTTAGCATCGGGTAGTCTGAGGGTAACTCCGGGCTTTACATGTGCCATCTGATCACCCAGAAGACCGTTTCTCGACACTGAGGGGGCTTGTATTAATACTGATCCATTACACTGATTCACAGGCCACAAGTGTCCTCACTGCAGGGGGCCAGAACGCACAGAATGGTTTGATAGTGGACGGCTATTGCACGCATGCGTGTGTGTAGGTGTGTGTTGATTGACTGGTGGATGCGCTTGGACAGGTGGATCCGGTGTGGGGGGGGGGGGGGGGTGTAGGTTGTGCGTGTAGCGCGATTGTCGGTGGATGGGTGTGGTGGGAGCCGTGGGAGAGGAGAGGAGAGGAGAGGAGAGGGGAGAGGGAGGAAGGAGATGGGGGAGGGGAGGGAGAGTGTAGGCGGGAGGGGAGAGGAAAGCCAGGGTTGGGTGGTTTGTGGGGAGTGCAATGATGGCGGCGTGTCAGGCTACTGAAGTCGGGTAGCGTGACTTGCGGGGATAGGGGTGCACTGGGGTGGGTTGGGGTACGGTGTGGGTGGGGGTGGGGGGGTATTAGTGTGTGGTATTCCAGGGTGCAGGTGTGTGCAGGCACAGTGTTGAGTGTGAGTGGGTGAGCGAGGTTGTGGTGTTCCGTGACTAAGCGAGTGTGTAAGTGGAGGGGGTTGATGTTTTTGCAGGGGTTTGAGGTGTGGGAGTGCCGACTGGTGTGTTTTACGTGTGGGTGGTGGTGCTGGGTTGTAGAGTGCCAGGTTGCTACGGGTGTGTTGCGTAGGGTTTGAAGGTGTGGGGTGTGCGGCTGTAAAGGTTCACAGCTGTGGGTTAGTCGCGTTACGCGTAGCGGTGTGAGCCTGTTTTCTTAAAGTGTTATGAGGTTGCAACCAACCTGTAACATGATCATAGTGAAAAAAATGCAATGCTCTCACTGTGACTAGTGTGAGATCTATTGCATGGAAAGAGTTTTATTGAGGATTTCGACCACCCAAACTGCCCCCATGACACTCACAGAAATCTTCTCCCCGCGAGGAATACTTTGTGGGAAAGGTAGGCCCTATTACTCAGGATTTCAACGACCAACCTGACTCCTGGTGGCAACCGAAGAACAAATGTTTTCTGGTCGAGGTATATTTGTGAAAACGATCTTATTCAGGATTCCCACTACCAACAGTCTCTGAGGACAATCGATGAACACGTGTCCTCACTGTGAGGTGAAAAGGTCTGATTCAGGTTTTCCACTCCGATCTTCCCCCTAATGATACTCAAAGAACACAATTAACACGTGTCACCACCGGCATGACCTCTGGTGGCTTTGACAAGAACTATTATTGTAGGTAGTACATTTGTGCGCATTTTTGTGGAAAAGGTTTATTGGAATGCAATGGATTTACTGGTGTGCAAGGCCGTTGGCAGCTGGGGGGCAAGGGTGTGGTTTTTCTGAATGACTTGAATTGAGTTTATTTAACCAGAAACATGTAGTAAGGTAACTGTATGGATTCCTCAGGGCGTGATTTTCCGGCCGAGCAGCCAATGTATGCTGGGTTATGACATTGTACGACTGCCGCAATTCTGTGGTTGGTAAGAGAGACACCGTGAGTGTGTGTGAGGGAAGGCGGAGGGGCGGGTAGAGGTAGGCCATTGCATTAAGAACCACTAGCAACGTTGTCGCCACCACCACCACCTCCACCACCACCCCCACCTCCTCCACCTCCTCCACCTCCTCCACCACCACCACCTCCTCCACCTCCACCACGTCAACCTCCTACTCCACCTCCACCACTTCCTCCACCACCTCCACCACCTCCACCACCTCCACCACCTCAACCAACACCATCATCACCGCCACCACCACCGCCGCCATTACCACCACCGCCAACACCACCGCCGCCAACACCACCCACACAACCACCACCACCACCACCCCCAACACCACCACACCACCCCTCCACCACCTCCACCACCTCCACCACCTCCACCAACACCACCAACACCATCATCACCGCCACCACCACCGCCACCATTACCACCACCACCAACACCACCGCCGCCAACACCACCACCACCACCACCACTATAATCCGCACCATAATCCCCACCATCGCCACCATAATCCCCACCACCGCCACCATTATCACCACCACCACCACCACCATTATCCCCACCATTATCCCCACCACCGGCACCATCGCCACCACTGCCACCATCGCCACCACCTCTACCACCTCCACCACCATACACCACCATCTCCACCACCATACACCACCATCTTCACCACCATACACCACCATCTCCACCACTACCATACACCACGGTCATCACACACCACCACCATCATTACACACCACCACCACCGTCATTCCACCACCGTCACTCCACCAGCACAAACACCACAGACCAGCCAACACACACACACACCACCACCACCACCCAACACACACACCACCACCACCCAAATCACACACTACCACCACCACCCAAATCACACACTACCACCACCACCCAACACACACACACACACACCACTCTACTGTGGCGCGAACCCCCCCCCCCCCCGCCCTCACACACGTCGGCGCCGCTCAAAGCCAATGTTAATGTCCGCACGTCAAAAACACGAGCAGAGTGCCGCAGATTAAAAGGGTGTCACCCGCCACACCCATCCATCATTCACTCAGAGATTAAGGCGCCCAATAAGGGAGCTGACTGATCCCCCCGCCCCCCCCCCACCCCCACCCCACCCCGGGCTACCGCGTCTCACAATCAAAACGGCTGCCGGCACCTACAAACATGTGCTTCTACTAACAACACCGTGCATGCTAATGCAGAGTTGATAGGAGCAGGGTTGCAGCAGAGGATAATCCATTTATACTGAGCTTTCCTCAACGCGGACGCGCTGTTATTTTAATTGTCATAATTGTTATAATATAACCATTCGCTAATATAGTGGGTGAAATATTAGTACAACTGACGCCTGGGCCGCGTTCAGGGTCCGTCTCGGAGGCGCCTCGGCGACGTCTCGGCGATGCTTTTTGGCCTATTTCCGTTCAGGGTGCGTCTCGGAGACGTCTCGGAGACGCCTCCCTTTTCAGGTTGGAGACAAAACAGCGCCTCGAAAATGGCCGCCGCCTGCAGTGGTTTCATCCAATCAGAACGCAGCATTTCGATTGCAAATGGCCGCCGCCTATGGAGGCCGCCATTTTCGAGGCGGCCAACAGCTAAATCCGTTCAGACTAGCCTGACGTAACGGGCGCCTCCGAGGCGCCTCCGAGACGGACCCTGAACGCGGCCCAGGTGTCTGCACTAGTCGCGTCACCATGCGCGCACTTTCTCACCCCCCCCCCACCCTCCTCAACACCCTCCACAAGTGCCCCGCTCCCATCTCTCACCCACACACATGGTTATAACTGCGGTGCTAATCAGGTTCGACAGCTTACCTCGTTTTTGCTATGGTGGTCATTTGACCACGGAGTTAATTACCAAGGTCGAATTCTATATAAGATTAATGTGGAGTTTGACAGTTTCGGCTGTTACACACTGAGTTTTGGGATGTTTTCATATTGGAATACATCAATAGAAAGCAATAAAGTATATCTAATTTCCTGAATATTTTCAGGACATTTAGTTGGGTCCAGATTGAGTAAATTAGTAGTGAATATTAGGAAATAATGCATTAGTTACAATAAATGGCTACAGGCCAGAACTGCCCATGATAGTACTGTGTTGGTATAGCCATTAATCCCAAACAATAGAGTTACCTCCAGTCAACCATGGGGGTATATGCTGGTCTGTGGCCCACTCATATACTTCCACTTACCACTGGGGGAGGTCCTGTGGGAACTGTTACTCATCATTTAGATATACGTTTGTGTACAAATATATATTTACATAATATATCATTCACTGTGACTATAGATCTTATGCATAAGCACCATGTATATCACTTTTCTTGCTGATACAGAAAAATCAAGAAAAACATTAGCTAAAAAGGTATTGCATTTAAATTTGATTTATTTTACTTTTGCCTATTACTTTTTATTTCTATTACAATATTTAGGAGGTCGTGGAAGGAGGCTCGAAACCGGGAAGCTAGGAGGTCTGGCGCAGGGAGTCCCGGTGTTGGACGTTCAAAACACTATCCCGTTCAAAAGACCACCTAAGTTCAATACACGACCATAGTGTGTTGAACTTAAATTCAAAACACTACTGCTAAGTTAGAAAACTACCCCTATGTATGTTAAAAACAATACCCAAGTTCAAAACACTATCATGACATGACATCACTGTGTATTAGTATACGTTGATACTGCTGCACCCTGCACCGGGACTCCCGGCGCAGGGAGGCCAGGTCGTATATACCTATAGACCCCTTTCAATGTTTGTAAACATCGTGTATGTGCGCGCAGCTTGGCTGCAGAACGAATGCACACTGCCACTGAGTTTGCCAGTACGCGCAGTGCAAAACGTCAGTTTTATTCAAAATTAATAGAAATCCAGAACCCCAACCGTATCAATTTAATATAATCTTTTGTTTGTTTCTACGTGTTGTGGTTTTAGAGATATTTAACTTTTTCTGTATGGAGATTGCTCACTGCCATTGACAATGCATTGAGCTTGCCGGTACGTGCAGTGCAAAACATTAGTTTTATTCCAAATTTATAGAAATCCAGAACCCTAACCGTATAAATTTAATATAATATTTTTGGTGAACATGTTTTCTATATGTATTCCAATCAGTTTGTTTCTAGATGTTGTGGTTTTAGAGATATTTAACTTTTTCTGTATGAAGATTGCTCACTGCCATTGACTTTGCAGTGTGACCGGATGTTGTCCTGCAGCCAAGCAGCGCATGCACTGACCTAAATACCT
This sequence comes from Branchipolynoe longqiensis, assembly GCA_030323885.1. NCBI lineage: Eukaryota > Metazoa > Annelida > Polychaeta > Phyllodocida > Polynoidae > Branchipolynoe > Branchipolynoe longqiensis. The sequence continues at coordinate 11,865,495 of CM059191.1, forward strand.
GTGCTGACGTCATATGAAATTGGTCAATACACATGTGCATATATAAATATATGCATATAGTAATATACATATATAGCCATATGCATATATATACATTTTACCTCGGTAAACAGCCTCAGGCTAGCCTCAGGCTAGGGAGAGGTAAGCACGTCCGGTACCAGCAATTAGCATATACAACTCACGACTGGATAACGTGTCATTGGGTTGCTCCGGCAAAATTAGTCTACATACAAGCAAATACGCAGTAAGTATAATAAAAAACTGTGGTTAGCTTAATTATGATGCATTAGAGCATCATTATGGAAAGTTTAGACTTTCGTTGGTCCAATTTGGACGAGTTATTTGGTTATAAACAACCAAGGATAGAACACTCGAGTGGGTTTCTCGAAGGAACCAAAACCGGTCATTAGCGGTTATGTCAACACCCGGGTCACCGTGTGACTATGGGTAGAGATGTGGGTTTCGCCCTATCTCATGTGGAAATTCTCTCGTACTCTAATAGAGAGTAATGTTGGAGATGCTACTGGGTTTCTTTTATAGACTCCCCTACACAAAAATTTTTCAGGCGTTTCTCCGAGTTTCGTAGCATTTTCTCCAACTTGTTGACGTAGTAGTCACAGGTGGGAGAAGTGTGCGGAACAGAGGGATGGGCGTCCGGATACACTGGTCCCGACCCCGCGTAAAGATTTGGGTTTGACCCACAATCCACGCACAAATTTAGCTTATTACGCCTGTGTTATAACGGTATAAACACGTTCTCTAACACCACCAGATGTCCAATTGAGTTTGAAACAACCAAATTGTGACAAATTATATATACCAGGACTGACCAAAAATCTTTGTTTACAGTTCCTGATGGCCACGAAGCGGAGTAAGCGCGGTGCAGCAGCAGCCGAGGGGCGTGTTCCGAGTGGAGTGGACGAGGAGTACGACTTCTCACCTGTGTTGTCGGCAGGGCCGCCGACACAGCCCCGGGCGCATATCCTCTCCGAACCGGACGAGGACGCAGTGCCTGATGTGCCTGCGCCTCCAGATTGGGAGGCTCGCTTTGCACGGTTGGAAAGCCACATCTTGACTTCCAAATCGCCCGTGTCTCGGAAGCGGCGTAGGCTGAGTGTCCAAGAGGATTCGTATGAGGATTTCTTGGACACAGACTCAGCGGTGGAGCTTAAGGCTCCTCCTCCTCCTTCTCCTAAACGGAGGAAGAAGAAGAAGAAACAGGTGATTTCTTCGGGTGATGAATTCACCAAGGAGCGGGCAGAGACTGGTTTTCGCAAAAAGCGGAAGACTAAGTCCAAAAAGAAGAAGAGGAAGAGGAAATATTCTTCTTCTGATTCGTCCACTGAGACTACTTCTACGGAATCAGACTCAGACACCATATATGAAGGGGTCTATGCGGACATTGGCACTAAAGTGGCTAAGAAGGTGGAGAAGCCAAAGGCTAAGCGGGTTAAAACCACTACGCTTATGCGCGAAACCGTGAATGGTCATTTTCGCACGTTCAAACCGGCGGAGGTTATCTCCAAGTTAGGAGATGAGTTAACAGGCATAAAGGGTGTTCCCAACTCCATCATTAAAGAAATGGATCGGGATGTCAATATGACGGATGACCGTAAGAAGTTTGAGGATGTGTTGCACACAGTGCATAAGGCAGTGTTGTCTACCCTAACAGCTATTGTTCCTGTGGCTAATAGGATGCAGAGTGAAAATAAGTTCTCATCTTTGGCTAAGACAATGGACAAAGGCATTGCAGTACTAGCGGCGGCAGGTAATTACCTGTCGTTTCGAAGATATGAAATGTCTTCAAGTCAGTTTGCACAGATGCTGGCAAAGAAGTGGCTCGCTCTAAGAAGGTTACCGATAATGAGGGGAAGGAGTTTACGCTCTATCTTGCTCCAGAGCCGATTAAAGGGAACCCTTTAGATAATACCAAGATGTTTGGCGGTCAACTACAATACCTCTATAAAGAGGTAGAGACTGCAGCCAAGAGTGGCAAAAACATGGATGGCAAGAAGAAACTGGAAGTTCCTCGTTTCAAAAAGTCACGAGGGGATTTTCGTCCACGACGGTTCACCAGAGGAACCAGACCGAGTTCAAACTTCGGTCAAGGGTTTCGGGGCCGGGGCGCTCGCCCAGGCTGGACCGACAACACCGCACGGCCAATAGGTCGAGGGTTCAACTCGTCGAGACCTTTCACCAGGGGCGGGTCCAAGTAGAGGTCCAAACACAAACTTTACAAGTCCCTGCAGCCTCTAAAAACACACAAACTGTAAGCAACTTTGTGGCTGGTAATATTAGTAATCATATTTCTGAGTGGCACAAAATTACTAGTGACCAAGAAATTTTAAAAATAGTTAGGGGTGTTCACATTCCCTTCACACAAATTCCTGTACAAAGTATAATACCTTTTCCATATAACATTCAACCAGTTGAACGAGACGCACTAACTAAACAGGTACATAAATTCTTTGAGAAAGGAATTATACAAAAGTGACACACTGTTCAGGACAGTTTATTTCAAACATTTTCTCGAGACCGAAGCCTAATGGTGATGTTCGAATGATCCTGGATTTAACAATCCTTAATAAAAGGGTGGAATATCGACATTTTAAAATGTTTTCTCTAGATACGGCACGAGATCTGATTACACCAGATGCGTGGATGGCTAGTGTTGATTTACAAGATGCATATTATACGCTTCCCATAATGGAACAATACCGAAAATTTCTTCGATTTATTTGGGATAACCAACTCTATGAGTTCACCTGCATGCCAAATGGCTTAGCTTGTGCGCCTCGTTTATTTACTAAATTGCTTAAACCGGTTTTCTCGGTAATGGCGAGGAAGGGTCACATAATGTTTCCATACATAGATGATTCTTTTATTATAGCATCAACACAAATTGGTTGTGTGAATGCAGTTTTGGATTTATGTGCATTACTCAATAAATTTGGGTTTTATGTACATCGACAAAAGTCAGTGTTTAAACCAACAAATCAACTCAAATGTTTAGGGTTTATTCTGGATACACAGTCCCTTACAGTGTCGATAACAGAACAAAAACTAATTAAGTTTATGACTACAGCGACTCAGCTTATTAAGTTATCAAAGCCTAAAATTAGACAGGTTG